>CAJVRN010000231.1:9860000-11060000 GCA_911728415.1 Lagocephalus sceleratus | reverse complement strand
TTAGCGTCAGCACGGGTCAAAGTTGTGTCTGATTCCCCAAAAAAATGTGTATTCAATCGAAGAGGAGGGGCAAAAATGCAGAAGGTGCCAGCGGTAGAGGAGGCCCTGCAGCAACCAGAGGCCAACCAGAAGACATCTCAGACCCAGGAGGGAACATCAGCCTTTGTTTTTGTTCCAACCAAAGAGGAGTTCCGTTTCAATTTCCTGTGATTTTTGCATCCGTTGACCACCGTGATGGTTCTAAACTGTGTTTTGAACATCTGCATCTGCAGCCTGTGTTGCATAGTTGGAAATTGGAAGAAACAACAATGTGGACTATACAAATGATGACAGGACATTGCCATTAACACTGAACAATGCTGAAATAATTCATTTGTACATTTAAAATAAAAGCTTGTTTTTCTGTGCACATATTGTCTTCTTGTGAAACATGATTTGCATATTTAATATAATTTAGGAAAATCAACTCATACATTTTGTATATAGTGGAATTTAATCTTTATGTTGTAGTTTCTCTCTTTTTGGCAAGTCAAAAAATGGCCAAATGTCATAGTTTATGCAGTTCATTTTATTTTGACATAACTTTGATTCTCCTCACAGCAAGAAGGCCTCAGGTTTGAATCCTGGTTGGGACGGAGGCTGGGGACTTTCTGTGTGCAGTTTGCATGTTTTCCCTGTTCCTGCGTGGGTTCTCTCCAGGTACTTCCTCCCTCAGTCCACAGACATGAACAAATGGGGATTAGGCTAACTGGGAACTCTAAATTGCTCTAAAAGTGTGAGTGTGAATGTAAATGGTTGTTTGTCGCTTCGTGTCAGCCTGACTGGTGTTCAGTCCAGAGTGTACCCCAACTTTGCCCAGTTTGCTGGGATAGGCTCCAGTACCCCTGCGACCCTCTCTGGAGGAACAAGTGTCAGAAAGTGATGGATAACTTTGATTATATGTTATGATTTGTTCATAACATATTTTACAATTTTCCCCAAATTTAGATTACCGATACCTACAACAAAAACCCAAAGATAAATATGTAAAAGATCCTTCTGGTAGCAATTAAAGATGACTTTATTACACAAAAACTCTTTCACGGTAATGTGAATAACAATACAAGAAAACAAACTAAAAGTTTGCTGAGAAACGGAACCTAGAGCGGAACCTTTGAACCAGGAAAGGGTGGAGCCTGTTTCAAGACGAACACAATTCAGTGTGACACTCAAAACAAAAAAGTTTCACGCCGGAAAAACGTTCATCTAAAGTAAGTTATTTAATATTGTCATTACTCACATCTGCTCACACTCTTAAATATTCGTGCGTGCAAGGTACATTTTTATGAATCGAAACATCTATGCCATTAATACTTAATTCAAGTCAGACTTGAGCAAAGAGTAAGTTTAGAGTTTATCCAGAGGTTCTTGGTTAACACAAGTGTTGTGATTTTACACCGTGTACTCGTCAATGTCCCCCATTTTCACGTCAAGTACATTGCGGCCCTTCTGAAGGGGGCTGTGTTTTTAGGAGCATGTCGGAGCTGAGTGACGAGGCCAGCGAGTCAGAGCAGCTGGGCTGCAGCCTCTCCCTCTGGCTGGGCGACTCCGTGGTTCCACCCGAGGAACTGCATGTTCCCCTCGACCTGCACACCGCCTGTTCCATCGGCCAGTACGACGTGGTGGCCGAGTGCATTAAGAAGTGGGTCAGGCCAGCCACCCCAAAGGCCTTCCCTCATCTGTGCTTTTAAATCACTCGGTGTCTGTGGTCTCTCTCTCTCCAGACGTGAGGTGGATCTGGACGGAAAAAACAAGGGTGGATGGACCCCTCTTATGTATGCATCCTATATTGGACATGACAACATTGCAAATCTCTTGCTGGAGGCTGGTGTGAATGTAAATGCTACCACTGCCAAAGGAGTAACTCCTTTGATGTTGGCAGCAAGCTGTGGGAATGAGAGTATTGCATACTTTCTGCTGCAGGTACCGAACAAGTTGATGCTGTGCTCTGTTGGTGTGTTTAAAGATCTAAGAGGAACATGTTTTAACAGTTTGAAACAACACATTTTGTAGATCATCACAGTAGAGAACGAGTCAGCGTGAGTCTGTTTGAAGTAGTTTTTTTTTCCTTATTCCCACAGCAAGGTGCGAATTTGGAGTTGAAGGACTGCCGAGGATGGACCGCACTGTTTCACTGCACAAGCACGGGCCACCAGCAGATGGTCAAGTTCCTTCTGGACCACAAAGCTGATGCCAATGTCAAGTGAGGGGATTCTCCTCTTGACTCACATGAACTCCTTCATTCCAGTCTGGTTTCATTGCTCTTTTGTTTTTGGTGTATGACAGGGAGCCAGGGTCTGGCTTCACTCCTCTGATGGAGGCAGCTGCTTCTGGACATGAAATCATTGTTCAGCACCTGCTTAATCAGGTGAGCTGCTACCTCTGTCATACAGCAACATGATGGATATGCTGACCTCGTAGGTCTCACTTTAACATCTTTTGCTTACAGAAGGTTAAAGTTAATGAGCGTAACACTAAAGGAGAGAACGCCCGGGCTCTGGCCATGATGTACGGCTATACCAAGATTGTCAGCCTCATTGATTCACATTCTCCAAGGATCAAACTGGGTATTTGTTTAAAGAGCTCAAGTTTTTAGCTTTTATGCATTCATTCCATTTTCTATTTATCCATCATACAACATGATTGCGTTGAAACAAACTGCTGAGTCTCCACTCCATAACTGATCTTCCCATTTGTGGTTTTGCCTTGTTTGATTGTTGAAATTTGTTAGGGTATTTTGAAGATCTGAGCTCCTCTGAGGACTCTGACAGTGCTCCGCCAAGGTCAAGGCCAAGCCGAAACCGAGCTAAAGGTGTTAGCATCCACGACGGACCGCAGGCCATCGCCAAGTTCCGAGTAGGAGGCAGCAGCAAGCAGTGCGGTAGTGTCACGCTCTCGTGCTTTGTGTCGATGCTGAACAATTCCTATTAAATGAATGAAGAAAGTTTACCCTTCAGCTCTGGACTCTCAGCTCCTCCCCACTAGCCTTTCATCTCTCACACACTTCCTTGACCGTGTAAACCAGCGGTTTGCTGCTCCCTCTCACAGAGCTCCACGCTGCTCCAACGGGATACACGATGTACCGCGACATCGGTGAACAGAGCGACGGTATCTGCTTCCGTGACGTGACCTCACCCATCAATGAGCTGGATGTCCAGAGCAACAGCAGCAGAGGTCAGAAGCACATCTGTCCGTCTGTCTGCCCCCCCCCCCGTGGGGAACTTTTTTTTTGGGGGCGAACGGTACCGACAGCATTTTACGGTCTGATCCTTCCACAGACGACAGCCCGTTCTTTGACAACGACATGCCCACCATGAGGAGCAGCAGCAGCAGCAGCGAGGGTCTGCCCCACGTGACCGGTCTCAACTGGGAAGGTTCCGTAGAGAGCAACGAGGTGAGCGCGGAAATCCAGCCTGTCGCAGTCGAACGCCGGATGTTGTAGCGAGACTCCGTCTTTCCCTGCCAGGATTCCGACCAGTGCAAAAGAAGCAACTCTCGCAGAACGACCAAAGCTCATCACTCGAAGTGCAAAGGCCGCCATGGAAGCAGCGACGCAGCTCACTCCAGTTGTGTGGCTAATTGTAGCGTGAGGTCTCACGCCGGTCTTCCGCCCTCCTACACAGGCCCGAAGGCACGTGGACATCCACTCTTTCACTGTGTGTGAGACACACACTGACTCCTGGACAGTTTCTTGGGTTGACCTGCCATCAACTCTTCTGTCCCTGCAGGATCTGGCAGAGTTCTTGGAACAAATTGGCTTTTCTAAGTACCTTCCTTTACTTGAGGAGCAGGACATTGACCTGCGGATATTTCTCACCCTGACAGAAAATGATCTGAAAGAAATAGGGATCACGTAAGAGACAGCGAATGTCGCCGTTTGCCACGCTCAACCCAATCATAAATCATACCTGGGATACCAAGACCCGTGTTTCCCTGCTCTCCAGATTGTTCGGACCCAAGCGTAAGATGACCTCGGCCATCGCTCGATGGCACAGCAGTGCTCGGCCACCCGGTGACGCTCTGGAGCAGGCCTACGCTGACCAGCTGGAGGCTAAGATGCAGGAGATGGCCATTCAGCTCCACAAGGTACCCACAAATCACCACGACAGCCTCGCAAATGTAAATAAACCAGTTAAAAGGAAATTGTTTCCGAATTATTAAGTTATTTCTTTACAATCAATCCTACCAGGATGGGTTACCTAATTTTTACGATTAAATAAATATTGGTCGTCCAATCACAAAACCCAGAGTTTTGCTTTTCACATCCATTTTGCCAACTGCCTCCTATCACAGCAATATCCCCGTTTAAATGTTTGCGGCTGTTATCTGTCCTCGCAGCGCTGTGAAGAGGTAGCGAGCCTGCAGAGTCAGGTGTCCCAGGAGAAGGAGCTGCGGGCCGTGATGGAAGGCTGCCTGATGGAGGAGAAGATGGCGTGGCGGAGGGTCAATGGCGAGCTGGTGGAGAACCACCGGCTGGCTCAGGACATGAGCGCCATCCTGGCGGAGTTCAAGGGCTGCCGCTCGGAGCTCCTCTCCCGCTTGACTGCTGACGAGAAGAGCACCGGCGGCCTGCAGGGGGGTCCCGCAGGTGTCAAAGGTGAGGCGCGCCTTCGTCTGCACGCCACCTCTTCCTGCCGCCAGAATCAAAGGACTCTGCTTCTTCTCGCAGGAACAGAGGGGCTGTCGGGCTTCAGTGCTGCAGAGCTAAAACAGAAATTAGACTCCAATGAGGAAGAACTAGGTAAGCTCCTGTAATGTTTGAGTTTGTGTCATCAGCGACGCCCAATAGACGTGTTGAGTTTCTTTTTTTTTTGAACATTACAGTGGGGAAACTGCAAACTGTTCTTCAGAGTCTGAGACGTCTCAGCGCCCTCGAAAAGGTCTCAGATAACTGGGAAAGGCCTTAACCAATACAGGTGAGCACGCGGGCGCCGGCGTAGGGAGGCAGCAGCTGCCGAGAGACAATAACTGCAGCGTCCCTGTCCTCAAGCAGTCGTTTGCGATTTGACGGCGGGTGATCTAACCACCCAGAACAACCTCGATGTTGATGAAGTACGAGAAGGACGGCCGGGGGCCAAGGTGAGTCCCGCCGAAGCAGAGCGCTCAGCCCAAAGCAGCCGATTTGCTGCTCCTCTGCGATTGGCGGCGGACCAGAGCCGCTCAGACGGGGGACGAGGCCGAGGGCGAAGACAACGGCTGCAGGGAAATGACAAACAGGCGTACGGGCTCCCTGGCCTTCACACACCCGTGCTGGGGGTCTCTGGACTTCCTGCAGTTGGTTTGTGAAGGCACTTAGAGCGAAAGCGAGAGTAATGATGGATCAGGGGCTGCGATACTGTGAAATAGTTCTTAAAAACTGCATTTACTAGAATACAAATGTGGTTTAAATGATGTACAAAGTCTTTGAAGATGACCTGCAGAGCTTTATGTGAACTATTGTGCATAGGCTGTACAAACATGTCCTGCTGAGCTTGAGTGGATAGACCTATGCAAAATGCTACTTAATTATTTAGAACAGGGGTGTCCAAACTGTTCCACAAAGGGCCGTGTGGCTGCAGGTTCTTGTCCAACCCAGCAGCAGCACACCAGACTGGACTCACTTATCGACTCATCTGAGTCTTCAGACAGCTGATTGGTCAAACTGGGTGTGCTTGACTGGTTGGAACAAAAACCTGCAGCCACACGGCTCTTTGTGGAACAGTTTGGACACCCCAGATTTGGAACATCACTTTCACACCGGGGCGCAATGAACCAAATTAGTCAGATCCCTGTTTAGACATGTTATCAGCATCATTTTTGTCTATGCGGTGCTGTTGACTTAAATCACAACGTAGTCACACATGTATATTTTTAATCTACAAAAGTAGAAAAACACTTCTCTACTCAAACAGATTAGGTGATCAGGATATGCAACAATGTATTTTACATTTTCCATTCATGTATTTGACAATGACTTTGCCCACAATAAACGTTGAGCAGTTAAACATGTTACAAGAACTTTTAGTCCACAGTCATTGAGAATTCAATGAGACATTTAAAACTGTTTTGACAAACAGCACAAAAAAGTTGTTTCTTCATGACTTGGTGCCAGTTTTGAATAAATTCAGAATGTACAACAAAACAGGAATAAAATCTGAGGCTATGTTGTAAGCCTGCATCTGTTTTCTGCACAGACTCTGAACACAATGCATCCTCTAGAGCAGGGATGTCCAAACTATTCCACAAAGGGCCGTGTGGCTGCAGGTGTTCGCTCCAACCCAGCACCAGACTTGACTCACTTAATCAACTCATCTGAGTCTTCAGACAGCTGATTGGTCAAACTGGGTGTGCTTGACTGGTTGGAACAAAAACCTGCAGCCACACGGCCCTTTGTGGAACAGTTTGGACACCCCTGCTCTAGAGGAATCAAATAATTGCTCTCTTTCATGAGTCTTTCCCTCAAAGCTCAACACACACTCTGATGAAATCTTGGATGTGGTTACCTTCTGGTAAAAAAAAAAAGAAATGGGACAGTTGGGTCTTTTTTTTCGCCCTGCAGCACCCCTGAGTGAACTGTTCACATATAAAACATATTAATCTTGTTGGTGTTAGAGCCTCAACGTTACAGGACGTTCATTGTTTCGATAGTCAGTTGTGCTGTAGTCACTGCGCCCTCTACTGGCCATGGAAAAAAATCCCCTTTAAACTTATTTACAACAAGATTGTGGAATAAATTTTAATATTGCATCATTAACCATCATTGAACACGACTTGTCTACTCTCCTGGATTCACTGCACTGACCATGGAGCTCAAATAAAGCTGAATAACATTGAAATTCTGCTGCCTGATAAGTGGTGTATCTCCCAAGGTTGACCTGAAATTGCATCTTTGAGCAGCACATACTTACTGTAGCAGCTGGATCAGAGAGGAACTGTAGGTTGTGTGACTTTTTTTTAAAAATGCCTGAACACTTGAATATATGCAGGTTATAAAAATACAAAAAGCTCAGCTCTAAATATTCAACAAAACAGACGGATCCAGGACGCCAAGTGTCAATTCATAGTGTATTGCTTGAGTAAAATGGCATCTGTCAATTAAATTAAGTCAATATTTACACTAATTCAAACATGCTCAAAAGACTGTAAAACAGTCCAATGGAGGAAATCAGCTGTTTCTGTACAGCCTGCAGGACTTACACAGATAGGTTTTAGAAACTGTCATGAAATCACAAAAATATTCTTTTATTGTCTGCAGTTTGCATGTAGTAACAATTTCACTCATTCAAATCCAGGCTTACATAATCACACTTGTTCATGTCACCTTTAAGATGGTGGCAATAATTAGATATCACAACGCTATCACACCTCCGCACACACGTACGTGCGTGTGTGTGTGCAGTCCTCAGACGCGCCCAGTACTGTTAACACCAGCTCGGTAACAAGCACCTACCCCAGCAGACGGGCTCAGGTGTACTCGCACAGGTGACCACAGCCAGCGGGGCAGTGGGCGTTGCTCTTCAGCCAGTTCATAATATGCTCCAGGTGTCCGCCATGGCTGCAGCCCTGACACCACACAAACATTCCCTTCACCACGTGGTGGCACACTGCACATATGCTGGCGCACTGGTGACACCTAGAGGGGAGCACCAGACGACAAGTCAGGGGGAATGGCAGCAAACACGCCTGCAGTGACCACGGAGGACTGGAACCAGTCTGAACCAAAGAATACCCCGGTATGGAATGACTGACGTCAATCCAGGGCTATAAGAGCGCTCACCTGTCACAGATCCAGCCCTTGTTGCTCATGGGACGCTTGCAGTTGCTGCAGTTGATGTGCAGCGTCGTGGATGTCTGGTTCAGGCAGGTGATGGCGCTGCAAGTGCTCAACTTGATGACCTCATTGGATACGTTCCACAGCTCGAACCGCTGCAGCAGATCGATGTAGGAGGTGTACCAGTGCTCCTAAAAGAAAGCATGGGTGGTCAGGGTTTCTCATCCTGATGTGTTCACGTTTTCTACATTACAGTTACAACGTGGATATTTGACATAGATGACAAAAAAAAATACTGAAAATGTCCTTTGAACTTGTCTGAATTGTTTCGGTCATTTAAAGTTTTTTTTCAGACCAGATTCAAAAATGAGACAAGAAATAACCTTCGTAAAACTGTTAAGCGATGTGGGTTTTCACTCTTCCCTTTCTGACCTGTGTGAGGTCGTCGATCTCTTTACGGATTCGGTCCCCCAAGACGATCAGCACGGACACGGCCATCTGCACATCGCCCTGCTCCGCATAATAGCTCAGCATCTCCCGCACGATGGGGCAGAAGAAGCTGGCGGCCAGGTGTGGGCTGAACAGCGGCTGGGAGATGGAGATGAGCGAGAACGACTCGATGGGCGTCAGACACGTGACCTCGGCCTCGTTGCCGCTGGCGTGCGGCGAGTCGGACTTGTCCTGCTGGAGGTGCTCGGGGGCGGAAGGGTTGTCCATGATCTCGTGACGCAGCTGGAAGGCCTCCCGAGGGAGCGTGTACTCCTGTTCTTCTGCTGCAACAGACGCAGATCACCGATCAGGTGCGGGCAACAGACCGCCGGGACACACGAGCCGTGACCGACCTGTTTGGTTGTCGTGCTCCATGGCGTAGAGGTCGTCGTCATCCAACTCTGCATCACCAAACATGTACTCGGCTTGGCCCTCGCTGCCTTCCGTCTCCTCATTTTCTGAAGTGGGTGTGAACGGAGGACTTGTTTTGGACACGTCCTTCATATCACGCGAAGGACACACGTGCAGGTGGACGGTTTCAAAGTGTCCCTCACCTTCATTATTATTGCTGATGAGCGAGTTCCCCGCCTCCAGGTGCATGTTGTCCTGTCTGCTCTCGCCTTTACTTCGCTCCAGCCTGCTCTCGGTGCCCAGTCCTGAACCCATTTCCTTCAGGTTGAAGCTAAACACACACATACGGCAGCCGCGCGTCAACCACCAGTGTCAAACGTCTGAGGATACGGTCGTGTCGCCTGCACCCACCTGTTCATTAAAGGCAGACCTCCTATTTTACCATGGTTGTGGTTTGCAGCAGGCGTCGTGGCGTTTGCGGGGTCAGAAAACATGATTCTCAACATGGTCCATGTTGTAGAAACCTTTGCAGAGAAGTAAAAGATTATAAATCTACAAGTGAACTTTCGATCAGATTACTGCTGCATAATATAATAAGTATTTTAATCACTGACCTTTAATCATAACATTGACATTTTAAAGAGGACACGATCATTCATTTTAGTGAAAAGTAGTGCACATTGTTTGCTTTTGCATTTCCAACAACACCTACTAAAACTTTTAATCAGTGATTCTCATGTGTGCTCGGGGCTGAAGGAGCCTGCTTGTGTGGTGTCTGGTTCTTCTAGGCTGAGTTCTGCTGTGGCTCCTGGTGTCGCTCTCACCTGAGGTCTTTTTAGGTCCTGGGCCACTTTGGCATTGTGATCACACAGCTCACCAAAGGGCTTCCCACTGAGGAGGTAGAGTTGTGCCGTCTTCACAAACCAGTCCATGCGGTTACTGTCCAAGTCCGTCTCAAACACGCTCAGGGCGCTGGAGACGTGGGCGAACTGTTCCGTCGGGTCGGGCTTCTTGAAGAAAAAGATGGGGTGGCGGCGGTCGCCCCCCGGGTAAGGCTTCCTGTTCACGTCACTGCTGATCAAACTCTCCTTGGCCGCGAAAGCCAAGTCGCCGAAGAGACCGAAGCAAAGGCCTTCAGGGTTGGCCTTGTCCACGGGGCGTGTGGCATCCTTAAACATGTGCTGGTACAGCGTGCTGTCCTTGGAGCCCGAAAGCAGGAAATGAGGGTCATGCTGGTGCCGCCACACGATACCAGTGGTCACATCTTTGTGCTCCTCAAAGGTGGCGAATGGAATAAAAGGTCTGCGGACGTCCCACACGTAGATGTTGTGATCCACCATCATGGAGCAGGTGGCTAAATGGAACTTCCTCTCGGGCCGCCATTTGACTCTCGCCACAGAGGCGATTGTCTGGACACAGAAGATCTCCTTGGCTCGGTTGGTGGTCATGTCCCACACTTTCACCATCTTGTCCCTCCCTCCGGTGGCCAGCCACCCCCTGAGGGAGTCAGCCCCAAGGTTATTGCTCAGACGAGAAACAGCCAGAAATATACCTCCGTCTTTTACCTGTCGTCAGGGTGCCAATCACAGCAGAAGACCGGACCAGTGTGAGCGGTGAACATGCGCTCGTAGCGGTCCGGGCGCCTGATGTCCCACAGCTGAACGTTTCCGTTCTCAAAGGAAGCAGCAAAGGTGAAATAGTCCTTCATACTGAACTGTACGTCTCTTACGCTCTCGGACTGGCCTGGAAGAAAAGCGAGGTAAAGGAAAAGTGCTGTAGATGGACTATTTTTCTTATCATTCAGCGGTTACATTTGCTGCTCCTTCAGGGATTCTGTGTCGTGTTTCACCTGAGAACGTGCTGACAGACTCCTTCTTGCGCAGGTCAAAACATTTCATGAATCCATCTTGCGAGCCGCTCAGCAGCATGTGAACCTCGGTGGGGTGGAAGCACACCTTGTTGACTGTGCGTTTGTGCTCAGTGAACAGTTGGTCCTGCTTGTTTCTGGAGGGTTTCCCAAGATTCCAGGTGACCACGGCCCCGTTGGTGGCAGCTGTGGCCAGCAGGTTTTCCTCCATCTGGTGCCACATAACATCTGCGCAGCTGAAGTTGAGAGACGGCTTGCGGCCGACGCGTAGATTCAGCTTTTCCACAAATTGCTCCTCTTCCAACGTGTATATCTTGAAGATATTGCGGCCAGCCACCACCACCTGCGTAGCGTCGCGGCACACGCTGATAGCGTTGGCGGGAGCGTCCAAGTGGCAGAACATAGTTCGACCACTGATGGTGTTGCTGCTGAGGGCTGTGGTAACTCTTGACATCTTCTCCATATTTCTGATGCAGAAAAAAAAGCATGAAGTGTACAGGAGTACTATGTCTCGTGTTTATTGTGATCACTTTCGAGGCACTTTTATAAATAGACAGCTGAAAAAAGTACAATTACTTGAGGGCGATTCTCAAAATGACCACAAGGTGGTGCTCAAGTAAGAAAACATGGACGCAGCACTCCAGCAAAATGAAGGGTGTCCATGGAACAAATGCAGTTATTTACAATACTAAACCACTGTCAACAGTGTCTGCACCTACTTGTTGAAGAATCACACGCCCTGTCAATGTTCCCGACGGCACAGGATCCTCCTCATGAGCTCCCATCAGGCTCAAGTTGCGGACAAGACTTTGGCATGTGAAAGCATTCTGCACGATGCTGCCAGGTCGTTTAAGGGTGGATCCGTCTCCTGCCTACAGCAGAAAAGAATTAAAAAAAAAAAAAACACCTTCGTCACTGACCGATCTCTTTTTCAGGTACACAAACGTGAAAAGGTGAACACGAGGTGAAATGTAAACACAGTTAATCCCAGTCATGCACCACAAGTATAACCTCACGCTCTCTCTGTCTGAGCCATTCCTTAGCCACCGGTGCATGCTCACATTGGCCTATAAGCGCCCTTGTTGTGGTGTCGAAGGGACCTTGTCCTCACACCTGAGGCTCAGCTGACAGCAACACGCATGCAAACATCCTGCCCTCTATTTAAACACGGCTCACTTATTTAACTGTTTGGTGGTTATCCGAGACCCCACGTTTCCCCCATAACAATGTCAGTCCGGATGTCTATCCACCAGGTCCTGGCCGTCTACTTTTATAGTTTTAGTCAGCAGCAGGAATGTGATGCTAACGCTAGCTGGCTAGCCTGCTGCAGATGTCGAATACGTTTGCAACAATTAGAGAAACCCGAACAGAGGATTTCCAGGTCGGTCGAGCGTGGAGGGGAGGGGGCGACTGTTTTAAAAGCATGCGGCGGCGAGCGGCGGCTCGCCTGTGCGGCATAAAAAGTGTTTAAGGGGCAAACCTTCACAAGTCGGTGAGCAATAATTGCGGCTCCGGAAGTGGCGCGTCTCGCGGGAGTCCAGCAGAGCGGAAGTGTCGTCACAGGAGAGTTGGAGTCCTTCAAGAGTGACACTTAAGACTGTTTAAAGTTAAAATAGCCTTTTATATTAAAAAGTATAGTGCGCATCAGCAGCTGGTGCTGACTGGCTCTTACCGGGGTGGGCCGCTGTTTTTCGTAACCATCGAAGGTGAGAGTGAAATTTGTTGGTGCACAACGAGGAAGTGTGAGAGATGATGGTTTATTTGTGCATGCTGTTGTTACTGGAGGCTGACTGGGAACACTGGGGGCTGCAGGTGATGCAGGTGATGCTGCCATGAGTGCTCTGTTTACCTGTGATGACCCGGAAAGGTGGAGGGATGTGCATGAGAAATACTGGGATGTAGTGGAAGCAAAGGTCAAAGGCAAGAAACCAGGGAAGCTGTTGGATCTGGATAAATGGTAAATAAGCTTATTTATTATTAACAGTGGATCAGAAAAAAGTAAAGTAAATCAGCATTTAGATAAATATTCAGGTAAAATCCAACAAGAGGTCATAAACCAAATATGTGTGTATGTATACATGGAGGATTTGACACACACTGCCCATTTTTGCTTAGCCTGAATAAAAGAAGAATGATCTGACAGTCTAAATCTGTGATCAGGTTTCAAGATGAGCTGCCCTCGCTCATCTCAAGTCGACCTGACAAACATATCACTCACCCCGAGCTGGTGAAGCTGATGGAGTGGAAGCTGACAGTAAGTGTCTCCAGATGATTGCAGATGTGGTCTCACTGCTCCAGTAGATCTCGCTCCTGCTACAGACAGGCAGCATGTTCTTACGTGACCCCCTGTGCTGCTGTACAGAGAGGGAAGTTCAGGCCAAGGCTGCAGCAGCTGGTGGCCTCAAACAGTGAGGACACTGTGGAGAAATGCTCCAGGAAGGCATTTAGCCTCCTGCCCGATGTAAAGGCGGCAATTGTGGAGCTCAGCTCCCTGAAAGGAGTCGGCCCGGCCACGGCATCAGGTGAGCTCAGCCTCGACATATAAGCGAATGGATCAAAGCTTAATACCAGCTGGGAGTTGCTGCTCTTCAGTTGAGTAGTTTTCATTCCCTTCATGGTTGTATTTAAGCTTGGCCCGGGGCCGACTGCCCATTTTTGTTCCAGCTGTGTTGGCAGCAGGAGCTCCAGACGAGGCTGCATTCATGTCCGATGAGGCCATGGAGAGCGTGCCGGGACTAAAGCCCATCCAATACACGGCCAAGCACTACGTTCTCTATCTGGACCAAATGGTGGAGAAGGCAAAGAAGCTGAACAGAGGTAATTGTGGTAGCACACCTCTGCGTTCTGCTGGCTCTCGTCTGTTTACCAGCCCTCAGACCATCCTGTAGGAAGCTCTTGATTTTTTTCTCCCTCTGCACCATTCTGGTGGTGGATTTTTTAAAAAAAAAACTTCCCTTCTTGCTCAGTGGATCCACAGCGGGGCTGGACCCCCCAGAGGCTGGAGCTGTCTCTGTGGGCCGCGGCTGCAGTGGAACAGCAGCAGCTCCCTCTCCTGAAGGGTGTGAAGGCTGGCAGTGCATCGCAGAAGTGCTCAGAGGCTGACCGTGGCCAGACACCAGCAAAAAAGATCAAAACTAAATAAATACTTCTACTGTACACTGTTTTGTTTTTGTTTTTTTTTACAGGAGGCCTTTTTCATGTTGGAATATTTTCTATATTTAACAAATAAAACGTAAACACTAAAATGCAGCTCTTGTTTTATGCCAACACACCAATAGAAGCCGGGATGTTGCCACAGTATCAGTCTTTATTTATAGTTTCTAAATTAAAGCAAAGTACAATGAACAGTACAAAATAAAACAAAATATATTCATACTGTACATATACAATATAAAATGGTTCAGTTCAGAACATTTAAAAAGTACAATAGTGAAATAATGAGGACTTTGTTATAAATTATTAATTTTCTAATTTAGCCTTTCAGTTTCCTCCTGACTAAAAGGGAAAATAGCTTCATTTGTTTTCATTTCCTGCTTTTGTAAACGCTGTTGGTACGCCTGTATCTTCTGAGGTTTAACCTTGCTGAGATTGGCACCATTTTATTGATAAAAGGAAGCAGCTCAACGCAAAAACAAAACAACAGAAAGCACCAGAGCAACACAGATATGAGTTGTGTTTTTAATTCAGAACCGGGGAACTTTTTAAGAAGCAACCTGTGATCGTCTGCACGACTTGGGACTGTCTCAGACGGGATTTGTGAAAAGGAAATGTACCAGAATGGGATCAAACAATGGCTTACAAACAGATCATTTCACAGAGGATCTCCAGAGGGGAAGTGAAACACAGTTTAGACTTTTATGGTGGACGTCTGGATTGTGGTGACCCGTCGGTGTTAAGATCACAGAGGCGTCGCTGTTCGTTTCAGCTGAGAACATGTTCAAATATCCACAATTATTTGGTAGCTCAAGACAAACATCTGCACTTTGAGGACTCGAACCAGCACATCAGATCTTAACTCAGTCGATTCCAAGTTTAAAATAATGCGGCTGTGGGCTACCTGCACAATAATGAGCAGATGTTTATATACATAAGAGGATTTAGAAAAGGCATCCTGGCCAGTTTGTTGGCGAGCAGCAGTTCAGAGCAGCTTCTGGACCTATTAACACGCTGCAGCCTGTTTCAATGAAACGCCCCAAACCGCTGAGAACAAAGCAGCGCTTCTCTTCCACACTCATTTTATAACAAGGCATCGGGCAGAACAGCACAATGGATTGGCATAGGAAGGTAAAATAAAAAAGCGTCGGAGCACGTTCATGGCAGAGGAGAGTATGGCACGTGACAACACGCCAGCCAACGACATCGTGAAATAAGAGCGAAGAAAGTTCGCTCACAAAAGTAGATGAAACGAAGAGCAGACGGGAAGGTCGAGTGTTTAGATTGCATGAACACTGATAAGCAACAGAGCCTTGGGTTCACTCTCCAACATGAGCTGGGTCTGTGCATGATTGAGATCATTGGCTGCGCTACTGCGTATGTTCATGCCATCCATCACCCGGGCCTTTCTCCTCCTCCTCTTCCTCCTCCTGATGAAAACAAATCTGTCACCCCGAGACGGTCATTGAATTAACATCACGCAGCCTATCAGTTCCACTTATTAGAGGAAGGTATTTTGTTTATGGTCCAACTTTGGGCTTTGGTGAGTCCCTGCACCACGCCGTGCATCATTTGGCCGTGGAGGAGAGGGGGAGGGGAGGGGAGGCATGCACGTTGGAGCCGGGATGGGCTTGGGACACCCAAAGGTCACTCAAGTGCACCTAAAACTTTGTTGCACTTTGCGGCTTAAATATGCATGTCTGGACATCTCACTTCATCTTTTTCGTGACATTTCAGGAGCACCATTTCATTATTTTTTTTTTTTCAAGCCTTCAGTTTGACTCCTGCGTGTACTTCAGGGACACTTGATCTTCACAGTTAATGTGTTCAACAAAATCATAGCCATTGACTAGCCCTTTAAAACCCGTGTGGGTTTTCTATGAATCTTAAGTTAAAGAGGCACATTAACCTCCTCACAGGCTTCCTCTGTGTCTTCACTGCACGCTAACTGGGTGTGAATATTATTCTTTTCTTTCCTCAGAACGGGTCCTAATGTACACATTTGTGTGCATCACACCAGCCTCGCAGCCGAACGCTGGCGGATGTGTTTTTGTGTCTTCTGAAAAATGGCTTTTTGAGTCGGTTTCATTCAGATGCTCTTGTTTAGTGGAGATTTCTCTATTCTATCTGACAGTTACACTCGCATGTAAATGCTGAGGACAACTGGATCAAAAGTGGTAACTGTATTTCCTTTTTTTCCTCCAGCAGCCAAATGAATTATTGACTGAAAGCCTGGAGGCCGGAACATGACTGTGTAGATGTAATTGTTATCCTCGCGTCAGCCTTCGCAGGGCTGTCCGTCATTCACAATGTAGACAAGATGGCTGATCACAGAAGAAAAGTCACTGAACTGAATGAGTTCTTCCTATGGCTTAGTTTGTAAAGCGCCGACGGTTTATAAAATTAAGTGAGCTCGAGTCTTTAATGATCATTGAAACCCAGCAGTTTGTTGGGTTTCTTTTTTTTTTTCTTCATCAGAGGATCAAAGCAATACAGGAGTTATCAGAACAACAATCAAAGCATTAATTCTGCATCACTTGGAAAATGTTCTCTTCCCCTTCAAAGAGGAGAAAATACAAATTAATATACTCTCAGTTATGAACATACACTATACACATCAACTATTAAATGAAAAACAGGGACAACTGAACACTTTTACTTTATAGGTACATTCCTTTACAAAAGTATACAGTCCCTAAGAATGAGAAACTGAGGTATAGACGTGGCCTGACTGAGAGACCCCAATGCCCTCTGGGACACAAAGGTCAGAGGTTAGGTGATGACACATTCATGGCCTCCCCAGTTCAGTCTGTCCAAGCGAGAACAGGCGCAAGCCTGCATTTGTGTTTCTGACTGTGTGCGCTGCTATAAAAAAACAACAAGAAATCTGTGTCCATGTCTCCTCGTGAGCAAGGCGTTGGATGCGGCGCACGTAGCAAGCTGTTAGCAGGGTAAATTCTCTCGCTTTAGTCACGACCATCCACTGAACATTTTCTCATTCTTGGTTCTCTCAGCTCTCCTGTCCTCCATTTTCCTAATGAAGTGTTTGTGTATCCACAGTGTTGGTAGAATGTCATGGACATGATTACCGATTTCCTGAAGTGAAAATGAGTCCATAACGATGATGAAATGTACCTAAAACCCGCATCAGAACCTGTCTGCAGCTGCTCCGAGACAACATCTGCACTCAAATGATTTTGATTGACTCTCTATCATAAATTTGGCAGCTCAACATGTTTTTTCTTTTTTTATTTGGTTAGCTTAAAAGCTTTCGCAAATCATCAATGAATTGCAAAAGGGTTAAAATACTTCAGTGGTGCTACTCTGTTTAATACATATATATAAATATATATAAACAATATTTTTGAAATTTAAATTTTCTCTCACAGCTCTGATTTGTGGCACAACCATGTCAGATTCAGCCATCTGCTCGCTGGAGATATAACGTTTCTTAAATTTGGGACTGTGGTTGATCCTGATCTCTGATCTTTACCGACAGAAAATTCCTCTTAGCAGTTTCTCAGTGTTGTCACAGCCACAGTTCACAAACACCCCCCCCCCACACTCCCCACAGCAGGGGCACGTGTCACAAACTGTGGCTCCTTTTGGTTCCCAACTTGTATGAAAAGAGGAAATCAAAAGAAATGGATGAAAGAGATTTCTCAGGCAGTCTGTGATAAAAGAGCACAACGCTAAATGCTCAAAGTTTAGTGCTGACGAGGATGAGATTTCAACACATGTATAAAAATGCTCCTCAAAGTGGTTCTGAGGACCTGTCACCTGTACTTGTTGCTACTGAAATCCCTCTTTAATAAAAGAGACATATTTTCTTTGATTTGCAAAGTATCTGTAAAAAAGGACTCTTACTTGGTTTTTACCTTTAAATTATTTTCTTATTTCATTTTTGTCTAAATTACTTGAGGTCATAGGGGAACCTTGGTTTGGATGAGGGTCAAAGTGGACGAGGACGTATGGGGGCACCGGGGTGGTGGTGGTGGTAGTGGGGGTGGGGGGCCTTCATCAGGGAGGAGGTGGGATCTGCACTCCCAGCAGCTCATAAGCAAATATGTTCCAGAAGATGGCGAAAAGAAGGAAGGTAATGAAGGAGAACACGATGACCCACCAGGAGCACTGTTTCTGCAGACTCTCCTCGTAGCTGCGCAGAATCAGCAGCCCCATGCTGATGCCCACCACGGCCCCCGACAGGTGAGCCATGAAGCTGGGTTGGGGCCCCGAGGAGGGAAGCGGGGGTGAGAAGCGGAGCCAGACGGCGCGGCCCACCTCTGAACTCACTGTATAAAATAAAGCAGAGGCAGATGATGGAGGAAGCAGCAGCAGCGTCAGACACCCACTCATCAAACAGACTTTTTAAACAACTGTACACATCTGTTCACAGAGGCAGACACGCCACCTGAAAGTAGGTTTGGGCCTCTCTTTTCATGTCTTCATTCTTCAAACTAGAGTTCACCCATTTCTTACATCGCTTTTGCAAACAAGATGAGAATAACCAAGGACCGGGACTAGATGTCTGGCTTTTTTAGTGATAGTCTGCCAGAGCTGAACAAGACTCTCCAGCGTCTGTTCCTCAGACTAACAATGTGTAGCATTTCATTTTAGAATGTTTATATTCCCTGTTTGCAAAATATGGAGGAGAAATATGACTTTCCGACAGAGACTGGCTGCTCGCTCAGCTCAGAGGCAGCAGGCCCAGCACAGATGGAGGGAACATATTGCTTACTAATGAAACTCACACTGCATCGGCCCTCGTGTGGAGAAACAAGATGAGTAGTACCACTCAAGCGCTTAAAAAGCAGAGGTGCTTTGTCCAACCTCTCTGATAATACTACTGGTCAACTTTAGGAACTTCTTAAAAAGCCCGCTGCCATAGTGGGGGCTCAAACAGCTGTATGTGGCCTGGTCTGTGCAATAACAGGATTATAACCCCCCCCCACACTACCACCACCACCACTGTGAAGACAACCAGTAGGACCTAAAGCACAGGATGTTGACAACTGGACAACTTACTGCAAACTAGTGCCAGGATCATGCGTAGCAGCTTGTATGGACAGCGCATCCCGGCCCAGTTCTGCAACAAAGAGCCAAAAATGTCTGGTCAGCATGCGCGTACACACACACTCACAGAGAATCTGGAAATCAATAACCACTTTAAACATGAGTGTATTCATAGTTTGGGAAGGCCCCACTCTCCTTTCACCCACTGACATGATCAGACCTGGAAGAAAGGAAATCCATGTCACACTGACAGCAAGCAGACACGATTATACACCTGGCTGCTTCACTTACTGGTTCCAGCCCAGTGGCACTCTATTAATTAGAGCTGTGATGATTTAAGAAGGGGAGGGCGGGCCAATAAGTCTGTTTCTCTAATTCTCTAAGGCAGAGGTGTCAAACCGGTTCCACAAAGGGCCGTGTGGCTGCAGGTTTTTGTTCCAACCAGTCAAGCACACCCAGTTTGACCAGTCAGCTGTTGAAGACTCAGATGAGTCGATTAAGTGAGTCAAGTCTGGTGTGCTGCTGCTGGGTTGAACAAGAACCTGCAGCCACACGGCCCTTTGTGGAACAGTTTGACACCCCTGCTCTAAGGGGTGCAAAGGCTATGGCTCCCTGATGTACAATAACAGAGCGCTCGGTATCTGCGTTGCCAGCTGTGGGAGTGTGACCCAGGGCCACAGCGGCAGGAGAAAGGCCATGCAAAATTAAAGCAAAGCAAATTATAAATACAGCCTGCTGTGACCATGGGCTGCAATCGCACACTATGTGATGTCACAGCATTTCTCTAAGGGTTGTCTAAGGGTTGCTTGTCTGGGGTTAGGCCCTGGGATTCTGTAAAGCACCTTGAAACAATTTTGATTGTATAAGACGCTATATAAATAAAGATTGATTGATTGATTGATTTCTCCAGATGAATGTTTAATAACGTGGAGGAGGAGATTTCGCATCCCGCTGGATGAGCAGCCGCTCTTAAAAGCAGTTAAAGGAAAGAGAACCACAATCTGAGCTGTGTCAAAAGGCTGAACGTGTGCACAGCGTGGCCTCGAGATGCACTGTGACAGTGGAGCTGCATGACTTCAGTGGAGTCACAACAGGAACATCGAGGTGCCGCTGAACCTGAAAATGTCCCTGGACGGTGATGCTCGATGGCAGATCTCATTGTACTTGTGTATAATGACAATAAAGGCATTTTAATTCTAAGATGGTTGGGAATTTTCTGGATCACAATTGGGTGAGGGTTTGAGATTTCGTCAAATGCAGACGTACAAAGAAAAAAAAAAAAGGGGGCCATCGGAGCAGAACTAAGATGTGCCTTGAAGGATTTGCCTACATCATCCAGCACCCGAGCGTAACCGACTAAATAAAGGGTCTGTTTTGCTGTACAGTTACAGTTTGTGCTCTGGGCCCATCAGTGCACTTTGATTATGATCCCTGCCGATGCCTCACACCCACTGTGGACTCCAACATTAGTTAAAGTGATTTGTCAGATGTAACGCTGCCTTGAGAGCTGTTGAGCAAGTGGAAGCGTTCCGCTCGTAAAGGCTGAGATGCTGAAGACCCAAAGAAATAGTGGAGCAAAATGTCAGGGGAACATCTATGTTTGATTTTCTCCTGTGTAAACAAACCGACACAGCTTCAATTATTCACACGAGTGTCTTGGCTCATCCATACATTTGAAAACATGATGAAACTGTGGGAAAAACAAACATCTTTGGGAAAAAGAAACCCAACACAGTACATGGTTCACTGATATTCAACTAATCTTTCAATCAAGCCTGATGCAGATGAGTGATGAGAGTTACCATGACAACGTTGGCCAGATGTGCCGAGCACAGAGCGTAGACGCCGCCGGAGCCCCCGACCACCGGAGCACGCATGTCGGTAATGGACACGGTGAGGGAGCCTGCAGAGAGAGGACGTTTTTGGAGGATTAAAGAGGGGGGCAGAGGATGGGGGGGAGGGGGCATTGGCAGAGAGCGACCAAAAGGACACCAACTCCAAGAACAAAAGGATCACTCCACATCCAGCAGCAGATCACCTTCCTCCCAGCAATTCTGAACCATCAGATCAAATCTGTCCCCGCCACTGTGCTTCACAAGCTGCTCTGCTTCTCTACATGTAGAAGGTATAGACGGAGCTTTGGGTGCGTTTAAGTTGTCCCTCGATTATTTGAGTTCAAATTAAATTATATTTCCTTTCCAGAAACATGGAAAGTTTAATAATTGGCTTTATCTCCCAAAAAAGAAAAAGCGAAATCCCTCTCACATATGATCGTTGATCAAAGCAAAGCCGACAGAACCACTGAAGAGGAGGATAATTTCCAATTTGGTGCTCTGGAGCTACTTCTTTTATGGATTTGTGGGAAAAGTGTGGCCTGGAGCCAAAAGTGCCCTTTAATAGACACAATATAATATCAAAGTAGAGCCACGGTGATGGCAGCAGTGTCAAAGCGTTACGACTCTGGAGAGTAATTACACAATACTCATGAATATTTGCTGCTGTTATAAACAATGAATGTCTTTCTGGTGCTTACAGGTGGAGTTGTTCTGATTCAGAGTGAGCGACTGCAGAGCCTGAAATGATCATCAAACAGGGCCAGCTGTCACTCACGTGTGCCGGTGTAACATGTGCAAAACTGAACCAATGATCGAGCTTCAGCTGCAGCGCGTCGGCCTCAGCCTCCACACCGTCCAGCACCGGCCCCAAACTGGCAACCTCAAAACTTTTTTATCACGCAATCAGGAGCCGAGACTGCAGAGGCGCCGCTGCAGTCTGAATTCAGAATGCAGCGGCGGTGCGGGGCACCTGCATTAGGGGCTGCGCTGAATGACACTACAAAGTAGGACAGAATTCCAAGCAGCAGAAATCACAATGGCAGCTGCTTGCGCGGACAGCATCAGACACTGCTAATTATGCAAATGAGCTGATAAGAGCGGTGCAGAGGACTGATAAAACAAAACGGCCTCTTTTTAATCACAGTTGGGGTTTGCTGAAGTGGTGATCTCAGATCTATAATGCATTTTCCAACATTCAATCTGTGTGTGTGTGTTGTGCACGTGCAGGGTAAACATCGTCTCAAAGAACGCCACGTCAGCTTGCGGTGGCAGCGATGATCGTGGAAAGACAGATGGCAATCGGAGCGGCCTCCTCGCTCCTTCCTCTCTCCTCGCCCACCGATGGGTTATTGTGCGTGGATTTGCGGGGCATCTGAAGGTTGGCGCTCCAGCTCCAGATCTGAGGAGATTTACGCTGCCACGTTTTGTTAGTTCCACAAAACTGCAATTACGTGGCTCAGCATACTGTATGTGGTCTCTGATCTCTTCAAAGTAAAGGAAAAAGTGAGCTGGAGCAACAGCAGCAGGATCATTTGGTGACCCTTTTAATCTGAAACTTCTCCACATTTCTGAAGTTAATTTATGACTTCTGTGCACCAGGAAGGCTCTGTGAATATTACATGAATAAAATTGTGTCAGAGACACGAATGACAACTTCTAGAGCAGTGGATATTATGATTTTAATAAACTTTTATTTCAGTCAGAGCGATCGAAATGGTTTATTGATTTAAGTCGTGAAGTATGTTGAACTGAAGTGACGCTGCTATCTACGAATGAGGAAAACAGCCCAGATTCAGAGGAAACGAGCTCTCTTTGCTGCTTTGCTTTGGTTAGTTGCTCTCAAGTACATTATGAATATTAAACAGGGCTGTCATGTGGGCTCTCCTGCTTTGGGGGATTTAAGATTTCGGTTTCCGGCTCACAGCAGGAGCTAAGACATCACAGGGCAGATTAAATATTATTGCCATTCTAAAGTCATCATCAACATCTTTGCACACTCCCACCAGTATAATCCCCCACTGCCATTCAGACAACTAATAAAACAAAACGGACTTTCTCTACAATTAATGTTACCCAAGGCTGCCTTTAAGCTACAGGTAAATTCTACAGCGCCTGAAGCTGTCGTACAACATGCAGAGTTGCAGAGAAGAAGAGAGCAAATAGCGTTCTGCAGCTCACTGATGTCAGTGTCCAGAGATAATTTACAAAGAGCGGCCTGGACACGAGTAGATAGCGACGGCCCGCGAGACCAGCGGAGCCCCGTCTGACAACAGGAGCCGCAGACAGAGCAGGTGTCATTTTCGGTGATCTAAGCAACTCTGGGAGGGCAGGACACAGCGGGGGAGGGCAGCGACAGCCCCGCAGCGCAGGCCCGAGCAGCCACAGACGGGTTTGGAGGTCGTGATTAAAGGAGCAGAGAGAAGAAGAGCTCGCTTTTGAAGAAAACCCAAGCAGGCTTCAGCTGTGTTTTTACAAATGAAAACATGTGACGGAGGAAAAAAGATCTCAGAACAAGGCCTGACATTTGCAGAAGGTCCCTTTGTGAAGGTGTTTGGTTTTCATCGACTCCTGGGGGAAATATTTGGCTCTCGCTGCTGAATGTTCCACTGTTTTAGGCCGTAAATTGCAAATGTTGTCTCACATGCATTGGTGCTGCACAGGTAGCTTGAAGGGGATGTGTCAGGGTGAGTTTGCTATTACAGCTGTCGGCCGCGGCTGTAAACAGAAATGATAAAATCGACGGGAAGGATCCAAAATATTCCAGCTGTGGGCCAGAAAAACCCACCACCGGGGGGGGGTTTGATACAACACTGGTGTGACATCCCAAACGTTCTTCTCATCTGTCCTGTGTCACGTTACAGAGGCCACCAGGTTTTCAACAGATGAAATATCTCGAGTTATCTGGGAATGAAAAAGAGTCGATCTGATAAATGATCACCAGGTATGAGTGGCCACACGGACCACAACACCTAGCATTCCATTTAGATATTACTGTCTATTTTTTACGAAGACCACGGCAGAGGTTTTTCTGTGCTTTCATGCTGTACGAGTCTTGCCTTTTTTTCTTTATTGGGGCTGTCCTATTCTTCCACGTGGAGCCGTGTGAGATGTTTTAAATCTCCGGGCCTGACAGGTGGAAGTGCTGCAGTCAGCGGGCTGCCACTGTCAGCTAATAAACTGAGGAAAAATCCAATTGGATTTATTTACAAAGGACAAATAAGAAGAGTGTTTAGATGCTGGATTGTGAGTAGGTGAGAGTGCTTTTAACAGATCTGTAACCTGGGAAAATTGGATCGCACATTCAGGTTCAAGAACTCTCAATCTACAGTAAATGCATCACAACCTCATTTGAATTGCGTTACAGGCCATTGCCAAGTTGATTTATTTCCCTTTTAAGTAGTGAGAATAATATGTTACACTTGTTTTGAAGCACAGCTTTTAAGGTGACCTGAGTTTTAAAGGGTAAATGTCAGTTTGTTCACAGGCATTTTGTCTCTTCTCCAGTCTGTTTTTAAAGCTCAATACTTCAAATGTCATTTAATAGAGTGGCATCAGGTTCAGCTTCATTTCAAGTATACGGCTGCTGCCGGGGGCTTTATTAGATAAATTTTCCACCCGCAATGGCGGTGGATGGCTATGTCACCCAGACAGAGAGATAAGATCTCCGTCACTGCTGCTTTCAATCAGGTGGAGGGGCAATCAGCCCTCCTCCCGTATCACATCTTCATCTTTTCCCCTGGTGCTGCTGAGGAGTGTGGGCTGGAGAGATGAGACCTCACATAAGACGGAGAGGAAAAAAGTTGCTGCGGGTTGGAGCTGTTGGGGAGCATCCAAACTGTCAGCATCCTCAAAGCCATTGAACACCTACTCACGCTCCTGCACTGCAGTCAAAGCAGAGCGTTAGACAACCTTAAAACACACATCTAAACGCTCCTGAGGGGAACAAATCCTGTCACACGCAAAGGATTCTGACTAACATGCACAGTAGTAGATGAAATCACAGACAGCCCTCAAGGTTAACAGGCCACAATGTCAAGGACACCCATGATGGCATGCTTCATCTGAGGCAGAGCTCAAACTAGCCATCAGTGTAAACACCACATAAAACGAGCAGGGAAATAGCTTCGCCTCTCGCTCCGACAAATATTGCTGTTCTGAAATGACTTCACGTACTAGAAGGAAGCAGATGCCCGTAAACACACTGGACTCAAATGTACTGCCTTCAATTAGGCTACGTTACAGGGGGAAGGTTCATCACCATCGCTGCTATTATTATCGTTAATGCTGCCGGGGCTGCTTGTACAGGACGTGAGCTTTGGTGTCACCCAGAAAGGACTGACTGTGGGGTGGGAATTACCATAATCATACTGGCAGCCTCTGCATCACGCCAAGGTCACCCCGTTGCAGTTTAGCCCAGCACTGGGGGAGTTCATCATAAACACAGGATCAGACTCTTCAGGCTGCTCTAAACACAGCCAGCAAGACATGTGGCCGCTACGCACTGGAAACACTCCAAGTTCACAGCCACATGTTCCATCGCTGGGCCACCATGGTAAAAATAACACAGATATAATTGATATTCCGCCTCCAAAAGCAACACAAAGATGATTGCAGGGTCCTAAAACCAGATCCCGTCCTCAACACCACGCTCAGACAGTATATGTGACACAAGTGACAGAGCTGTGGGGCCAACAGGAGCAGAATCCAACAGGGCTACACGTTAATTACATTACCCTCTCTCAATCACACATTATCTCCTATAGGTAATCAGCTCAACAATTCCTCAGCGCACGGCAAAACAAACTGGGCCCAGAGAGATTTCAAAGGGGAACCTGAAAGTTCAGGTCCTTACAAGAAGTCTGACTGGTCTATGAAGTAAATATGACAGAAGATTCTCATGATACATTTGATATCACATTGTTATTTAATATTACATCTTGGTTCAAAAGTGTCTTACACAACTGCAGTGAGCCAGAAAATGGTCCGCGAGACTGCATTTTAAATAAATTGTATTTAAATGCGGGGGAAAAAAGTAGACCATAGAAAATCTATACAATCACCCTTTTACCATTTTAAATTCTGGCACCAAGCCACCAAAGAGATTCTTGGCCATGAACCAGCGGCCTCCACTCACTGGCAGCATATGTAATTATGTGTATATTGACCCCTGCTAAATATAAGCAGCGAGTGTTCATAAAAGCGGAGATCAATGTCATCACGGTAAATTAGAAATGGTAGTTTATATGGGCACAAATGAACCGAAAGACCTGCCGTTGTTTTCAGCCTGGAGCGGTTTTTATCAACACGACGGTACAAACAATAACGACACCAAACGAGAACCAACAGCAGCAAGAACAAAGTCGACAAAACCGACATCCTGCCCGCTGCCACGGCAACGGTAATCAACTGCTGAGATGAAATGCTGCATCCGTCCTGGCGCGGCAACACCGAGGTTTCACTCTGGTGCTGTCATTTGTCACGTTTTCAGCCGTTTCCCAACAGAGCTGGGACGACATGCGGGCGTGGTTGGACGGCAAAGAGCTTCACAACCTCAGTCAACAGCCAGTCTTCTACTTATGGGCTCACTATTGAAGCCACTATCATCCCATTGGTTGGCTCCCCATAATCCCAAGCCCTCTCTGGGTTTCCTGCTCAGCAGCTCAGGTTTACAGAGAAGATTAGTTTTAATGTGTGGAGACAGTTTTGACTTCTGTGATTTGTTTTTATCCATACATCACAGCAAACTGAAGATCTACAGAAGGCTGCTCTTTACACTGAAACATCAAATAAATTCTAAAGCTGTTGACTGGGTGTCTGCCGCTCACGTGACAGCTGTGGGAGAGTCTGGAGACCCTGCAGAGATCCTTCTGCTGCTTGCAGCATCATCAGCGTGAGCAGTTTGCTGGTGGGTCAGTGAGTCTGGGGAGGCATATCCCTGGAGACGCGCCACGTGCCAGCCAGGTCCCCTGACTGCTGTTAGTTACCAGATGAATCCATCCGTGTTTGCTCACACACCGGTGAGGCCCGGGTGCCTCCTGGTGCCTGACAACGCCCGGCCTCATGGAGCTGGAGTGTGTCCACAGCTCCAGGGCCATGAATATCCGGGATGTGTGATATAAATGTTTCCTTAATTAACCTGAGCTATTTCTGTTGCAAATCGCTGCAAATTAATTGAACTCATGTGTGCCATTATTCAGTAACATATCTGTGGGACAAATAAGGGACTCTTTTATCTAATCTAGTCTTATTTTAAATGGTAAGTAGAAAGCAAAATAAATGAACATAAACAAAGCAGTAACTGCAATTAAATCTAAATAAATAAATAAAATCTTAAAACCTGCACTTAGCACATATGTAATATGGTGTTTCCAGGGGGGAAAAAAAAGAATTTCCTGATATTTTACCTTAATCGGGTGAAACACAGCAGGAAAACCTTGGACTGAAAGCTCAGCAGATAGCACAGCGGAGCAGGAAGTGGTGAGACTCACTTTTGTTGAGATGAAAAGATGCAGGAAGATTTGGTTTGTCTCAAATATGAGATGCGAGACACCCTGGAGCTCCGATGGGGGAGTAATGTGGCACCTGTTCAGACTCTGGAACACGGGAACAATCAGCAGCTTTTCAGGTGGTGCGAGCAGAGTGCAGCAGAGCCATTTCTACCAAGGGTAGATGTGAAGCGCACAAGGACAAGAACCAGACATTTATTCCTTTTGTCAGCACTTATCCAAGGACAGAATGCTCCACGTTACCGTTTTTCATCAGTGTCAAGAGCTGCAAATCCAGATTGCCGCGTGCTCTATCCAGATAATAAATATAGTTCTTGTTCTCTTTCAAATAATGACAGTTGTTATTTCAAGACAGCACAGATGTGTCTAGGTGAGTTTGAGATATCTTTCAGAGCAGTTTTAGGGGTTCTGACAGACCTTCAGAAATTCCTCTGCCTTTGAAATGTACCCCGCGGTGCAGAAAATGTGAGGCTGAACACATAAAGGCACATGTGCGTGCAGCCTGTCACTTCACAAATGCAAACACTTAGTGCAGCGAGAACCTGGAAGATCCGCTGAGGCTCAATAACAAGCTTCATGCTTGCGCGAGCTGATAGAAACAGATGCCTTGATTGAACTCATGAGCGAGAAAAGACTGCATGAATATAAACATGAGACTGCCATGGGTGACAAAATAAGGAGGGGAAAAAACCCCTGAGTAATGGAAAACACCGGGGGAACATGCAACAGTCTGAGACCACCATAAATTCAGAGGCTGATGGAAAACTGTGAAAATACAAATCTGTTTATAAGATCACATAACATACCGCAGACATCAGAATGATAACATGTTCCTGATAGGTGTGTGTGTGTGTGTGTGTGTGTGTGTGTGTGTGTGTGTGTGTGTGTGTGTGTGTGTGTGTGTGTGTGTGTTTGTGTGTGTGTGTGGTGAGGTGAACATGCTATTAAACTGGACAAAAAAGACAAAAAAAAAACACTCTGTGGTTTGTTTCGCCACATACTGACTCACATCAGTAGTAGGGTACTACAGGGGGTAGTAATACACGGTTACATAACAGTTGGTTGCTTTATTACTGAGCATTACTTTGAGCTTTGGATGATCACAGATCAAAGTCTCTCCAGAATCTGGAACATCAGTGAAATTGAATCATCTCTTCTTTGGCCCATTATCAGCATTTCCAGAAAATTTCATTAAAATTCGTTCATAACTTTTTAGAGTTATTTTGCTACAATAAGACAAATGCTGAGCGTCACATGACCTTGTTGGCAGTGGTAAAAATCATCAGGGCGGTATTATAATACTTGCACTTTTATAATATGATGCTGAATTGGTTTGCGCTGTCAATCAGGTCCTAAAACTCAAACACCCACGCTGGAATGAAGTGAAAGCCATTTTAGAGTTCTGGATTAGTATAAAGTTGGCCTGCGGGACATCCCCCGCTGTACCCAAAGCCTGACTGATGGCACATGTCTGCACGCTCACCTGCACGCCGCATCCCTGCTTCTGTATTCTGCAAACAGACTTGCCTCTGGTCAGCAACCTCCCCGACTCTCTCTCTCTTTCTCTCTCTCTCTCTCTCTCTCTCTCTCTCTCTCTCTCTCACACACACACACACATACATACACACAGACAGTGCGGCTGCTTTATAACTTTCAATTTTAAATCCCTCAACCAGCAGAAGATTTTGTGAGTAATAAAGGATGGGACCCAGCTCAGCTCATCTTCAATGTGATGAGACTCACGCACAAGTCATCACGATGGAGATTTTAGTTTGGTCACATTATGTTGAACACAACATAGAGCTCAAATTTAATTTCTGATAGTCTCACACGGCTTCAAAGTGTGACACCAGTTCCATTTTTGAGGACTACAGTGAAAGTGAAGTGCAGGAATCCTAATGAATGCAGAACAACTCTGGGTTCTGCAGTCATAAATATCACCATCTCCCTGCTGCTTTTCCCCCTCCTGCTTTCTGATTCATGCTACAGCTTAAATCTCCAAACAGCATCTCAAACTGCACTCAGGCTAATTCCCCAGAGAGAAAAGCCAGCCCCCACTTTCCCCCCTCTAAGTCGCATATTTTCCTGCTCACACTCTGTCATCACTGCGAAAATAAATCAAAGCTACAATAATTCATGAGTGTTAAGAGTGTGTATGTACACACGTGTGGTGGGGGGGGGGGGGGGTGGGGGTGAGGGGCTGACTTTTTGCCGAGCTCAAGATGGTCTGAGCAGACAGATGCACAAAAAAAATATGAATTTCATGTCACACCAAGAAGATGGACTCAAAATTACAACCCTGGAACGACTGAGTTTAACTTGATTTAAGGTCAGCAAAAGATTTACCAGATCCAGATCAGCAAAGGTTGGAGAAGGTGGACGTGGCTGGGTTAACACGAGGCTTGAGAGAACCTCCCAGCCCCACAGCGGCGATTCAAAGGCAGCTGCTGAGATTTAAACTGGCAATAAGCAAACCAGAGCGAGGCGACTGGAAGTTAATGAGGTTTGTCACCAGCAAAGACGCGGCGTGCTGCGGTCAGACCTCTGGGCAGAACGAGCCGCTGCTGCGTCCAGCATGGCGACACTTTTGTTCAAAGGTCGGGGCTATCGGCTGGGTCACATTTTGATAAATCTGACCCAAATCAAGCCTAACCATGGGGAGGGGGGGGCATATGGCCTGCAGGGTAAAAAATATTAAAATTTAAAATGAAAATGTTTGATGAACTGGGTGTAAATATATTCCTGCTTTTATCATTGGAGCAGAGATTTTTTTCCAGCCTTTTCCCAGCAGGATGATTATTTTTGTACGTGCAGCGAAACAGCATCAAGATGTCCAAAAAAAAATCCTCCAGCGCTGTTAGTGGTATAAAATATGCATTTTCCTCACCAGCGAGCACTCCCGCCATGTACAGCAGGCTGATCCGTAAGATGCCATGGACCATCTCCAAAGGAACGCCGATCATGAGCTGCAGCAAAGCGTTGAAGCCCAACTGCTCCAAACTGCACAGAGCAGAGAAGGATGGGATGGTTCAAAAGCCTGGAACATCCTTTTCCTCCCAGCAACGGGAGGGGGGAGGAGGAGGGGGGTTCTTACCCGACGTGCATGAACATGTAGCTGAAGAAGCGCCACACTTGTGCGCGGTGGCCGGGGTGGTACACCAGGGGGCTCTTCATGAAGTCGGGCTGGTAGGTCTGCAGCACCCACTTGTTCAGCATGATGCCGTAGCACATGAACACGATGATCTGCAGCATGTACACACACAGGAGAGTGCCCGTGAGGGAAGAGGGGCTGAGGCCCCGAACGTCAGGACATTCTCTGAGCTCATGATGATGGTTGGAAATGTGCAGACAATTACTGGGGCGACATCTGCTCCATTAATTTCTTTTCATAACATAACATAATAGCTCATTGTCTGTGTGAATTAAAATGACCAGTCATTATCCCGTCCTCGCCTGGCTACTCGGAATTATGATGATTCCGGGCGAAATGGCTAAAGTTTATTAAGAAGCTGCGGGCAGAATGCAGAGATATGTCTAAAATAGGAGTCATTCTATTAAGGTCTTTTTCAACATTATGCTGCAAGTTAATTATCTTAGACTACGTAATATGTGTAATCTTTGTCTTTAGAGACTGTTAACAAGGGTTGCAGGATATCAGAATAACACGCAAAATGTGAGCGCTGCAGTGATAATTCAGCTCACGCCGCAATGTTATCTCCACCTGTCAGAGAAGGTTGAGGGTTTGGGTGCTACTTGACCTGACATTTATCTGTTTACCTCCGCTGTTTTTTAAAAGACCTTTTAAAGAGTTTGTCATGGTTTGAAAGCTTTAGATTGGGTGTCGTCAGATTATGATACCAGTTGCACAAAACTACATTTATTCATTGGATCAGGACACGTTGATCGAGATATCAGCAAGAAGCATCACAGTAAACACGAGTTGTCAGAACAGTTGCTAAATTTTATCCGTTGTCTTCAGGAAAGTGTCATAAAAACACACAATAAGTCAATCCTGATTCACATAAAGGTTGAAACATTCAGACAGAGGTCACCATGAGAGCAGCTCTGGAATGTTTTCAGCCACTGTTTAGGGGCTGTTTTAAAGGTGCTGTCATTGTCACAGTATCTAATATGCGTGTGTTTCCAGCCCGTGTCCTCTGATGGACACCGCCACTTAGTTGTTGTACACCCCACCCTGCTCTTGTCAGCGCCCTGGTGTTTGCTCGAGAAGACTGTTTCTCTATGAAGTCCTGTAATAGTCAATGGGTGAGGCCATTCAAACAATCAGACATCCATAAACAGCTGTTGGCTGTCAAAGTCCAACATTTTGTACTAAATAACAATGTTGCAGTATTGATAATTATAGGATATTTTTCAAGAGTTCTCTTGACATGATCGGTTTGAGAATACTCTCTGATTAATGTGACTGTTGTATAGCAGTGGGAAATGGGAGTAAATATAATAGCAGTAATTATCAGCGTGGCGGTCTTCGCTGCCTCCATAGTCAGGAAATCTATGTTTGAAACTTGATGAGATAAATTTGTACTTGTTACCTGCCCCTGGTATACAACATTAGATAAGATAGCTGTCAGGTGGCCTCTGCACATGAGGGAGAACACTAAGAACCTGAACAGAAGCAGGGTCAAAGGCCAGTGTGGCAGAAACACTGTCTGTACAGAGGTGAGCTGCCAGTCAGGCGTCTCCAGCTGAGGCTCCTCTAAAGGAAGCTCTGGGGGTCAACGGAAACAAACACGGTTGCCCCGAACATCTGCATCGGGAATCTCACCTGGACGATGGTGACAACGGCGATGAAGACGGGCGGGGGGCACAGGCGGTTCTGGTGGAAATACCAGCGGCGATCTGTCTCGCAGGGCAGGATCTCATAGGCCACGTAGCGGACAAAGCGTTTGTAGAGACCCAGCCCCGTCTCGTCCAGCAGGATCTCCCTCTGCAGTGTGCGGCGGCCGTTGGCGATGGCTCGTCGGAAACTGCTGGAGCGCTTGCTGCTCATCTGAGGAACAGGGTGAAAAGGCGGGGAGCTCTAATTACAGCGCGCTGCATTAAAGGTGCCTTTGGCCACCAATACAGAGTTAAACTTTAGTCTAACCTGGGCTGAAAAAGCATCACAACCTTCTCCACATGGATAGAAAAGAGTCTTCTACCTTTCACATATCAATACAGTAAATAAAATTAAGTATGAAAAAAAGGAAGGGGGCATTAAAAGTGCATCTGTCATCTTTCTGTCCTGTGTAATGAGGTTGTTTCTTTACTGCAACAAATCTCTCTGAGGCTGAGTGCTCCTGTCTGTCTGCTGTAAGAAATCATGGCCATCCTTTATCTTTAAAGTTTTAATTCAGGCAATTAAATCTGTAGTTTTCTCCAAACTAAGTGGATCACATATCAGTGAAGGGAGACAGCTGCTGTTTAAATAATGTGAGAAAACCCCATCAGCGTGACCATTGTGGAGCAAAAAGGAAACAAATAGCTTGACTCAGCCCACAAAATATGATGTATATATAGTATGTATGTGTATATACACACACACACACACACACATATATATATATATATATATATATATATATATATATATATATACACACACATGTTTATTTTTATATGAAGTATTCATATATAAGTATTGGATAGACATGAATGGAAAAAGCAACACACCAGTGTTTGTTGTGTGGATGAATGTGAAGAGCTTCATTTCTAAGAGGGTAGGAAAAAAATGGTGACTTTGCATCTTGAAAACTTCTGACACTGAGTTTTGTTTTTTTATCTTTTGCTGTTCATTTTGGGAGAAACACACAGTCTGTAATATAGAGTGTGATCTTATCCCTGGATCATTATGTGGGTGTTTATTACCAGATACTGTCAGAAAAAAATACTGTCTATGCAGCGTTTGAAGATTCTGTTTTATTACAAAGTTGCATCTTAAATTAATCCAGCTCGGAATGGAAAAGCTATGAAACATATGAACGTTACCTGGTCTGAAACAGGAAATGCCAACGCTGCAACTGAATTTAAAGGTTGTAGAGATGATTTACATGGATGTGTGCGCTGTACTACAGCACTTAAACCCACACACAGAAGAGACTGGGGCCTTGAGAGCCAGACTGTTGTGACAAGAAGCTGTGTGAAGAACGAAAACGCAAGCAAAAGAGAGATTGAGAGAGGGGGAGGGGGGGGGCAGGAAGACTGATGTTTGAGAAGTTCTTCAAGATGAAGACCATTCTGATAGCCAGTGTGTGTGTTTTTTGTGGTTTGACTATTTAAAAAGTTTAAAAATTTCCATTTATTAAAAGTCCTATTTAAAAAGAAAACCACTCAAAAGCAAATTATAGTGATCTCGCAGTGGGCATGGTAAGTGGGGGTGATCATCACTCTGGTGGTGGTGAAGGAGAGGACGCCTGTTGCGTGGTGATATCCAGAGTGATGTCGAGACTAAGCTGCTGGCTGTCCTGCAAATGGGAGGAATCCATATTTAGTATGGTAATCACGCCGGGAAATGCAATTATGCCATACTTGAAGAGACACATCAGAAGGCGGGGAGAAGGAAATTAAGAAGAGAGGATGAGATGTCTGCTTGGCTGAGCTTGATTCAGAGATTCCCAGGGCCACCAATGGACAGTGAAAATGAGACATTGTTTTAACGGCACCCACAAAGTGTGTGAGATCAGTGGATTTAAATCCATCCGTGTTTTCTGCGTCGTAGTTGTAATAAGCAGCGCTTGGATCAGTCGCTGACATCTCAAACACCGCTGCCTCCTTTTGATTCTCCTTCTCCACTTCCAGAAAACAACTGCCGAGCGAAGTTGTCACTCCACCTCGCCTTCCCTGACAGGCAGGGTGGCCACCACGCAAGTGAGCATTAGCTGCCTTTATAGGTGATGACAGGAGGGAGACCAAAAACCAAACAAGGCGACCTCGAGGACAAGCTAAAAAAATCCGAGCTAGGGCCCGACAGGAGCGACCAGACAAGGGGTGCCAGTACTTATATTACATCGTAAAATAACGCAAGGGCAGGGGCTCTCTGGGTTGAGCATCAGAAATGCTACAACTTCACTGACAAGGGAATGTCTGCCAGGGAATAATTGATCCTGAGGCTAAGAACACCGAGATAAAGACAGTATTCCCCTTTAGGGAGAGCTCGATGGGCTAAACTGACAGTGTGTATGTGTGTGTGTGTGTGTGTGTGTGTGTGTGTGCGCGTGTGTGTGCGCGTGCGAGTGTGTGTGTGTGTGTAACAGCAGGCATCCATCCTCCTCCTGCTGAAGCTCCATGCTGCCCACTGTACGTGCTGCTTTCAGCTCCAGTAGGCTGCTGGTGATGGATTAATTATCTCCACTGCTCGGTCAATGCTGCGCCGCTCGCTGCTAATTGCTGACAACAATAAAAAACACCTGCTTTTAAAAGGCCGTTCTGACATCTGTGGAGTAATGCGCGGTCAGGACGGACAGCTTACCCAGACGCCTCCGCTGCTCTCACAGGCAGCAGGAATCTGCACCAACGCTGAAGTCGTCCTGACCCAGATACTCACGTTCTTTCTTTGCCCAAATCCTTTTAAAATGAGAGTACACCTATTTCACTTCGTCCCTTCATGCTTTAATCATTATAGAGTAAAAACTGCTTAAAAATAAACCCCTTCCACTGCAGGACACTTTAGCAAAGTGCAGCACTTTTAGCCTGTAGCCCAGAGAAAACAGGAAGCCGTCCCCGGTGTCTGGAGGCCGCCATGCTGATAGGTAGCATCTGTGCCCCTGGAGAGAGATGCATTGTGGGCACTTTATGTGACTTGAAAACGCCGGGATGCAGCATATCAGCAGCTTGCAGAGTTTCTCTCAGCCAGATAGGCGAGCGAACTCTCTGAGTGCTCCCCGCTATGAATGAACTGTGACACAAAAGCTCGCCGGCTTTAAAGCCCGACATTTCAATCTATGTCACGGAAACGCCTCCTGAGGGAGGGGGAGACGACCGCTCGTGCAAAATAAGAGCGAGGTGGGAAAACAAGGCAGAGATAACTCAAGCGAGCACACGCGCGCTCTCTTTTTCTCTACCCATGTAATTAACTATGGCAGCCATTTTTGATCTGCGCCAAACATTAAACCAATTAACACCCAGAGGAAAACAATGACACACTTATTCAGTTACTCACTGGGAACACGTTGGCAGTGGGGGAGTCTCCATGAGTGAACCAGGACTCATGGAATAAAATAAAGGCCAGAGAAAAGATCTAAATATTTCTTTCTAATCACACAATGATTCTTTAGAGGCGGGAGTGATTCCAGGAGGGTGTTTTCCTATCACAATTAAAGGCAGCGCTGCGGATGGAGCTGGTGGAGAGACGGAGGGATTTGGTGGATTAGTAGTCAGACACACACCTATGCTCTCTGTGAATGCATGAGTACATGTGTGTGTGCGCGCATGTGTGTGTGTGTGTGTGTGTCTGTCTGTCTGTGTGTGTATATGAGAGTGTGCCGTTCCCCAAGAGAGGCTTTAGCAGAGCGTTACTTATTCAAGCCCCCGGCTGAACTGATGGAGCTCTCTGGCTAAAATCAGCCCGCGTGAGAGACGTGTCGAACACGAACAATGTCAGAGACGGGCTTGTACTTGTGAACGCTCTCAGACAGCAGAGAAGCTGTTGGCCGACTGCGCGATTCAAACATTTACGCCCACGGAGGTCGAGAGAAGCTGCTGCGCCGGGCCAACAAGGAACGTCGAGTCGGGGAGACGTCGCCTGAGACAGAGGGGTGAGGAATTACCACGGGCCCAGCACGCACGCGCGGACCAACGCGGCCATCCTGCGTTCATTAATACACACCGCAGGGCCCTTCTCTTCAATGTGAGCCTGGATCAACGGGCATGGGCTGCAGCGTTGTGCATTTTAAAAAGTGCCCATCAAAACACAACTGTCGTCTGTCGCGCACTCACTACCTACCGCACTTCCAAATCTGCCTCCAGGAGACAAGTCAAAGAGCAGCACCGCGGGGCGCCAGAAAAGCGGAGGAGTGAAGAAGGGAGGAAGAGGAGTGAAGAAGGGGAGGAGGAGGGAGAGGAGGAGGAGTGAAGAAGGGGAGGAGGAGGAGAAGAAGGAGAAGCAGGAGGAGGAGGAGGGGGAGAAGAAGGAGAAGGAGGAGTGAAGAAGGGGAGGAGGTGGAGGAGGATGAGGGAAAGACGGCGACTGGGGGCCACTCTGTCAGCGACCTGGTTGGAAATGTCAGGCTGTGCCAGCAGCCTCCTGGACCTGTCCCAGAGACCTGCATAGCTCACACGCCCCCCCCCCAGACTCAGGGGCAGACTCTACATTAACATTCAGATATCCTCTAAATTAGTCAGCGAATCTGCGCTGGCAGAGCTCACGTGTGTGAAGGAGAGAGTCTGTATCTGAGACAGTGTGTGCTCAGGGGGCATAAGGTGTGTGTGTGGGGGGGGTGAGAAGCTGCTTTAATTACTTATAAATAATTGAAGGCGCGTCTATTGCTGCTCATTGTACGTGCTCATAAAGAATGCGTGACTGTATCATGCAAGTCTCACAAATCAATGGCGGAGGGTCAATAGCTGTAATCTGGACAGTCACGGGTTACTGCTTACTCTTGCTCAGCTAATCGAAGGCCATTTGCATTTGGCTGAGGGGCATTTTTAAACGTGTCTTCCTGTTGACGTTGGAAGTACGGTTGGATTTTAATAAAAGACCCGATAAAGCACCTGCTCCACACAGATAATAATTTTTTTTTTTTTTAATGATGTGTTTTGAGTGTCTAATCTGCCTCATTCTGCTTTTGTTGCTGATAAAACCCTGATTTTAATTGTTTTTGGCTTATCTGACCTTCATCAGAGTTTGAGAACGTGGCCTGCTGTGAAGACACTGTCCTGTCGAGTCATTTTGTCTCGATGTTGTCTGTATAATAATTTCATTACCGGTCGATAATTATCAGGAACACTCGATCAGATAAACATTGCGACTCTAGAAAACAGTGCTGTTTGGTGAAAAGGAAGAAAAGTACTTTATCAGCAGCCCATCTACAGTCTCGCTGTGCTGGAGGAGTCCCAGAAAATGGGACTCGAGCAGAACGAATGGCTTTGTGTGGCCCGTGCTACAAACCCACAGAGCACACACACGCACACACGTGTATTACAATAGTTTACAACAAATGAGAAACTTGCCGCACTGACACTGTGGATCATTAAGATAAGATCTTGGGGTTTAGCAGTAGCGGCTCGTAAGGTTAAGTGTCTGGATTTACTGACTTGTAATTGGAAAGATTGATCCCCCTTTAGCAGGACAATGACCTGAATGCTTGAGTCCATTTTTTGTCGCCGGTTTTACCTCGATCAATTCCGTAACCTTTCAGAAAGCCGGCGAAAGAGTGTCGCGGTGTGCTGTGCTGCGGGACACCAGGTTTGCGTTTGTGGCCCTACTCACCAGCTCGATGAGCTCCTGGTAGCACACCTGCCCGTCTTCGTTGCACTGGACCAGGGCGAAGAGCATGTCCAGCTTGGACGGGTCCAGCTGCAGCTCATGGTGCTCCACCAAGCTGGTGAAGTTCTCCACTGGAATGAAACCGGTGTTCTCTGGGTCCAGCTGGAGATGAAGAAGGACACAGCTGTCAGAAGTTGCTGGACAGTGAACAGGAACAGCTGGCCAGTCCTTGTTGGGAGCGGTGGGAGAGGACCAGAGAGAGGAGGACCAGGAGAGTGCACAAGGAGCTGCAAGGCTCCCTGAGCAGTAACTGAGGTTGGATCAGTTTCTTGTTTCTCTGACCCTGCCCCCCCACCCCTGTTGCTCTAACAATCACTGTTCGTTCACTTCACCCCTCAGCTGGATTTGCACCACCGACACTCATGTGTCCACGAACGGCTCAGTGTAATGGATTTAAGTGCTGTTTAACTGGACCACGGCTGACCACAATAGAGCCTGGTTAAAAACAGTTGGCAAAATGCAGAGTGTGCGTCCCTGCTGGGGTTAGGCCTCTTGAGCAGCAGCTACCACTGTTATTGCTCCATTTTCCCTCCCGTATGAAAAGTATTCAGTCATTCTGCAAACGAGCATTTGTTTTTCCTTTAATGCGCTCAATTGCGATTCAGCCCGGGGACAGACCGGAGCAAAGCAAATGAGGCCACATCGACGCTTCCTGTTTCCAAATCAAAATCTGCCCTGACTGCTAACGCAGCCTCGCCGTTGCAGACGGTAAACTGACGACCTCTTGCTGGAGGAGGTGAGATTTCCGATGTTTCGTCATAGTGGAGTCAGACTGAGTCATCATTGTCCACGCCGTGACTGCACAGGAAGAATCTCATCAAGGCCCTTTTGATCTGGATCGAGCCTCCTCCGCATTAGACTTAAAACATTAGATTATGCGCCGGTCACCGCTGCAGGGTCATTAAAATCCACCCCCGGACCACGGAGGCCAGAGAATCCACAGGGTCGTGTGCGTGATAGCGCATCTTCACATCATGGCATGCGTTCCCAGCAACACCAATTCTGGAATTTGTCTAAATGCGACCCCCCCAAACAAACATATTTAGTCATCTTCGATAACTCCTGTGAAAACATATGTGTTCATTCAGAACTCCCAGTGGCGGTGGGAGCCGATGTATTATCTTTGATGGAGTCCCCCTCTGATGGAAGATGTAATGACTGGATTCACTTAGTCAAGTCTCAATCATTCTCTTTTAACAGGGAAAAGAGAAAAAAGAAGGAATATTATTCAAGACTTCAAAGTTCAAGACTGTTATTTTCTCTTCTCCCAAGGATATTCACACTCTTTATATGATGTACATTATTTGGAATTAATATAATGGATAACAGTTTTGCTTTTGAAAAAAATAGATCCAAGAGGGAAAAGAAATGGGACGGAGTCTATTTTTAGATAATCCCCTTAACTGTCTTGTTTATGGGTGTTTGTTAAAACACAGCCCCTATTCTCCTCTAGAGCCTGGCTTAGGAGAAGGGAGAGCGAAGATCCTATGTTTGTGATTTGTAAGGCATCGGGATGACACGTGGAAAACGCGGAAGAATGAAAAAGTGGAAAACTGTGTTGGGTGACGGAAAAGGAACGGCGCTAAAATAGAAGAGCGGCGAAAAGCTGTGAAGAGAAAGGAAGGCAGAAGAGAGCTGGCCCGGCAGAAATGAAAAAGACGCTGTCTGTTAGTCCCTGCATCTGCCTAACGCAGCAATCTGGCAGCGCCTCCTCTTCTTTTCTTTGCTATAAGAGGGCTGTGACACACTCCAGCGCTCTGCATTCACTCGCCACGGAGGGGAGATAGATCAGATTCTAATGTGCTCCTGGCTCAGCCCGGGCTGACAGGGGGAACAGAGAGCCACACAGGGGATGTCTGATTACTGTCAGCCCCCATATGTCAGCACATCGCTACACGTACCGCAGCCGTACAGATGCGCGGCCGTGCTGTGTACGGCGTTCACACACAACCCGGTGTTGACGCCGAGCTGTCACTGGTGCTTTTTCCCTCCGTAACCTTTTCCCAGCAGGACCGGTGCACTGGAGGGTGGCTGGGGGGCCATTCGCTGAGGATGCAAGAACAGTGGGAACGGGCTCTTGTTGTCAATTAGAGAAATCAAGTCGTGCCCTGAGGTGGAGCGAGACGGACGACGCCAAGAGGACCCTTTTGTTAGTCCGGGACGGGCTCGACGCTCCAGCCAGAGGAAGAGGCTGGAAGGAGGGGAGGAAAGGAGCTGAGAGCGACGCAGTTATTGATACGATCCAGCGCTGGGGAGGGCGACAATTTGACAAGCTGCAGGTGTTGCCATGGTTACCAATCACCCATGTGCCATCCTCGTCTTGCGCCACGCCCCTGCCCTAACATATTGCCTTTCAACAGGCGAGAGAAAGGCACGAAAGGCAACAGGCGGTGACAGTAGATAGGAGAAGTGCATGTCGGAATAACGCGGTAGAAGTAGGATCAGTTCGGATATTCACGACGAGGGGAGGCCAGAAGATTAGGATGCGTCATGGCAGAAGCGTGCACCGCGTGCGTGAATGGGAAGGCAACCAGCAGAGGAAGATCTGTTCACTTCCAGGAGTCGTTACCTCTGCAGCCCGACACCAGCGTTTAGCCCGAGCCCTGAACCCTGAGACACAGCCTCACCTCTCACGCCTTAAACAAGCGTGCACCCTTCACTGGCAAAGCTGCAGCTAATGAGAAGGTGTTGAACTGTCTAATTAGACTCATCCCACTTTTTAGTGGATGGGATCGAATTTCAGCTGAGAGTCCTGTTAATAAAATGTTATTACAGGGGAGTGGACTACTGATTGTCTAAGGCACAGGTGTCGGAGTTCGGCGGGAAGGGCCGGGAACGGGCCGGGTTTTCCGACCAACCATGTTGGTCTACCAGGTGGAAATCAGGTGGAAACCTTCACCAGAAGCAGATTTCCACCTGGTTTCCACCTGATTTCTCACCTGGTAGGTTGGAAAACCCGGCCCGATCCCGGCGCCCGAGGACCGAACTCCGACACCCCTGGAAGGCTACTGAATGGACGCTGTGACAAGATGACTTGGTGTCTTTACTGGTCAATGGTTCTGCCTGTTTGTCGACACCACGCCCATCCATGCAGACAGACACGTACAGTAGCGTGCAACTGAGCCACAAAAAAACATTCTCTGGAGGCTTCGATCCAACCGTGTGTGTTGGCTTTTCACGAATGTGTCATTACTATTTGTACAATACACATTTCTGTCAGCCAGTGTGCAACAAGGTGGGAGACTGGTGAGACAGAGGAACAAGTTTCTTAGCAACCATTATTGAAAGGTTAAAAAAAACACCTGCAGACTTCCTAATCTAATTTTCTGTTGGTGTACATCGATTAATACTGTAATTAGTCCCAAATATACAAATTAGGACTTACCTTGTTCAGCACTGAAAGGGCTCATGTGGGCTCATTTCACACCTTTGTACTACAAGGTTTGTGTCAAACTTCTGTGGGGAAGGAAGGCAGCAGAGGCCTTGGCAACCCAGTTGGCACAGAGTGGGTTCTGCGCTTTGGTCTCTGATCGAGAGTGTGGCTTCTGAATGGGGCTGCGTGCCTGCAGAGGCCAGTGGCGCCTACAGGGATAAGGCATATCTGCATGCTATCATGGACAAGTGACCGAATTGTCCAAGGTGTCCTCAGGAGTCTCGCACGCACCAAACAACGGCATGTGTGTTAGCCCCAAATACACCCTAGACAGGACAGGTCACGGAACACCCACACCACCCACTCACACACACCCAGGAGTAAATTAGGGTCACCAGCCAACCTAGAGAGCGGGTTTATGGCCTGTGAGAGGAAACCACAGGCGCAGGCAAAGGGAGTACATCTAAACTCTGTAGTAGCCGACTGTCGTAACCGCCACCAATCTGTCCTCGCAGGACGGACAAATGTAAAAGGGACAGGAGTGAAGGACACGTCCTCAGTTATCAACTCATTCATGGCAGCATGCTTGAGCCCTGCAGACCATCAACACAGTTATCAGTGCAGCCGCCATAGAGCCGCTATCAGAAGAAATGCGTGCGCTTGCATGTGTGTGTGTGCGTGCGTGTGTTTGTGCTTGTGTGTGTGTAGTCTGATTAAATGTACAAGCCTGTACAGGCTAGAAATAGGCTTAGCTCCATACTGTCAGCTCCTCCAATCTAAGACTAAAGTCACTCATGTTTTCATTGTTGTCTTGTGTTTCTCGTCTCCTGCAGCATTTTTTTAACTAGTTCACTCTAAGTGGGCTGCAGCCTCCCCCACAATGCACACACACTATACCTGCAGTGCTGCTGTGGGATGACCTGCTTTTTCCAAGACAAATGCCCCCAAAAGCTTTAACTTTTCACAACATCCGAGGACTAAACATCAAATGTAATTTGTTGGAGATGTAAATGCGGTGTAAAGTCTCTTGACTATGGATATGAGGGACAGATCTACTCCAACATTCTAGTTGACAAGAGCAGCAAAAATAAGGCTTAGATAAACAGCTTTGTTAAAAAAAACAGGCTTCCATGTTTACAAACCCAGAGCTTTTGGAAGATTGCTGTTGATTTTATTTGGAATTGGAGGTTTGTCCAAATTAAAGGCCTCTCTACAGGGTTTCAAATGTGGAATTAGCCTGCTTGTAAGCAAGTGTACCTGACACGTGCTTCATAGGTCTGCAGTTTCCTGAACTGTTCCCTTGCTGTATCACTGTATCTGTGTACAGTACACGGCACCAAAACCCATGATCAATAAAGCGGCCAGCCATTGGCAGAGAGGGAATGTCAACAAAATCTCCAACCACGCTCCAAATATCGACACAGATGAGTCCGCCTGGACAAACGTGTGCGCAACAAAGAGCATACGTTGCTGAGGGACCCTTAAAGGATTGTTAGCGTTGCCTATGAAAGACATGACCCACCAGGTCAACCCACATGGGCCTCCTCTACTCTTCAAAAAAGTAGGAATGAAACATCCAAGAAGAGGAGAGTGATGGAGGGGCGTTGGTGAAAGTTTCGCTGATGACGCGTTTGTGACAGCTGAAGGCCTTCCATGCCCGAAGAGCTGTGGCAGTGCACGGAGAATGACGTGGAAATAACCCCAACCAAAAAAAAGACACCAAAGCGAGTTGGAACCAGGCTGCCATGCTGACACATGCAATTCCACGCATGCTTTCTGGGTCAAATCTGCCTTCACGTCCATTTTTTTTTTTACCCCCTCGTTCATTTTGGAGGCAGTAGACTGAAGCCGACTTACCAACCAGACTGAGAAGGAAAAAAAAAAAAACAGCGGTTTCGGTTTGGGGAGGACCCTGAGAAACCAGATAAAGACAAATGTTTTTCGGCGGCTTCCACGTAGCCACAAATGACAGAGCTGCAAAAACAAGCCCGCAAGTCAAATACCAGCTTCTATTCTGGGCCACCTGACTCTGAAGATGCGAAAACCGATTGAGGATGCACAGTCCACGCGCGCACGTGTGATTGGGGCTGCTGCAAGCCCTGAAGAAGCTGCATCGTGACATTATGCTCGTCCACGCATCTGTCCTTGGAATGTTTGAGATAATGTCACCCCCCCATCCATCCGCTATGGTTCATGATGTGACCCCCCCCCAAATTTGGGGAGCCTGCACGTGTCTGTGGTGCATGCAGACATTGCATCTGTCTGTCTGTCTGTCTGTCTGTCTGTCTGTCTGTCTGTCTGCAAACAGCCCCGTGTTATCAAGCCCAACATCAGCTCTCACCTCCACGTCTCAATCCCTGGATAGGCGGTGAGGTGAACAGGAGACCGTAACCATAGAAACCTCTACCGCTGCCTGCTCACTCACTCACTCACTTACCTGCTCTTGTATGAGCTGAAACAAGGAGCTTCTATCCATATACTGGCCAGGGAGGTGAGAGGAGCCGCCGAGGACAAGGGCATAGGGAGGAACAAGGGGGGGGGTGGTGGTCGTGCTGTTGTTAAGGACGGGGCAGAATGGAGGGAATGTGGTCGTGGGTAGCAGCTGGTGCTTAAATTACAGCGTCAGGCCCCTCCGTAGCTGCCGAGATCCCCCCCCCCTCGATGATGGAGAAATCCTGGTGAGCTCAGCTCCTGCTTCCTCGCTGATGCCCGTGTCACTGGAGTCGGGAGCAGCTCCGTTGCGGCTCTGATGTTCTGTTGCCGGTGCGGCGTGGCGCGACAGTCAGGCCAGCTTCAGGAGGAGACGGGCAGGCATGCAGGCAAGACAGACCCAGCAGCAGCAGCTCTCATTCACTCTCCTCCTCCTCCTCGCTCTGCCTCTATCCCATTGCACTGACTGCCTGCCCCTCTCTCTCTCTCTGTCTCTCTCTCTGTCTCTCTCTCTCTCTCTCTTTCTCTCTCTCTCTCCTCAAACTGCATCTGCTGCATGACAATGAAGCAGGGGAGGGAGGCGGCATCACTCTTCCAATTGGAGAAGGAGAAGGAGTGGCTGTGGGCTGCGGCTCCTCTCTTCACTACAACTGAGACATCTTGGGTCAGGAATAGAGGATGGGCTCCAATGCGGTTTAGCATTTTACTACTGGCACCCCCCCACGCACACACACACACACACACTCTCACACAGACAGACAGACAGACACATACACACATTAGACAAACCCACACAGTGTAAACAACACAAAAGCTACCAAGGACGAGTGTGTGGTAAAAAAACAACAACAACAAAAAACAAACGACCATTTGACAAATGTCTTCAATTTAGGGTTGTAGAGGACAAAAGAGAGGAATTAAATTAGAGATCAGGACAAACTCTGATTTAATTATAAGCACAGGCAAATGTGCCGTAGCATGCACTGGTGCACAATGAAGCTTCCCTCACTCCTGCACAAACATGGAATCATGCAGTTACACGGCACAGTGAGCTGAATGAAGCTCTGACGACAGAAGAATAGGCTGCTCGATACAACAGTGACACAATTAATGTGTAAAAGTGGTAATTTGGTGTTTATACAAAGCGCAACAAACCTTGTAGGAGCAGCTGGAATGATTCAAACGAGGGCAAAGACTCAGTGGGCATCATGAATGCCGCCTTTCGAAAATTACAAACAGCCATAAATGGCCTGGATTACAGCAAAGATATCATCAGGGATTATGAGGCGGTTGTATACACAGAAGGTTAATACAGCGTGTGCACACTGGCTGGTTTCACTAATGGTTGCCTCTGGCAGGGTGAGCAACACTGCCTCTCTCTGTTTGATTCCTTTATTGCACCATATGTTTGGCCTTCCTTGCAGGTAATGCGGGACTAATAATCTTTCTCAATATTTACCAGGACTGACTGGTTGATGTTTACACGGAGAACCTGTATGCAGAGATGCATCCAAAGTCCCCCATTTTACCTTTGACTGTTCAGATGTGACTCACTCCTTGAAACAAAACGTTCATAATGAGCGTCCAGGTCTAGACAACATCAAATCCCCTTTAAGCCGCTGCCTGGGCTCCTGGGTTCAGTGTTCACACTAATGCTGCAGCACTTAGGTGAGCCTGAATATGACAACTACTTATTAGGCCTCTGCTGGAAGATTTGCAAAATGTAATCAGTGATACAAAAACAAAGAGCTGCCACAATCAAACTAGATTTAACTGTTGCCTTGGTAACCCCAAAGTCTCCCATCAAACACTGGTGTACCACAACCTCTAAATGAGAACATAAGCACTCTACATATATGACTGACCTGGGGCCAATGTGGGAGCAAGGAGCTCATAGGGCCACAGGGGCCATGACTGTATCACCAGTCCCGAGTCCTGCTCATTCAAATCACCATTTGTGTATTTTGGGTGAATTGGTTTAATATTCATTTATCTCTTTTTGTGCTTTATTAGCGCGATCAGAAAAATTCCTTGAATTCTCTCTGCCAGGGCCAGATGATGACGACGATGATGATTATGATAATGATGATGATCTACTAAAGAAAGCAATAACGAGAACCCACCATGTGGAAATTAATTAAACTCTTTCTGCTTTCAAATATTAAGGGAGGATGAAATGGGATTTGTATCGTGAGGAGACCACAATGTGACTTCGGCGTTGAGATGTGACGGAATTAACGATGAAAAAACGCAACATTACAAAAATAAGCTGACAAGCTGTTCAGTGGGAACCACAAACAGTGATTGCACAAAAGACGGGATCACCCATGAGGTGAAAAAAAAGGCAGAAAATCTAATCAGGTCACTGAATGACACAGTTTTGGCCCAAACTGTTCCACTTAGATGATCTCACAGGGAGGTAAAACGGGGAGTGGAGAAGAAGAGGGATTGAGTGAGACATCAAGTATTAATAAGGGGAATGGATGGTGGAAGGAATGAAGGTTACAGTAGAATATAAACGCCATGGTTTTAATTCACTAGTGAGCCCTAGCGGCGGCTCCTGGAACTGCAGCGTCCAGGACCAAGGGGAGCTCGGCACTTCCTCCTTCCTCCACAGCGCCGGGTGCTATTTTTGACATTGCAGCAGCACAGCGAGCGGCAGGGCTTTGTGAGCAGCCTCTTGTGGTCTGTTCAGCAGAGGAAAGCGTGCAGAGACCTCTGGTGTCAAGCCCTGCAGCTGCAGCCTGAACTGGGCTCCACGAACACACCGTCCAAAAAGTGCTCAGCCCAAATAATCAGCGCACGTCACCGCAGCACTTATAGCAACATTCCCTCACTGTTAATAGCTTTGCATCTTTGCTGGATACATTTGCTGTTTGCTTTTACTTTAACTGTGAAGCAGGCTCAGATTTGAAACCCAATGTAATGAGAAAATCTAATTTATTTGAATTGCTACAACGTATTTTCTTGTACGCATCGGTTTCTTCATGTTACTCTTACTGTGATAGAAATATAAGTAAATGTGTATTAATGTTCTGGGTGAGCAGTAGAGCAGATTGTGCTGCTCAGGTACTAAGTCTCTGAGCATTAACAGGCCAAAGGTTAAAGTCAGGATTATGGCTAAATGTGGCAATCTTGAAATGCAGTCTGTGTTTTATTAGATGTGATGGCCTGTTTTCACCTTCATCAACCTATGCACAGAAATGTCTCTGGCCTCAAAAGGGCCTTTTTTATTTCCCCAGGAACAATAGGTTGTGTTTGAGTGGATGGGCTCTGCTGTGACGGACAGCTCACAGGTGTTGGGCAGGGTCCAGTGGCGGTCCTGTCATACGAGAGGTGCTTTGACAGCTGACATTGTAAAAAAATACTTATAAACCCTGGGATGAGGTGGGGGGGGCGAGACACCCAAGAGCTGCCACTTGCTGATGCATCTGTGACTGCCTTGAACACACAACTGCTGCTTCGACAGAGCGCGCCCAACCCACAGCTGTACTGAGTACACGTGTGTGCCGATGCCCAGTGACCCCCCCTCCCCACACAGCGTGGCATGTTTTACATTAGTGTTTATAGTCTTATCTGTGGAGATACACAGCTGTGGGGGGGGCATGGGACTGTTTGAGTTGTCTTCTCAGTCACTGTTTAAGAGTATTAAACTGGCTTCATCCAACCCACAAATACTGCTAAATTTAATTTCTACTGTCTCAGATGATACACTGTATTAATCATGTATGACAAACCACACCATTTATTATACATACATATGTACGTACGTACATACGTATACATGTATCGCATACATACATGTATACGTATACATGTATACGTATACATGTACGTATACATGTATACATATACGTATACATGTATACATACAAACATACATACATACATACATACATACATACATACATACATACATACATACATACAATTGTTTTTTTCATTTACCATTTAAAATAGTGTTTAGGAACTACAGAAGGAAATAAGTGTCCTAACTTAAAAAAAAACAATAATTAATTCCAAAGCCTGTCTCTCTGATCAGATGTCATACTCTCACCTGATTGAATTAAGGAAGATCCAATTTAACTGGATCATAATGGATTTTAAACACCAATCTAAATGAAACTAATCTCAACGTGATTGCTTTTCGTGAGCATGATGTGGTCATGAGATCACGTGATGAAGACTTTCAGAGGCCGCTGGTCCATGACCCTGATGGGAAATACAGAGGGTGGCTTGTAGAATGGTTCCCCAGGATGCTCTGGGAGGTATCCAAATCTGCAAACTGGCATCATATGAAATTAGAAGTGGGACAAAACACAAGATCAGTAGAGATCAAATATAGTTAAACGCATTTTTACGTTGGTATCAAATATGGGGATGTTGTTTTTTTTTAATTTTACTATTATTAACTATTAACTACTATTATTATACTATAACTATTATTATTACTACCATTATTATTAATAACAATGCTAACAATATAATTAGTAATGCAACAACATAATGAAGCTATAATCAGTTAATTAAGTCTTCATCACAAGCGCAACCTCGCAGATGGTCATGCTTGTCACATTATTGGAGCGCTGGCCGAATCATTTTGATCACGTGACAGTTATTACCGCGTGTGTGCGTGTGTGTCTGTCGGGGGGGGGGGGCTTTAGGTCCCTCTGTCGGCGGCTGCAGGGAGTGGTCTGACCCAGGACTGTGCTGGTGAGGCCGCAGGCCCATCAGAACCTCCCCGGGGGGTACAAGACCCCCAGAGTTCCGCAGACAGCGAGCGGCGTCCCCCGCACACCCGCGCAGGGACCACCGAGACGCACCCGAGGTTCCACCACTGACACACAAAGGCCACGCTGCTGGTGTTCTCACGTCATCTGTACTCGCTTTATGCTGGATTAAAACAACAACAACAACAACAACAACAACAACAACAACAACAACAACAACAACAACAACAACAACAACAGCGCACACTAACTCGCCTTGTTTGCGCCTTTCTCCCACTGCGCCCCCCTCCCTCACGCGTTGCTCACGCATTCACCTCCACTTCCCCTTTTCACGCACTTGTGTGTCCTTTACGCACCCCCCCTCCCTCCTTGCAGCACCCTGCGCCCCCCTCGGTTCTCTCAGACACTGAAGCATCAGGGGGGCAGAGGCGCCTCTACCTGCCGACTTTGTGCTGAGGCTCAAAAGTGTCCTCATCAACTTGTCCCAACAACAGCCAGTTGTGTGTGGAGGGGTCTGCAACACAAAGGACCGCCCCCCCTCCGCTCGGGAATGGCCGCACGCGTTCATTAGAACTACTGCCTAGAATAAATAGCACTTGTAAGGACGGAGGAGGCGGCGGCTGGGTGGTGGTCCTGTCTAAAAAGTGTGTGTGTGTGGGGGGGGCGCTCCTGCAGACACTGACACCTTCACTGGAATCAAAATGGCGCTGCGGGGAGCAACTGTGCATCCTTGGTGTTAAGACAGCAGCCCAGGCGGGAGAGAGCTGGATCCCTCAAGCTTGGGGTGTCTCACTGTCTGTCCCGATCGCCCCAAAACACCCCCCCACACACACACCTAAGTCAAACCGCGGAGATCCAGCCATCAGTCCCGGTGGTGTGTGTGTGTATGCGTGTGTGTGTGCGCTCTGATGCGCCGGTGCCTGAACAAAAGAAACGCACCACCCTGCAGGACTTGGACGTCGGCGCTCGCCCACCTGGCGCCTTTACGCACACCTTGGCGCGGAGCACCCCCTCACACACACACTCACACACCCCCCCTCGGTCCCCAAACACAGCGGTCCGTGTCGGGATGCTGGATCAGAACCTCTGATCTCTGGATGTGTTGGCAACTTTCCTGACAATGGAGCTGCAGCAGCCACAGCCGCGCCGCTAGTGTCGGGCGATTCTGCCCCAAAAACCACAAAGCGAAGAAAATCTGTCGGCTCCCTACCAGCCCACATCGAGACACGTCCCCACCCCCAGGGTTACCCCCCACTCGCACGCTGTGACATTTGATTTATAGAATGTTTTAGACTAAATAATCTAGACCACGTCATTCAAAGTCAATGGCCGGACTGTGTTAGTTGGGGAAATATATCGGTGTATTAAAAGCACAAACGGACCCCGACGCCGACCCAACGGCGCGCATCTCCTCCAGCATAGATTCGATTTTAACACACGCCGGGTGATTTCGCCAAATCCCCCGTCTGTCCGGGTCAATTTAACGCGAATTGTGCAAAATTGATGACGGCGCGCGTTACTTCCAGCCGGTTTTCCCGGAATAAAAGTTGTTGCCCGGCGCCGGGGAGCGTGCACGGGCGTGCCCGCGTCGACGCCGATGTCTCGGCTACCGGACTGGACGGTTCGGCGGACCGCTGCCGCGCCGCAGCGGTTTTATTTGACGGGAATTGGAGGAGGAAGAAACACAAACGGGACTCCTCCGGTTCCATGGAGTCCGCCAGATCAGCTGCTGGCAGTTGGTGTTCTCAATCACGTCCGCGGAAAGGCTTCATAGAGCCGCCGGAGCGCCTGTGGAGGAGACTCCGGTCTGGTACCGACGACGAGACGCGCACTTTTACGCGCCTCAAAGAAAAAATATTTTTTTAAATTCCACACATTGTTATTGCGGCGGCGATAGTGCGATTTGTTCGCCAGCCCACACCCTGCCGTGAAGGGGGGGTTGAAATAAGCTTTGTTTGTCGGCGATCACATATTTGGAGTAGCTGGTGCGAGTGACATTACCAACTCCTGGACTTTTCTTTTCTGGGCTTTTTTTTTTTTTTTTTTTTTTTTTAACTATCCTTAAATCGTGAGAGTTCCGCTCAAGAGAGGGGGAGAGAAAAAAAAAGTCGCCATGGCAGAGACGTCGGCAGCTCCAGCGAAAGCCAAAAAGTCACCCAAGCCCAAGAAACCTGCGTCTCACCCCAAGTACTCGGAGATGATCAAAGCGGCGATCGTCCACGACGCCAGCCGGAACGGCGCGTCCCGCCAGTCCATCCAGAAGTACGTGAAGAAGAACTACAAAGTGGGCGACAACGTGAACGTGCAGATCAAACTGGCCCTGAAGAGGCTGGTGGAGAGCGGGATGCTGCGCCAGACCAAAGGCATCGGCGCGTCCGGCTCCTTCAAGCTGACCAAACCGGAGGAAGCCCCCAAACCCAAGAAGGCGGCTCCGGCAGCGAAACCCAAGAAGGCGGCCAAGCCTCCCAAACCCAAGAAGGTGGTCAAGTCCAAGAAGGCCAAGACGCCGGAGAAGCCCAAAAAGGCGGCTCCGAAAAAAGTGAAGAAGGTGGCCAAAAAGGCATCGCCGACGAAAGCCAAGAAGGCACCAGCCAAGAAGAGCAAGGCGGTCAAGCCCAAGGCCAAGCCTGCAAAGAAGACAGTCAAACCCAAGGCCAAGCCGGCCAAGAAGGCCATCAAGACGGCCAAAAAGAAGTGAAGGACACTGGGCAGAGGGACGGGGCCGCTGTAAATACTCAAAGAAATGTTTCCGTATATGTATTATTTTTGTAACGTGTCATTCGAACCATTTTTAGGTTTGTTTCCTCTCCAAATGCACTATGGATAAAATGCTGTAGAAGTAAACGTCCCCATGTTCGGTTGTCTGTGTTAGTCCTGTGTGATGCATAGTCTCCAGTCCTGTTGAGGGAGAGGAATCGTGCGGATCCAGTCAAACCAGTGAGGAGTCGCGGTCAGCTGGGGAGACGTGCTGGTGCTCAGAGTTCAGCCGGGGCACCAGAGACTTCCTGAAAGGCTCCGGGGGTGACCTGGAGACGCCAGTATGTATAGCCTGTGGTGTCCAGACCGCTCTAGACTTAACACACATCTGTGTCTTCACTTTGAGACTGTTTATACATCATTCAATAAACCTGTCTTCTTCTACAAAACTGTTTGCGCCGACTTACTGCGCCTGATTTACGCGCGCGCCTATTGCTGTGAACTCATCCATGGGTTTAGGGTGTACATCCAGGAGGAGCCCGATCCAGCCTTACAGACTCCCTCACGTCAGACACTCGACGTCTTTGTGTGAAGGCAGAGGCGCTCAAAGTGTGCAGTTCACATCCATTAATCGCGGAGAAACATCTTCCTGTCGGTCAGGAGGACAAAAACGGATCCGATTCGAATTATAACCACCGAAACGATGACTTGGTGCAGTTACATCCTCTCCATCATGTGAGAGGAGGGTAAATTTGCCTCTTTCGCTCAAGCGCTCCACCAGATGAAGCCACAAGCATCTTTTCTCCGTGAGGCAGCGCGTACTGACGGCCGGCCTCGGATCACCTGAGGCGGGACGCCGCCACCTGGCGGCGATCTGCGGGAACGGCCGCCGCTCTTCGCCACAGAGGGGCCTTCAGCGACGCCCGGAAGCACACGCAGGCGCTCAAGGCCAGGCGCAGTGCACGATGTTATAAAGTTCAGAGGCAGATGTCGTTAAACTGACCTTTGGGCGGCTGGTTGACCAATCACAGCAGAGCGCCTGTGAACCCTGGCACCACCAGACGGAGCTACACACAGGCCCCCGGAGGTTAGAAACTCAAAGCGGACTGCTGGAAGAAATGTCACCTTGAGCGGGATCGCTTAACTTTAGGTTCTGAACAATGATTAAAATAAAATAAATAAAAAAATAAAGCATGTGATCAGGTTCATCAACATCCTGAGGGCCACTTTTCACAGAGACACCAAACAAACACCAAACTTGTATTCTGCCATCATCAATCACAGTCAGATTCAGTGAGAAGGCCCCCCCCTTTTCAGTCTAGTCTTTTATTTAACGTCAGAATCGGTTCAATTAAGAAACACTTTCAACATCTTATTGTGGCAGCAGATCTGGAGGTAAATGAACAACTTCAGGCTTAAAATTACAATATGAACACCAGGAATCTGTGGAAGTGTGGACAGACTGTCCAGAGCTGCAGTTTCAAAGTTTGCTTGACATCCCTTCATCGCAGAAAAGAAAACTTTAGCATTAAAAACAGTCTTGTCATGCACGTCTTATTTTGAGCAGCGGAAGATTCAGTGCTGCGAAAAAACTCGGGGGCCAAACCCTCGAGGAAAAAAAAAGACCAACTAAAATCTGGCAAGACTTCTAAAATCTGCAGTTGCTGAAATGGAAAACTTCACTGAGCGTGATTCAATGGAATCCTGGGGTTGGAGGGGGGAACAGGAAAACAATATATGTGCAGCCCTTTGGTTCTTCGGTCTGGTCCATTTGGCACTTTCAAAACTGCATCGTGTACCAGCTCAACATTTAAGCATTGAGGGCAACCCAACGTGTGAGGCAGAACAGTGATTCTTCATTTCTGCCCCCCCAGTGAAAGCACCCGCGCAGACTAGACTTCAAATTCCTGTGTGTTCTTGCTTGGACAAAATAAGGCAGAAGAGCTGAGCACAGCGGCAAGGAGACAGGAGACATTATCTCTGGCGTCCAGGGGAACTAGATGGAAAAAGCTGGAAATGAAGCAAAAAAGAGGTTCATCTGGTGGGTCTGGTCTCAAAGGTTTGGTCTTCGGGGGGGAGACAACGACGACAAAGTTCAGCCCTTCGGCGATCATTTCAGTCTAACAACGGCTCTGTAGATAGCGAAGCCCAGAACTGTAACTACGGCCGAGCCCAATGCCACTCTCAACCAGAAGGAGGAGTTGCTCAAGTCTGAGCCGTTCAAGTGTCTGCAAATGAGAGGAAACATGAGAACACTCAGAAATCAACATTTTCCAAACTGACGCGAGGCGGTCGAAGGCGGGAATGACAACGTACGGGTATACAGCTGCGCAGGCCAGCTTTGCGAAAATGTTTTTGGTGGTGGAGTCGGGGATGGTGCTGGAGAAATGCAGCGGGGGAGGCAGTCGGTGTTTATAACAGAACTCTGACGGAGTCATCCCGTGGAACTGCTTTGCCTCACAAAGGTCCACTTTGGAGGCGACCAGAACACACGGAATGTTGCTCTCCATGAAGTGTTGCTAAGTTAAAGAGGAAAAATGTATCAGTCAGGAGAGAAACACACGCAAAAGCACACACACACCTGTTCTTAAGTCTAATGTTACTACAACTTGTGTGGTGTTGTTTTTCTGAATTTGCGTGTTTCCCAGTACGTACATGTTGTTTTTTTCTTGGGTACTTAAAAACTAAAGCGATGTAAAGTCATTTCAAGTGAAGACCTTGACCATGTTGATGTAGATGTGCATCAGCAGGCTGCAGGGCGGCGGCCCGCTGCTCTGCAGCCTTTAAAGTACTGATCAAAGCGTCTGTGGCGCTGTGTGTCAACACCAACCACCACTGTTGGAGCCAGGTTTGGGTATGTGTAATACCACAGACCCGCAGTAGGAGGTGCTCTGTACAAAGGAAATTGTTCAATAGAACGGAAAGCAATAGATGACTCCTCAGGTGTGTGATGACGTTGGAAGGACTAAAGTTTGCGCTGTGGCAAACATGTGAGCCCTTCATTCAAGTCACAGCGTTAATGTAAGTGTTTTCACAGTTCTGTTGAGGTTGCACATTTGTCAAGAGTGCAGGACCATAAATAAATGTTTGTTAACTAAATACCAGTACAGCAGCCCCCTTAGTCAGCTTCCTTCTGTTGTCTTATTTTGATAAGTGACCCCCCCACCACTGTAACCTTTGCTCGGCTGACCTTGTATATACTGGCGCAGTAGTCAAATGAGTGGGGATCACTGGTGTCATACATGAGACAAGCCACGTCACAGGCAGCGTCTGACTGTTTGAGGAACTCCACCTCCACATCCACCTCCTGCAGCTGCGGGGGGGACGACAACCATGAGACAGAGGTCAGGCTTTAGTCACAGGTTAAGGGTCAGCAGTCAGATTTAGAGTATAGCTGCTTACAATGAAGTACTTCTCCTCTTTACCAACTTGGACAGTGTTTATAGCATAGGGTGTGAAGGCACTGCTGGTGTTTCCCATATTCTAAAGAAGTAAGGAGAGGTGTTGGTGAAGCAGTGCAGCGTGATTTTGTCATGCCACGATGACGAAATCATCTGTGTTTTCTGGTCCAGACAGATGGTGCGGTACCGCAGAATTGCGTCCCAGAAAGGCCTGGAGAAATGCCGTCTTGCCCGTCCCCCGTGGGCCGATCACCTTGCAGAGAAACACTGACCGCTGTGTTTGGCGCTTCTCCAGGTCCACGACTTTGTTCCTCGTTACTGCGGAGACAAACAAGGGCGAACATAAACAACAGGACATGCAAACACACAAGGTTCCCAGTGCGTCTGTTGGGACAGGCCCGCTTGCACATAGCTGCGACAGAAGCGTGGATGTGCCTGTTCAACATCGGTCTGGTTATCTCACATGTGCGAAGACATTTTCCTAACAAATCATCCTGAGATGAGGCTGCAGTTGGAGATTATGACCAGTATTCCACCCACAGAAGAAGAGAACCTGATTACTGAATGTTTAAACAACTCAAACATTACGTATCAAATATGTACACAATTATAGATAATCTGGATTAAAAGGAGAAGTCTAACATCTGTGTGATTACCTACAATTGTACACATATACACACTCAAACACACACCTGTGACTGCATTAGTCTGTGACTCTTGCTCAGTGAGGACAGGATAGCCGAGGTACCCCAAATGTTCCAAACAACGGTGGATTTCCAGATATGCAGAAAGCCTTCATATGAGGGAGAGATAACATGACTGTGACTTCTGAACATTACAGAACTCAGAATGTGGAACGTTAAGCCAACAAAACCATCCCCGGCTGGCTGAGACACTCACATCCACTGACAGTGGTAGCCGTGGTTAGAGATGTATCCCTCAGCCGTGGTGGGAACCGACATGTAAACTCCATCCCCCCACGGCATGTAAGGGCACACTCGAAACAGATTTGCGAGTTCGGTCGGAGACAAGGCGGAGTCTTTGTCCTGTGTTGGGAAACGATCAACTTGTTCAGAATAAGAAAACCAGACTGAAAATACTGCAGAGACAGAACAAACGTACGAGCGCTTACTTCGTCATACTTGTCAAACAGCTGCTGCAGGAACTCATGACCTGAATGATTGAGCTCTGTGCTGCAGCCGATGGGAACCCGTAGTCTGAGCAGGAAAACATGCACATGTGTAAACGTCCATGGTGGTTTTCAACCATAACATTAAAGTAACATTGTGTAATAAAGGGAGACGTACTCAGGATAAAGATAATCATCTGTCAGTTCCAGGTTGTCATCATAACCAAACTTCCTGAGGATAGTCCATGTGGTTTCATGGCGGCCCCTTTGGATAAATAAAGTATTCAGGAACAAGAAGCCTGGAAAACAACAGACACAAAATTAGGTCATGAGTTGGGGCAATGCTCGTGAAATGTGTCGCTGGATAATAGGATTTGAGCTGGACGGTCTTATAAATACATGGTCTTCACCATTTAGAGTCAGGCCGTTGTCCTGCACGCCGTCACTGGTGTTCTTCCAGACTACCGTCTTCACATCCTCCAAGGCTTGAGGTGCAAGAGGATTCCCGAAACAAGATTTCTGCAAATATAATTGAGTGCAACATTGCCATGGTTACCAAAACGGTTTAAGTCGAATTATCAGCAGTCCCGTGCAACTTTAAGCCTTATGCACCTGAAAGCGGTTGAGTTCCACGTCACTGAGGATGCGGTCGTTATCTTGGTCAGAAATGTAAAATATCCTGCTGAGGGCTCGAACACACAGCGGTTTGAGCTGGAGGACAAAAACATCATTACAACATCCATGTGTGAGCACATGAATATCCAGCAGAACAGATAAATATAGCCACAGCTCATCTCCAATAACCCACCTGTTTGTCCTCAGGGTCGTAAAGAGGTGCAGTGGGGTGAAGAACTGCCTTCTGTGCATAGTAGAACAGCTCAGAAATGTTCTTCAGGTTCTTCGCAGAGCACTTTAATGAGTAAATCATGAACATAAACCATTTACTCAAGTTAGAAATTAGACACTTGCGCATGTGGAAATATTCACGTGAAACCCAGCGCCCATCTTAAATATGTGGTGTACAGACTGTAGTGTGTTTACACGTAAAAGATCAATGAGGGGAAAAAAAGGAGCTGCACCTCGACACACGTCTCAATCTCAGAAAACTGGTTCATAATGGGAAGAATGGTTTCCATTGAGCTCCCACAGCGCAGGTCGGACTTGTTTCCAACAAGAATGATGGGAACCCTGACGTAACATATGAAGAGAGCAACTCACGATGATATCTTAATAAAATACAAAACAAAATGATATTATCTAAAATTATATTATCTCCTCCTGACAGATAGTCAAAGATTACAAAGTTCTGACTAAAATAAGCAATGGGTTAATTTCACATCCAACAATATTCAAGCTTGTGGACACCACAAACAAAACACAAAGAACATAAGTGCAGTAAAGTTCAACTAGAGGTCATCTGGATGGACACACACACACACACACACACGCCCCTCGACAGCTGATACATACTTGTTCCCTTTCTCTGCATCTCCATTCACCAAAGGAATCCATCTAGTTCTGATCTGGAAAGTCAGAGGGAAAATTTGGCAGATGTAAATCCTACACCTCCAATCCAAAGAATAATATCAATAATGAAGCAGCGTGGGACTACCTTGTTTATAGTGTCCTCATTGGTGACATCATAAACAACGCACACCACATTAGCCTGTGTGGGTCAGAAAAAAACTGAGAAATTACATCAGAACAGTAAACTTTATTCAATCACTGTAGCTTTAATAAAAACGGTGATAATCAGTTATTATTTATAAGCCTATTTTTCTACTACTATCCTTCAAAGCTGACAAGCATCTAGAGGAGCAACACACACCGCTTTCCTGCCATTTACTAAAATTATATCCATTGGGTTTGGTTGAGTGCGCTATTTTCACCTTGACGATCTCATCTCGGAGGACTTCATCACTCTGCTCTTGCTCTGTTGGGACATAAAGAGACAGGCGTCAGCTCCCTAGTTCATCAGCAGCTTCACAACATTTGACACCAACTGGTGGACTGAATAAGGCTAAAGTATTTTCAGGTCTTCAGGTCACTTTACCGGAGTAGTCCACTATGTGTGTGGGCACCTTCTCAGGAGTCACATCAGCAGGTATGGTAATTTCCTCAGCTCTGGGGGGAACCTATCAGAGATGGCAGATAGATGAATTAATTTTCAACCAGTACTTTATTGTGCCATCCAGCTGTCATTATGTCCATAAGAGGCAAAACGTAACTCCTAATAAAATACAGAAAAATTTAAAAATAGTAACATACACAGTGATTATTATTTTACTTATAACTAATGAGCTGTGCAGAACTGTACTATAACTAACTACTACAGTAAAGTGATGACAGCCAATTTATCTATTTTCTTCCCAATGTTCATGCACTGAACTGTCCATAGGGAAACAGAGCTGTAATGGCACAAACCTCTTCAGGAAACTCCTCACCAACCAGAGACATGATGAGTGATGTCTTCCCCACCTTGGCTACGGGACACAGATGAAGACAATGAAAACTCGATGATCTCAGATCTGAATGGCCTCGACTACGACTGACACCATTTTACCTGCACCGCTCTTTATTACCACTCACTCCCTGATATGGAGAAATAAGTGAAGCTTATGAAAGGGTCGTTTGATTGAATGAGTGTGTGTGTGTGTGTCTGTGCATCTGTGTACAGAGACATGTTTCAAGCATTCAAGCTACTTCTGTCAAACTCTCAACTGGAGCCCAACTTTAGTAAACAAGGAAGAGTCGTTGCAGCCGCTGGCTTTAGATAAACATTGAAAAATATTGGTGAACTGTGATAAATGTCTAAACTGTGATGGTATCTAAACTGTGATAAATGTCTAACCTGTGATGTTTAAACTGTGATGTGTCTAACCTGTGATGTTTAAACTGTGATATGTGTCTAACCTGTGATGTTTAAACTGTGATATGTGTCTAACCTGTGATGTTTAAACTGTGATATGTGTCTAACCTGTGATGTTTAAACTGTGATATGTGTCTAACCTGTGATGTATACAGTAGAAGCTGTGGTCTTCATCAGACCAGAAAAGTGATGTTACAGCAGCAGCGTTATTAGGATAAACACAAAACAGCACTGAAAACTCTTTCACGAAGTCATAACTTCGTGTATAAATGAATGACTCCACACACGACAGGACTTCAATCGAGTAAAAAATTCAGTTTCCGTGAAAGTAAAAGCGAAGCGGTACATTAAGTTAGTGGGATAAATTAGTGGGCTAAGTTAGAGTTAGCTGGAATAGCTGCTGTTGCAGCGCGGCTGACTTACGTTCCCCCAACAAAAGTATCCTCACGTCTTGTTTCATGTTTCCTCGATGTTTTGAGAACACCAAGACGCTCAGCGACACTACACTGACATGTATCTTTCATTAAAAAAGCCGGTATTGTGCCTAAATAAAGCGCGGGGCCCTCCGCTGAGGCGTCAGCCAAGGTGAACCATCCCATTCCGGTTCACGGGGGCGGCGGGAGCAGCGCTCCCCTGGCGGCCGGAGAACACACTGCAGCCCTGAGACAGGACGCCTCCAGCCCGCTAATGCTCCATCCACACACCCCTGACACCTCTGCTGCGCGCTCACATGCATGTGCGTCACGTTTATCTCTGGGCAATTCGTGTCGTGAGGTAAGAGTGAAAAAAAGGTTGGAAACTGCGCGCGTATGTTCCATATCGAGCCTAAAAAAAACAAAAAAAAAGTCCAGGTGGGAGAAGAGAATCAGTACCTGTTGTTTTAGAAAACAGCAGTGGAAACTTTCTCCCCTTTCTACCCACAAACAGTCAGTGCTTTTCCCATTATGCATACAGAACAATTGGTTTGATTACACAGCACAAATAATAAAAGTGTTGTTGTGTGATGAACAAAGACACAACACTGATCCCACAACAGCATTTATCAGCCTCATCACTGAGCATATTGTCTGCATGCATGTGAAAAGTGTAAATCTGACTCAGACGTGATCCTGTTGTCTCTGGTTATTCTGAGAATCATGTTTAGAAGGTGGAATTAATGCTCTAATTCCTCTGACATAGAACATAGATGTCAGTATTCATGTGCCACGCAGGTACAGGAAGTAGGTCTACTGCCAAAACAAAGTACACAAGAAATGTTCATCATTTAGAAATATCTTATTGATAAGAAAATACCTATTAAGCACACAAAACAATGTCTTCCACATGTAAAAAACATTTGCATTTTAAAAATCATACAAATAAAACAAACTGTTAGAGAAATCCCCCAAAACAACCAATTTAGAAAAATATCTATTTAAAAATAAAAATAAAAAAATACAGTGGAAAACTAACAGCCAGATGAGTGCCTCAAAGGTTGTGCACATCCCACAGCAGGATCTCATTAAAAGCTACAGTGAAAAGAAGAGTTCCGGAAGGAGAGAAGTGGCACGTCTGCAGTGAGTCACTGTGCTGTGTGAAGTCCTGACACCTGCCGCTGCTCCAGTTAATCATCTTCAACACTCGCTCTGCAGAGACAGGGGAAATCTATCAGGACTTTTGGTTCTTTGTGGCATCAAACAGCACGGCATATTCGTCTGACTGACTCACATTTCATTCAGAAATGCACTGTTTTCAGTGCAACTCTGAGGCGTGGACCAGGACATTACAACAACGTGAACAGACAAACCAAACTGAGTTTACCTTGTGATCCCACAGCTATGAGCTGACTCTGACGGGAGAGACTTAGACATGAGACCCAGTGAGGCAGGGTGATGGTTTTTATAATCTGCAATCATTAAATAAAAACAATATAATGTCAGAGAGGAGTCATCTTCACATCAGTGTTAAAACAGCCACACGGTGGCGGTGCAACGTAGAGGGGGGCAGTGGTGGTACCTGTTTACTAACGAGGCTGTAGAAGCACAGCTCTTTCTCTATTCCATAGCCAGTGTAGAGCACCACACTGGGGTCTGTCGGAGAGAAGGCAGCCAGACTGGGAGGGGGGGCATCGTCCTTTAAAGCACAGGGTTTCCAAAAGCATGACAACTAATAGTTAATAACAACTTCTTTAAAAGTCAGAAATACTGAAGTGTGTGCAGTCTTAACATTTCAGTCATCACATTTCTCAAAACAAAAAAAATACCAAGAGTAGTTTTTGGGTTTTGTTTTTTAAATAAAATCTAAAATAAACAGTACCCCTAAAAAGGAGGGCGCAGGAAATGTCAGCCAGTCCAGCAGATCGCACTTGTCTTTCAACCAATCAGCAGCCCACACGCTGACGCGTCTGTCGGTGCTGGTGGCCAGCCACAGCTCGTTTCCCTCCAGACCAAACATCTTGCACTAAAGATGTAAAAGTATGTAAAATATGTCCTCAAGTGTCAGAAGAATCACTCTGAGTTCCAGGGAGCACTGGCTAAACAGTAAATTGCGGGTGGGAAGGAAATGTCTGGTCATGAAGGGAAGTTAAAAAAAAAAAAACTAAAGAAAAGTACTTTAAGACAGGACAAGGGCCACTACATTTGCAAACAATGATCATATTCTCTGGTAAAGGATGTAATTTTAAAATCAGGAAGTATAATATATACTATACTATATAATAAATATAATCTATATATATAAAATATAATCAATAATAAATGAAACCCTGTTAAAACAAACTTATTGAAAATACCTTCTTAAGCCTACACAATTTGTAAATGGACTAACTTACATGTTGGTTGACACACTGGACGGTACTGATCGATGCTCCTTTGTGATCTCTGATGATGCGGGTCGTTGCACCATTCACTGCGCTGCTGACAGCTATCAGACCATTATGCCCTGCTGAAAGGATCGCATGACCTGCAAGGAGGAACCACAGAGACCTTTTATGTTACACTGATGCCAGAATGTGTCCTAATGGACCAGACACATCAACAATGACAAGCGAATAAGCTATTTTTTTTTATGTATATATATATATAAATAAATATAACTAGCCCCCAAGCAAAGATCTTAACCCCACCCACACAGGAAATGGGAAAATGTTACTGTGGACATCGATATAGTTCAGTGTAAAAGCAACCAGCTCCTGCAGCTGTCTTGTTGTGGGGTATTAGATAAAATAAACAATCCAAAATACTCCCACATCATGCTACAAAAACAGTGAGCAGGTTGCTACCTCTCACCATTTGCAGAGTACTGTATGGCAGTGACAGCCACGCCATCATGAGGATGCAGCTTCATCTCCATCTCTGAGGAGGCGAGTCGGAAGATCCTCAAGGTCCCATCACTGTATCCTGCAGCCACACATGCACTTTCTTTACTGGTAGAGGGGCTCCAGCATACACAGCCACAGGCCTGACGGGAAAGGGAAAAGGGCATCATTATTTTAGTGAATCATAGTGTGGAGGCTGGCTTCTTTAATGCTGACAGCATGCTGTCCCTCAGCTATAGTAAAACAAACAAAACACTGAATAAATGCTTTTATCATTGACTATTGAATAATGAGGATAATCAATGCTGCCCAATCTAATGTTCCTCTTATCAGATACCTTTTGTATCTGATGGCAGTAGGCTGTGGTGTATTCCCTCACCTGGCCGAGCACCTGAAACTGCACCACTAGCTCAATGCTGGGGACCGACCACACCCTCACGCTGCCGTCTTCACTACAAGTGGCAAAGTGTTTCTCATCAGGACTGAACATTACAGCATTTACCTGGACAGTAAAGGAAAAAAAACAAGTACAAAAAGAGAATTAAGCCTTACATTACAAAGTGTTCCCCTTACAGCCATATATTCACAGAACAAACTGACATCAAATTTCTGCAGGCATCTGATGAGTCCATCTTATATTTTAATAATTAGACTTGGGATAAACATAACCTAAATAAACAACAAAACCACACAATTCATGATGCATTAAAATGCACCACATCAATTATACCATATTATTATTATAAATAAGGCAACAAGTACCTTGTTCTTATGGCCACTGACCAACCGGATGCTGCTGTCATCAGACCAACTGATGTACCAGATTGTTCCTGCTGTGGTTCCAACAATGCCCATGTCAAGAGTCTCATCAAAGGCTGCACTCACTGTTGCCCCATCAAGCATTATCTCATGTTCCAACACCACTTTGGTCCTCCTGAAGGAGAAAGGGAGATGAGCAATATACCATTTGTAATGAGGTAAATCCACTTCAGTTGTTCTGGATTCTCACTGTTCCTCTTCTACAGTACATATATGTTGTCCCACACTGCAAAGTTTGGCTTTTGTTATTCACAACAACAAAAGCTGATTGCAGAAATATTGACAAGGCAAAGACAGCAGAACTTTATAGCATTGCAAATGTCATAAAGGTTAAAATAGGAAAATCATTTATGTATATATGACAATACAGACTAAAAAATATATAACTGTTTCCTCTGAGTAAACAGGTTCATAAGGGTATGATAAGTTTACAAATAGCTTCCTGCTGAGAAAATCACAAGAGAATATGACAGAATTGTAAGAGAAGAAGCTCCAGACCTTTGGTTGACATTGTAGACATTTTCCTGAGGCGCCAGAGCCTGCATAGCGCCGACCTCCCACAGACGCAACCAGCGTGAGTTGCTGCCTGTCAACAGACGATTCCCCCGACACAGCAACACTCCTGTAGACATGTCAAAGAACCAATTGCCATTTGAAAAAGCACAGTGAGGTAGATGAAAAAGCACGATGATGTAGATGTAAGTCACTAAAAGCACTCGTATCCTCAGGCTAATCTATGAAGGATGGCTGTTATACACCACAGACAGTTATAACAGTGAGTTGTTACCAATTTCGCCCTCTTCGGCTTCCCAGGTCATGAAACAATGTCGTGTAGCAACATCCCAGATGCAAACATGTCCTCGATTAGTAGCAGTAAACAGCAGAGTGTCAATGTGGTAGGACAGTGCCGTCAGCTCCACATCACCGACCTCTGTTGGTGCTTTCGCACTCTGGACCTACACAAGGTGACACACACTCAAATGCCAGCAGCATTTTCATATGTTTCGAATGAAGAAGGACTGGCAACATCCCAGTTCAGCAGGTCTATCGTTGTCAAATAAACATAAAGTTGTCCTACTGCCATTTACCCTAAGCTCTACATTTGAGCCATCTGTGTGGACAAAGCAGAAGTAAACTCCATGGCTTCCCACACAGGCCAGTTGGTTGGATGCTGAAGGGCTGAAGGACACGTCATGGATGGGTCCCGATACACTGACACTGGACAGTAACTGGAAGGTGTCACTATTCCACAGAGCAACGACTGGATCAGAAAAGTCTCCTACACAACATTAGGAAGAAGATGTTGTCATAAGGTGCTGTAAAAACACACGTTATTGAAATATTTTTGAGATGTTAATCAGTGATACGTGCAAAAACGTAACAGTATTTAAATAAAGCATTTCACTGACCAGCAGAAAGAAAGAGGCAATCATCCATGGAGAATGCCAGGCTCTGCACTTCCCCTCTGTGGTAGGATAAGGTGGTACGACACATTCCAGTGTCAACATTCCAGATGCAGATGAGGCTGCTGACACCATTGCTTCCAGATGCTGATGCCATGGTCTGGACAAGAGTCACACAGGTAAAATGAATATGGATTATAAATCCCCCACAGTTTTAGAAGCAGGTTGAGCAGAAAAAAGCCTATAGATATTTATAGAGGAAATCACCAGCTAATTACTATATTTTCCACAGTACCACTCAGAAGGCTATGATTATCACAGCACTGTAACAATCCATATCCTGTAGACATGCCACAAGAGCATTCAACTTTACTCTTTGTGTTCTCTACCAGATGTAAAACAGGAGCTCAAACAGATGCCCAGTGTGAACTGAACACCTTGCTGACGAAAGTTCTGTCTGAACAGAAGCTAATTTAGTCCGTGAGGGTCAAGTTATGCCTTGAGACATGGCTATGCTCAGCAGATAATAATGTTGCAACAAACCAAATATTCCCACAGTTTCTTTTACAGTTATGGTAAAAAATGCCATCTAGACTAGTCACGGCATGTCAAAGTTGATAGCTGAGATAAAATACTGCTACCTCCTGATTTGTGGCTCCAGTGAGCCTCACTAATGATACATCTGTCACTCTCAGAGATGTGTTTGTGACAGTGGCAGCAAGTGGGAAAAGAATAATAATGTGTCCTATAAAACTGCATTTTTCTGTTATTAACATTTTGAAAATGCCTCCTGACATTTACAGTGACTGATTGTTGCCTGTGCCTCCATCTACCTCTGCGTCGTGAGTAATGGTCAGACAGGAGATTTCCTCGCTGTGGCCCTGGAGGTGTCTCTGACGTCCAGTGTGAAGGTATTCCACTACCACCACAGATCCACAAGTGTAAGCAAACAAACCTGCAGCAATTCATTAAAGGTTTTTAGTGCAATCTCTCATAACTTTATTTTTTCTAAAATATATACTTGTGTATTCTGATACCTTGTCCAGGGCTCCATACCATATTGCCACGTCCATTGCCGTTGTAACCAATTACAGCTTTCAGCTTTATGCACCCTTCTCCTGGTTTGGGAGTGACAGCACCCTGGAGCAACAAAGATGGGCTATCGTACCAAGTAATAAAATGACTTTTACTATCTTTGTATATTCTTCACCTGATCAGGAGTGGAGGTCTTGAAACGAGAAATAAAATGCCGGTAACAATCAGGACGGGCTGGCTCTTTTCCTCCCACACCAACTAAGCAGAACAAACACTGCTCAATATCAATTCACACAGAAAAGAGGCGACGGGGTGAACGATAAAGACAAAAATAACCTCTGTCAATGTGACGACTTGTCTGGGGAAAAGTCTGTTCTGTTACTGTGACTTTAAGGAAGGAGGGAGCAGGTCTGGGTTCAGACAAAATTCCTGAACCACTGGTTGAGCCTGGAACTGTTTCCACAACTGGAGCATGAACAACAATCTCAGTGGTTTATCTAATAATGCATTAGTTATAAATGTCCACATATAGACTTTGACAGTTAATAAGAAAATGAAAAATGTGAAAACCCAACTTACCAAGATGATCCAGTGGGTCAAGGGTGCTGATGCCTGCCGGTGGCGAGCAGGGCAGAGGCACCATTTTTCGAGGAACTCCATTTGACAAAAGAGACCCACTCAATTCGGATTCGAGCTGGGCTGATATTAATTAGGGCACAATTTCTTTAAAGTGAATCAGGTACTCACATTGTTGCAAAATGAGTGTGAACAGTAACTTAGGTTACCTGCTTTAGAAGCTGATCTGTTGCTCTGGCTAGGAGACAAACTGTGAATAACCACATTTACATCTTAAACAAGGTTAACGTGGAGAGGTTTGACCACAAGTTTGGAGAAGTCCACACAATTATAAATTCAAAAACACATATCTGATTATTACCTGTCAAAACTCAAAGACTCTTCAGCAAGAGCCAGGAAATCCCAAAAGAATATAGCATCTCCCACTGAGATGACGCCCAACTGGTCAGGGGTGAAGCCCACCTGGCAGATGGGCTGACTGTGGCCGATGAACATCTAGTAAACCGAGAAATGAGTCAGTGGTGATGCAGAGAAATGACCTTTGCTGCACAACTGAGATCATTTAGAGAACAAGTCCTGTCAGCGTGGGGCTATATTGTCATGATATTTTAAAACAAATAAAAAAACTTTCTTTAAAAAAAAAAATGTGAGTCAGGTCAATGTGCTCAGTATGTGTAAAGGAAGTCTAAAGCACTTCCATTTGTTATATCAATAAGGGAGCATCAACTCAGAGGAACAAGAGAGAGAAAATTGGGAGAAAATTCAATGGGATGCATTGGGAACATTTAAATTCATTCTTTTACACCTAAAATAGGAGGAAAATATAGCCATATATTGAATTTGAATGGAATTTAAATTTGCAATTAATATTAACAAAACATTTTTAAACTTACTTGCACACATTCTGACATCAGAGTGGATACAAAAGTGATTAAAATCCATTTTAACTCTATAACTATCTATAAAACCAAACTAACAACCACAGTGTTGTTTTTGCAGCCTGGCTCCAGTCAGTAGCAGCTCATGTGTACACATACCTGTGAATTAACATCCAGTTGCATGTTGTAATCCCAAACTTTGACAGCATTGTGTCCTGCGGTCAGCAAAAAACGTCTGTCCTCACTCACAGCCAGAGAGGAACACTGGTGTCTGTGCACTTTAGGCACCTGTTAGGATGACATATGCATTATATTTATAATACTACTTCAATCTAAAGACACATTTACATATTTATACACCAATGCCTGTATGTGTTTTGTCTTATTGCCTGTTCCCCTCTTTAAATGGGAAAATGGCTAGTCGTTATATTAGTTTCCAAGGTCCAACTACGATTTCCTGGTATAAATACAAATAAAAACATAAAATCTGGCTCTGATAATTACAACTGAATATGCAAAAGTACTCAAATTTACACAATACTTTCACAAAGCTGGTATACCCAAACTACAAACTAAAGAATAAAAAATAGGAAACAGACAGCATGCAAACATGCCACAATTACTCTAATACATCTCAAATTTCGTTAAGTTTTGAGGGAATGTATGAACTCACACCAGGCAGGACGTTTTATCTGGTCATTTACAGCAAAATTGTCAACAGTATTGTAATATCTAATATTAAAATGAGCGTTACCTCCCGGAGAAGACATCCTGTTTTTGTGCTGAGCCACAGGATTTTGTTCGCAGATGTGGCAACCAGCAAATGTTCAGTGGAAGCCGGAGAAAAGCAGACCTTCAGCGCAGAATCAAGATGAGGGCTGTCCACATCTAAAATACTCACATCCACATGGAGCAACTAGACAAAGATAAAAGTCAGTGAGGAAATGGACATGGACATCTCTGGGGACATGGTGAATGTATCAGTTGTTTAAACGATATAAACACATCCACTACTCTCTGGTTATTCTGACATAATCTGGATGACATAATATGTGAGATAAACTTCAAAGAGGATGCATTAAAATCCCTGATGGGTCAGTGTTGTCTAAATAAAATCATCTCAAAAATCAAGACAACCTTAGGTTCCTGGCACACAAGAAATCTAAAGTAAACAAATATGCATATATCATATCACTGCATCATATACTCATTACTAACACTGAAAGATGACACAGTACCTCATTCAGAGACTTGGACTCGGCAATGGTAACAATGTACTCTGTGGGCCCAACAAAAGCCAGACAGCTGCTGTCGCTGCTCACAGCAAGGGTGTCTGGAGCTCGCTCGGTGCCTCCTGCTACCACATTATCTAGAATAATTAGAAACAGATTCTATTTATTGACACTGATGTTTTAGGGATAATGAAGACCCTTTGCATGGGTACTTAAACCTCACCAGTGTTCTAGTATTGCTAAGAAATGAATAAGTAAATTACCAACCAGCTGCCACAAAAAAAACTGTAATCATATGCCTTTCAACATTTTATTCATGAGGTATCGTGTTATTGTAAGATCTGATTAAACATCAACTCATTTAGTATTATGTCGATATTCAGGAATGTGCATACATACAAACAACTCTGATCACATTGTAGTCTTCATCAAAGGCATTGTAAAGAACCAAAGAGCCCTGGGAGTCAGCACTGTACATGAACTCTCCATCTGGGGTGAAGACAAGGCCCACCACTTCACCTCTGTGCTGCCTGCAATTAATTATATTTTATTACTTACACACCGGCCTCTCACACACATTTACTCATTTACCATGGATATATAAATAGCTGTGGTGATTAAGCAGGAGCCTTTTTTGGATACTTACTTGTGTTCAGCCAGCAATTTAGCACTGGATATGTCAAAGACTCTGACAATACCAGAGCTGAAGCCACAGGAGAAGATTTGCTCACTGGGATGGAAGGCCACACAGCCAGGGCTGTCCTCAGACACAAAGTCATACAACTATTCACAGGATACAAGACACAATGGAATGTAATTCTGTTGTTGTTCAGCAGATGATTAATAGAAAATGCACATGACCTTTACTGACCTGATGCAATGAGTCCATACTCCAAACGCGCACTGTTCCATCAGATGAAGCAGTTGTGAGATGCCGACGGATGCCATCCACACTGAACCCCAGCACAGTGTCTGTGTGGGACCTCATTAACATCTTGTAACTACGACTCTTCACATCTAGGAATCCCAGCATACCAGCAGAACTGCATGCCAGAACCAAAAGGTTCTCAGAAGATACAGAAACAAGGTTCACGGGTCCCTCAAGCTCTGGAAAAAAAGTAACAGAAATATTGAGCGCTCGCTGTACGGAAGAGTCTGGAAAACACATTTCAGCAGTGAAAAGGGTGTAAAAAACAAAATCTTAATTTTGTCCTTCAAAATGTATCAAAATTAATCAAAGTATTGGAGCAGAACAAAGGGGTATTTATTCCCATTGTAAATGATAAATTATTGCCAGGCAGGGGAGTTTAATGGCTGATTGCAGCGGTCAAATGTTATGTTGCACACCCACTGTGGCCCACTTACCAGCTTCCAGGAGCACAATTGTAAAATCGAGGGACCAGAGCCGCAGGAAGCCATCTTCAGAGCCCGTGCAACAGAAAGACGAAGACACACTGATACTGTTGATGGCAATTCCTGCATCTAGGGCACACAACCTCACATGCTTACACTGTTTGTGTCCTTCATAAGTACCGACCTGCTTTGAAATAACATGTAGACTGTCTCATCCTGATTTTGGAAGTACCTGTTTTAAGAGGCAGTCGTTCTCTGCAATTTCCATGCAGCTGTTTTGAAGGCTGCAGCCTCCTGATGTTTTTGATTACAGCTCGACTGTAGTCAATTTCAAAGATATAACCATTCCGACTGCTGGCATATCTGTAGGAAAAGGAAGAGAATAATGATTGCCCCTAATTTTAGATGAGAATTAGGCCTTTTGGAACGCTACAGAAAAAAATTCAGTGGTTTGATCACCCACAATGTTAAATCATCATGACACATGTTGGAAGAGTCTTCCTCAAAGGCCACATCAGTGAAGTCCATCGAGCGGTAGTCACCAAGGTCGACTGGACAAGAGCGGAGTGTACCATTCCGTACACGCCAGAGTCGAATGTTATCCAAACCACATGACACCATCCTGAAACAAAGGCATTCACATATGTTTCCAGGTCTAATCACAAACCTGAAAGGAATGGAAATGAACATTTTTGTAATGATGTACAGCACTACAAGCATCACAGAAATCCTTTACACATGTCCTCTATTCCTCTGCTGTCCTCAGTTTTGAGAGCTGGTGCTGATTTGAAGGAGCATTTCAACTGCAGAAATCGTACCCACCCCCATACGAACGAAACTGGCATGAAGTCATTTTCAGCACGACTAAACTCAAACAAGACATAAAAGCGGATAGAAATCCAACTTTATACTTCGCTGCACAGAGGACCACTGGTAACCATGTAAATGCATGTTATGAGTGGAACCATTCAGCTCCCTGGATGCACATGTCAGCAAGCAATGTGAGGAAGGTTTGTTCCTCCTCAAGAGGCCACAACATGCAATTATTCTCTCCCATTATTACAAAAAGTTGACAGCAACAACAAATTTTATTTACCATTCAAGATGAAATATAGCAAAAGTTTACATTTACATACAAGAGTAGCAGACCCATGAATAAAGAAGACAGTGTTTGCAATGGGTCTATGTCACCTTTTAGAAACTGAAAGAACCGTGCTGCTTTGTTTGGAACCCCAACGGAGCATCCATCAAAAAAAATGTAGCACCAAGTACTGGGTAATTTTTTTCTTAGAAGAAATGCAAAAACGCGAGCCAATGCCATCAGTGGAAAAGTGGCAATAAAGCATGGACATCTGACAAGAATAAAACACGTTGTAGCATTCCAAACATGGATTCTTACGTTAGTTAACAACTACAGTGTACCCTCGCTATAACGCGGTTCACTTTTCGCGGCTTCGCGGATTTTTTTTCCAGTGCATTGTGCTCTGAATCCAGATTGGAGAACTGCAGGGGAAAAGGCACCTGCGGTCACACCCAAAAGGCAGAGGAAGAAGTTTAAACTTTGAAAGTGTTTGATTGTAAGAAAATGTTAAATCCTGTGAGAAAAGTGTATAAAAGTGTGTGGTTAGGGGTTTTACGGCCTTAAAACCTGTAAAATAATTGTAAAAAATAAAGCTGTTTACTTCGCGGATTTCGTCTATCGCGGGTAATTTCCGGAACGTAACCCCCGCGATAAACGAGGGTACACTGTAAAATAATAAATAATTTAATTTTAATGTCATGATAATTAAACCAAAATAGAAAAGGATCGGTACCTTGTCTCATCAAAGCAGGCAAACTTCATGGTGTTGATGTCAACATCAGTGTGGGCTTTGGCTAGGAGGGTCACATCTCCACCTGTCCTAGCATTCAGAGTATTCCACAACACCACCATCTAAGAAGGGTGGATATAGAGTAAGAAGTTACAGTGGGCTTGCAGAATAGCGTCAGGAAGCGTATGAGACCCCATTTACGATGCTGTTCTATTATTTTTGCATACCGTTTTATTCTTGCTGTCTTTACCCACTCCACAGAGGATACCCCCGCTGTGCGAGAAGCTTCAAATCACAGAGAAGACATGAGACAAGAGTGAAAATGAACTACAAGGACGGTGTGTAAATGCAAACATGGAAATTGATTTGGTTACCTCAGAGAGGATAATGAATGGGCATGAACCCTGAACATGGAAAGACAGGTCCCTTTGAGGTAGTTCCACACTCGAACTACACTGTGACTGCCAATTTGTGCTGAGGCCAGCAGTGTTGAGTTGCCATTAAAGGCCAGAGCAGATACCTACAGAGAAAGTACAGGGCACACGTTTTATTGATTTTATTACTACATTACAAATGAAAAGTGATGGATTATCTATGGCAAAAGGTCCAACAGTAAAGGTTTTTTATTGCATATTAGTTTCTGAGTTAATTAAGGAATCAGTTAAAAATCTTGTGTTGAAGGATTTCAGGTGAATTCATACATGCTGAAAAAGAAAAAAAAAGAAAAAAAATGTACCTTATCATTGTGGCCAATAAAAAATCTCTGTTGATTAGAGGACACGTTCAAAGAAACAATGATTGCATGACATGGATATACCACTGCATCACCTGTTTTGGTCCACAGGGCCTAGTGTGAAATAAAACCCAACTATTATTCTTTAGTATTTGTAATTCTATCAGAAATTCATAATCTAACAGTACTTCAAATGAGCATACACATTTTGCTGTGGCTCCTCCAAAACCAATGATCCGATTGAGCTTGAGAATTGGGTCAGGAAGCAGCTTCTAACAGTCAGAATAGAAAAAATAAAAAAGGCATAGAGACAAAGGACTCAACTATTTTAATTTAAAACTCCCCTCGTCTCATCTTACCTTCTGTCTGGTTCCTTTAGACCGTGGTACAGGGACAGGAGATGGAACTTTAGGGTCAAGAAACTAAAAAAACAAAGAAAAATAAAACCACTGTGAGGTTGTTGCAATGCGCTGAACATGATGCCTAAAAAAGGGGAGGAATGTGGTACACAATGGAAAAACCTGATCACAAATGACTGTACAGCCAAATCAACATGAATCGTCACCTCTTCCCCACTTTCCTCTGCGTGTTCGTCAAGGTTGTCCTCGGGATGCACATACACATGTACTCCTCCGTCACCATGGTTAACTGGGGACATACATGCCTGCTGGTGTGAACTGGAGCATGCTGCTCTCTGCTGATGCTGGTCATCATTAGGGCACTGAGAGGCATCTTTCTGGTGGGTGGAAACTACTCCCAACTCTGGAATGCTGGTCACCATGACGGTTTGTTTCTTTGGGGGCTGAGAATAGAGCAAACAATATAGTAAATTTAGCCTCTTGGAAAACATTTAGAATGTTACTGGTCTTACTAATGTCGGAGTTGTCACCTGCTTAAGGTGGGGCAGACAGTCCTGACCTGGTTTGCCAGGCTCTTCTGTAATGGGGCTTCCACAATTGGAAGTGCAATCTGGGAAGGAGATTGATATTTATTTTACATCTGATTAATTCCTGTTAAGATATTTGCACAGTGGAAAATAAACTGAGTTTGTCTCCATTTTCCAAACAATTTGCATTGGAAAGCTTTGGAAGGACAACGGCAATCGACCATCCATCATACACAGCTATGTTCTCCACATGTACAAATACTCACCATTCTCAATTAACCTTGGGTTTGTGACAATATAATTAATTAAATGGTTTATCAGCATGAAATTCCCCCAATTGCTTCATTGATTTAATTATAAATAAATGTTTTAATAATTTAATTTGACTGAATTATAAAAGGAAATCATTCAGTGAAAACACTTTATTGATAGCTTATTTATTGGATTTCAGTATAATTGTGATAAAAAAAAAAAGGTCTGGAAAAGCTAAATTGCTGTATTTATGACTCACCAGCCTCAGGCTTAGACTTGTCTTTCTGAATGGAGTCAAATGGCAATTTTATTCCATCTGAGGGAAACCTGTTGCAATTGGAATGTGCATGTTTTAGTACATTGGGATAAATTACATAACAATATCATGATGGACAATTACATTTTGTTTAGATAACCGGTAAGTACAGTACATATATCTGGGAAGTGTGATAAATATTTGTGTACCACTATGCTTCATCCATAGATAAAAACAAACCCTGTAGACCACAACCAGGCTAACTATCTGAATGCAGAATTCTATATAACATTTTTTCCTAATGTATTGTACGTGTGTGTGTCATAGAGTGCCAGATGAAAGGAAACCTGTGGAAGATTAAGGCTAAGATATTGTAACTCATCCACTTTTGAGGAGACTAATACAATTACCTACATGAAAAGGTGAGAAGAAATTTAATGGAACTTACAGGTCACAGGGGAAATATGATGAAATCTAAATATAAGTGGAAAGTAAGACTGTCTTATTAATCTCAATGGAAAGCCTGGCATAAATCAGGTATAATTTCCAATACTTCCAATACAATAAGTTTTTATGATCCACAATCAACTAGAAGAAGAAGAAGCATTTTATATGCCTGCTTTACAGCAAAAGCTTAAATTTCAATTTATTTACTGTTGCACTGAAAACATTAGTGCTAATATGAATATGTAGAGGCGACCTTTTTGATTTTGCTTTGAGCACTCATGGAATGAACAGTGCATGTTCTTGAAGGAGACAAACATACCTGATATAGTCATAGAGATCATGCCAGGACGCTCCTTTGGGGACAGGAAATGTCATCTCTCTGGGGATAGGACCTATTCCTTGAGAAGAGGTCAAACCCATCAACCTGGCTTCCTTGAAGGAAATTCCTGTTGAGGAAGAAAATGTCAAAAGGAAATACAAAAAGGTAAATATGTTGTGGAATATGAAGGACGTGAATATGAGACATGTGTGACAGTGTCACCTGGATCCAGCAGCAGGTCACTGGTAAACATGTTTTTCACCACCATATTTGCACAAAGCTTAATGCTCTTCAGGCTGTGGTAGCAGCGTTTGAGATAGATGGACAGCATGTACTCCAGATCCAGCATTAGACAGGTCCAACGCACTGAAGGAGGAGCAGGAGCCATCAAACCTGGAATGGTGAATAAGTCATCATATACCATAGTATACTAAATATACTGAAATATTGATTGTCCAGAGCTGATGTTTATATCAATATGCATGTGTGCATTTATTTTACCATGTCTATTAGTTTTGGCTGTGCTTTCATAAGTAGAATCGGCTGTACACAGAAAGGGAAACTGGAGCCAGGTGGGAGTTGACTTGAACTCTTTAAACATGTTCGAGAAAGAGATCCGGACCGCAAGACCCCCCTTTACATCAGAGACACAGAAGAAAGAAAAATTCATCACTTTTAAAGAAATCTTTACTCATAACCATGCTAACTCTATGTTGATCTGAGCCATATATGTCAGATACCTTCACAGAGACATCCAGGTGGACTATGAAGTATTTTCCGGGGGTGGGTCTGAACAGTAGATAGAAGTAGTGTCCTGTCAGCCCCAGGGACTGGGTCAGGTGTTTGGGAACTAAAATGTAGCTATTTGCTGGAACAGGACCTCTGATCCGGAACACTGAGCACTTCAGCGTCTTGTTCTGATGGTGGCGTTCAAAGATGGAGAAGATAAAGTTAAAGACTTGGTCTAAATATTCAATGTCACTTCATAACTGAGGAGCAGACTTTTTTTTACAAGTTCCCAAATTGAGAGTTAAATCATATTACCATGTATGACGACACATCTCCCACTTTTGAAGATCTTTTCCATTCTTCAACTTTGGTGTGTTTGAATATGTTGACGTAAGGATGCTGCCAATCTGCGAAATCAAAACAAGACAGGCTCAGCTCCTGCCTTCCTCTGGGTCTTAAAGAAGTGTACTGGCAGCACTGAGTGTGCAAACACTCCCTATTACCTTTGCAAGCCATAGATCGATATATCGCAGAACTCAAATCTTGAGGCGTCGATTGTAACTTTGTAGAGGCGGAGCAGCTAAAGGTCGCATAAACAAGTGGACTTAGCTAGCGAAATGTCGTATGGAAGTCCGCTTCACCGTTTCGGTAGAAGTGAAAATGCGATAACATTTTATTACAGGTAACACACAACCAAGAAGACACTAGAAGTCATCAGGTTAACCAAACAAACTAAAAGTTGTGGCGTTATTTGGCGTCTTGTTCGTTCCCGCTCCAGCGGCCGCTGTTGCCATCGACGCTCATGACGTCACGGCCGGTCGCGGGTGTTTCTGGGCAATGAAGTCCGTAAAGTAAAGGGAAACATCTTCGTGCAGAATAAAGGCTTCAGATTACAACTCTAGACAAACTGTGAAGCAAACTTTGGAATGCAACTTGACAGAATATTAAATTTACTTTAAAACATATACAGCACAAGATGTACTTTTACATGTTTTTCTTCTCTGATAAGGTTAATACAATCCATCTCATGTAAAATATAGCTATTTCATTTTCTGTAGTTGAATATTCACACAGGGTATTCATATTTCCATGACTTACAGTACAACAATCAGTTACTGCACTATTCTGAATTTAACAGATTTACATTATACCTAAAACCTTAAAATGTACAATAAAAGCAAGATGTATTTAATCAGAATCTATATTTACAACATTTGGGAGTAATTCTACGGGGTCCTGAAGATGAATAAGGAAAGATACCTGTATTGGCATGGATGACTGTCCATTGTCATTGTGTTCATCATTCGGCTGTGTGTTGTTGTGATTTACCACCACAGGCAATAAAGGATCATCCAGTTGTGTAAGGAATGACTGTCTTTCACATTGACACATCAGCAACTGTCCATGAGTGGACAAACCACCAGGCACTGGCCTCGGCGTGACAGGTGAAGATCTGTGTTGCTCTGGCACTGTGGTGACGGACAAAGTTTCCACTCGAGAATCCATCACAGCTAGTCACTGCCCGCAGCAAAGAATTTCAGCTTCTATCCTCCAACTCTGCAACTTCCTCCTCAACTCTGTTCTCACCTGCGTCCAAAAGAAAAGTGAGATATTTCAATTATTCAGTCTTTTTGTTTTTTTTGGCAATGCTTACATAAAACTTAACAAAAATAGAATAGTTAGAATACTGGTAAGTTAGAGGAGGAATATGATGTGAAATAACAAACCTCTTTATTAGCATAGCAGTAAAGCACAGACACCAGTAAGCCCTGTGGAAAGGTTATAGATCAGAAAAGGTCACGTCATACACTTGTCAATACAACAAAACTGAATGTTTTAGAACACATATTCAAGCACATCACACAACATTTTTGTAGTTCATTGTTATGAAGTCATTTAGTTATGTGTGAGGAGAAAGGGGTAAATAGTTATTTTTCTACTTTTACAAGAGTGCCACCGGTGTGCCAATTGCTCCCACATAGAGCAATATTTTTATTCTAAAGACTCGGAATACATATTTCTACATAGCTTAGTTAAACTATGATAACAATTATTGAACTTTGGTCATATTCTAAATTTATTTCTAGAATATTACAATATATTAAAGAAGTAGTATATTTTTCTAACATGATCATCCAGCTCACAAATAGCAACAGACTCTAATCAAGCCCACCTGAAATGAATTCAGAGTAAGGGTGAAAAATACTTTAATGTAGCGCAGAATGCCTGTTGTCTGCTCATCTGTAGCAAAAATGAATATGATTTCATGAATCCCAAACAGAGGTATAAGGGTAAGTGTTGCCTTGGCAAGCCTACAAGAACAAACCAGAAAGTAGAACAATTCAAAGGAGAAACAAACTAATAACAAAATACTAATAAATATCCCAATGATTCTATTTCATTTGGATAGGACAATGGCTAAACACACAGCTCTTGCAGCTCTTGTATTTTAACTTTTTAATATCATTTTCAAGCATTTTCTCAAAAAACTGTTTTCATTCTGTCAGACTCTCTCACTCAATTTTTATTACCTGATGAACAGACAAACTGCATGAGGGAATAAACAACAAAATAGAGCATAGCAGAGGTACTTCAGCGTAAAGAGAATGTGGCTCACAATCTATTTGTTTAAGTCCTACAAGTCTTTAACTTGTGCTGTAACATTATACGCAATTTATCTCCTGTAATGTAGTTGTATCTGAGGAAGACCTTAACTCATCACCTTCGGATTTAAGATCTAATAAATAATGATGCCTTCAAAATGCACAGAGACAACTTGCCGAAGTTTGTAATCAGGGTATCCACTTTGGTTGTTGGCTCTTAATTTGGAGAGAATTACCTTCAGGATCTTCATGAAAATTAAAAAGTTGATCTGTTAATCAGAGAATTCCATTGTTAATGGTGCATGCGTTACACATTTATGGTGAGATTGACTTTGTGGTTTTTACCAGTGAGGCAAAAAGAATGGGTAAACGGATAATCCACCAATAGTTCATGTTCTCATTGACCGCCCAACACCTGTGATGGGGAGAATCATGATGATTATTGTTCATGGTCTAATGTGGATATCTGTGGCTGCAGCACACATGAACAAACACACTTACTCTTTGTTTTCTTTCAATAATTTGATCACAACCCATGGTGTCACGAACAAGAGTGGAGTGCCTGATGAAATCAAAAAGCTGAGATGAATGTTTGGAATGTGTCTCTATATAATAGTTGTTTACCGTTGAACTGAATGACATACGGGGTGGAATATCACTGTCATCTTGCAACAGCAATTGAGCAACTACTATGTGAAATATCATTTTATCTAAACCCTTCAGAGGTAGGAGACAGAATGGCTGCCACTGCTAATTGGTAGATAACATCATTACTGAAGAAATCCTAACATCTCATTGAAATAAGCCACTTTTAGAGGGTGGGTTATCGCTCTCAGATCAGTCTAAGAGTAGCAATAAATAGCAATGGAACTCACCCCAGCCAAGACAGATGTAAGGCAAGTGTTTATTGTTGTCAATGAACACTGAAGCAATGAGCACAGAGTACAAATAAATTGCTTCTCCAAAGAACCAACAGTGATTGGCCAGGACGCAGTACTGCATCACGGCCTGGGCTATCCGACAGCCAAGGGCAGCCTAGGCGAAATGCTCAGGTAAAAACAGATCTTACCTGTGAGGACAACAAATGAAGAGGGATGACCAACTAGAGGGTCTACCTGATGGCTGAGCATCTCCCGCACATCGGTCTGTTTCGTGATCTCTCGTCCCCAGTGCCATTCCAGCATGGTGTCCTTAATGATAACTGAGACAGCTCGCAGGATGAGGGACAGGAACAGATTAGAGTGGATATAATTCCTAGTACAGTGCAGTTTCCTGTAAAAGGACAGAAACTCACCATGTTAAATTTCCCATCCCTTCTTTCACTATTTGCCTGATGAGCTGTAATATGGTGTGCTTTTACCTGAGGCTCAGGAGAATGATGAGAGCTGCTGAAAGTGTGAGGAGGGACACGGAGTAGCCGACAGTATACAATCTCCTGAAGCTCACCATCATTTCTTTGAACCACAGCTGTAAAGACCACCCACAGAAATTATCTAAATGTCAGTTTAATTCACAGTCCATGATTCTTGAGCCATGGAAATCCAGTTTTAATCTGTCATTGCCTCTATAGGTTTGTTTATACTAGCACAAATAAGGATTTCTTTATTGCTTCATACTTAACTGGGATTAGGTCTGTTACAAGAAGTAACAGCAACACAGACATCATTTGTCTTTCATTAAATCTCTGTATAATATAAAATTGTTCCCCCCTACAATGAAAATTGCATGTAATTCATTCTATGTGTACATTTGTTTGTATGTTTTTCCACTTAAAGAGCATACATTAAGTGGTGATGCATCAGCCACTAATGCATCCAAAGCCTACATTTTTAAAACATGTATGAGTAATGCAGAGCATTTACAAATTGGAACAAATTAATCCCTGTGCTGACGACATTTGCTGTACCTCCTGAGATGTGACCTCTTCCTCCTCCTCACACTGGCTCTTATCCCTCCATACATGCCCGCTGTTGTCTGTCTCCCAGAGGCCATCGGAACCACAGCGTCGAAGCACAACTCCCTGTGACACTGCAGGACAAATGGCCAGGCCTTAGGGCATTGCTCACAATTGTTATTATAATTAAAGGTGCACTATGCACTCCTGCAAGTTTTCCTGCATGGTTATGTCAATAATTGTCGGACACAGTCGGCATTTCCATCGAACATGAACGAAAGTGATGCCAGGCAGGATCGCAATGGGCAGCTTTAATGCTGATAACCTAGCAACCATGAGTATTCAGTCAGTGTTGTGTTTCCAGAATGCTCCGAGACGTGTGGTAACAGTTAGAGGAAGCCTAAGCTGCAACCTCTGCCAACCTATCACAAGAATAGTACGAATCTATGAACTGACTCAGTTTTTTTCCAGATTAATACTTACCTTTGTCGAACCAGGGCAGGTAGAAAGGGCAAGATATGTTGACCAGAGAGCCAGCTGGAGCATCTGGCCAGCAGGCGTATCTGTCAAATGTTCTGTTGCAGAAGAGTCCGCCTGTGGTGGCAAATCAGATAGGAAACTGGAAAATATCTGGCAGCAGATCTCCATGACTTTCAACACCAAATGATATGGAATACCCAGGGAGATGGGCTCATTTTCAATCATTTTGATGCAGTCATCCTTATACTGGATCCACTTCTGGTATGTCTCCTCTAAGATTATCCCGCTTGTCTGGTACTGGTATTTAAAACACCCAAGCAACACACACACACACACACACGCACACACACGCGCGCACACACACACACACACACACACACACACACACACACACACACACACACACACACACACACACACATTAAAAAATAATCCTCAGCAGCATTCAAGATAAAATTGTTCATTGCCACCATCCAAACGAACCTTTTGCAGACAGAGAACAAGCAGGCAGATTAAAGCCATTTTCTTTAGCATCCTTGACACTGAGGAATGACAAGAAGAACAAAACAAATTAGACGTGATTTGAAGGACCCAGTAAATGCAGGCTTGACTACAAGGATGTCCACTCATAAAGAAAAAGAAAAAAGCCCACAATAGCACAAACAAAAGGTCAGAAATCATAACCTACATCAAAGAAACCGTATTAATTAAAAAATAATTGTCTTTTTGTTTCTGTGAGTACTGTGGATAATTACCCAATCAAGATGTCCACTTTTACCGTCTGTATTGTACATTTGTGTGACTCATGGAGGGCTGGGGTTAATCATTAGAGGATGACATCTGGTGGGTTCCTTTCAAACCCAAATTATGAGTAATAAATGTGATTCAGTTCTCCCCTCCACAGCTGAACCAGTTCATCTGACTCTGCCTCCATCCCCAGCTCATCTCATTAGACTCATTGATATTTTATAATGTAAATTCCTGAATACTGACATGGAGCCAATGGCATTCTTCCTCCTCCAAAACCGTCTGGCAGAAACAGATAACATCGGATCGAAAAACTGTCAAAACAGGTTGAAGTATGAGCACTTTTGAAAATTTCAGTATGGATAAGTCTCCTCATCACATGAATAGGATGATTTATTTGAAGCTATTTCTCTCAATCTAAACACTGAAAAACACTAGAAATCTGCCAGCAGATCTGTCAGTGTCAGCTCTGACGGCACCAACTCCCCACTCTCTGTAGGGGGCCCCACCATGTCAGAATTAATACCAATTTAGATCATGCAAATGGCATTTAAGAGTTGTTGCCTATTGCAGCACACCAAATGTTTAATTGACCTTTTTCTTATGAATAGCTTTTAATAAAAAAAAAACCAACAAACATTTAATACACACACATACACATTGTATTCTAAGATAGGTGATATTCTATGAAATTCCATACGCAAGGTATACGTTTTAGATTTATCAAACCATTCCCTATCTATTAATGAAATGTTTGCAATTCTACAATCACTTACAGCCATTCCAAATTTCTATTTCAACCTTCTATTCTATTTCAATTGCAACCTGGGTTATGGTTTTTGTCACCGTCCGCTCAAAACCGTGCGTCATGCCACAAACAGGAGGTTAAAGCACAAGAAGAAAAACATACATTAAAAGAACGCCTGACGTGAAGCTGGTACTCACGGAAAAGCGGCGGAGTCGCTCCTGAAGCTGCTCACATCACTTTGTGGAAGCTCTGCTCCTCACTGTTGCTCCGCTTGTGCGCTCTTTCTCCCCCTGCTGGCTTCCTGCTCCAAGTCCTGCAGCCGCTGCAGCTTTAGAACGACAAGCTGGGGATTCTTCACCTCGGGGAGGAGGACTGTTGCTTCTCTTCATCACCTGTGTCAGGTGACCGCCCGTCAGAGTTCGCGCTCTGTCGTCCAATTTATAAATGGGGGGGGGGGGCAGATTAGTGCCTAAACCAACGTAACCCTGTTATTATTTTCCTCCACAAATAACCCAGTGACTGTGACGACAGTACAAATGCCTTTTTTTTAGCACCTATATGCCGCCTGTGGCTGTGTTCTAATTAGATTTAAGATAAAATTAGATTATTATTTAAATATGCTATTTTTTAGATTATTGCGTGACCTCGAAATCAGTTTAAAAGGGAAGAAGTATATATTACTCCATAAAAGTCTAGCAATGAATCAACTGGAAAATCTACTTGAAGACACTTGTCCTCTCATCCTAAAGGGTTCTTCAGTTCTGACTGGTTATTTGAAACTATTTAAACTATTGCAGGTAGGTTGGATGAATAGCAGTGGATGCAGCATGCCATGGACTCCTTGAAAACCACTCGATGGGGCGCCCACTTGAAAGGGCATCAGAAGGATCTGACGAAAAAAAGTGTAATTGTAGGTTGTGAATAGCGAACTGGCAGGCAGTGCATGCTGGGACTGGCAGAACCCTGTGTGTTTACACAGGGTGGTTAATCGCTTGAGTTGTGGAAGAGCTTACCAGGATGAGATGAGCCTTGGCCTACAGGCAGACAGCTCCACCGTCACAACATGTTGACCTGAAAGCATCTCCACATGACACACAAAGTTTCATCATTCGAGACACTTTTCATTTGGCGTTAACTTCAGTCAGAGTTTGATCGGTTTCATTTAGAATTGACAGATTTTTCCTAGTTGTAATAGGATTATACTTTTTTTCCCTACAGAATTAGTCTCACACCCACACCCCCCCCCCCACACACACACACACACACAGCTATTCTTCTATTCTATATTTATGAAGATGAGGGAGGCATGAGTACACTCTTCATTTATTTTCTTAATTTCTTCATCGTTTCATTTCTCAGATATTGGACCCATTTGAATTTCATTTTGATGTGATAAAAGAGAATCCTAAAAAAGATCTTCACAGTCAGGGAGTTTGTGGATACTGTGCACAAAGGGGGCGATCACCGCGACTGATGAGAGTAAACATCCAACAGCAAAGAGCTATATCTGTCTGGTGGAAGATAGAATGTTTTTGTGTGTGTGAACACCCCTCTGCATTCATATGGTGATTGGCATGCTCGGCATCTTATTTAAATTCAATCATAGATTCATGCACCTCCAGATTTATTTCAGTCAGCTTTGTGCTTCCATCAGTACTTTGAGATTTGTGAAAGGAAATCCACACAAAAAACTAAAATTTTATATATATATATATATAAATATTAATAGTTAGGTGCCACCATGAGCATTTTACACTACTGGAACCGCCAGTTTCAGAACCACCTGCACACTCACATCAGTTTTTGTGGTCTGCGTGCACAATTATAGGGCTGCAGCAAGTGTTTTTTCTTTTGCTTCAACTAACAAAGAATTCGGCAGGATTTGAAAAAAACAAAAAACTAGCTCCATGCATTCATCTTTGCATATGTCATCACGGACCACTCTACAAAGCAGCTACCGCTCTTGCAAAATACTATTTCAATCTAGTTTTACTTCTTATAGCATTTGTCTTATTGCTGCCTTCAGCACTTTTGTCTCCATCATATGTTCTTGCTTGGCTCATAATCTTTCCAAACTTGTGTGAACATTTACACTGCATCTCTTTAAGTTACATTTTTTAATTCCAGCTTTGATTACAGCCTTTGATCTCATCCACAATCCTGATGGTGTGGCACTTATTGAAAAGGGGGTTTGGAAGCGCTGTGGAAGAGGGGCAAAAATAAATACTTCTGTTTTGATTCTGACAAGACAGGAAAATACCATTGAAAGAAAAATGCTAAAAGATTTACTTAAGGTCTGAGATCCACAAGTTTGAAGCAGAGGAAACTTGTACCTACGTCATTCAATCAAACAGGGTCAGTGGCATGAATCACCTGAGTGAGCCTGATGTCCCAATGAGTGCGTGTGTGTTTGTGTGCATGCGTGGGTGTGTGTATTAGGAGCAATTAGTTATTACCTCCACCAAGGAGGTTATTGTATGTAATTATCTGTCTTGTCGGTAAACTAGCAGTATCGCTTTTCACTTCCCTCACAATCCTTTTTTTTGTGATCTGTCTGCTTCCAGTAAAAAGTACAGAACAGATCCGAATCTGTTCTGCAATGAGTCGTTGGCTTTTCCCGACGGGCCAGAGATGCTCCGGAGTGCTCTGGTATTCTCTCAGGCTAACACACTGCATATTTATGAGGCAAAAAATTGGCAGAGAGGCTGAGGGATTATTTAACATAAAACTTACAAAAACCTAATTAAGGAATCATCAGACATGCATATGCTGATAGCCATAGCTTAATAGTTTAATAGCCACTTTTCTCATGTATTTACACATAAAAACAGTGAAAGTACCATAGTGCTCATTTAAGGTAATGTTTGATAACCAGGTTGGATGCCTTTGGATTGAATGTTTTGATGTGTGCTGACATGCTGTCCTCTGCCTGTAAAAAATAGTTACCCCATGGTGTTGTTACCTTGTTCAGATTGTGACAAAAACCCTGTCTGGTCCTCGGCTTATGTTGTTGTTATATTGTGATATTATGTGATTCAGTGACTCAGGTCTTCCCGTCTTCTCAATATTCCTGATTCTGCTTCAATTCTGCACATTAGCTTTCTTTGTATGACAGATTAACTTCTCAATTATAGGCTTTACAGTTCCACTCTGTAATCAACATGGTGACATGCTGTCTTACCCTGTCATGAAAACAATCTTTAGTGTCCATCAATTTCTTTCATTTTTACTACAATAAATATTCTACACTATCAGAACATGGTGGTTATCACTGTCATCTCAAAGAAATTAGGTTAATATGATTAACCAAATGGGTTGTGGCTCTTTTTCCTTGGTCAGATGTCAACCACGCAGGCTGGTGTGTTCCCACGTATGGTGTCAGAGATCACCTTTGCTCCAGATTCTCCGATACCATTTCCCTGCAAACTGCAGAAGCATGCATTAACGATTTTATTCATGGAATTTAACAGTATGAAGTGTATACACAGACAGACTGTTTTCATGGTAAACCTGTTTTCAAACCATTGTGCAACTGGATTGTCATTATTAATAAAAACGTACTTTATATATGTCAGTTGGTGGTTTTCCTTAAAGGCTGTGGCGATGAATATGGCTCCATCCATACCCAGAGAATTTTCCTGCAGGCTGATTATACAAACAATGGGTTAATCAGGCAGACGTCTTAAGATTCGTTATACACAGTCCAGGAAAGCCATTGAAACTTAACATCTATTTCAGGGGTCACCAGCTATATTTTTTCCACTTAATTACAAAAATGAATGCATTTTCAGCCTTTACGAGTCAGGCTCCCGTCACCTATACCTCGGTCAACCACCAGGACAGAGGCTACTCCAGGATAGCAATTATTTACCACGCTATTTTAAGTTATGTCAGTTGATTTTTCCTCCCTTTTTGTCCTACTAGTTTGAAGCTTGTTGTTGAGACTTTGAAATAAAAAACAAATGTTAAGTAAGGGTATGAGGAAAACTTATGGTTAAAAAAAAAAAAAAAGTGGAAACAATAGATGTCAAACAGTCCAGCGAGTCTGCCCTAATTTCAGAATGTAGCTTACATAGATTCATAACTGGTGGTGACTACTGATAGTTAAGAGTCTAGGTTTCCAGTGGCTTTAACAGCGTGGACCACATGATATTTTCTCTTTGATCTTTACAATTTTAGAATCCAGTGGGCTGGATTGGACAGTTTGGCGGTCCTGATTCAGACCGCAGGCCGCCAGTTGATGGATCACTGATCGATTGTATTTGTTGTTGCACCTCTGACACAAGCGGAGTCACATATGGAACATGTGACCCATGGCAGAGTCATCTGCCCAACAATATCAGAGTAGCCACCTTCTTTATCTTTGCTCCAGCACAGCTCCAGATTCCGAACGGCATGCTGACATTCTGGATGATCAGACAAGACTTACTTCAGTGACTTCAAGCTTCTGTTTGTTTTCAGCGCGTTAGCCAGAGCCTTAGCTCCCTCCATCCCCACAGAGTTTCCACGCAGACTGAAACAGTGGACAAACGAACACGCAGCAAAATGATAAAAGCAACGGTGGAGAGAAGGAAAAGCAGAAAACGAGTTTCAGAACATGTAGATGCTGGTTAATAATGATGAGGTACACTGACTACATCTGGTTCCTTGACCAGTGCTGGACATGGGATGAACATACAGCTGATTTCACTGTCTCGTTTTAATTTGAACTCACTCTAAAGTCTGCAGGGTTTGGTTGGACATCAGAGCCTCTGCCAGTGCGATGGCACCGCTCGTTCCTGCTGAGACACCCTGAAGACTTAAGAGACGGCAAACACAACAGGCAGCATATGAGCACCATCATTAATCGTATGTAGTGAAGGTCAATTTAGTTGAATTATTTAAAAGCGGCAACCATAATGTTCGCAGAGATGTGTTACTCTTGAGGGCATCAGCGAGAAACATGACACCTTCATTTCCAATAGCGTTCTCCTGCAGACTGCAGCAACAAACAAGTTACAAGTAAATGATATTTTCAGGTAAACAGTCATAAAGCGATGATCACTATCCTACAGAAAGAGAGCAAAACAAGAATAGAAATAGTGGTCTTGGCCTTACTCCAACAGCTCCATTGTTGCATTGATGAGGAGTGAATGAGCCAGAGCTTTGGTGGCGGAGGACTTGATGAAATTCCACTGGAGGCTATAGAAAAGAAAGGTATTAAACATAATAATACTCAATTCATGAGAAAAAAAAAATCGACTCCTTTCAGCGCAGTATGTTCTTAAGTGAAGAACATGCTCGGGTGTTCTTTCAGAAGAGGTTACACTCTTGCTTTCTTTTAAAAATCCTTCTCCATCCTGCTGATTATTTTAAGTTGTTTGTAGTCTGAAAAGTGCCCAAATGCTCTGAATGTCAACTGTAATCAAAAGACTCAACAAACACAGAAGATGCTGACATGAAAATAAGAATTTTAGAGAGAGAGAGAGAGAAAGAGAGACACATTTTGGATGACTGCAAATAGCCATGTACTTGTATTGTACAGTATTTCCATTTGCTCCATTTTTGCTCTTACTGCAAAGATCTCAAGCCTTGATTGGTCTTGATTGCCGTGGCAATAGCTTGAACTCCATCATCATGCAGCAGGTTTGCAGTGAGACTGAGACATGCACACACACACACACACACACACACACACACACACACACACACACACACACACACACAAAAAAGAAAAGTAATATTGAATACTACCCACTATACTATAAACAGAACATGATGGTAATATCTAATCAAGCAAAGTGGTCAGAACAAAGTTCCTTTAAAAGATCTTATACTGTGAAGTTCCAAATGCATTAGTTGTGACAGATGCAGTGTTGAGGAGAGTCCTTTTCTGATCAGGTATATACAGTATTGGCCATGCATGATGCAAGGCCTACAATGTGATATTGAGGTGACTCACTCAAGGTCTTGTAGAGAGCTGTTTTTCTGGAGAGCTTTGGCCATGTTCCTTGCCCCCTCTACACCTATGGAATTCTCCCTCAGGCTAATGATTTAGACAAAAAAGAGAAAATGTTTGAACGGATGGAAATGTGGGTACTTACTGTGCATATGATGCAGTAATACATTTGATTCAATGTGCAACTCTCGTGTGTCTGATATATGAAAAGCAGACTTGAGGAGGAGCTTTGTTGTTGAGGAGTTTGCTGTCTCCATGTATCTCTCAGTGGCTTTATATAGTTACAGTATGTATGATGATTGATCATCATGTTTGTGGTAATAATTAAGGAACCTTAGTTGAGAGTACGACTTGATATTACATTGTACAAATTGCATTGCATTGTTGTTAAAAAGCATTTTACAGTATCTAATTGAAAGAAATGTATCATCATGAAAAAGATTGCAATGGAAACAGATGACAACCATGCAATGATTTTCTTATCAAAGAATGATTCACAATCATCACATTGCATTAAAATCTGGCATCTGTTGATAAGGACACATTTTTTTTAATTAGTCCATCTGGTGAACAGGACAAGAGAAAATAAGACAAGCTAAGATCCAGGAAACGTTGAAAACTCACTTCAGCGAGACAAGCCCACAATTCAGACTCAGCGCTTTGGTTAAAGCAGTCATCCCTCTGTTGCTGATCGAGTTACTCTGAAGTCTGACAAAACAAATAATGAACTGACCACAAGAAAAATCATGAGAGGTCAATGAAGAGACAAAAAAATACTGCACTGATACTGTAGATTTACATCTTTGTTAAACCAAGTATAATGGCTTCTAAAAATGAAATGCCTTTACAACACATGCTTGATTATGAGGGGAAGAAGGGTCAAAATAGACTGACTGAAGGGAAAGCAGAGTGTGGTTGACTGTCAACGCTTCCGCCAGAGCAACTGTTCCTTTGTCACCCAGCTGGTTGCTACAAACCCTGCAAAACACAGCAGAAAATAGAGTATGTAAGCTTGATTCGGTGATTATGTCTGCTTCAGTTCAAACATTGAAAAGATGTTGAAATCCATCCCAGATATAGACTTTACTGCAGTGAAAAATTTCAGAACAACAACCTATCAGTCAGATAGGATATTATCTATCTCGGAAAAGGAACAGGATATGTGTATATACATATATGTATAAAAAAATGTAATTACATCAACTCTGTGAGAGTCCTGTTTGTCTTCAGTGCATCTGCAATACATTTGGCTCCTCCTGCACCGACTGCATTCTTCTCTATACTGTATATGACACGGTAATTTCACAACATATTCGTCAGCACAGTAATGACAGACCATAAAATAAATGAGGAGAAAAGCAGGAACAAAAAAGCTCACTTCAGAGTCACCAGTTTGCGGTTGCACTGCAGTACCTCTGCGAGGGCCTGAGCGCCTGCCTCTTCAATGCCATTGCTCTGCAAGCTGGCGGGAGTTCGGGAGTTAAACAAAGCAAGAGAGAGAGTGAGACCAAAATGAAGAAATGAAATGAAGAAATGAAGAAGAGAAATAAAGGATGCTCACTTGAGTGACACCAGGGCTTGGTTCATTTTCAGGGCCTCTGCCAGAAACTTTGCACCTTTAGAGCCAATGTTGTTGTTCCGGAGACTGAAGCACAAATATTTGATTATAAAGCACATATCGGGATGTTGAAATGATAAATATCTCTGTGAAAAATCTGCCGTGAACTTTACTCTGATGCCAAGTGAAAGGATATCTAGATAGGAGCAGAAAATAAACCTCACTTGAGTGAAGTTAATGTGCGGTTGACCAACAGGGCTCGACTAAGGGCTTTGGCTCCTTTGTTGCTGATGGCATTCTCTGCCAAGCTGAAGGAGACACGTATACATGAAAAATGATAGACACGCAAGAGTCTTTCCCACCAACAATGAAGTGATTCACTGATATGAATTCATGAGGGCATTACCTCATCTTCTGGATGTGGCAGTCTTTAGCACTCAAGAGGCTTCCCAGCAGTTCCATGACGTCATCTCTGAAATGATTGCTCTCCAGCCTGGGGAAGAAATTAGTTTCTTTGACCGCCTTGATTGCATGTTATTGAGAGGGGGGGCTTTAGGTGGCTACCTGAGATGGCTGCAGTAGAGCAGCTGTGGCAGCAAACACTTGACATTTGAGTAGTTGAGACAGCCTGGAAGGTTGGTCTCCTGGCTGCACTCTGAAGACATGTGCAGCAGGTACCCCAGCACAACACAGTGAGCCCGTGTCAACTTTCCCACGAGGCTGCCAAGCCTCAAGTCATCCTCCACGCTGCGCAACAGCTCGGTATGTTGCAGCTCCTGTAAACAGTACGCCAGGTTGACTGAGCGGAGAGACACGACAGCCCCTCCGCCGACCAAAAGCCCTTGTAGGAACCCCGACGCCCATGTCTTCTGATTTCCATCATCTTTTCCGATGGCCAGAAGTCCAGCGAGAGCTTTCAGAGTTACTGGAGACAGCAGCCCTGATAAGAAGCGCACAAAGACGTCCAAGTGGCCATCTTCAGCCTGTTGGGAGTGCTGAAAGGCACATTTGAAGTGGTTCTGGAAACCAATCTTGGGCCAAGACATTGTGTTTTCTGAGAATAAATCAAATATAGCTCGCTTTGAAGAGACATAGTAGAAAGTAGCCGCAAGAAATTCCTGGAGAGTCAAGTGAGCAAACCGATATGTTGTGTATATGAAGGACTCATCCCGGAGCAGAACTCCAGCACCAAGACTGCACTGAGTTAGGAGCAAATCTATGCCATAGGCTTTGAGATCCTGCTCACTGAAGGTGTACTTGCGTTTGAGGAGCCCGTAAAATGCTAGACGTCCAAGATTCCCCAGCAGTTTACGATTGCTCCCGTGCTCCATTTTGAGTGGCTCTCTACCTCTCGGTTCACCTATTTCTGCTTTCATTGAACAAAAGTGAGCATACAGCTCAGTGCAGGTCTTTGGTAGGCTCTCGTGTGTCCCACTTTGTATGATGTAGGCCAGAGTTTCAGCTACTATCCAGCAAACGCATGGTATGGAGCATATCACCAGTAACATTTTGTGAGACTCCAAGTGGGCCCATATCTTCTTGTTGACATTCCTTTCGGAGAAGTGGTGCTTTAGAAAGAGCTGGATGTCATTTGAGCTTAATCCTGGTATCTCAGTCACCCTGTCGACCAATCCGCCAGGAATGAGCGAGGCAACACCTGGCCTGGAAGTCAGCCACACTGCCACATCTGGGAGCAAATTCCCCCTGATGATGTTGGTGATCAGCTCATCAATGGGCACTTCTTTCTTTGGGTCACTACAAGGAGCTACGTCAGAGAAGTTTAGAGTGCCATAGAATTCATCCAAACCGTCAAATATGAGCAGGGTGCGGCAGGAACTGTTCAGAACGAAGCTGGCATCCAATACATGAGGAAAGGCTGTTGTCACCAGTCGCTCGGCGGACAGCTTCTCCAGTGAGTTCAACTCGCAAAAGGTGAAGGGCAACACAAAACTTATGTCGGGACAGACGGCTCCTTGGCTCCACCGTCTGACAAAGTGTCGGACCCAGGTCGTCTTGCCAATGCCAGAGACGCCGATGGTGAGGGAGACCCTCGGGGGTAAGCTGACCCTGGTCAGGGGCTCCAAGAGTTTGTCCAGCGCCAGCTGTCTGAGATGGTTTGGTTTTCTCCCTTGAGTCACCCCCACCTGCATCAAGTCGTGCTCTTTTTGCTGGAGGTCGGAAAGTCCATCAACCAGGAACAAGGTCCTGGAGGAGGTATTCTGCTTAGGGAAGTTGACAAAATCCTTATCTCTGTACTGCTCACAACGCCACAGCAGCACCTTTTTGTGCTCCTCCACCATGGTGTCTGCAGGAAAAAAAGTTTCAAGAGGTTTATTCCTGGACTACCATGTCCTAAAGAGGAGATGGTTCCAATGAGCGAGCCATTGAAGCCTGTTTACAATCTATTCACACAAAGGAAGAGATAAATTCTTTGTCATCTTACCGTGGAGAAGGATGAGCTGGGCCACCTGAGAATCTGAAGACTTCATGAAGTTGAGGACATCTGACCCTTTCTCCTTCCCAGAGACGACACTTATGAGTGCGTTCACTTGGTCGGGCAGCCCACCACTTTCCTTGATCTTGATTTTCTCAGCGAGGCTCAGCACGTTCACCTTAATCAGGTGGCTTAACATCTCATCGAGGAAAGACTTTGTCATGAACCGCTGCACCTGGCCTTGATTCTTTTGGATCCAGCAAAGATCTTAATGGAAGAAAACAAGGATGAAAGAAGCTTCTTTGCAGGAACTCCTTGGATGAACCTGTGGTGATGATGGTCATTTCCTCCAACACACCAGGTCAGAATAGTCATTATTGTCATTCTATTCTCAGATCAAGCGCCTGTTTGGCAGCGCTGCTGTACTAGCAGCCTAAATTTAAAAGAAATCTCTCAGAGCACATCCTTGGCAATAGCACAAACAAACTTGGTGGAACCAAACAAACAGAGGAGAAAAAACTCAGCAGCAACCTTTTGTCCTTGTTTTAATCGAGCCCTTTCTAATGGTTTTATGGGGAGATGTGCAGCAGAGGAGCTACAACTTCAGAGCCACCAACTTGGGTCTACTGTTGCAGTTGCCATGCAAACGGCCTCAAGATATAACAGTATTAGACAGCACGTCACCGAAAACACGCCGAGAAAAACAAAAAAAAAAACAATGAAATGAAACAACTTATTGTGTACATACCTGCTGTTTCTGCTTGTGAAGAGACGGAGCTGGAGGTAGACTGGAGGTCCATGTAGCAGTCGTCCTGCCACATAATCCGTGTATTCCGGTCCAGGATTGAATCGTAATGTCTCGCCATTAGAAGGTTTGTTATTGCATAGCTGGTGATCTGAAAGGTGCTCTGTATATTACAAAATTACACCATTAACAAAACTTGGTAGCAGTGATGAAGTTACGCAGACGTTGTAAGGAGGACAGGAAATGAAGGGTAAATTAATTTCCATAATTAAAGGAACAATACCCAGATTAGACCCAATAGTTGGAATAAAAATACACAATCATTAATGCCAGGAGAAGAATAAAAATGTGCGTCACATGTGCTGAGATAAATACAGCTGGTTATTCATCTGGTTTCATGTCAGAGTATTTCAGCAAAATGCAGCAGATGTGTTCTGCAAAAACGACTATAAAGGCTGTGTGAGATTTGATGGGAAATGACATGTGTATTCTTCTGCGGTTTCACCACTCAGCACGTAAGACTTTTCGAAGGAAGCTGTGTGACAAATTTAAAATAAAGCTTGGTGGCGTGATGCCCAAAACCATCAGTCAGGTGCTATCGATGAGTAATGTACCAAACGTTTGGCAGACAGTTCTACACACTACACATTACACACACTATCACAGATATTATTCAGAATAACAGTCTTGATGTTGTCACTAATTTTGACCATGTTTCAAAGGTCTCTAAAGGATCATAAACATTCTATATTCTCAAGTACATAATGGAACAACCTTCTGTTACTCAGCAACATTTCACTTCATTGTGCCTCAAAAAAACAGAGAGAGAACTGACTTACCAGTGGCTCGCTAGAAGTTGCCTATTCACCGATTGTCAGATGCAGCACAAAGAAACTGCAATGGTGAGGCCATTATTACCATAAATATGTGCTGTCGCTCAGGTGGAAGTGTGAATTAAATTGATCTCTGAGGAGTTGAAGAATGGTGAATAAATTGCAGGAGAGAGTGAGCCCTGGGACTCCATCTCAAGTTGGTTCTGCTGCTGAAGTCAACTTTCTGCAGTTTCCTGTGTGTTTATTCTTGCTTCCTGTGTTGTGGTTAACAGGTTGATCTGCAGAGAGAAAATTAACTCTGCTCTGCAGGCATATTACCACATACATGTTTCTGTCTGACATGATTTTCTGATGAAGCACAGAGATCACTGGTGTCGACATACATGTGTAACAATTAGATAAAGAAAAGCTTCATGGAGTGGCAGCAAATTATGGTACATAATATATATATGGGTGCCGTTTGTCCAGAACACACTGTACATCTCAGAGGTTGATGAAAAAAAAAAAAAAGCCTGAAAGAAAAGAAAGGAAGAAGCGTTGAGTTTTATTCAGTGTTTCCAGCATATTTTGCTGTAGATGAGATATATTTGCTGCAGGAAGATCTATAGTGCCTCTTAAACTCTGTGCATCAGAGTTAAACTTCATATAATTTTGAAACAATTTCACTAAGAATCATAGTTCAGGTAGGTGAATGGGGATGACCACACACACGTGGACCACTGTGTTTTCCACATCTGAGATTACATCCAGCCACTTTAATTCGGTACACTGACACCATATTTATGTACATTTCAGACACATCATGAAAAAAAAGGACAAACACAACCATATTTACTTATAGTTAAAATCCAACACGAACAGATTTCCCTTTTCCTCGAGGAAAGACTTATGTAAATATAATTCTATTTATCACTGGATGATAAAACAATTACCACAGAATAATATTAAAAAGCTCCAGAGATTATCTGGCAAATATCATGTTCTGTCAATGCTGACAATTTACAAAAATATGCAAGTTATTATTAATTGAGGAACACTATTCATTTATATGGCACTTTTTTTTTTTAACCACAATGCAACTTCATACAAGGCTGAATGAATCATTGTATCTGAACCAACGGTGGGACTCCAATCAGACTGGAACTGTATCAGTCTCCTCAATCATCTCTAGTATTTACACACAGCAGAAACTGCAGCAGAAACAGTTGAATATTCCCACTAATAAAAGACGGATCCGCTGACCAAATCACACCCAAGTAAGGCACAGCGGCAGCTTCTGAGCCGTTAAAAGTGGAGGTCTGTTTTTCCCTCATTTCCAAAAATAAGAAAAAAAAAAAAAAAGCACCCCATTCCAGTAATTATCTATTTGACATCCCCCCCACACAATTTTCCCAACATGAAAATGTAAACAGTCTGCAATCAGTACAAGTACATAAGTGGTTACAGGCACTCGTCACATGTTAGATAAAAGCATTCACATTAAAAAGGCCGTCCAGTCCTTGAGTGAAACACTAAATGGGGCAGTTACAGCAGGATCTTTCTCGGTGAAGCAATGGTGGGGGATAAGATAGAAGAGAAGCACTTAAATGATCCTTGCATATAAATAAAAATATGCTGTTTGCTTTTAGCGCCATGGTACTGAGAACAGGTGAAGGGACCATTCATGACTCACAGGTACTTTGTTTTTAAAAGCAGTAAACAACACTGCTCATGGGAAAAAGTCATCATTTTCCAAAGACAAACTTATGGGCCGTCTAATATGCTGCAGTAATTCGCTGCCATGAAATGTCACATGTCGATGCAAACAACCACGCCTTTCACAGAGAAGTGCGAGACATCTGGGTGATCTCCCACGAGAAGGACACTTGTGGCGAGATTTGTCCCGGAACAATCAGCCATGTACAGGTAACGTTAACGTCTCCAGGATTATAGATCTGACAGGCCCTCTGCATGTTCGCTCAGCTCCATGGTGTAGTAATCCAGAGGACGCCTAAGACAATGAAAAGCATTGAGAGCATTAATCATTTCAATCGTCAGCGCCTTTTCTTTACAATCCCACTTGATTGTTCTGTTGGCAAATAAAAAAAAACACAAGATCAATTGCATGTTCTTCTGATGCAGCACTCAGGGAAGATGGCTGAACCCCACGCTGGTGTAGAAAGGACTTTAAGAACAAAGAAGTGCTCAAAATAGTGTTCTCAAGACAGAAAATAAAGGAACTTTACAAAGTGAGAATAAAAATTAAAACAGGGCTGCTGACCTCCTCCTATAGAAATACGTGAAGAGGGCAACTCCCAGCCCCAAGAGCAGCAGCACCACCACGATGAGGCCTATCTGTAGACCCAGGGCAGAGGCTAGAGAACACACACACACACACACACACACACACACACACACACACACACAATTATAATGTCTGAATACATGCCAATCTAAATAAAACCAAAAAAAATCAAGCAGCAAAAGAACAGAAGTTTGTATGAGACCATCATACATTCTTCATAAAGGCAGCAGCTTGTTTGTGAAAACAAGCTGCATTTTTCTGCGAACCTGACTTCTTCCTACACGGCATTTGGTTCAAACCTGAATCCTTTCATCTTTGTGGCCCCTGCTGAGATAAGAAGAAAGCTCTGACCTGTGCTCGAGTAACGGTCTGTGGTCGGGCTGTTGCACACGTCTGTCTGGGTGAAGGGACTCATGAGAGACGTCTGAATGATGAGGGCCTTCTGATGGTCCGACAGTGCGTTGATGTTTCCCTGCACTCGCAGCCAACCAGACACGCAGGAAATGTTGGTGCCTTCAAGACAGAGATTTTTGTGATTTACATATAAAAAGAGTTTTTAAGATGTGAGAGGACGTATACAGGAAACATCAGACTGACGTGCATAAACATGCTCTTAGAGACACTTTTTCAGAGCTCAAAGAGGTTCAAGTGCTCAAGTCATGTAATTATGATCTTGTTTCGTTAGAATGGCTTTGTCTAGCACCGTGTTTACCCTAAACTGACCGTCTGTGACTGAAATGTTGATGCTAATCTATTACCCAACACCAAACCAGCCACTGTAGAGGTCTAGGACCTTGGCCAAACCACAGGAGGATGCCCCTGAGAAGCGGTGAAACGTGACAGATGACGCGTCTCACCCTGGAGATACAGTGCTGAGATCCCACACATGCACTTCTGCTCCAGGTAGTCGGCAACCTCGGCAAGGCTCTTCCCCCGACCAGGGCCGTCACAGTCTGGAAGCACAAGTGTGGGGTCGATGCAGTATTGATGTTCTTTGATTGTTACACATGAACTCACACATTTATTCAGCTTTTTGAAACCAACCACTTACAGCTCCACAGCTTTATTAATAAAGCAGGTTTAATTTTTATGCCTGCTTCACATAAATTCAATTTTAAAATTAACATGCTAGATTGTCCCCTATGTTACTGTAAATACACAGATGCTCAAATACCTTCAAGTACATTACTATTGAGTTGAAAATAAACTCTAAATAAACTCTGAAGCAGATATCAGTTCTGTATAATACATTAATTAAGTTTGCAAAAATGAAAAACAAAACAAAACATTAAATTCTGTTTTCATCTTATCTGACAATAAAAATAAGGCTTCAGAGCACAAAATATGATCCATTTTGAGATCTTAATGATACTCTCCATTGTAGTCTAAAAGTAAAGTGCTCACCTCCCAACTGCTCCTGCCAGTCACTGGACAAGGGTCTGAGGCAAAGATCAATTTGGCTGGAGAAGGCGGAGTTCGGACACAGGTTTGCACTGCGAGGTGTGGGCGAGGAGCTCGTCCAAGAAGAGGGGCTCCTCACCTCACAGCATGAGCACCGGCTGAGTGAAATTGGACCCACTTCCACAGACCTGGAGATGCACAAAATTTGTTAGAACTCACCTCGGCAGGGTAACAGCTGCAGCTTGAAATGTGCAGCCTTTTTTTTTTTTTTTTTTTAATTAACTTCTGGGTTCATATTGTTATCGTAGTGACAACAAGAGCAATAACAACAAAACCACCGTACATATAGAACTCATCCCAAGAGATAGTCAACCAATTACATTAGATTTCCACCAGATTAGGGAGGCTCGTTCACTGGAGCGCACTGGTTTTACCTTAGAGAAGGTGTGATTTGTCTCCTCCTGCTGGTGGGAAGGGAGGACAGCAGCTGTTGGTTTTCACTGAACACCAGTGAGTCCCTCACACTGGAGTTAGTCAGGCCAGCGCCAGCTCTACAGACACTGAAGACGTCATAGCACAGGACTACCGCTCCTCGCGCCGGCACGCTGGAAGCCTCGGGGAAGCTCTGATCTACGCAGGAGAGAAAAGGCAGGTAAATACACTCAGTGGCGATGCGGCACGAGAACACACACAAGGTGAGATGCCCTCCAACTCCTGCACCGCTTACCTGCACCGGTGACGTTTCCAATAAGGTAAAATCCGTCCTGGTCAATACTTCCGGTCAATGGAAGCGCGATGACGGTCCCACTGCGCTCCTGGTCGAACACAGTCAGCACCAGTCCTCGCAACGCCGTCACAGGGGGCCCGTGAAGTTCCACAAACGCCCTCTGTTGGCTGTGATTAGTCCAATGGACACTAGCCACTTCGCTGATGACCACACTCTCAGGGGCTGGAAGGGGGCGGGGGCAGATGTTCTCCCTCAGCGGGGTGGGCGGAGCGACCTGCAAACGTTCATAATGAGGTGAGCCGGAATTCTGCTGGTCCGACAGTTTATGCGGGCGCGCGACATGGCGATCATTCAGCCTCTGCGCTCACCGAAAAAGCCGACAGGTCGGCAGGGTAAAGGCCCCCGCAGCGGCTGAGGGCCTCGTCTCCGAGCAGAACGTCCGGGTCCTCCAGCAGAGGCAGCTGCCCCGGTGTCAGGGCTTTACTCAGCTCCTGCGCCTCCCTGTCAGACCCTCTCTGACGGTACACCACCGCGTCCAGCAGGCCCTTGGTCGGGATCCCCCTCTGCATTGCCGACGGCGTACCGAAGGGGCTCCGGTAAAGCGCCACCGCGTCCGGCCCGTTCTGGATGGTGTTGGGGGGCAGGCGCAGCGAGGGGGCCGGCACCAGCCTGTCGCTGCCCAGCAGGAAGTAGCCCTTGGAGGTGGTGAAGTGGCCACTCAGGCTGATCTCCCTGTAGGGCCTGTTGTTGAGTGCGCTGAAGAGCAGGATCCAGATGCCCTGCAGAGAGACCCGGCGGCCCGACGGGTGCCAAAGCTCGATGTACTCGCCGTCCTCAGCGAAACCAGGCGAATCGGTGTTGAGCTCATTGATCAAGAAGTCGCTATTGCCCCAAGGTGGGAGGTGAGGCGGTGAATCGGTACCTCCTGGAATAACTGAGACAAAGAAGCATGGATGATGGGTGGGTGGGTGGAGAGACTCTCTTTGGTCACAGGAGGAAAATGACCAAAACTGATATGTGGATCGGAGGTCAGAAGAAGGATCCATTAAATGATGGAAACCCATCAAGACTGCAACAAATACTTATATTAGTGACCAATACTGGTGAAAAAAAAGTGTATCAGTCAAATGTTAGTTTGACTTATTTTCATTTTTGGAGGGGAAGCAATAGAATTCAGTTATTTATTTCAAACATAAATATATAAATGATTAAATAACACAATGAGACACGAGTGCTATTTACTGATGATTTCCATGTCCGTTAAGTTGGAAAGAAACATGGTTTAATAGTTAATATAGTCAACAGAAATCCGTCAACCAACCTTTACTTAATCATTTTAACTCATCGTAACCTATTCATTTAAAGGGGCAATACGTGATATTCAGATATGTGGTAATAAAAATGGGACAACTTTCGTGGTGTTATTTCCTCTAGAAGAGGGCGTGATGTGACACGCTGTCTCCGTCTGTTGACATTGATTGGTTTCTATCCTCTGTTTAACAAGTTGGACCGGTGGTACATGTGAATCTACGGATTCCTCCCTGCCCATGGGAACCCCTGCCCCGCCACCTGAACTGCTCAGACGCCCATTTTTAAATGAAACGGCAGAAAGCAGAACCAAACATTGGGCTGAAGGTGTGAGGGAGGGGCAGAGTCATGGAAGTGGGTGGAGAAACCTCTCTGTTTTGGTCGGTGCTCAACAGCGCGCTCTGGGGGTTGAAAAAAAAAATCACGCATCACTTTTTAAGGAAAAAAAGTTTTGAGGAGATATTCTCAGAGGAGAAACTTTTTTGAAGGAACAACAGGATCATTTTCACTCTCTAACATCTGTTGCTCCGGAGTTTCCCAGCAACCACAGAAATGGCCCACACACACCTCGAGTTCGCAGCAGTGTGTGGGCAGCCGGTGGTGAGCTTTAAGATCGCAATCAGCTAAACGACCTCCGGCAGCCTCGTCAAAGAAAAGCAGGAGCTACGAACTTCGGTCTGCTCGCGGCCGACAGTGAACACAGAACCAAGCGTTTCTGCTGATCCGTCTGATTCGACTGGCAGTCCTCCTCCAGTGCTCCCCGCTGGATCAGTGAAATCAACATCGCCAATCCCGTCTCCCGCCAACAGGCGCAGACTTCGCCCCGAGCGCAGCACGAAACTGAAGGGGCGCATTTATTCGCTCACTCACCGATACCGTGAGGGCAGATCTTTGGCCAGGGACACTGGTTGGGCTGCCCGGGGGTTTGCGGGGCCTCCCAAAAGACACCGGGGTCCCTCGTCCAGGTGGCGACGCCGCAGCGGCTCAGACAGAAGCCTCCCTCTCTCAGACTGAAAAAGAGCCGATGCATCAGGGTGAAGGTTTCAGCACAGTCCTCCTCGACTGATACCTCCATACAGCCTAATCCTGAGTGCCTTTGAGCCAGAGCATGTGAAAGCCCCCCCCCCACTTCCAAAGAAAAGAGGAAGAGCTGGTCACAACAGGATTATTTTAACGGAACACATTTCGCACCGCACAAACCCGAGGCCTCGGCTGTGAGTTGTCGCACAAAAACACAAAAATCCCAAAATTCTTTCCGCTGTTCTAGTTTTTTTTTTTTTTCCTTATTTAAATCTGGCATTTAGGAAAGAAGGTGGGCGGCGGCGGTGGCGGCGGCGGCGGCGGCGGCGCCTTGCCTGCTGCTGAGCTGGTAGGGCTGCCTGCCCGGGATGAGAGTCTCCGTCAGGTTGGCGCTCGGCTTGTTTCCGGGTCCGGCGAACACAAACGCGTCCAGAGGCTGGAACTGGCTGAGCGGGCTCCCGACGGGGAAGTCGGAGGCCCTGCCGGCGTAGACGGCCACAGCCCCTGACTCATCGCCTGCAGGGGAAATCAAAACCGAGCAGCCTTTAGGGAAACGAACTGAAAGCGAAACTATTCAGCGTGAGTCCGTAACGGAGACTCCGGAGTGGCGGTGACCTTTGCTGACCTTTCATGTGCCTCTTCTCCACGGAGACGGTGGACAGCCTGTTCCTGGAGGGGGCGGCGCCCACGTCCACGCTCACGCTGACCCTGTCCGTCTTCCCGTCCAGCACCACCAGCACCAGGGGTCCCGCCCCCGGGGCCTCCGTCAGCTCCACGAAGCCGTCCACCTGGCCCCCGCCCAGCTTCAGCTCGTTGATGACGGGGAGGGTGTCCGGGGCAGCGGGCGGGGTGCAGTTGTTCCTCTGGCCCGGGGAGGGCGACGACACCTGGAAGCCCCAGCGGTCTTCGGAGAGCAGGCACCTCTCGATGGACTCGTCGCCCTCCAGGGCGGTTTCGTCCTCCATGAAGGCCTGCTCGCCCGGGGTCAGCACCTCGGCGAGGAACTCGGCGCCGCCGGTGCGGCGCGTCATGTACACGGCGGCGTCCACCATCCCGTGAGCTGTGACGTTCATCTTCTCGCTGTAGCGGCCCGCCAGGGTGTGGTAGAGCACGATGGCGTCCGGGCCGTTCTGGACCGTGTTGGGGGGCAGGAGGATGGCCGGCTTGGGCAGCATGTCCACCGACCCCACCAGGAAGAAGCCCCTGTCGTCCGTGCTGTGGCCTTTCAGGTCCAGCACCTTGTAGGCCACGTTGCCGTTCCCATTGTAGAAGACAAGGGTGTAGCCGTCCAGGGACGCCCGCTGCCCGCTGGTGTGGTACAGCTCCACAAACTCGGTGGTGTCCAGCCTGGGGTTGTCGGCGTTAATCTCGCTGATGATGAGGCAGGGGTCAGCGCCGACCCCCAGGAAGAGGCAGAGCGCACAGGCCAAGGCGATCATGATTTACAGCTTCCTCGGGGAGACCTGGAGCCGAGAGCTGGAGTTAGAGAAGAGCACCAGGCGCATTCCTCCGCACTTTAGCAGCACAACAAACACACAATCTGCCCAGTGAAGAGCGCTGCACAAGCTGACAGTCCTCTGATCTGTACTTATGAGCGCACAGTGGGCTGCAGAAGTCTCCTCGTGTCATGAATGAGCCTTCTATGAAGCTTTTTTTTGTTCTCGGTGACACTGAGAGTGCACGTCTTCTGCATGACTCATGTAACGTTGCGAAACACGCTGGCGAGCAGATGGAAACTTTGTATTTAACGCGCAAATGCTCAAGCCGCGAATGGCCAGGGCGAAATCAGAGCAAACTAACGACACACCGGTCGGTTTCTAAGTTTAAAAGGCGCGACGCGATTCGACAGCTTTGTCTTGACTAGGGGCTTTAAAAAGGCTTTGAGGCGAACGGAGGGGGAGGAAAAACGCTTCCATCAGATTAAGAAACGAGTCTCTGGGGTTAAATTCTAGCCCAAGTTATCTCCCATCTCTCCACAGCTATTCCGGTCACGGTTCCGCTGCTGTGCGTGCATCTTTCCGTCGAGAAAAAAAACGCTGTCAATCTGCTTTCTATCAGCCCCCCCAACCCGACCACCACCACCGGGAGAGGCTCCGGGGCTTACCGGGTTCGCGTCCGGATCGGCCGGTGGTTGCGCACGGCAGCGCGCAAACGTCTCACCTGGGTGGAGGAATCCAAACCCCGACGAGGATAATTCTGTTAAAGTTTGCTGTCTGCGCTCCCCCGCTTCCTTCATTCACAAAGCGGTACTTTCTCCCCCCCCCCGGACTGTGGGCGGTCAGACTGGCTGAGGGGGATGATGCCTGCCAGCCAGTCCTCTTTTTTTTTTTTCCTCCTTCCATGGTTCACTACACAATTCATCCACAGCTGAGCGCAAACAACAGCGGTACACGCTCCTAAACGGAATAAAAGCGCCATGTCAAGTTTAAACTTCAATGCAAAAGCCGAGGTTATTCCCACTAACCAGATAAGAAGGCACCGGTGAGGATCGAGGCCAGATGAAGGGCCTGCCGGGGGCCCCTGACCCCACTTTGTGAACACTTGAGTGATATCCCAAACCCCGCCCTGCACCTCAGTCAAGGCCAGAGCCCTTGCCTTTATGCACTGTTTAAAAACTGTGTTTATTTGCCTCTGCAAGCAGCCTTGAGATGATTGAAAATAATAACAAATGGCGTCTTATTTGATCTTTGAGGTCTTCGGCCCAGCCAGGCCTCACAGTTTCATTTCTGCTCCCTGCTCACTGACATCAGCGTTTGTGGCGCAATATTCAAGAGTGTGGTCAGCGGGGAGTTTACAGGATCTTGAAATTGTGAAAGTTTATAATCCCGGTGTACATAAATACATAGTATTTAAATAGTTGCTTTTAAACATTCCTGCCAATATTTATTTTTTGTTCATTAATTGACAGGGATTGACATTTTGAACAGTTGGTAACAGATTTAGAACAACTTTTAAATCCACAAAACCTCAGAGAGTGGCCATATTTAAGGAATGAAACCTTCAGGAGGATCTCCTCTGCTCAGTGAATCTGTGGTCTGTGTCTGAGCTCATTTGCTGATGAGAACACTGCTGATAAAGTCAATATTGCCCCTTCTCAATTTCAGCAGTTGGGTAATGAAAAATGCAAGTTAAAAAAATCCAAGTTAATACTTGTTTTTAGGTTTACTCTATTTTTAGGTAAATAGAGGAAGGAGCACGTCTCTCCACAAATACCACCCGCGTTCAAACATAGTACATGTTAGTGCCACAAGATAGCGCTATGAGCGCGGAGGTTCTTTGAATGAAGGCTTGAGGGGGGATTAAACTGTCAGCAGGGGAAAATAAGCAAAAATCCCTTCCGAAGTGAGAGTCCCCGAGGTGCGCCTGCTTATTTCCTTTCTAACAAACACACAAATGGGCATACATTTCGGTGAATGTGCGAGTGTGTGTGTGCTGTTCCATCCTGCTGGTGGGTTCTGACATGGCTGGGATAAAGGTCAGCCTCAAATGTTAACGATGTACACATTTCACCTGACCCGATGTCAGAAGCTACATCATTCAGCTGCTTCTCTGAGAGTTTCCAACTTCGCTCAAAGGTCAACAGGGTCATTAGTCAGCTTTGGTTTGTAATTAACTGACGATCAGATGATTTGATTGTCAGTTGAAAAGCCATTTAGGCTCTGCTTCCTGTGAGGATACGCTCAGACACAGTAGATGGCTCATCAGATGAATTTTGTTTTCACTCACTGGAAAATATGAGACCAACTGAAAATGACAGATTGTAGAAAGACCAACTACAGATGTCAAATTAAAAATCACAGGAGGCATCAATTTTTTTTGTCTTTGTCAAACATCTATGGTCTTGGACCTATTTTCTGTGGAGTATGAATACATACATATGTAGTGCTCGAACAAGTATTTACAGTAGAGAGTGAAAGTTGTCAACAATAAAAATAGTTTCAGTCTTTTTTTTGTACAGTCGGGTGACCCAGGCCGTGGTGCGTTGGATATAATGCCATCGTCTCTGCCTTTTTTCTGTAATCTGTTATTCGTCCCATGCAAGTGCCCTATTTGCATCTATTTTGCACCAAATCTGCTCTGCATGCCGCTGACCCTAAAAGCTTCCCTGGTGAGCCTAAAGCTAATTTTTCACCTCATTAGTCCGGACAGATGTAAAAATCTGGGGCAGTGTGGGAACAAAGGTTTGTGGGACGGGATTGGGCGGCGATGACTCTGCCTGTTTGTGCGCTGCGGCTTCCAAAGGTGTGAATTATCAGACGAAGAGAGACAAACGCTTGTGACTTGGTTGTTAGGGCACACGTGCTCTGCTCTCCCCAGGTGGTGAAGCCAGCGTTTGACTTTGATAAACAACATTGGAAGATCTTCTCTCACGCTCTCTCCTCTCCTTCCTCTCTGCCTTGAAGGCACAGAGGAATCTTTCTCCCGTGTCCCCCTTTTTCCTAAAGAAAGCACCCAAAGAACCTCATCAGCATTCCGTGTGTGCTCCAGGCTCTCTGCATCCAATCACGTGAGCTCACCATACAGATAGCATGATTGTACGTGTGTGCGTGTGTCTGTGTGTGTGTGTGTGTGTGTGTGTGTGTGTGTGTGTGATGGAGGGAGCCGTGCAGGCACAGGCAAGGAGACTCCCTTTGTGTTCCCTCTTAACTGCCAAGGTCATGCACGCGCGCTGGTGAACAGGTTTTGGCGCAGGCAGCACGTGTGTGGTGACATTGCCTTCGTGGTGCGGCAGGACGACTGTGGAGCTCATTTTGAGGTCAAATGGCAGCGAGGGCTGACGAGAGGCGCGCCGGATTGTTAATCTAAATTGAGGCTTCATCTGCCGATCCCTCCAGGGCTCATCCTGAGTGCGTTTTGACAATATTAACTTTCAGAGCCGAGAATAATCTGCAGGATTATCCAAAAGTGCTAATTGCTATGAGGCGCCACGTCTTGGCCGCCACGATTTCCCCGAGATAATGCAGTCGTGTTTGATGCCCGGTTACCATGGCGACCAGCAGTCCTGGTTTACTTGACCTATATATGTGCTGTACATACACAAACATGTGCTTACCGTCCGCCGGTGACACCTCAATCAGCCTGGCGGAGGCTTTTGGGCAGGTCGGGAGGAGATGAGGGGAACAAAAAGAAGCCTGGGCGTCCTCTGCATCCGTAAATCCGTCGACAAACTCTGGCCACAATGGCTGCAAGTCACGTGGAGACAGCAGGCTGCCTGTTTACAAACGAGCAATAAAATGGACGTGGGTTGTACTGTAAGTATGTCATGTAACCGACCCCACAGACACACAGCAGGCTGACGGGCCCACTTACACTCAGCGGGGATCCTTAGAGGAGCATAAATCACCGTCTTATTGATACAGTCCAAGGTGGTATTGAGCTTGGAACAGCAGGCTGCACATCATCCAAACTGGCCAATGGTACAACCCCTGGACGCGCGTACTAAGTGGTGTCTTCAGCTCAAACTGTTCTGCGTGTGAAACTTTAAAGCAGGGGAAACGCGTCATGGCATCATGACACGTGGCTTTACAGATCTGTGCAGCAGGTGTTGCAGCGCATCTGCAACGTTTATGGCTTCATGCCTTCAGAAACTTGATTTTTCTGCCCTCTCGCTCACCCGCTGTCTAAATTTCTTTCTTTTAAATTGCTCACTGGATCTTGCCCGTGTGCTGTAATTCAGGATTGCTGTTCCTATTCGTCATGCTCTCTTCCACTGCTCTCCTCTCTGTGTTCCATTGATTCTGCTGAGACACGGCAGCGGACAGTGTTCCCTCCTGGGAAAAACTGGGTAATAAATCTTATTCCTGTCTCCATGTGGAGGCCCATGGGAAGATTCTGGCCCACTTTTCACCTGGACAAGTATTTGCACAGGATTCAGAAAAATGGGCAGGAAAAAGACGCCTTCAGACCCACGTAATGAGATTTTTTTTTCCATCAGTCAGCTGATTCTTTCTGATTACAGCGGGGATGTAAATCGTTTCCAGGCTGATGATGTATATATCCAGCCAGGGAAAGTCAATATTAGTGGATTATATTTTAACATACATTGTTTCTATCTCTCTATAGGAACCTACCAGTGTGTCTTTGCCACATATTTGGAACTAAAATCCATTTTAATTAATAACCCCTGACCCTGTTTAACTAAATAAACCTCCAACTAAGGCTCACTTAGGAAGACTATATATGGTGCATGATTTGCTTCTTCCTGATCTCTGTGGCTTCTTTCACACCTGACTGGTGGGAAAGGAAACCGTTCTTACAGAACTGCTGTCAAGAACTCTCTGTATGAACAAAAGGCCTCAAACTACCCACAAGTCAAGGATGAAAAGTTGGCCATGAAAGAAAATATGTGTTTCTCACAGACGCGAAGGAACATCTCGGCAGTTTCTGGCTGTTAGATTCGGGGATAACTGCTTTAGACACAGATCTCAAAACACCGTTTAGGGATTTTATCAAGTATGAGCAGCTGTTCTTTTCTTGAAGAGGCCAATTTGTTCCTCTCTGGACACTCGGGATGTGGAAATGTGACTGGTCGAGGTCAAAAGTTCAAAACTGTCTGATATTTGACTGTAGAAATATTGTAGGTGTTTCAAAGACATCTTTTTAAACTGTATCTTGCTGTTAATTACTGCACTCTTGGTAAAAAGGAGAATATTTCACCTTGTGAATGTAGTATTCAGAGAAAGTAGCTGGCCTGTGGCATTCTGAAAGCAAGTTAATCACTTTAAGCTGCAAGTAATCTGTTCATCCTGGTATACGACATCACCGCGTTATTCTCCCTTTAAACTTCATGTAAGGCTGAGTATTCTGTATTTCTCCAAGCCCATTTGAATCTCAGGAAAAGCAGGTCTGAGCCTGCCTTTACAGGGTGAAAGACTGTAAGACGATTGGGCTGCCTTTTCGCGATAAGCAAATCCAACGCACTTCTCCTGGGACAATGCTCATGAAGATGGTGGAGTGGATTCCACATTCATTAGCTGCTCTTATGTTGGAAATGAGGCTGGTACAATAGGGCTGTGGAGTGTCTTGTTGCAGATGCACACGTGCCTATAGTCAGCATCATTAAGCATGTGTACAATGTGTTGTTGATAAAACAGGTGCTGTCAGTTTAATTTACCTTTCTGATAATGTCGAATTTTTTGGACAATATTGTGAAGAAGACTAATTATGATTGCACTTTCTCTGAGTCGTCCTCCACTAACACAACACTTTGTGTTTAGTGGTGCGGGGAATCTTCCTGTCTGAATCTGTCATAGTATTAAAAATGGAATTTATAGTCCTGAGAGCAAGCATTTCTGTGAGGTTCATTAATTTTTTAATAGTTTTCCAGAATGGAAAGTGGAGGAAATTATGTAAGCTAATTCATCACGCTCAGGAAGTCACAAGGTCCAACCACGGCAGAGATCCAAGGATGCGCGTGGACTTTCAGTAAATGTTAACGTTTCTTCTCATCTTTTGGCTCCTTAGATCCTCCGTGTTTTATTTTAGACGGTTGCTCTCCTCACTGCGGCCCACAGGAGGCTTAAACGCACACCTCGCTGTCTCACAAGCTTACACAATTATCTCCCTCAAGAGTCCATTTTTAACACTCTCATGCCTCCATTTGAGAAATAAATGTGCTATTTTGAGCGTGGCACAAGGAGGAATTGAAGCTTCATTTGTGGAAGTTTCCTTTGTGTTTTGACACTGAGTCAAAGGTGAGCTGAAGGCTTGACTTGTTAGTGGGATTACTCTTGCTGGAATGTCTCCTTTAATTTATCCTTTCCTGTGTATCACATTCTGTCCCGTATTGTCACTGCTTCCAACCAGAGGCATTTAAAATTCAGACGATACTTTCGCTGTCCTCCAAATTCAGTTTTGAACAAAAGCACTCCAAAGATAGAATCAAAACTTACAAAAGTCAAAGCCAGCGGCGCAGATAAAACTTAAATAAGCCTTAAATATTTAAAAACTACAAATGCACTTGAATTTTTTGCTCCTCTTCCAGGTTCCCATTAATAAATGTGATAAATGTAGAAACTGTGTATCCTGTTTGTGAAATACTCATGCAACATTGTTCCTTTAAAATACAGCAGGGTCACTGAATAAATATCAATTTTGTAAAACAGCATCTTCAAATAATCTCAGTCAGTCAGAAAGTAATCAGTCTGGCATGAATATGAACTTGTCCCATTGCAGATGTGTTTCCATAGACTTATTGCAGGTTTGAGTCCACAGGTGGATAATGGGAGCTGAAAGTAGAGGAGCAAAACCTGCAGAGAAGTGTTTGTAGAGGAGAATGAGGTCAGGCTGCCTGATATGCAGCTGCAGTGCGCGGGTGCACATAATTTTCTGTTCCACTCCAAATCAGGGTGCTGGAGTACCTGGGGGAAAACCCGCACGAGCACCAAGAGAACACATGCGTTACACATGGAAAGAGCTGGAAATGAACCCACCCTCCTGTTGAGATGCAGCTCCAACCCCATTATAGTGGAAAAAGTGTCCCTGTGCATTTTTAATTTTCACTTGAATTTAATTCAATTTCTTCATCAGGATTTCCTTTAAGTGCCTTAAAGGAAGCCAGACTCTCATCCAACAGTGTCAAAAAGAACCTAACTTGAACGGGAAACCTTGGCAAGACCGGCCGACCCTGCAGCTCCCCTGCAGTGTTTGGAGTGGGGGAGTTAACCAGAGCAAGCCTCGACAGCACATGGGGAAAATAGAGAGTCCACGTAAGGAGGCACCAAGGCCAGGCCCAAACCCAGAATTCACAATTTGGCTCCACAGACAGCACAAAGGCTTTCTCCCTGGCCCCTTCCTTCAAAAACATACGCTGTCTTAAAATGTCTGCACCTACGTGACAGTACAACAACCAGCGGAGGAACCAGGGGCTTAGGCGGCCATTCCTTCCCCTCCTGTCATGGGCCTGTCAGCAGAAATGGATCGATTGTTCCGTCCAGACCCGATTGGTCGCCACCTTGGGAGTATTATCGATGGCTGCCAGTGGACAGATGATGAAAACCCTCAGGGCTTCTTACCCGCCGGCGGATCTGTTCAGCCCGTGAGGTCACCCGGGCCTGAGCCTCGCCATGGCGCGTTCAATCACCGCTGCCTAATGACGTGCACAAATTTAATCATGTAGAAGCTTGTCTGGTTCCCCGCGCAGGTCATCGTCGCGCGGGTCTCGCCGCTTCGCTGTCCCACATCGCGCCCTCGGCTGCAGCGTAACGCAACCTGACAACCCATTCTCGGAGGATCCTCAGGTGATTTGGTGCAGCCATTAAAAGTCGGATGCAGTTGATGTACACGGGCTGCATATGATTGCGAAACAGGCTCAGCAAAATGATTCGCTGATGGTTTTTTAGCCGGCCCGTCACGCCCAGTCTTATTTAAGCGCGTCTCGCTTGTTGTGGGGGTTTATTTATTCAAGACTTTGCTGTGATAAAATAAACTTCCTGTGGGAACAAAGCTTAGTGTTTGTACGCCGGCCTGTTTGCTTAAGTGCCCGCGTGCACGACTGGTAAATGATTTTTCTGGCATCTCCTTCTGCTACGATTGCATTTTCATTCCTCCCCATACATCCAGCTATTCATCCATCCATCCCCGTGTCTTTCATCCTGGGTTGCCAAGACAACAGGGTAATATCAGAGCCAAAGAGGGGTCCTGTTTCCTCGGTACCTTATCCTGGGAGATCCCAACTGCTCACGGCCAACAGAAAAATGTAGCCCTGCTGTGCGTGGTCACAATAAGCTGCGTATCCACCTCCAGCATCCTGCCAGGGCCACCCCCTCGAAGGTGAATCAGCTGAGTGCCGCTCTGTGCTAAACAGATGTGTTGATCTCAGAACATCCTCCACAGGTTTATTACTCTAAATCCGTCTTTCTTCCACGTGTGGAAAATGTCATGTGACTGGAGGGATTTATTCCCACTCTTTTTAAGTCAAATTATTTCCAGAACACACAGTGGGAGTAAGACCACCCTGTACACCCCCCTCACACACACACACACACACACACACACACACACACACACAGTGGGTTCAACATCTGTGTCATGTTTGATCTGATTTTTGTTAACCACGTATGTCCAAACACACACACACACACACACACACACACACACACACACACACACACACACACACACACACACATACACGCACTCACTGCTTTTGAAGGTACGTGTGAAAAATTAGCTTAACAAGATTTCGGCAGTGTGAAACTGTGGATTGCTCACAAAAAAAAAAAACAGAAAAAAAGTCATACAAATACAGACTCCAGCTACAAGGCCAACAGAAACCTTGCAGCTTCATAACACCTATTCATGTCACAAACATTGTGAGAGGTTGTTATTTTTGGTTTTAGTACAAATTATTTATCCCTGGGCTTCGGGAAAATCTGTGTTTTTATGTAAATGTTACTCAACCAGATTTCCAGTAAGCAAGGGAAGTGGAATTGAATGGATTCATCGTGTCAATTTGAGGATAATTAAACATGAGTTTTAATGCCTGCCATCGCTGATCACATCATCTCAGATGGCATTTTAATCAATGCATAGTAATTATTTGCTTATTCCTAATTTGGTTGGGAAATTTAGTTAGTTGTCTTGCATCTGCCGTAATTCTGGGGGTAAAACAAGATTATGAGGGATTTGATTTTCTTGACTACTGCCACGGAATTCATAGTTATGAAGTTATGTGTTGATATCTGCTTCACATGTGGTCTGTCTGCAGCGCAAAGGAAAAATGGGTCAGACAGCTCTGGAGATCCAAGAACACACAGCTGGGCTCAGCACACACACACACACACACACACACACACACACACACACACACACACACACACACACACACACACACAGAAAGACACACACACAGACACACACAGGCACAGACAGACAGACAGACAGACACACACACACACACTGACTCTGACCTAAATCCAGTCCTAACTTAAACCTTACAACCACGTCTTGACCCTCAAACATCCTTTGAAGTTCTGAGGACCAGACAAAATTTCCTCACTTTGCTAATAAAATGAGGACTTTGATACTCAGTATGCAGCAAGTACACACACACACACACACACACACACACACACACACACACACACACACACACACCATGACAGGAAGCTACTGAGTGCATCAGGAAGAGAGACACTGTGTGTCGAGGACTCTGAGAGTGTGTAATTAGGGATAAACCACTGAGCAGAGTGTGATCTGTCCGCGGCCCCCTTGGTGTGGAGCGGTCCCCCGCCGCTGTTTCCTCGTCTGTTGGGTAACGTCTGTGTCGTCGTCATCCACTTCTGTCAGCCGATTATTCCTAAAAGAGAGCGGCTCTGAAATGACAGAATCGTTGACACCGCAGCGAGTCACAGCCACGTCAGCCCAATAGAGCTCTACAGCCGCGCGCGCGTGTGTGTGTATTCATCACATATGCCCTGACTGTATTTATAGTAGCTGTTGGAGCAGGTGCCAAACCCAGTCTGCTGCAGACAGATGGCACCAACACTCTCGGCAGCTTTTTTCACCAGCGTGCCACATAGAGAACAAACTGATGGAGGGATGAACAATGCTGAAGGAATGATGTCAGCCCAGAGAATCTACGCAGCGTGGGCAGCCAATCAGACCTCTGGGAAAGAGGAGATCCGTGTTAAGGTTTGAGCTGCACAGCACAAAGTTTGAGTGTATGTTAATAAAACCTCATGAACATCCATCTGGAGTTGTGGTGAAGCCCATTTCCAGTGATGTTCTGTAATCCTGACCTGCCTGCGTCTGTTCTCGCAGCCTCTTGGATCACATTGTAACACTTTTCTCTGCAATCACCAGATTTAGTAAAAATTCCTCTTCATCTTAGGGAGTATTAATACCATATCTGACACTTCCTTCCTAAGACAGTATCGTCTCTCATTTCTCTCTCCCATTTCCCACTTCCAGATTTCCACGTGCTCGCGGTCGTCCATCCTCCCCCTCTTTAACCTCCTCACTCGATTTCCAAGCCTAATCAATCCCAATTTTTTTCCATCTCGCTCCTCATTTTCCTCTTTATGTTTGGAGGTCCGCTACGAAAAGCCCCCGGCCCCACCCACCCGGGATCATTAAGCGTGTCTGACGTAGTTACTCCGGAGGAATGACGCAAACATATTCATGAGAGTAGGTTGTACCAAGCAAGTGGCACAAGAGAGAGGAGGGAAGTGGGAAAAAAACTAAATGAGACATAGCAAGGAGGCCTGGGAAGAGAGGAAATGAGGAGCGAGAGGTGACAATGAACGAGATTGGCGAGGAGGAGGAGGGGGGGGATCAATGGATAAATAAATGTGCATGCCACACTAAAGCAAATGCTAATTTAAATCACCAAGCGAGTGTTTCTGCATCATGGCTCTCTTCCCTGTGAACTTCCAACATAACAATGGCATCAATGGAATCCTAATCTGGGATTTCCCACAAACACAAAAGCAAAAAGACAAACAAGAAAATTGCCATTGTGGCGCATTCCAACCAACAACTGGGACTCAAAATCAAACGAACCCCCTCATTTCATTCATTCTTACGACTTATCTGCACTTTCAGACCGTTAACAAAAGGGAGCGTACTGTACATGTCGCGTTAGAGGCCGAAGCAGCCTGGCCCTCTGCGGGCTGTGGGGGGGTCATATGGTTGCACACACAAAAGTATGTTGAAACGTTTTTGTTAGGCAACCAACGGAAGCTCAACCGCAGCACTGGTAACAATGTTCCACTGCCTTTCAGTGACGGCGATGTCAAATGAAATGCGCTGATGCAGACAAAACAGATTCCGCCACAATGAGGCACGGCTCTCCATAAATCACCGCTGCTACCGGGTGATTTTCCCCCCGACAAACCGTCCTTTTCCTGTCGTCACGCGCTAACGAGGCTGCCATTTGTTTCTCCCGTGCAGGGATATTGATTGAAAGGATGTTGCAGTTACAGTGTGAAAGCGTGAGAGTCGCAGACAGGTTAAATGGATTTCCATACAGGCGCTGGTCCGTGGAGAACTGTGTCTAACCATGTTTTTATCAGCATGACAGAGCTCAGCAAAAGCAAAGGGAAAACAAGGCTTTTAAAGCAGCTAATGAATAACTCATCCACAAAAGAGAGCATTTTTTTCAAAAATATAATGCATTCAGAAATACTTAATTTAAAAAAAAGTGATTCAAAGAAGAAAATAGATAAAATGCATCATCAACTGTATTCACAAGAGGCTACATCTATTTAATAGCATGCGCCACATGCTCTTTCCCTTTTTTCACTGCTTGGACTTTTAATGCTCTGTGTAATTATCAAACCACTTGTATTTTCTGCAAAGTTTTATATTCCAGTAACTAGAAGATAGCAATATTCATAATTTAAAGGCCATAATGTCATGCATTATAGCCACAGCACTTTATTATTTTTGGATAGAGTTCATCCAGAAATGATGGCGCTGCGCTGAAATAAATGTGTAAAAGTATATTTCTGTTGGATTTCTCCCCGCAAGACCAGAAATCTGACACGAGTAAGTGGTTGTAGCGGGGGATGAGGGTGGTTCCTGCAGCCCCAAACAAACTGCTGTTCTCTGAGACGAGCCTGTAGCAGACTCATTAAGAACACATAAAAACACAATTAGGCTTCTAAAGTGTTCCAACTGTTCTTGACTAATCAGGCGGGCGTTAAAGGGATAAAGATTTTAAATAAACACGTTGCATGCAATGTGTTACCCGCATTAGATCTCCATATTATAGGATTCTGAAATGACTGCTGGGACTGAAACCTGCAAAGAGAAGAGAAGACAGAGAGGTGAAGGAGGATAATTGAGTTCTTTAAGGCACCGTGTTGATGTGAAGCTGGAATACCAGAGCTACTTTATAACAATCCTCAGGATGTTCTTAAGATAGTGTGCCTGATTTCTTTGACCTTTGACCTGCGTCTAATAGGACCCAATCTCTAAAGTTCCACTTGGACTTAAATAAAGGATGAAATAGGAAACGGTTGATCCTTTTGAAGCCACATTAACTGCTGAGTATAGCGGCACTGGATGAAACAGAAGATATAATATAACAAAAATGGCGTGCGTCTGTAGAGTAAACGACACATAGCATCGATAGAAATCAAAATAGTTTATTCAAGAACAATTTCACGAACTTCAAAAAAGTGTTAATTCCAATCTAAACTCTTCATCCTTGAGCCCTTCAATTTTGAAACCAAAGACACCAGCAAACAAACAAAGGACTGACAAGCACATAAGAGAGGTACATTAAAAGAGTTTTTCTGTAGTTGAACAAAAGTAAACTTTACAAATGATCAGCCTGAGTAATATCAAGGTGTAAGTACAACAATTCAAAGCAGCGAGCGCCCCAAACTGTGATTGCCATGGCGACATGAATGAAAAGAGGTGTGTGCGGGATAAAAAGGAAATCGCTCTCTGCAGACTGTGATGATTCGGCCCATTGCATTAATTTATCCAAAACAACGGTGCCATCAGCACACAGGAGAGCCGAGCACCTTTTGTCTGCTGCCAGGCAACCTCAACTTTAAAGTCATTGACAGCCGCGTGCGTGCAGCACACGCGTGAGTGCGCGCGTGTGTGAACGTGGCCCCCGTTGTGCCTGTCCTCCTCACCAAAGCCACACTTCCTGTTTCATAATAGCGAGCATTTGCTTGATGATTTCCTGAAACGCACCCGCCCGCCCAAAGCTTGCCAAATCTCAGCCCGTTCAGTCAGGCAGGCCGGAGGACTTTCAGACTGATTACATTTTGAACTCTTTTTTTTTTTTTTTTCTCTCCCCTCCCTGTTGCCTGCCACTTTGCAACATCTCCAACCTGGCTTTCAAGAAATGCTTATATAACAGGACCAAATTTAATCATCCATCAAGTGTGTTGCATAACAAGCTTAGAGCAGAATTCAGAACACACTTTAATTATCTCTCTTGAACAGATCCTGATAGGTGTGCACGCACAACAGGACATTTTATGCCCAGTCTGCTGTTGATACTTTTGAATATGGTCATTGAGATGGTTTAGAGTCTCTCATCAACCTAATGGTTTCGGTCTGTGAGGGAGACAAAGAGTAGCTGGAGGAAAACTCACAGAGGCGGAAGGAAAACAGTGAAAATCCTTAAAGCATCTGGAATTGAACCACGAGCCATCTCAGTAGAAGGCGACAGTGCTCACCAGTCCACCGCCATTCGCCCGTTGTTGACAGGCCAACAGCATTGACAGCAGTGTGTTTGGGGCTGGTGGGTCTCAGAGAGGCGACAGAACACTGGCTCACGATCAGACAGACACGCTTTTGGAGAGCAGAATTTAAAATGGAAGACTTTTGGCTCCGTGAAATACTGGAAAATTTATTGGAGAGATTTTGAGGCCTTTTTTTTAAACATACATGTTTGAATACACATATATTATACTGACAATAAAATCGTAGCGCTATTTATAATGATTCAAGGTGATTGTGCTGCTAATAGATCCAAAACAAGTTTTTTAAAAAAAGAATACACATATATACTCACACTTCAGAACACCATTTCCAGCAGAATCAGGACCTGTCAGTGCAGAAATAGAGACATACTTCACCAGACTTTTCCTGGCACAAACACCACATTTCACCCAGAACACACATTATTTATGCCAGCCTGAATCGGGCGCAAAGCGAGTTCATGATTTGTTCACAGTCTGATAGCAAACCTGCTCAGAAAGAGGAGGAGAAATAGATGAGGAGAAAGCACTATTGTTTTTTTTTTTTATCTTCACGTGCAAATCATGACTGTCACCAGGCTGCTTTCTGGTATTTTATTTTTGTTACCGTTATGTTGGAGTTTCTCTGCTGAAATGTGTTGGAGCTTCTTCTGGGTGGTCAAAGTCATTAGCCGGCTGTGCTGGGGCAGAATCTCGGTGCTCTCTAATGGTGCAATGAAAGTGAAGAGCAAGCAGAGCTGTCTTAATTACATTACCAACAATGAGATAATTATGAGGAGCATAGGGCGCCTTATATTTTTAGCGTTAAAAGCAGTTAATGAGATACAGAGAGGTTGTTCTTTCCTGCTCTGGGAGTCATTTCCTCCTAAACACACAAAATCAAGTCAAATAAGGAAACTCTACAAGCTGGTTATGAAAGCATCTAATATTTATTCATGTTTTACAGGCTCTCAGCAGGATTCCTGTTTGTCAGGCTCTTTTTTTTGATGACGAAAACAGCCATCCAGTTAGATCCTGTCACCCAGACTGAGATTACCACAGCAACATAGGGTGCTGTGTTCACCACATGCAGAAACATCCATTTCAGCCCCACATGAGACGTGTTATGGCGCCTCAGTCTTCCTTTTACCACCTCGATCAAGCGTTGTCTCCGCCTCGCAGAGAGAGTTCATGGGTTGTGACGAGAGTTGCAGAGAAAACACCAGGCAGCCGGTTTGTGAAGCCGCCGTGTGTGATTCATTTCCTCACTTCATTCACATGTTGTGACTCATTCTTTCTCTGGGCTGCAGGCACGAGATCGATTTTCAACACAGGTGCATCTGAACATGTTCTCTGATGCATCGTAGCAACAGGTGTGAGAGCCTGTCACATTTACCCTGGGTTGCATTCATGACGAACCAGAACTTTTTACTTTTTGGTCAAAAGATCTACTCCTGGCATGCAACTGCTCAACAGGAGCGTGCTAAATCTTATCTTATATCTGGAACTACGTCCAATGAGCATGTCGTCTAGGGAACCAGGAATAGATTCCTTCCTTCCCCTGCAGGAACCACATGATGTGCTTTATCACCTCTCGCCGCACTGTTACAGACCGAAAGAGAATATCCTCAGTGACCGAGACTGCTGGGTATTCCATCAACTTTGAGGTGAGTAAGTCTAGCGTGCGACCTCAAAACCGCCAGCCAGATAAATGTGTTCGCACAGAGAAGACTGAATCCACAGCAGTGTCGGGCAAGATAAAAACAGGTTTATTTATATGGAAAACATGTCAGATGAAGCCACTTTTCCCCCTGTAATGGCTTCTGTGTTCTCTAACTAGAGTAAAATGCTTTAAACTGGCTCCAGGCCCATATATGAACATTTAAACACACAGTCTTTGGGCAAATGAAACTGTGAGGTCAGGAGACATTCTCATGGTATATACTCAGGTATAAGAATACTTTATGCATTGTTTAATTCTGGGAGGAACTAACATTCTGAGGTCCACTTCTTCAAACACGTTATTTCATCCGATCAAAGCTTGACAAAATAAAAGCAAAATAAAATAAAAAAAATTCCAGCTCTACAAAATCCATTTACTGTGGGTGTAATTAGCCCACAGCTCAATGGAGAGATTTGAACTATACCTGAATGAATAAACCTCACTCGTGCATGTTTTTCAAACAGAGGAAATGATTAATCCCAGCACAACAAAATGCCACATTTTGCCAAACTGTAAAGTATTTGAATGATGGGATGTGGGTAAATGCAGTGGTGACCCTGAGTCATGTCTTCAGCGCTGCTGTGGTTGTAGTTGTGTTTTGTAGCTGTAGGCCCACCTCCCGCACAGTTGTTATAGAAACTCATTAGGAGATAATTGAAAGAATCAACACTGATTATGAGGAGTGCTTGAGTGGCATCCCAGGGGTCTTTGCAATTTACAAATGGGCAATGACAAACAGGCAGTGATGTTACTTCAAACAACACTGAGGACAGTCATCCTGTTTATGGATTCAGAAACAGTTTAGGGCTGTGATTAATTATTTTGTTTGTCTGAGGATCATCAACAGTGACCTCTCAGATGAGCTGGTATTTTTGTCTCTTTCCATTTAAAGAACAAAAGAAAACCTTGAAATAGAGGTGAGACAACTGCAGCCAAACACATCTTTCACAGGTCTAAAAAAATAAAAAATGTGCATCACCATTTGGGTTCCAGCATTCCTTCTTTAACCTTCTCAAAGTGATGGTAAACATACTCACACACTGAGCTCTCATTGCTGTTCAAAAACCTTGTTGCTCTTATTTTAAGATCCCATTAATCACTGCTCTGAGGAGATATATTGGATCTCAGTGCTACTCAATGCAAACAGAATCTAAATGAGATTTGCTATATTGTATGATTGATCTTTCTTTATAAATGGAACACTAAAAGTAGTTCCTTCTCAGTGAATCATGACTATTCACAGCAAATCCAATAAAAAATCTGCCCTTCAGTGTCATTTCAAAGGGAAGGTCAAAGAATTATTTCACACAGGTTTCATACACAGGAGGAGAGGTAATTTCAAATGGCACAAAAAACCCCAAAAATTAAAACTGTAAATATTGCTGATTGTGAGAGAGGAAGATGTACAATATGCATCCTGCAGAATTTTGATGATAGCTAAAAAAGAAAAGATTTGCTAAAATGCTGCACAAACAGCCATCCTCCAGCTTAATGAGCCATCGGTGATGGAGACAGAACGCCCACTCAACTGCTGAAAAGGAAAATGTTGTAGTATTATCCTCCGAAACAGAACACTGCAATTAAACACTCACTGTTAAGAGCATGCAACTCTGCAGCAGAGAATGTGGTGCTGGATTCTAAAACAAGAGCAATGTTTCAGAGCTCTCCTAAACCGGGATAATCTTGGTTGCCATAGTAATGGTGCTAGATGACCACACATTGTCTGGGACTTGGGTGTCTGGCACTGCCAGATCATCGCGACACGCCCCAGATGTGGTATGTTTCGGTTGGCACGCAGGTTTGGAGCAAACCAAAAGCTCCTTTTTCCCTGTTATTAATAAACTCCAGCACACGCAAACATATGCTGGCCCACTTCCCACATCCTCTCCAGCTCCTCTCCTCTCCGCTCTGACACAGTTTTCTCTGTTTTCCGTCTCCTCCCAGACCACCAGCTGTGATCGGGTGCTATCTCACCCATCTCGATCAGAGGGAGAGTGGGAGAGGTGCCTCTGCTGGGGACCCCGTGCTGCGATTGCTATCCGAGTTAGCGTCAATTGAACATGTAGCTGAGATTCCAGCGTTGGCGCCTGCACGTGTGTAGTGAAAAACCCAGCAGGGACAGGAGAATTATTGATGGTGCATCTGAAGAATCAGAGTGATTCATCCTTCTCTGTGCAGAGGCAGAAGAGAGGTGACTCAGGAGGTTTCATACGGTACAGTATGTTCCCTATGGTGGTGAAAGGAGTATCGCAAAAGCCAGACAGTAAAAGAACACTTCAGGTTTTTGTTTACTAGACAATGCAATCCCTAAAAATATGCTGCCGACGTTATTACGCAAACCCGTCCACATTTCAACCAGAGGAACACAGAGCAGCTGCATCCTTTCATTACTCAGTAATTAAACGCCCTGTTTGCACACCAGAGTCGGTTGACATGGCGGGAACACCAACCTGGGTTGTAAGCAACATGTGGTAAGTCGTCATGAACACCTGCATTCAGATTAGGTTCTACGGAAGCGCCGAGAATATTAAATCTTTCCTTTCAGGCCCACTTTGGTTAATACACCCCTGACGAGCAGCAAAAATCCGACAGCCTCTTTTCACCCCCAGCGTGTTTCACACAGGGAAAACACGGAGTCGACGGTATGCGAGAGCTGTGATGCTCCACTGGGAAATCCGGGAATTCAGAGCCGACATCCAGCCGAGCAGACACCTCACATTACAGACATTACCTCCAGCTGAGAGAGCAGAGCTGGAAATTTATAACTTGACCTTATGAAAGCAGCTGCAGCCAGAGACAGATCACTATTCACGTGCAGTTAGCAATATATAATTAGACCACTGACTTAAGGATAATACTCAGATTTCGGCAGTTCTGGGAATTTTATAGCCTCAGAAAAGAGATTGAGCACTGCTGTACATTTGCAGCAAACCTGTGAATTCTTCCACTTTTCCTTCCTGAAATGAGTGTATGTGTGAGTGTGTGTGTATATATATATATATTTTTTTTCCTTTTTAATCTACTTGCCACACATTGACGTGCACCACTTAAAGCGTCCACTGACCCTGCATGTCACGGTTGACCTTTCCTTTATTTTGCGGTGTCTGGACTGATTAGCATTCCTCCACGACATGTACACGACAACACAGCGCCTCTGTTCACACACGTTCTTCTTTCTCTGACACAGCATCTGGGTGTGAGGGGCAGCGACGACCCACCCCACCCCCCACTGGCCCAATATTCTAGCCACCCTCGAATCCATTTGCTCTGTGAGGGCAGCGGACAGATGTGTTAATTGGACATTCAGGAGTCAGCATGTTGAACTAGCCTGGAGGGCTCTCTGGCAAACCACACCAAAGCCTTGTGAACTCACTAGTGATTTCAGCTGACCTTCATCTAATTTGAAGTCAGGGACCCATGCAAAGCTGTCCATATTTAGCATCGCGGACACTAGCAGGATGGGAATGTAACATCATCACATCCAACTGTCCACAAAAACACCATGAAGACAGGAGATACTGTGCATAAATTTATTTCAACATATATTACTTTATATCTTTATGATTTGCTTTTTTTTAAGAGACACAATACATAGAGTATATTACATTAGATTTCTACAACACTTCAAAAAACAGTTTGCATCAAGATAAAGAGAAGGCTACTCTCTAGAGCTGTTATAACACTCAGTATAATTTCACACCTCATCATTAGATTAACTGAGTATGTCAGGAATTAATCATCCATTAATTCCTCACATAACAGCCCACAAGGGGAAACACCGGCAAAAGTCTAATGCTGCCTAATGGCTACGAGTGTGCCAGAACAGCGTGTCACTCTTCAAGACTTCAGCCATACGTCCACGGATAAATCTGTTTTGTTTTGTCATGTGATGCTGTGTCATGAAAACTCTCATCTAAGGCCTAGGACCATGTTGCACCAGGGCTGGGTATTAATGCGCTCTGAACCGATGGATTACCTTCTGGGAAGTCCTGCAGGAACGAAGAAAATAAAACAGGCTTGTTTGTCTCTGCAGTGAAGACTCTGGTCTATTAAATGAATAAAATACTGGGAAATGTGTGTTTGCAGACATGTGCCATAATAAGTAACTGTCATACAGCTTTGTGGGAGACAGGTGAGGTGTGTGTATGTGTGTGAGGGGGGTGTATGTGAGGGGGGGGGTGTTGTTTCATTTTGGGCTCAATTAGACTCAATTTTCAAGAAAAGGGCAGGCAGTGAATGCGGTGTCACTATAGCGACAGAGCTGATGGGCTGCCATGAGAATAGCAGGGAATTGAAGAAACGAGGAGACAAGGCACACGCGTGCGGCCATGGTCGCACGCCAGCACACACGTGTGCGACTGACTTAACGGTAATGTAATTCAAGCAAGAAAACTCGCAGTAATGAGCAAAGCGTGAAGGTTTTGATGCCTTCATAATTAGTGGCGTGTCAGTGGGGTGTGGATCTGTGCGCTGCGTCCCGATCAATCATGGAGAACATCTGAAACAAGAGTGAAGAGAAACACCGCCGCTCTGCTGCTTTCAGCTGACGAGGAGGCTAAAGCACATTCTAAGTTTCCATTGCTTGGATGTGAAAGTGTCTGAAAACTGCATTGTCAGAACTTTTAGTGGTGCTATGAACGATGCTGAACAGCTTTGTTATTGTAGTCTTTAGTGGTTTTAAAAGAAGGCAGAGGCACTCGAGAGAAATGCATGGCGACTTTAGACGGGAAATGGATGATGCACAAAGGGTTGGACATAAGGAAAAATCTAGTCCAGTTCAGGTCAATCCCCACCAAAGTATGAAAACTACAACAGCACCTAACACCTTCTGATATACTTTAATAGGCTCCAGATCACATTTCTCTATGTTTAGTTTGCTGCATTATGTACATCATATTAGTTTGTTGCTACATACAATGTCCCAACATTGATGATAAAACCCTAATACCCCGTCTCCCTATTGTAGAAAATTCAGTGCTACATAGTTTCAACTACCTGATTTTATATTTTACTTTTAGAAATGTAAATTTATTTACACTAGAATTATAGCTTTACCTCTTATGTGACTGTTACTTTCTTTTAAAAAAAGCTTTTGTGCTTTAGAATTCTATCACACACTCACTCACGCACACACACACACACACACACACACACACACGGTCGATAGAAAAAGAAGAATAGGACATTTATTCTCTTCTTCCTTGATAACCAACATTTTCATACGCAGTAATGTACAGTCCCTGTGTTCTATTATGTTACATTGGATATGAATCTCACTGAGAGCAGTTCAAAAGTTGAAGATTTGTCTTCCAGCCATCAATAGGTTTTTCATTATTAATAAAGCAGGAAGTGACCGACCGAAGTGTCCTGAGGTGATGCCCAATACCGAGAATTTGTCTCCAACACAGCCACATGAAAGAGATCTCACATAAACTGCTACATTATGATTTTCCCCCCATTTTTCAATTTAGATTTAAAATTGATGTGACAAATTTCACGCATTGGCAGGAAGTCTGAGAGGGTGGTTTGTGTAGATGGCTTTCAGACGAGGGGCTCTTATTTCTCAGAGAAATAAAAATGAGTAAAGGGGGCAAAGCACAAACCAGTTAAGAGACCTGAAGTAATGAGTGAGACGTACTTTTTATGGAGTCGGTAATAATAGAATCATTAGCACCACCACAGCGTATGGCCAAAAAGCACAAATGTTTGGATGACAGAGTTGCTGAGAGGAGCAATATGGGGGATTCTTAATGGCTGCCTGTGTGTCCTCTGAGTGGGGTGGGGGGGTATGGGGGGGGGGGGCAGTCTTTGGTCACAAACCACAAACAGAAATGGTGTGTTTTTCTGACGAGCTGTCCGAGTGTGTGCCGCTGACTGATGGTGTCCATTTCCAGTGCTGGGATGTGATCCTGAGCTTGTCTTTCCTGGACGTCCTTACCCAAGTCTTCAGCCGCAGTCATTAGCAGCTCCTCACAGCCCGTCGCTGTGAGCTGACGTCTAATCTGGGGCGCGCTCACACGCAGATTTCGATGGCAGTCGCCATCACCATCTGGCTTTTGTTCTTGTCTCGGCCTGGAGACTGGTGCTGCCCCGAATCCTCTCTGGAAGACAGCGGGTCAGAGAGGACGCTGCGTTTGAGTGGTGCTGGACGCAGGCAGGACGTTCCCGGAGGAGTGGAGGGCTCGGGGTGTCTGTGGGAGGAACGCGATGAAGTGGAGGAGGAGGAGGACGTGCAGCTACCGGTGCACACCCCCGAGCTTGACCTCTCGCCTCTCTTGGCTCGATATGAAGCTCTGCGCCTGAGTTCGCTGACCAGCTCGTACTTGATGAAACAGAAGACGTCCTTGACCCCGCAGCGTTTCTCCGGCTCCGCGGCGAGCAACCTTTGAAACATGCGCAGGGCGTCATCCGTGAAGCGCCGCCACTGAGACGGGTACGTTCCCACTGGACAGCCCGCTTTCTGCCAACGACGGAACTCCTCGTAGAAGGCGTCCACCGGGAGTGCGGCCTCCCAAGGAAAGTTTCCCGTCAACATGCAGAAGACCAGCACGCCGAAAGCCCACACATCGAGGCTGGTGGTCACGAGGAAGCCCTCGGCGCGGCTGGCGCGGCACACCTCTGGAGCCGTGTACGGGATGGTCCCGCTCACACGCTTCACGCGGCAGCCCACGCGCCGGGTCATGCCGAAGTCAGCCAGCTTGATGCGTCGGCACTCACGATCGAACAGGAGCACGTTCTCGGGCTTAACGTCACGATGCACCAGGTTCTTACTGTGGATGAAGTCCAGGGCCAGGCCCAGCTGCTGCATGCAGCGTTTCACCATCTCCTCTGGCAGACCCACCTGGGAGGCGTTGGGAGAGAGAATGGAAGAGGCGAACTTTGATTAAAGCTCATAATTCAGTACAGCGTGCACGATAACTGGGCTCCAGCAGACGGTGATGCTCAGAAGAGGAACCGATGATTATTTTGACTGGAAGAATTAATGTGCAGGGTCACATGCTTGAAAATGAAAAAAAAAAAAAAAAAAAAAAAAAAAAGAAAAAGAAAAACTGAACCACGGCTTTGAATCCCGGCGCAACCATTTTTTAATGAGTCCTAAGAAAAAATGAAGTCAAGCACTCCCAGCACATCAACTGGAATCGTGCAAAACCAAAGCGAGAGCGAGCGCTGAGGAAAAAAAAAAAAAAAAAAAACCAGGACAAAGATAAGGCCCCAATCCCATGAGGGCTTGTTAAAATCGCTGTGCGTGAACGCTGACGCTGATTGGAGCAGCTGTGACTGAGCGAGGGCGACGGTTGGCAGAAGGGCCGATGACGACTTTACCTGTGGGGGGATGATGTCAAACAGGTCCCCGGCAGGAGCATATTCTTGGCCAAACACGTAGCTGTCATCCGTCTCAAATAGCACATCCAGAACTTTGATGATGAAAGGGCTGCAGCTCAGCGAGCCTGTTAGACTGTACTCCCGCAGGAAGCTCTTGAGCTTTGTCTTGTTCTTGGTAACAAATTTCAGTGCAATTTTAGTGCCTACGACAATCAGACATAAGCAGTGAGGGAAAGATGCGTAAAACACTCGTCCGACAGCCATCCAAATATCTCACAACACCTTTAAAGTTTGCTGTTGCTAAGCTAATGAAATGATTTAACTACCGACCCAGTAACAGCTGTTACATTTACGCCTGCAGCCAACTGTTTGTGATCACAGCTGCAGAATAAGTGAGAGTAATCTTCACTGCCCCCTCAGCCTCTCTCAGTACTCCATTATTTCACTTTCTCACGCCGCATTCAAGCTCAGGAGGAACTCTAGGCCTCGCAGAACCCACTTTAATGGAATTATTTCATTTTGTATCCACAATTCATTCGGATTCTAAAGTAATGTACGTACATGTTGAGCCACCTCGATCGTCTGACTCACCCTGCGTCCGATGTGACACCAGGTCCACCTTGCCGTACGTGCCCTTTCCCAGTTCACGGATGTGCTCGTATTGCTTGGCGACATCTGCTGCCGACAGGGAGGCGATGGTCAGGGACTGCATGTCCTCCACGGGCACCCCTCCGCAGTAGCCCATCTTAGACGTCGGAGAGCCCCCGCTGCTCCCCACCTGCCCCAGCCCGGTTGGAGAAAGAGACAGGCTCGCCTTGACACTGTGGGGCAGACTGAAGGAAGGAAAGAAAAGAAATTAGCAGATTTACATTAGCTCAATATGGAACTATGGGATTGAATGGTCTTTAACTGAATATTCTACTGGTAGATATCCATATATTCCTATCAGCACATTGTGTCTCAGAGAGTAGTTAAATATGGAAGGATTTAACAGCCTCTCTTTTCCATTTTCAGGGAAGGTATTGACAGGGGAATGATCTCGGTAAATGTATTGGACTGCCTGCAATCCCTCTAGATCACCCGAGCCTGCTTTCAGATACATCTGGAGGCAGACAGAGCTTACTGACAGACAGCTATGAGGAAAATCAATATGACGTCTCACAGATGAAGACAGCAGACAGCCTCCATGTGCATACAGGCCGTTATGGTATGTCCCACATTATCTGTGGCTGAACTGAAGCGTTCATAAATATACATACCAATGGAGCCAGAGTGTGAGAAAAAGGAAGCCACTTGGTTTTGCCTCAAAAACAGATTTTTACTTTGCAGCACAGCAAGTTATTCAGTGGAAACGCTGAAGCTGAAAAAAAGCGCGCGTTTGATTTTAGTGTTGAGTTCGAAGGAGGTCAAAATGATCCATGAAGGGAAAACACTGCTATATCTTTTTAACTTTCAGCTGGGGGTAGATCCGGATCCAAAAAATGGCCTAATCTATTAAAAACCAGAGCAGGGCGGTTGTGAATATGAGTGCATGTGTTTGGACACACAATATTATACAATCAAATAATGACCTTGTCTTTGTTCATCCTCTCCAATAATCACATTTAATCATCCATCACTATATGATGCATCAGCATATACACGCACATGTGCATCAACAGGAGCACAAACATCTTGCTGATGGCCTTTTCCCATCCATCAATGGCAACCTCCCCGCTCTGTGTTCTCCCCTCCCTGCAGCCACTTTCTCACCACCGCTGGTTTAAATTAGAACATTGCAAATGTGCCAGTGTTGTCTGGTGTCTGCTGTTGTCAGGCGCCTTTTAGAGGTGTGAAAAAAAAAAAAAAAGAAAGATGAATGGCACAAAAGTTTTGTTGAGAAGCTCTGAAGGTGTTAAGGTTCCTCAGCAACTGTGTGGGCAGTGATAAATATATCTATTAGACAGTCAAACACTAAAATAGGATGCGTCCACTGGCCTGTACCATCCTCTTGGCGCATCACCCTCAGCTGGAGAACATAAAAACACACAATCTCACAAATAGAAAGAAAGATACTGGCATCTCTGCATCTCTGTAGATAACATTGCATCCTGATCAGATTGGAGGTGATTATATAAGAGACTCTGAATATTGTAGCCTCCTCATGCCGAGCCTGCCCACTCTACTGCCGTCAGCAAGTGAAGAAAGGTTGATTATTTTCCACGTCCTGGTTTTAATTTTTGTCGAAACAGTTAAAATGGGACAGATAGACTGATTTCAAGAGCATTTCCACACAACAGACACAGGAGGACTTGTTTACTGGCACTTTTTCTCTCAGTCAGCTGAACACTCCAGCATGGATCTTAATCACATTACTCAGCTCCCACCAAGAGAAAAGCACCCCCCCACCCAACGGCGCAGGATGCTCTGCACCCATTTCTGTGAACTGGATTAAGCTTCGTGATGAGAGAGTGAGATGATTCCATAAATATGAACCAAAAACTGCACTGCTGTGCCCTAAAGGTGTGGGGATGAAGTTCTGTAATCTGTAGGAGACGATTATGTGGAACTGTGTGTATGTTTGTGTATGTGTGTCTGTGTGTGTGTGAGAGTGTGTGTGCACGAGGTTTGGTGTATCAGTGCAGTGACACTCTATCAAAGGTCCTTTGTGTTTCTCCATCTGAGAGAGAGCAGCTGGGAGCTTCTGCACAACTCAGCATTCATTAACAACGAAGGCCACATTCCCTTCCGCAACACCAGTGCTGCCCCGTGCGCTTGTCCTTCCATGCAGCTCAGGACAAGGCAATGGCTGCAGGCACCACAAACAGATTTTAATCTGTCTTTAATCCCATCTCACTCATTTAACCATCTTTATTTATCCCATTAAAAAAAAGATCGCTCTCCTCACACTCAATTGAATCTTCTTATTCTAGTTAACAATTACTCAAATCTGTGAAGCAGGAAAATGCAAATGATTTTCGGTTCAAATGAGTACAGAGTTGTGACCTGTTGTGTTTGACAGCACGTCAGGCAAGACTATAGAAACATTTGACCTTTCCTGCTCTAAATCCTAGAGGTGAGATGAGAAGTTAACCCCGCAGTGCCAAAATAACAAACAGTGCGTCCCACACAGTTCTGGAATTGCAACATATAACACATATTCTATTAGATGAAATCTTTCAGAAATGTTTATTTTAATAAACATAACATGCCCCATAACTAAAATAGATATATTGCCTGCACAAAATGGAAAGTTACATTTCCATATTTCAGTTCAGGTTCTAATAACACTGACACTATATATGGGTTGTGTATATGGCACGATACCTACTCAATTCAACCTGTACAATACCTGTAAGTACAGCATTGAGTCTTATTTTCGGCTAGTGTTCTTGATGTTTCCTATGTGTTTGAGATGATAAAGTACATTTGCTTTCAGTCATGTTCAGTTATTATGCTTATTACACCAGTAGTATAGACTCTACAAGACGAAGATTATGAAGAACAAGAGGCTTCATGTAGAACCAACATGCACTGAGCGTCTACACCTCATGATCTGAGAAAATATTTAGATCTTACCACCAAAGATTGTGTACATGCAGCCTTTTACCTGAGGCTGTAATCAGCAATATTAAGTGTGTATTTTGTGATATTTGGGGGGTCTCCTTCAGTCACCACCGAGTAGTACCGTTGCACCAAACTGTGACACTGATTAATGCATAAAGGCTCCCATGACTGCAGGAGACAAGTTGAAATGTCACGATGGGGGATTAAAGATATCAACTAAAAAGAATGTTTTTCCGCCAAAGTATGTCCTTGAATCCACACAAAGTACCTGTCTGAAGGGAGGGGGACAGAGACAGCAGCTTCAGCAGTCTTCCATCCTTCTCTCAGAGTGCTCCTCTCTTGTCTGTTCCAGAAAATGCAAAGGAGAGACTAATGAAAGAAATAAATAGATTGCACAGCCTGTTTCTCATCTTTACCTCTCTCCATTACTAATGGACTAGTTCCTTTGCTGTTGGCAGAAGAGGCATTACAGTTGAAGACTGATCTCCTGTGTCCAATTTTCTGTCAAAATGCCCAACCTGCCTTGATGCCTCTGGGTCAAACGGAAACCACTGAGGGAAATACGATGTGACAGATGTGGCTCCTTTCACTGGATGTCTGCTGGAAATAACACAACAGTCTGCATGGGAACATGCTGACCATGAATGTCTGTCCTTGTCCCGGACACCTTCAAATAAAAACAATCTCGGTTGAAAGCTAAAAAGGCTTACTTGGACATAGAATCATGGGTATGAATCTAGAATTTTAAACCACCTTGCTTAGCAGAGCACAGCACATCAGATGTGGTGATTAGTTGGCTTTAGTGCCTTCTTCATCTGAATTAAACTCCTACCGTGTTGGGATATGCACCGGCAGATCCCCGGACACTCACTGTGACAAATCGCCCGCTCTCTGCTTTGCCTAGCTGCCCAGATCCCTGCTGTGTAACCCTTCCCTGACTGTCCTCGACTCGCCGCTACTCCCCTTCCCATAATTAATCCCTCTCTCTGAGCTGTGTGCCACACTTCCCTTGAAGATAACACTAGTTGAAAGATCCCAATGGCCATTGAATTCCTTCCAGAATGACCTGAAGTCCATTTCAACAAGTTAAACTCCAGACGCTGGAGGAATCTTCACACTGATTGAGCATTGAAAAACACACCCATATTGATAACAAGACAGTCAACTAGAGAACAAACCGGTACTGTTTGGGATTAACATTAATCATCCTCACCATCGTTGACAACACAATCAATCAGACAACAAGTCATCATTGAACATAATGTACCCAGCGCACTCCTTCCCTTCTATCCTGTCACAAGCCTGCTTTAATTTCCAATAAAAATTCCTTTCTTGTGAGAAAAGCAGGACACACTGTGACAGATAGTCCACGAGGCTGTATTCAAGTATCCCTTCCTCGCACTAAAGAATGTGTTCCTTTGATGTCGGGGTACCTGGGACGCTCTCGCTCTAATAAGAGCTCAGAAAACTGAAAAAGGGGCTGAGTGGGGGTGCGCCTAAACGCCGTGACGCACAACTGAAGCCCCGCAACGGTGATTTCTTATCCTGCACATGCACATTGGCCCATATCACTATAATCAAGGCTACAGTCTTGATTATGTAGACTGTATTTGTACTCTCTCTCACACAACTGGATGATAACAAGTGTCACTGCAAGTAGAGGATGCAGCGTAAACAAGTAATTCTGTCTAATGACAGCATGCAGGCTTTCTGTTCAATGTTTTCCTGCAGCATGTTCAGTTTGAATTCTTAGCATTTGGCTTGTTTTTTTATTTTTTCATTTGCATTTCTTAAACTTCTGCTCCTGTGAAGGGATTTGTGAGTGTGCTTCTGGCCTGAATATACTCGCTGTTTGTTGCTGGTGTTTCTAGGTTGCAGTGTATAACTGTAAGCTCTCTTTGTCGGGGGGTGGCATCTGCCTGTGTCTGAAGAAACCTTAATCAATAATGTGAGTTCAGGCTGCTCGATCTAGCTGCCCATTGAAATGAATTAGGTGTCATTAACAAGGAGATATCACCAGGACAACATAATAAAGGGCAATTAAAGTGGAGTACCGAGGATGCCCTCACATCCATCTGGCACACCACAAAAGGAGAATGGTGACACATATCGTCGCAGGTTTCTCCTGTTATATAGGTGGCAATGCAAAGACGCAGCTGGTCCTTGAAGACCAGGGAACTTTTGGCACCCACCCTTTTTTCAGGAATGGATCGTTTATGGGAGAGATCAAAGGTCAGACGTTGCTTGAAGTCAAGCTTCTCGAAAGGAAACATTTTTTTCTTTTATTTCTTTTTTTTTTTTTTTTTAAAGCCTTCTCTAAATGATCGGTGTTAAATATTATCACAATTTCCTTTCCCAGTCTCTCTGTCTCTCTCAGCAGACGGGTGACCTGATTTCAGGCACCTCAGGGTGCATCTAGTGGAGGTATCGATTCGCTCACCTGCTGGCGACCTGTCTGTCTCCTCCATGGTCCTGCATCCGCTCGGCGAGCAGAGCTTCTGTGCTCTGATCGGCTGGACTCTGCAGGAAAACAGATGGATCGATCCCCTCCCCGTATTAAAGAAGTTAAAAATCAGGTGCGAGGCGCAGATTGAGTTTCAGGGCTGACCACGGCTCGGATGAGGCGCGTCGCTGCGCTTCTGCCCCCAGGATGATGCTGCTGTCGATGATCCTGTCCCGTTTCTGAAGACGAGCTTCAGTTCCCGACTTTCTTTGTACTAGATCGTCGACATCTGATGGTGAACGGTGCGGACGCGGTCTGAGATCCCTCCTCCGAGCGCACACTTTCTCAACCTTCCACGTTGCGGGAGAAACGAGCGCGTTTATCTTTCGCTCTTCCAGTGGTCCGCATGACCCAGTTCGGCACCGCACGCACAAAAAAAACAAAAACAACAACAACAAAAAAACCAAACTCACACTCCGAGAGGCAAACCCATTCATTCACACCCGCACAGGCGGCTCAGAACACCTCTGCGGAACGCGCGGCTGGATCCGCACGATCCCGACCTCCACAGATTGTGCGTCTTTCTCAGACCATCTGTCCGCTGCGCTCGTCCGTCCAGCGCGACTCTGAGGGTGACGAGTAAAGGGGGGGGGGGGGGGTTTAGGGGGGTGGTGGGGGGGTCTCAGATGTTTCTCTGCTGGTCCTACCAGTCAGCTCCCTCATTGTTCATCGTCTCCACCCTCTGGCAAACTAAACACACTCACGTGTGCCGGGTCCTAGCGCCTGGGTCGCCTCATCCAGCCAACAAAAACACACTGTGTCCCTCTACTCTTCCCACTTTTGATTCATGCATGGAAGGAACAAGCTGCTCCACTCTTGCATAATTCAGCATATTATGGCCCGAACTGACTTTGCCAACGGTCTTTATTAGGTAACGAGATGGCACGAGAGACTTTTACGGAATTCACAGCTGGAGCCTACATGTGGAGTCTCCAGACACCCGTCAATCATTAACTGGAAAAGAACAGCTTTTGTTTTCAGTGTTTTCTTTTTTAAATCAACATATATCATATAGATTTAAACAAACATCTCAAGTGTATATGAAGTCTAAAGTTGAAAATATTCATGGGGACAATCCGGCTTTCCAAAGTGGGCCGTGTTCATGACTTCAAAAAAACCGCAGCCTTGACTTGAGCAAGTTCTCTTTTCAAGTATTACTTTTTTGGGATGCGGCTCAGGCTCACAAACAGGCCAGTTTGTTTTTGTTTTTTATAGTCAAGGCTCAATAAACCCACCATCTTTATTATTAGTGCAGAAGTGGCCTCACCTCTTTCAGACACCCTGGTGCAGCCGAGGAAGGTGCAGAGCTTCCCCTGGATCATTTCAGAACGGAGCTGACATAAATCACAGCACAACTCGAGCGCTGAAGGCTGACGGCGGAGCGTACCAGGGGTCAAGCCCTCCAGGGGGACACAAACTTCTGAGCTGCGAACAAATGGTTCCGCTCTTCCCTCGGCTCCACGTCCTCTTCCTCACTCTATTTTCTATCACCGGATTCTTGACCTAGTTTGTACTTTTTATGTGTCACCTCAAGTTTTTCTAAATCTTGTTGCAAGAAGGTGGCCTTGTTTTCTCACTGTCCTCAAATGTATCTGCATGAGTAGGATCTCTACGCCCCAGAAACTGAGGGATGCTGAGGCAGACTGTATGTTTAGCAGGGCTTCAGTGGAGCAGATGGAGAAAAAACACATTTGATTACTAATTTAAATGAACAATAACAAGTACAAAAAATAAACCCTACCATCCTCAGTGACATTCTAGTTATATTTCTGCTGAAGATTTGATGAGTAAATGTTTAGAGAGCTTTCAAGCTCTATGTTTTCAATTCTGCCCTATTAAAAGCTGTCCTCGATGCTTTTTGCTGAAAAACTAACTTACTAAACCTCTGGAGGTTTCACTACATTTGCATTTAGGCAGAGAAATAAGGCAACTATTGATTCAGACGCTGCTGGTGAGCAAAGTTCTGCTCTGCCCTCGATCATTAGTCTGACCCTCTGTTTGTCTTCCACAAGCACCCTTACAGTTTTTCCAGCCCCACAGTCACATTCAAGACCGTAATGGTTTTATATATATGTATATATATATATATATATATATATATATGCACATATATGCACATATACTTATATCACATCCCATTTCAGGACTTCCAAAAATCATTAAATAACAGCACTATAACAACATTATTTATTAATTACACCTTCTCAGATTCCAGTCCCCTACTCTTTCTCCACTCATTCCTTTGCTCATATAGATTCTGAAATTTCATTTGTTTTTGGTTCTCAAGGGCAGTCTGTTTTCACATAATAAAAATGCAGCTGAGAGATGAATTTTGTGATGGCATTTTGAAATTTTAGAATAGATTATATGATGCATTATAAATTTATGATTTCATATGATGCATACAGCCTTTGTTTTTAAGTGGGGAAAGGATTGTATTGATTTAGAGGCTTTTAGTCATCCTGACCACACAAAGCACAAATCTGCATTCCCCAATTCACATTCATACACTACCTCACAGGGCACCACCTGCTCATTAGAAAAGATGATGCACATCGTGGCACAGAGGTGCCACAGCACAATGCCTAAAAATATGCATGGAGATAGTGACATGTATTATTCTTTTTCCATCTTGAGCAAATGAGACATAATTTGAATGGATTGCCATGCACTGAATATTGTTTGACATGCATTTGTGTCTTTTCAAAACATTTAATATTTCAGGCACAGTGGTAGTGGTTAGCACACAAGCATCAATGCAAAAAATTAATGCTCTTCTACCTGTGTTAAGTTTTTTTCCAGTACTCATCTATTCTCAAACATTCTGAAAACATGCACATTAGATTGACTGGGAAGTCTAATTTGTTCTCAATTGTGAGAGTGTGTGTGAATAGCGTGTCCACCAAGATAGACAGGAGTCCTGTCCAGAGTATTGTCCTGCCTTTTGACTCCAGCAACCCCCATGATGACTCTAATTCAGAATACAGGAACGGTCAATGAACAGAGAATGACTGGATGTGGTTTAATAAAATATTTCATTGAATGTAGTTGAGAAAACGTATAAACGAATATTGAATTATGCCCCAACCAGGAGCTGTGCTAAAATTATACAATGAATAAAAAGATGAGACGGAAAGACGATCAGAATTCAATAATCATCATTCATTCTAAAGTCAAGTGAGACTGTAGCAAAATAACACTACATTTCCCATAATGCCATTCAGGCCGCCTCCTCCCTATTGGTTAAGGATGATGACGCTTAATGTCCGCGCGGGTAACCTTGCGCTCCAGTCTTGTAACCAGGTCTGATTCTTGATCATTCTCAAACACATTCACCATCATGAGCAAATATGTTCTACCAGTTTCTGTGTTTGGAACTGTTTTCGGATGTGCAGTTTTACTGAAGTAAGTAAGATCTACAATTTCTTTTGAAAAAGTCCGGTGTAGCATGACGTAAAAGTAGATCTCTGCAGGTCCTGAAGAACATGTGTTCTTTTTAAACATAAACGGATCTAAATGTTAAAATTAGAAAAATATTAGATGAGAGCATATCATTGTTAGAGTATTCATGTTTATATTTCTTCCAAGTTGTTTAAGAATGAAAGCTGGTTTCAGACGTGCTTTTAAGTCTGTTAAAGCTTCAGACAGGACCAGATCAGTGCATATGCAGTAGCTGAGCCCTGACAGAGGGGTTCATGGAAGACATTCAGCTTTCAGCCTCCTTTGACACTTGTCTCCTGTCAGAACTAGCTGTCTGCTCAGGTTTCACACAGAAACCCTCTGCATTTTCCTAACCACTCAGATGCTTTGATAATTTACATTCTTTGGTGGTGGCAAATTAGAACAAGTGCAGGGATCATAAAAGTCTGACAAATAGACGACTTCTAGTCCCGCTGAGGATCACCAGTGATCCTGAATTCTCGACAGGAACCATTTGACCGGGGGTCGGTGTCCCAGTAAGGCCACCATTAAAGGGAAGACTGTTGTCATAACAGGAGCCAACACAGGCATCGGCAAAGAGACGGCTCGGGAGCTGGCCCAGAGAGGTGTGGGGAGAATGTAATCCTCTGAAATGAAAGCACCCAAAAAAAAGATGTATTGTGTTCAAGTCCTCTGTGTCATATTGATAGGTGGTCGGATCATTATGGGCTGTCGGGACATGGAGAAATGTGAGGCGACAGCCAAGGAAATACGTGGAGCGACCCTGAATCCTCATGTTTATGCTTGCCAACTCGACTTGGCCTCTATGAAATCCATACGAGGGTTTGCAGAGAAAATTAAAAAAGGTTGGGAATCAAAAGGCATTTTCAGAGGCCACGTATAGAAATGAAACACACTGGGTAAGGATTTCTTATATTTCACAGAGGAGCAGCGTGTGGATGTTCTGATAAACAACGCTGGCATTATGAGATGTCCGGCGTGGAAGACAGAAGATGGCTTCGATATGCAGTTGGGAGTTAACCACTTGGGTAATGCCACTGAAAACTCATTTACATGGTCTTCACGTTCTTATAAGTGCTCCTGAGATAGCTGATCCTGAGAATGTCTCTCTCTTCCTCCAGGCCACTTCTTGTTGACAAATCTCCTGCTGGCTAAGTTGAAAGAGTCCGCCCCCAGCAGGGTCATCAACTTGGCCTCGCTCGCCCACATTGTTGGAAAGATGGACTTCGAGGATTTGAACTGGGAGAAGAAGAAGTTTGATACTAAGCAGGCGTACTGTCAGAGCAAGCTTGCCAATGTTCTGTTCACCAAAGAGCTCGCCAAGCGATTACAAGGCAAGTCCACTGGCTCGTAGCATATGTGGGCTGGTGTGGGAGGGAGTACAGCCTATGTTCTTTCTAAATGGCCAGCGGACATATATTATTAGAAACAGTATATAGATGTGTGTGTGTGTTTGTGTGTTTGTGACACAGGCACCGGAGTCACAGTGAATGCTGTGCATCCAGGAGTTGTTGCCACGGAGCTCGGGAGGCACACAAGTCTGCACCAATCACAGTTCTCCAGCTCTGTGCTTAGTGAGTACCCTACCTATCTCTCTGGTTCTGAGTTTGTGATCGTAAACTGGTAAATCCTCATCGAAAGAAGAGTCTTCATTTCTTAGCTATGCCTTTATAGTCTTTTGGTTTAGCCAGCTGACTTTTTGATTTAAACATGGCTCTTATCCCTGAAGTAACAATATCACACTGTTTAACTACTGTACTTGACTTACATAACTATTTTGATGCAATCCTAGTGTGTATACACACACACATACATATATATATATTTTTTTTTTTTTGGAGCACAATAAGCGATCTCCTGAAACTCCCCTCACAGGTCCCTTCTTCTCCTTGCTGGTAAAGAGTCCGGAGCTGGGGGCGCAGCCTGTCGTCTACCTCGCTGTGTCTGAGGAAATGGAGGGAGTGACAGGGAAGTATTATGATGTAATGACGGAGAAGGAGCCTGCGCCTCAGGCTCTGGATGAAGCGGTAGCTCACAGACTGTGGGAGGTCAGCCAGGGGCTGGTGGGTCTGGACCAGGAGGAGAAGCTCTAAAGACTGCTGGTGTGTCCTGCTCACTCGGACAGTGGAGGATAAAGGACTTTTCTATGGACATTTGAATGGTTTATCTCTGGTTCTGATTGTCTCTCTGATGGCAGTCTATTGAAAATATAATATTCCTGCATCAGGATTTTCTCTTTGTATGCACTTTTACTCCTATGATGAAAGCGCTTGGTTTGCAGCATCACCAGCATTGGTGGTAAATGGTATTTGTCCTGTTGCTGTCAGACCTTTAATGGAACACATATGGTAACAACATAAGTGACCATACATTACAAGACTTACACAGTCTGAATAAAGAGTAAGATGTACTTGACTTGCTGTGAGGAATGTTATCTTTCAAGGAAGCCAGGAACCAATACAAGCAAGCAGCACCATGCGTCAGAGGTACACAAACTGACGGTGAGCGCCACCTGGCGGTCATCTAACTTAAACCACTTCTGCTTTATTCCATTTCTATGCAGAAGGATGAGGACTTAAACTGTACAGTGGTCTGAAGGAATAGGAGATAATCTAATAATCACAATGTAACTAAGACAAATCTGGTAATGACAGATCAGTCAGTGATTTTTCACTATTTTTTTTTTTTTAACGAGGATTCAGGTATCCGAGTAATTGATATAGCTATTCTTAGAAAATTATATGACTGAACAATGTGACTGCTTCCATGAGTCTGTACGCTCTAAACCCAGGATAAACATCATAATGTAGATTGTTTAATTAAAATGAAATTAACTGATGATTGCAGCTGGCGGAAAGAGTTAATGTCTGGCAGACGCTGAAAAAAAGCAGAGGGATGGCGACAGAAAGAAATGTAGGAAAAGTCCTAATGAGGAGAGCAACAGCTCAGGAGAGAAGCCACAAATTCAAAAGCAGATATCCATAACTTTTAAGGTTAGAAAAGTATCCCTATAATACTATAGTGTAACGTCTGAGTACAGAGCGGTTGACAGTATTATAGGAATATTATAGACACACCGTAGTACTACAATATCAATATTAAGGCGACACCATGATAGTACTGTATTTTATGCACTTAGTTCCATGTAACCTGTATAGAATTCTGTTTCGATCCATATTCTAAGACATTTATGCAATAAAACTATCCAACCCCAAAGTACGTGGAGGATCTATTACAGAGGGATTTTCCCAGTACAGATCAGATGCTCTCTGCACTAATGCTTAAAGTGAAACTGTAAACCCTCGATCGATTATTATTATAGTATAGAGTACTATACTACTATCAGTCATACTGACCGCAGTTTTTTCCCCAGACATATCTCTACAGTTTTCTTTTACACCTTTTGAGATCAACGCGAATTATTGGTACAGTAATGCTATAATGAGTTCTGTATTTAATAAACGCGGATCTTTCAGGGTTGGGGTTAGGGATTGTCTTCTTTTTTTCCATTTCAAATTTATATTTTATTTACATTTTATAAATCATCATAAAATCATTTCAGGATTATACTCAAAACATAATGAGAACACAGGTAATCAAAGAAACTGATTAAAGAAACAGCGTTATTCAAAGTAGTCAACCTGTTGACGGTCCGGCGTAGTTACCGTAATGTCGCAGTTACCGTAATGTCGTAGTTACCGTAATGTCGCCATTTTTCGTGCATTCTAAAATGAATTGAAATATTTGACCAGACAAACGCGAAAGACGGCTCACTTGATGGTAGTGTTTTGCGGAAATAGCATTTTCATAAATGCGGTTTCACATATGTTATAGTGGGTGTCACAACATGATGATGCTCAAAACAAAAACAGACAAAACAAACAAAGACAGTGGGTAAGAGTGATGGGATGACGCTCCCTTGAACGTCTCATCGGAAGCTGCGTCCTTAGCCAGGTTAGCCCAGTTAGCTCCACCGTAGACGTGGATCGGCATGTGGGGCTCAAGTCCTCCAGAGTAGCGTCCAAAGTACAAACCAGTCACCGGTGACGGCCGGGAACACCGGGCAGACCCGGGAACTTGAGGCGTGTTGTTGGCTTCAGAGGAGCTGGACCGGTCTGCTGCTAACACAGCTAGCTCTGGAGGTAAACCTCACAGCTGCGACACGTCGTTGTTCCACGGTGGGACTAGATCATCAAAATAACCACAAAGTAGCCCACAGCATGCTCACCCTGTCTCTCCATTGTCAGATCTGAGTGTGGAGTTGGAGTGTGTTTGAGAAACGCTTCTCAGTGTGAGTCTGATCTCTGTGTTCCTGATCACTTATAGCGTTAAAAAGGTTGATTTACGTGTCTTTACTGTCTTTGCAGCAGGATATCGGCATGGCACAGCCACACAGAAAAGAAGTGTTGCCCGAAGATGTGGATTTAGACGACTGCCTACCCTCATATTCGTACATCTACAGTCCAGACCTGCTAAAGTAAGTCTGCCAGGCTGCTCTCTGTGGTATTGCTGTGGTTCTAATGGTTTGCACTTTATTCCTCAGAGATCAGGTTGCATTTATCACAGGTGGTGGATCTGGGATTGGACTGAGGATAGCTGAAATCTTCATGAGGTGAAAGTATTTCCTCTTTCTCCATATCTTCGTCCAAGTATCACCTACTGTACCTTTGCAGACATTATAATCATGCACATGGGGACGATTGTTTAATGCATAGAATCACTGTATGCTCTGTTATTGCAATGCCACTGTTGTGCTGCACAACAAAATGGGAGTGAGGTAATATGTACTTTAAACTGCTGCTCCTCTTATCTGGCAGACTTTTGAAGGTTGAAGTCATTCAGTAACTTACCTGCTCACATTTTCTATTCTGTCAGGCACGGCTGTGACACAGTGATTGCCAGCAGGAACTTTGAAAAGCTCAAAGAGGTGGCGTCTGCTTCCGTAATCCTGAATGATATCAGCGTAGCTAAACTCTAATGCGGTGGCCTTGTGTGATGTCTGTCCACTTAGGCAGCCAAAAAGCTGTCTGCCGTGTCAGGACGCCGATGTCTCCCTGTGTGTTTAGATGTGAGGCAAGCCGAGAGCATCACAGCCGCTGTGGAGGAGACACTGAAAGAGTTTGGCAAAATCGACATTCTTGTTAACAGTACGGGAGTTTGTTGTTTTGGTGCTGACGCTTGTGATTCTTCACCCTGCTTCATTTCCCGTATTTGTTGTTTGGGTTAAAATTCCAGGGAGTTTTTTTTTTTTTTGACAGATGCTGCGGGGAACTTCCTCTGCCCTGCCTCTTCTCTCTCCTTCAACGCCTTTAAGACGGTAATGGAGATTGACACGATGGGTACATTCAACACCAGCAAGGTGGTCTATGAGAAGTGGTTCCAGGTAGGTTCCCCTTACCAGAAGTTATTTTTTACCAGCTTGTTAAGTGAGTGATTCATTAGCCCGGACAGACACAAAAGCCTTTTGCTCTGAATAGAATCATGGTGGCAATATAGTCAACATCTCTGCAACACTTGGGTACAGAGGACAAGGCCTCCAGGTGCACGCTGGCTCCGCCAAGGCTGCGAATGGTGAGAGCACTCTTTCGGAGATGTTTTAAGAGCAGCTTCAGACTCGTTTCAATTGCTTTGCTGCTTGTTTGTCTGCAGATGCTATGACCAAACATCTGGCTGTGGAGTGGGGGCCCAATGGGGTGAGGGTCAACGCCATGGCTCCAGGTCCCATTTCTGGCACCGAGGGCTTCCGCAGACTGGGTAAATCTTTACAAAGAAGTCTTTTACACACTGTGACATTTGTCCGTGTGCTATATGGAAGTTCTGAAAAGGATCCAAAACTCACCCTTTGGTCCAACTAATGTATCACGTTGGGGAGCGGTGAATGGAAAAGTCCCCCATGTGAAAGAGCTTCCACTTTGGCTTTATTTCTATGAGTCTTTCACACGTTTTTATTTTCCTTCTATAAATTATGCAGGTGGTCCCAGAGGCGAGGCTGCTGGTGCATTCCAGTCCATCCCTCTGCAGCGGGCTGGCAACAAGACGGAGATGGCCCACTGCGCTCTGTTCCTGGCCAGCCGCGCCTCATCCTATGTGACCGGGGCCATCCTGGTCGCTGACGGTGGCTCGTGGCTGACCTCGGCCAACGACGTCTCCATGCTGTTGGGTATTGCCTCCTCTAAATCTGCTAAACTCTGAACAGGGGCTCTTAATGTCTCCTCCTCCTGACCCAGGTGTGTTGGAGGAGGCGCAGCATCAGGTCCATAAATGAAAATGTCTATTGTGCATTTGCTTATTTCTGACTCTTGGCACGTATTCAGCCCGTTGTGTCCCATTCTCTTTCAGGTTACTGGTCATCAGAAAAGAGAAGAGATAAATGAATGCCAGAAAAAATGATCCTGAGGAGCAGATGTCATAGTAACACCTTCTGTTGCCTTTAATTTTGTTATTTAGAAAAATATAATAACATCCATACTTCTGTCTGTATTATCTATGTTAACAATCTGCTTAATAAAATTCTACAAAAATACAGGTGTCTTTATTTTTTTTCACTTATTGTATACTCGCATATTCTTTTGACAAAAAATAAAGGCACCGGAAATTATCTGTTACTGCTGATTATTGCAGGTAATTTGTTTTTAATTCCAATACTATTGATCCACTAAATGCCATGGCCTTACAGATACATATTCACCATATTGATTGATGGAAAACGATTGCTGTACTTGTTTTTAAGAGCTTGACTTCTGATATGTCCCCATTAAGCTTTTCAAACTACAGTTTAGAAAGAATATATGATTTAATTAAAAGTACCAGAATTAATCAGATAGGGGCGCCAAAACTGTAGAAATGCACGCATTTACTTATTCGTATTCGTATATACCAAATAATACAGTCTGATCGCCTGATTGACTTAGTTCGCTGTGATTCGGTACTAAGATTTAATCAATCCCTAGAACAACTCTTGCGAATGACGCGATTTCACAAAAAAAAAAAAAAACATGAAAACCACAAACGCGGTGGAGGACCTTTACAGCTACGATTCTAGGATGGCACGGCTTCAATCCGTCATATTATTATTAAAATTATTTTTATTATTATTATTGTTATCATTATTACGAGGACGCTGACAGCAAACGAAGCGACACTGCGGTTCGCGTTGTGCGCATGCGCGGGCCGTCCTCACCGTGTCTGCGGCTGGAGGAGGAGGAGGAGGAGGAGGAGGAGGAAGGGCCGCTGCTGATGCTGATGCGAGAGCTTTCCGTGGCCGTGGAACCAATATCTGCTGTCAAGAGCCCGAACTTCGACCTCCCGGGTGTCTTTCTGTCTGTGCCCCTCCCCGACCACCGTCCTGTCTGCTGCCCGGGACCAGAGCTCCGTGTTCGGGGGGACCGCTGGAGCCGAGCCGGGGGAGGGGGCCGGTGTCTCCGCGTCACCCTTCCGGCCTGTCCGCCCACCGACACAGGTGGATCGACGCGGGACTGGCCGAGTGAAGGTTTAACCCCGGGTGACGTCTTTGCCGTAATTCCAGGCTCGAGGCAGACATTAGCGACGCCGGGGCGTTGGAGATGAAGGTTGTGGAGGGACGCGGGGGCTAGGCTAATGAGCTAATTGGCTCCGGCTAGTCCGTTAGCAGCTCGACTGATGGCTCCGACGAGGAGGGATGCTCGGAGCTCCAGCTGACCCGGCTCACGGCCGCTTCTAGCCAGGTCCCGCGCTGCGCCTGCCACTTTGCCAGATCTGTCGTCGCCGGGGATTGGGGCTCGCGGCTCGGTCGTAATTGAGCCGGGGACGGCGGCGGTGTGGAAGAGCTAGCAGCCATGGAGGAGGCCAGTGTTGACAAACACTAGAGCTTCACTGTCGATTCAGAGCCCTCTCCTGCACCCATGACGGCCCTTCCAGACTCTGTCTCAGCCATTCGTCCTTGGTTTGGTACGATCTGAAGCATGCTGATTGTGAAACCTTTGGGAACAGCCAGGGATGGTTATGTTGTGACTCAAAGATCTGTCCGGAGAAAAGACAAACACTCGAAAGCACTGTGTCAATGAGATGATTATATGGGGACAGAACCTATCTTTCAACCATTGTTGACATCCTTTTCAAAACTTGCCGTTAAAGGCCTTTGTATCGCAGAACCTGCTTGATGTAACACCACAATTCTGTTAAAGTTGCGCAGTGCCATTTAAAAAAACATGACTTCAATGTCGGAAAACTTGATCTTGACAACTGCAGTGAGATAAGACGCCACCCTTGCCGAGTTTACAAAGCTGGAAATTGAGCGTTAATGGAGCCGACAGTCGTGTCTGGCCCTCTGGGGCCCTCGCAGTGGGAGTCAGAACAGCCATTTCCTCTGGGATTTCACACACTGAGTCCTGACAATGGAGGTGGGCTCTATCCCAACAAGACTGGTCAGACAGGTTTTCAGGATCTCACTAGTGGTGACCAGGATCAACCATCCCAACAAAACGAGGACCTGGTTTACCAGGACAAACCTGTAGAGCTGCAGAGCCTTGTTTGTATCTCTGGTTTTTCATCCGGAGATTTCCAGTTTGAGGAAGATCGGCCGGCCGTTTCCCAACTTCCTTTTCTTAACACCTGCGTAAGGGAATTCACAGATAAACAGGAGGGACAGGATGAAACAAGTGACTGCACGTTGACGTTGCCGTTTTCTCCCCAACTGGGAGATGTTTTTGGGAGAAACTCCAGGGAGGAAGTGTGTCTGACACAGACGGACCCTCTTGAAAGCTCAAGTGCCCTCAGCAGTCAGAAAGAGCTTCTCAGCCTCAGCATACCAGCCTCGCCTTCCAAGACTTCTGAGACAAAAACAGTGGAGGAGCCTTCATTAGTTGATCTCCCCGCTGATGAAATGCCTTGTCCCCCTTTCGAGTCCACAGCTGAGATTAACCTGCGGGGTTTCCCCGAGGAACTGGTAAATCTTACACAGGAGGAACAAGCTGGCCTGCCTCCCTCACAGAACAGCCAGACATTGTCACCTGAAACTGGAGACAAAGGTTTATTCCCTAGTCAAGTGACTGATCTGCTTGTAACCTGTAGCCCTCCCCCGCAAGGCTCAGCTGAGAACGGCCTCTCATCTGACCACATCAGCACATCTCTGGTGTACGCTGAAGGATCCGTGCCTTTGTTGGATTTAGAGATTCCAGACTGGGGTGGCAGTCTGAGTTTGTGTCCCATCAGTCCAGGTGAATGTTTGGCCTCATCATTAGGTGAGCCTGAGGTGAAATGTGCAGGAGAAATCTCAAATTTGACTTCAGAACTAGGTGAGAATGACTCAGGTGCTGTGGATGTATCAGTGGAAACTTTGTCACTGACAGCGGCTCAGGCTGAAGATGCCCTCGTCACTGGTGAGTTCACCAGCGAACGTTGCTCTGTGGAAGACTGTAAGGGTTTGATGGAGGATCTTGTCTGTTCTGAAGCCAAGCCTCAGGGGAACGAGGCAATGGCTTCATGCTTGGCTGCTGCTAATGGGCACGATGGGGAAACTTCGGAGTTGATGCCGCAAAAAGGAGCCCAGAATGGAAACGATCCCGATCTGATGACAGAACAGCGGGGAGAGGAGAGGTTAGCTGGCACCAGCCAGTCAGGTGGATCAAATGCTCGTGTGTCTTCTTTTGATTTTTTGGTTCAAGACCTGCACAGTTCTGCTCCCAAGACTGGAAGGACTAGTGAGCAAACTGTGACAATTTCCCTCTCCAAGATGGTGGCTGATGACTCCCTTCCAGTGGTCTCAGCTGTTAATGCAGAGGAGGACAATATCTCGCCACTGAAAGCTGTTTTCGATGCGTTAGATCAAGATGGTGATGGATTTGTTCGCATTGAGGAGTTCATGGAGTTTGCTGCTGCGTATGGGGCCGACCAGGTGAGATGCTTGACTTTCTTTTTTTTTTGTTCTTTTGCATCCCTCATTTTTTTCAGCTTACATCACCTGCTTAATGGATACCAAATGACGTTTATGCAAAACAATGCTTCAAATACATAAATGATTTATTATTGATTTTTCTTCTGAAGCACTCAGCATCCTGTAAAAAGCACGTTTAATTCAATGAAGTGAAATCCATCTGTATGATGTCACTCTGCAATTGGTATCATAACATACTGTCAGTTTCATAGCTCGATTATCAATAAAAGATGTTTTGCTTTGTTCTTTTCTAAGCTCAGTAAAGAAAAAACAAAGGGATTTTTTTTGCTAACCTGACATATATTAGAAGGGATAACTTCTAATATATAACAAATTTAGCAATTACCACAGCTTTTTAATAAAGCCTGGCCTAGATCAGCTTGTCAGCCATATTTGGAGAGAAAGACAAGAGCCATGATTTGAGTTATCATCCAGATAAATCTGAGGAATATATTGGCTACGATAAATTCTGTGAGGCCTGGCAGGCCTCCATATGTTAAATCTCAACTGTCCATCATCCTGTTTGAACATCCTCTAGTTTGGAGATAATCTTTTAAAATGACTGATATGTTTCTCTCCATGACCCAGTGACATACAGACCTTTAGTTGAAGAATTTTTACATTTTCAAAACCTAATTTAAATTCATTTTTCAGGACAAAATAAGCTAAATGAAAGAAATGTTGTTGCTGACAATATGTTGCATGTGTTTCATGTTCTATCCAGTAGATTTGTTTAGGTATCTCATTTTTGGCTGAAGGTTACATTTAGCATTTGAGACAGGTTTCACACTCCTCAGGCTAAATGACGTCCTGTCAGACATGCTCGTCTATGTCTAAATATTGACTAAATGACTAATCTTTAACATGTGACCACAGTGCAAACAATGATGTCATGTAGACATCCGGTAATAGAAGTGAGCTCAGGTGTCAAATGTCCTCCATGATCATTTATTCGAAGCACCTTCTACTCATTTGTTCTTCTCATTTCTTTCACCAGGTAATAAGAGTAGTGGTGAGGTATGTGCAGAATGTGAATATGTTGCACACTAATGCTTTTAAATCCCTTCTCTTCATGTTCAAAGCGTTTCTGCTGCCCCTGATCCGTTCCATGTCTAGTCCTATTTATCCTTGGTTCCCCAGGCAGAAAAAATGGGAAAATGTATGAGAAATTAAATGAATTTTCCTGAGCCTTACCATCTCTGTGCTTTTTAGGGACAGCAGAGCAGGTCTGGAAATATGGAATGGAAATATTTCAAGATTTTCAAGATAGACTTGGAATTGATTTGACTTAATAGGCGAGGTCTGCTTCACTGTTTTTACATATTTGGTTCCTTCAGCAGCCCCTCCCAAATATGTAGATCAGTTAAAGTTTATTTTTCTTTCTTGGAATTTCTCTTGGAATGTGCTGACTTATAAAGTCTTTATTTTTGTTTGGCCTTTAGGTTGTCAGAAACACATGTCTGTATGTAGATTTCTGTCTTTTCAGAGACATCAAGCTTGCCTTTCCCATTCTCCAGAAGTAATCAGGCGGCAGACAGACGTCAGAATGCATTTTTGTGTCAATTTGGCATTCATTAGCTGAGCTCAAGGTTCCCGATAAACATAGTTTGTGATCTAATAATCCCTGCATGAAGGTTGTTTGAGGTTAGTGTGCTGATTAAAACTTTGCAGCAGTAAATTGTGAAATAACATTTATCTATTTGCGGACATTGGCAGCGATACAAATATTTAGTCTGTAACTCCATAAATATTGAAATGAGTTCATTACATAAGTCAGGTATCTGGATTTAACATGTGTTTCTATAATATTCTGTTCTCAGTGTAATGTAGATTTTTGCTTTGCATACATGGAGTTTGCTTCCCTTTGGTCAAGCCTTATTACACTGATCACGCTGTTTTTATAACTTCTTAGATAAGATGAAGCCACACGGCAGGCATTGTGCACATTCTGCACAACTTTGCATATATTGAAAAGAGCAGAAAGGCATTCATAACACGTGTAAATGCCTTTGCAGTTACTTAAGAGACTGGACTTTCTGCTGTGATGTTGATTTCTTGTCCTTGCATGTCAAACTAGGGAGCAGGAGCTGCTTTTTTCCCGCAGCCATGTGACATACATTCTACATGTATTCAGTTCCAAAGATCGATCTAAAAACCACTCACAGTGGTCTCACGCGTGATTTTTAACCCTGATTTTGCACAAAAGCCACGCTCCACAGCATTGTGGCGGTGGCTCTCGTCAGACGACTCTCTCAGCACTGCTTTAGCTAGAGCGTCCCTCCCCTCACCCACTGCTTTTTATCTGCTGCCCCTGTAATCCACGATGGAATGCTCTGTGCTCTGAAGCAGCCCTCTTTTGTGTCTGCTCGTGTTCACATTTTATGTCCAAAGATCATTTTGTGTTCTGTCATCTTTTGAAAAGCACTTGGCTTATGAACATGTTATCAAAGCTCTTGGAGGAGCTATTGTAAACCCCTCTCCCCAGCCTCAGCAGTGGGTATTCTTCATGGGTCTGTTTCCACAACAGTGGTCTGTGTGGAGGCAGTGAGGCGTTCCATCACTGGTTACCAACAATAGAAGAAATTGAAAAAGTTTGATGCTTAATGCTGCAGCGGTCACGGCGTTGCCACAGTTGAGCTCATATCTATCTTATCTCTCTTTCTCATGTTGATAATACAAATGAAAAATGCTCGTATGTACATTTGTTCTTCTTTTTTAAAGCACTTCCCTGTAGCCACCTGCTCAGCTCACAAGTAAAAACCTACAAAGGTCAAACAAAATAAAATGCGGTCTGAAATGGTTTTGTGGTGTCATACGGTGAGGTGTGGTTGTGACTTGAGTCATGCAAGAAGATAGTCGAGGTGTTTGCTGTGTTTAGTTTATAGGCTACACAGTAACAAAATACTTGTAGTAAATAAAATCATGATCAGTAAGTGATTCATGAAGTCATTAGAGATTTTTCCTGAGTCTTGGTTGGCTCAGGTTTGTATCTCAAATGAACTTGAATTCACCTTTTTTGGTTTTAGGTTACACCTCAGAATAACTAAACAGGCTGAGTTCGGGACACCTAAGGGGCCTGACACTGCTGCAGAGGCTTAACAACACAGATGTAGGCCATTGATACATCCCACTGTTTAGGAGGTTTATTGCTCTGAATGGTTTGGCTGAGGCTGCAGTTCATCCTACACAACCGTATTACTTCCTGGGTTTTATTCAACACACAATCACCAAAACTGAAAGCTCTTTATTATCATGGTTGCTCAAAATTAACACCTTGATCACAGATGCTCATCTTCTTCCTCCACCACATCTCCGTTTTCTCGCCTCATTATGCAGAGGTGTTGGTGATGATGTGGAGGAAGCTACATTCGCCACTGGAAAATGTTGTTCATCTTCTGCCTTCAGTGCTTAGCAAATCTGTCAACAGAATAGTCGTTTACTGTACCGTTACAGTCGCTGAGTTAAGACAATCGTTAAATCCAGCTGGGCTTAATTCATCAAACCCAGGTCAGAAGCTAAATGAGCTGTCAAAACCAGTTTACAATTCGCTTAGGCCTCCCAGTCACCACAGTCAGAGCTTAGCGTGGCTAAGCAGATCAACTTGTTGTTAAGTGCAACCGATTTAAAAAAAAAAACAAACAAAAAAAAAACATGTAAGAAAATCTCTGAAATTACCATGTTCATTCCCGTGTACACTTTAATTTTCAAATAATAAGCATGTTGAAACCACAGAAACCCCAACCAGCACATTTTCAGGCTCCCAGATAATTCTGCCAGTAGCACATGTTTGAAATGCTACTATAATAATGGGTTTGAGGGGTATTTTTGATAGTGTGTGACTTCTGTTATTTATGTAAATAGATCTAATTGCTTAGTGCAACTGATAATTCTGCAAATACAGAAATAGATCTTTTTCCCAGGACTTTGTGAATTCGATTTTAGGAACACATTTATTAAGATTAAGGCTGTCTGAGCGTGAATTCAAATAGATTTACTTTTAAAAATATCTTGGAATCGATTTTCAGTCCAAAGAACATATCGTCTTGTTGCCAGGTTACCAATATGTAGGAATATAAAGAATGTTGGTGCTCTTGCATAACTCATTTATCAGGTGACTGCAGCAACAGTACTGCGATCTTTATTATATTACATGTGTGCAAGTGTGTTGAAGCATTTCACTGAATGGGCTGAAGGTCTTCAACTGAAAGGAAGGTGGAATTAACACATTGTATTGAACAAATTTGTTTATGCTCTTGCTAGGTTTGTGCGATTTTTATGGTTAAAAATGAATATGTGTAACTCATCATTGTGGATCAAACACTGATTTGTCACACATTTCTTTCATCCAGCTCCACCTCTACCCCACCATCAGTACTAGTTCTAGTTTTGAGTCTTGTGTTAATTTTGTCATTCAGGTAAAGGACCTGACCAAGTTTTTGGATCCCAGTGGCCTTGGAGTGATCAGCTTTGAAGACTTCCACCGTGGAATCTCTGCAATTACCAATGGAGGTGTGTGTCTTTTTATAGAAACCATGCAGTGTTCAAGATTTGTTTGGCTATTGAAGATTTTTTTGACCACGTTAATACTAGTAGTCCTGATCAATACATTGAGATAAGATTTGCATTCTCATCTGATTCCTAAGGTTTGATTGATTTCTGTATTTGATCCATTTTCATTGTTGATGATAGTGAAAGAGTTTAGACTGAACACATCACATACGTTTGTTGATGATGTGAAAGCAGCTTATTGAGTGTATGGTATTATTGCCCTGCACTTTCTGGGCTGAGCTGCTCTGGTTACTGAGACCATAAATAAGTCATGACCTGGAGATGCACATGGCTTTACTGGCAGGGTTTCAGAGCAGAGTGGCAGAGTCCTTTTCACATCAATTATTTACTGTCCTCACTCGCCCCTCTTTCTTTTCTCACTCTCCTGTTTTTCTTTATGTTACTGTGGAAACCAAAACGCAAGGCGCATAAAAACATTTTGAATAAAATAACATTTGTTTCTGTCACATATTGTCCTCATATTGCATGCTTTTGGTCAGCACTGTTCTACTGCTTGCCTTACCTTCTTTCCTACCTCGGTCTGTTCTACATGCTCAGCACCCATGGACCCATGAATCTGATAGGTTTATTATTTGTGTGTGAAGGTTAAAGCTTTACTTTAACCTCCCAAGTCACTCACACACTGCTGAGAGAATCCCACCATGCTTGTAAAGGTGGAGCCCAGTTTTTATTAGAATTTGTGGCTGTGGCTAACAAGTACAGTGAAAGGCAGCTCTTCAGTTTCACTGTTTTCATTTTAGATTTAACTGCATTCCTCTCTCTTTGTTATTCTTATTTCCGCAGCACTGTCAGGAATACCATTGAATAAAAACGTAGCTGCGGGGTGTGGAAATGCCCGGTCTCCTGTAGTAGCTGTGGCATCTCTTCATTAACCAAATTTAATTTAACAAATATCTCTGAGCTTTGCTGCTTACAATTAACCCTGTGAAGTGCAGGTACCCCAGTAGAATCCACCTCATTCACAGGCTCCATTATTTACTAAAATGAGCAGTGTGTTTTATGAGTAGTGAGCAGGTTTCATGTGCCAGGGAGCTGGAAACCCTTGTTTCCTAGCAGCTTTGGAGAACACTGCTTGAGTTGTATTGTCTCACTGGAGCACTATGAGCTCTTCTGTTTACTAGATAAAGGAGCGCAGTGGTTGATGGGAGGCCGTCTAAGGTTACCCTACTTGGCTGCAAGTGATTCCAACAAAAGTCTGAAATGACAACATTTTACCTGGACATGGGATGCCTTTTGCCCCCATTTTATAGCTTTATTCTCCCCCATTACCCTAGCTAAGAGACATTTTGCTACATAGCCTTTGAAATATGAGTGTCAGAGTTACATAATGTGAGTTGTCGCATGATTTTTTTTTTTTCATTACTGACAGCAAATTTACCACAGTAGGTCTACAGACACATTTTAGCCAATATAATATATATGCATTGAAAGATGTAGTAGCTTGAAATAATTATTTTCTATTTTTCTCTTTCTAATGGCAGATCTACATTAGGTCCACGTAGTATGCTTCATGACTTCATGGGAATATTGCAAACATGCTAATCTTGTCTTCGTGTCACATCTGCAGGTCCAGATCCACAGCTTTACAGTGTAAACTACAGTCGGGGCGATGGAGCTGGTGGCTGTCCAGAGGAGTATGATGAGGTGAGGCAGCAGAGAGTAGGCTCAGCCTAGCTTGTCATCATTTGCATGTGTTCCAGTCATCAAGGCTTCCCTTCCCGTAGTTGCACCCAAAAGTCCCATGCTGAACTCTCCATGCACTCTGTCTGCCTACTGCCATTTACGGAACAGCTTGCAGGGCTATCATTACCACTGTGTGAATGTTCCACAGGCACAAAACACCATGTCTCGGGTGCCACTAAATAGCCTATGGCAGGCTTGGGTTTGAGTATTCTTTTCAAACACTGAATTAACTGGAATGAGCTTTGAGTTTTACATCTGTGTATTATTGTTTTTACAGTTGTGGTTGGCATATCTGGAATACCACACTCCTCTTGAGAACCTGTATATTTATACACCACTGTTTCTGGCCACTGCACAATTTCAGATTTTCTGCTATCGACTGCACCGTGTTCTGTTTATCCAGCAGCTCCGTAAGGCACACCACCAGCACCCCCTGTTGGCGTGGTATGGCCGTGTATGACAGTGTACCATATTCGACTACAAATGGCAAATAAGTTAATTTGCCTCTGTAAATATCAATAAACATACAAAAATTATGGTTAATTGTAAATCTAATACACACAAACAAATGTTCAAATTATCACTATGAGTCAGAATTTCTTTTAAGACATAATACATGTCTGCTGATGGACAAATCATGAAATAGATAATTGGTTAATGTTATTGGTTCTTTACTGGAGCAAGTCAGATTAAGGAAAAATGACACTAACACATGTAGATATATGCTAAATTGGAAAGTTGACATAAAATTCAACTCAACAGAGATTTCCAAACTCTGTGTTGTTTCCTGGATCCTGACCTGTAAGCAGCATTTTTGAGAAGTTCATGTTTTTGGTAAATGCCACACCTGTTTCTATAGCCTTAAAGTTTTGGCAGAAAAGGCATGCTCCTGAAAGGCTGTTCTGTTTGAACCATGTTTACTCTCAAAACAGGCTGTAACGTGCTATAACACCCTTTCCTCCCCACTTTCAATAACTATTTCCTTCCCATGCTCACCCTAGATTCAATTCTCAAGTAGAAAACAAAAATAAGTACCAGTTTCTTCTATACCACTTATATCACACCTATATTATATCATCCAACAAGTCCTGTTTTTTTCATTATGCACATTTTATGTCAGTTCTCTTAATTTTGTTTGAAAATACTCTGAGTCTATAATGTCGAAGGTTTCTACTGTCACCATTTACCAGGAAAGATTAAATAATTATCAAGCTGATAGTGTTTTAACTTGGTCGGCTCGACACGACTGGATGTTTAAACTTTACAACTGCCACTCTTTGGACTTTGTCTCTGGCTCCTCCCCTCAGACAGCCCAGTTGAACTCAACATAGGGGTAAAGTTTTTTTTGAGAGTTTTCTCTCTCTCATTCTGAAACGAAATCAGGGGACCGTTAGTCAGAGATCTCTGGAGGCTTTCATGATCAGCCAGTCCTCCTCGGGAAATGGTTCTGGGTGTGAAGGATAGCCCCTTGGGCCCTATTCCTGTGGATGCTTCATTTATTATGGTAATTTAGGTCGTCTATTGTTACTCACCTGTCACCTTCATTACTGCTCTGATACCTGACAATATGTGTCTAGGTGCCAACAGCTTATTCTACATGCACTAGATTCTGCTTTGAGGATTTAGTATTTGTAAATACCAAATCTTAGACCTTATGCTTATAGCATTTTAATACTGCAGTAGGTTTTGCTGGGATTCACTGTCAGAATTACATCAGAAGTAGTTTTGAGGTCTGAGAGATTGCGATTAGATCATCTTTGCTTATAACATTTATCCCTGTTTGCTTCTGCAGCAAAATGAGGTGACTGACAGTGCATACCTGGGCTCTGAGAGCACTTATAGCGAATGCGAGACCTTCACAGATGAGGACACGGGGGCTCTTGTACCCCCTGAGATGCATGAGGATGTGGAGACAGACAGCGGCATCGAGGCCACATTGCACGACCCTGAAGATGGTGGGACGAGGTCAGTATTTTCCCTACAGACAGCCCGACATTGTTTCATACTCAGTGAATATATGTATAATCTTAAAAATAGCTTGTTTTTATATCATAACTCATAAATGAAGCTTCAATATTAGATAATTAATTCAAAATTTATATTTCATATCATGAAGATGACAATAATTATTGCAGCTCTTTAACCTTGAAGTGCACGTTTAGCGCTTACACACTTACACATACAGCTTACACATTACATCACGTGGTTTTCGGAGGCCTACTTACCTATATTTAGATTAGGTAGTAAACAACCACTGCATAATTAACCTGACACCTTCAAGGCTAATGTGAACAGAATTACTGTTTTCATGCCCTTAATGTCACAACAATCACCATTTCATAGTCAAGAAGGACATGGGCTCCTGATATTTCCTGTCAGTGTGAACAGGCCAGCTCATTTGGGAACTAGAAAAAAGCAGTGGAAGAGTGCAGACCTCCACCAAGCAGGTTATTTCCGCGCATATTTTGACTTACACCCATATAGCATACATATATATATGTTTATAGGCAGTAGTAATACACAGTTACAGAACAGAGTAGGGTGCTTCAATGGTGAGGGTCCCCCCAGAATCTAGAACATCACCCCATGCCTTTTCCTTGGTCCATTATCAACATTTCCTGAAAATTTCATCAAATCCATTTCGAGTTATTTTTCTAGCAAACAGACAAATGGCAGCTGTCCTTTGGTGGAGGTAATAAACTGAAATGAACACAAAATGAACTGCAGAAGGTCCGTTTTGCATATGAGTAGATCAACCTAATATCCATCCTAGATTCTGTCCTGGTTTTCTGCAAAAAATTTTGATTTTTCATCTAGCTGAAAAAGCTAGCTGTCATCAGCTGTTGGCCATGGCGTTCCATAACTCTTTCAAATGGGATATTTATAAATAGACTTGGGCTATTTCAGTAATTTATGGCTTTCTCAACTTGACTGTAAGGATTCAATTTCTGTATATCTCTCATATATATATATATATATATATATATATATATATATATATATATATATATATATATATATATATATATATATATACACACACCCACACACAATGGTTCACATTTCTGTTGGTTATAATGATGGGATGATTATGTTTTAATGATATGCGTTTAAATGCGTGATGTGTGTGTGTGTGTGTGTGTGTGTGTGTGTGTGTGTGCGCGTGTGTGTGTGTGTCAGGTGTATCAGAACACTTACGCTAACAGTTTGTTTTAATCCATGAGAGGCAAATATATTTATTCATTATATTTATATATTTTGATAAAGCCCCTATTCAAAGGTTTAGTCTTTTCATCGTGTTATAGGGTTAGGGTTATTGCCTGAGAAAAAGGTAATAAATGTTACTGAAAGACCCGGTCTGTGTGACTGTTCATACAGAAGATGCTCTTGTTGACATGGTGTTTAGTTGAAATGTGAGAAGTGCAGAAAACTGAGGTCTGACTCTATGACCCTCCGTGACCTGTGTGTGCAGCTTAATGACAGATTGGAGCGGTCTGCCTGACGTAGGCTGTGCACGGACTTCCCATTGCATGACTGAATCTTGAATTGCAGGAAATGTTGACTTAGCTCTTTTTCCCTCTCTGTTTTTCACTGTTAGAGTGGGCAGATCTGAAAGTTCTGCACTTATTCATTCATTCCCCTAATTATATTTTCTCATTTCAGCAAAAGAATCTTGTTTACATATATATAACATGGTGAACCCTTTAGGAGCTTAATTAAATATAAATTAATATTTAATTGTCCAGTTGAAAGAGTTTGCCAAAAAGCTATTGCGATCATCAGATACGATTATAAACAGAGTAAGAAGTTTTTGAGTGATGGAAAAAAGTGGAGCGATTTTGTCAGTATTATATACTACAAAAAGTAGGAACTTTTAACCATTTTCTAAAGAAATGTAAAAAAGGTCATCTCGTCTGGCTCTCCCAGCATCCCTTAGCCATATTAAGATTAGAAGTATATGCATTGGTCTGGGGATTAAAAATCTAACAGGATTAGCCTCCCCCACCCTTCTCTGTCCTACCCGTGTCCCTGCACACATTTGGCCCTTGTAGGGTCAGCAGGACTGTCTGTTGGCCGTTACTGCTTAGCTCAAATCTGCTTAACCCACTCACGGTCAGCTCTTGCTGCTGCAGTCTCGTGTCTGTCAGTTGGCAAGGTTGGTGCAACTTCATCTGTGGCGCTCCGCACAGTTGTGGACTCTGTGATTTCCAAAGACGGAGTGAGCGCTGGTCTCCAAACAGGAGAATCACTTTTTTTTGCTTGTGCTTTAACTTTGTGGAAGTTCAGGATTCCGCTCTGGTTGTCCGGGGTTTTAACTCCAGTTGTCCCGCGGCTTTCGTGCCAGGGCAGCGGAGGCCGTACAAAGATGCGTTCTCCCTCTTCATCGTGTCTTTGTCCGAGCAGTCTAAATGTGGAGCCAAGTAGTGAGAACCCGACTAAAGGGTGAGTGCCTTCAAAACCAATGGTTGATATTAAGGTCAGGTTTTCAAAAGACGTCACTGTAGCTCGATTCTTTGTTTTTGTAGTATTTTATGCTTTCTCATTACAAATTGAGGTGAAATTTTCTGTTGAGGGAGCATCTTTTTGTGCCACTTTGAGTATGAGTTTCCTGTTTTAAAACCTCTGCTATGTCCTGTTTACAGCAAATGCCCTTTTCCCTGTTAGGTGAAGAGCATCTTGATTAGTCAGTGAAATGTGTCAGATTGTTTTCAGCAGTGGAGGAAGACAGTCCTTCTATCAGCACAGCTACAGACACTGGTTTAACCTTACGCGCTTCAGACATATGGCTTCCCTCTCAAGAGAGTGGTTCTTCTTTGGCAACAAGCCACAACACATTTTGTTCTAGCCAAAGCAGCCCTTGGGATTAATGTTGATTAAAAGATTACCCTTTGAAGACAAGTGATCTTTGAATTTGTCTAGATTGCGGCACTTGCTGGGGCAAGATGAATTTTTCTTGGTTGAGGCTCACTGGAAACTTGCATATCATCATTGCAGCATCTTGTTAGTTCACACAATAACAAATACATTCACTCCTATATCCCTCAGGTTCTCCCTGAACTCAGAGCTTCACAGCCCTAAACCAGCCTTGCTGACAGTCATTGGTGGGGAGGAGGAGCACTTTGAGGACTTTGGGGAAAGTAACACCTCTGAGTTGCTCCTGGAAAGCACGGTGGATGGGACAGAACAACCGAGTGACTCCCATCTCCTGCAGCCCCCTGAGCAGGTCAATGGCTCCTCCTTGCTGTCTCCCAGGTATGTGCTCATCTTCCATACACTGTTGCCACAAAACAGTCAATAAAGTATTGTTTGATTCTGATAAAACAAAAAAAAAAAATCTGAGATGTGGAATAATAACGTAGTATGGTATAAATCTAATTTCTGTCATTCCATCTTTTGTTTTTTTGTCAAGAATTCTCTCAAGATAAACTGTTTCTCTTTCAAACTGTAAATGAGGTCCAATGTTGATAAATGGCTTTCACAGATGTCCTTGATCTACCTTATCTGCCTACTTTTTTGCAAACAGCAAGATATAATGTGTGTTTACAAAGTTCATTCCATTCTGCTTTTCTTCCGCTGCTTCTCTCACATAAGTCAAGAATTTTACTCCGACGAATACTTTTGCACACAAAACATTGATAACAGGTCTAGTTGTACATCGTCTTCTTTTGTATTCACAATAAATAAGTCTCAGGGTGACAGTCGGGAGTCTATCAGGGACAAACCGTAGACCAGATTAAGATGAAGTACACCTCCATCACTGTACAAAAGCAAAGTCCAAATGTCTGGGGAGCAGATTTGGTATCAGCCTATAGGTTCAATTGTAGGGTACAACACAATGTTTATACATTATACAGCTAATTTGATCCTGCATATATCAGCCTGATTATAAACACACTGAAGTAACCATCATTATTGTAGCACCTTTTATTTTCAGCATTGATCTCCGCATTGTTGGACAGATGCAGACCGATTCTTCCTCACAAACAGCAAATGTGCAGCTGTACACACAGGCTTTCCTCTCTGGTACCATTCATTTATGGTCAAGTGCCATTTATAGCCCTCTCCCCATTTTCCTCCTTCTGTTTTTACCCTTAACCAATATTGGACTTAAATCTACAACTTTATTTTATTTAGATGAGCACAAATACAATTTTTGAAATATATTTTAGTAATATTTTTTAGGATTTAAAACCCTTAAACTCAGCTTACTGAAATGAGATTCTGGTAACAGAACAATACAAATATATACAAAAATAAAATTTATATAGGCTCAAAATTACTACTAGTTCATACATTTTATGTGATTGAATACAAGGCAAGCATTTAGAGGAAATGATGGCTTGACCAAAAAAAATGCAAAAAAAAAAACCATCCCACAAGTTTCACCCACTCGATGTGAATGCGTCACTGTTTTGAGCCAGTCATGCTTGGTGTTGCAGTGATTCCTCCTACACACCCTCCCACATTTATCCATCTGCATATTATCGCACTCTTGACAGCTTTCTGCACAAACGCATAACTAAGCAGTACTTAATCAGAAAATTCTTTTTTACACAGTCAGGTGAGCTGTCTGGGTATAACAGTATATATGACCATCAAGCGACGGTCAAAGTACAGCAAGCACATTATATTTCTGCTTAAATAAACAGGAACCTGTGCCAGCCTGTTGCATAATTCAGACCCAAATCACTTTCTGAATGTACAGTCAGCAAGTAGTGGTGATGTGGGGAGAGGGTAAAGTTTCAAAATGGTGATATAATTATCTTATATCGGTTTATTAAACATGAAGATGTCAAGAGGACACATAAGAGATCATGTTCATTCTTTAGGAATGCTTTCTCGTACACTGCAAAAATACACTCACGGTCACCTTTCAGTTTGTCTCACATTCTTCTCTCACTGTAGCCCTCACTTATCTGACTTGTATGGATTTCATCCACTGCCTCCATCATTCCTGTCTGTCACTCACCACTTCCTCCTACTTTTCCTCCTTATTTTCCTCTCTCCAGTGCACCTGCTCCTCTCCCTGACTGCTTTCAGAGCTTCCTCAGAGAGGAGGCCCTGGACTTTTTCTGTAGCCAGTGTCACAAACAAATAAGCCGTCTCGAGGACCTCTCCACCCGTCTCAATTTCCTAGAGATGACTAGGTAACACGTCACTCACAACCTAGTCTGGTTACAAGCTGTGTGACTGTGTTTGTGGTGTTTAATAGGTGCAACTGCATGCATGCACTCAGACAGTGTGCCTTCTGCACACATGGTGTTGTGTGTGACAGATTGCACTCTTCACATACACGTACTGCATGCTGTTCCATACCTTTCCCTCTCTTCTCCTTCTTTTTGTAAGTGCAGTGATCTGTCTTTATACATTAAAGCAGTTTTGTGGTTGCTAATTTCCAGTTGTACTTTGTACATATTAAACATTCTACTCTACAAAGTTGTGTATAATTAAATAATGTTGGATCACAGGTGAGTGAGTTTATTTTGGTTCTGGAAGAGTATATTTTGGTTGGAACAGACGCAGGTCCAGGTTTATTGTCCATTTGCAAGAAAATGTAGAGAAAATGTACTGAAGATACTGAAATATGTTTTAAACTGAACATCACTATGATGAATTTAAGTATTTTGTGATTAGTTTGAGCTTTCTGTAATGGCTTCTGTCATTGATGTTTGCTATGATGTGTGAATACTCTTTAGCTCCTGTTTCTGCCTGTTGCACCTTATCTGTAGGGCTCATGCCTTTGCAGAATGAGGGATGGGGGTGGTGGTGGTGGATATCAGGAGATAGTGTCTCCTTCCTCCATCCCTTTTTTCTTTTCCTGACCAGTTTTCCTGTTGTTTTGTCCCCCTATCCAGTGCTGGTAAGAGGCTGTCCAGCAAAAAAGTTGCAAGGTAAGCTTAACAGTTGGACTGAGTTCATGTTTCAAATGTGAATGCAACAATGTGTTTTCACTATCAGGAAAATAGCAGTTTGTCAGTGGGCTCCAGGGAAAGTAGAATTAAATTCCCCCTTTCCACACATGCAGACACCTCCTCCAGAACAGCTCCATGACTCTGGATACCATGAGCGATTTAACACGGGACATCATGGAGCTTGCTGACAATGACATCACAGACAAGGTGAGACCTCATTTGTCACAGAGCTTAATGAATAATTTTGCTTTTCTGTTGTCAATCACATATTCACTGGTGACCTGCTGTGTTTTTCACCTGTGTGTTTGTTAAACAGCAATAATAAACTTTCATCTTTTGGAAACCTTTTCAAGGTGCTTCTCCTTGAGCGTCGAGTGGCAGAGCTGGAAAAAGAGTCGGAGGCCTCGGTGGACCAACATGCACGGCTGCGTCAGGACAACCTTCACCTAGTTCACCGGGCCAATGCTTTGGAGGAGCAGCTGAAGGAACAAGAACTACAGGCTCACGAACAGCTGCAGCAAGAGAGCCGCCGTCAAAAAGATGCCACGATCAAATTGGAGAGAGAGCGGGAAATGGAGGTGGAAAACCTGCACACCAGGTGAGCGTGAAGAAGTTTGTTGAATTGGTAGCTCAATCCTTCTCACAGAAAAACACTTGAGTTTGTGTTAAATCCGACCTGGACTGTACGTGCCAGTAGTTTGAATCTTTTATATCTATGTACTGCCACCCTGAGGCGCTAATCTGTCACTGCATCTATCTTAATCACCAGTTTAGTTATCACTCTGGAGTTATTTTTTTTACTTTTTTTTTTTTAACTTTTTCTCAGGCTACAGCAGCTTGATGAAGAAAACAGTGAGCTGAGGTCATGTGTGCCTTGTCTTCGAGCGAACATTGAGAGACTGGAGGAGGTGAAAATGATAATGACTCATATGTTGTGCTTTATTTACTGGACTATTATAAGTTTCACTACTCGCCTCGTCTTTACTCCGGTTTTGTTTTCACTCATAGGAAAAGATGAAGCTCCAGGATGAGAGAGACACAATGTCTGATAGGCTGCAAGAAGAGATAGAATTCCGCAAGAAGATGGCTGACAAGCTGAGCCACGAGCGTCACCAGAGCCAGAAGGAGAAGGAGGGAACTCAGGAGGTCAGATTTAACAAATGACACTAGCAACATGACAATTGAATTTGATCATATGAGGTTGTCTAAATGGTTTCCTCTACTTCTCATATTTTAAAATTTCCTGGAAGACTTACTGATATCTTTTCACTTGTTTGTATCTCAGCTTATCGAAGACTTGAGGAAGCAGCTTGAACACCTCCAGTTATACAAACTGGAAGCTGAAGCAAAGAGAGGGCGCACGCCAGGTGCAGGACTACAGGAATACCAGACACGTACGCGCGAGGCTGAGCTGGAGCAGGAGATCAGACGACTTAAACAGGTAGTGCACTCATTTGTGTCTTTGAGCTCTTGAATTTCTGCAGGCGCTCTCTTTTTCTGATCTGTGGCTTCTAACCCCTGCAGGACAACCGCAGCCTGAAGGAGCAGAATGATGAGTTAAATGGACAGATCATCAACCTGAGCATCCAGGGAGCCAAGAATCTAATGTCGGCTTCCTTCTCTGACTCACTGGCAGCTGAGATCAACTCTGTATCACGCTCAGAGGTAGACTTCCAAAATATTACTCAGTTCTACTGCTGTATTCCAACTCCACATTTTTAATCTCTGTTGTTTGGGTTTCCAGTTGATGGAGGCTGTCCACAAACAGGAGGAAATCAACTACAGGCTACAGGACTACATAGACAAAATCATTGTGGCCATCATGGAGTCAAACCCCTCTATCCTTGAAGTCAAATAGACTCCACACACCCACACACAGGGACTCAGGCTGTTAAGATGGAGGAGACTTGGTATCAAGAAAAAGGAAGGAGAAAACAAAAGGTTTCATCAGAGACCAGCAACAATGCACTCCATTCATCAAAGCCCTTCTCAAAAATGAATTATGAGTCGTATGAAGCCCCATCACGAAGGCATCATAGAGTTTGAACCCTCTTCTGTGCCTGAATGTGTTAACCCTCCTGAGCACGCTTTGGTTCTGGTGACTTCCATGTTATTTGGTTAGAGGGACCCAAGTCTCAAACTGTTGAGTGAATGTGTAAATGTGTGCAAGAGGTCTGTGTTATAGAACTGCCATCATATTCCAGTCCCTATTTTGAGCTAAAAAAAAACTAAACATACAGAACCGAAAGGCCTTAAATGAAAGGTGATCAAAAAGAATTCTAGGATTCTAATTCTACCAAGCTGGTGCACATCGGTTCAGTGGTGGTGGCATATGAGCGCTTTCATCTCCTGAACCAGGCTGAATCCTGCTTTAATCCAAGTTTAAATAGTCATATGAAGCATGGGTCAGGAGATCAGCTTTTTTTTTTTTTTTTTTTTTTTTCAGGTTGCTGTGTTGCTACTTTCTGTAGCAGAGTGTTCTGTCATTTTACCACATTCTTTCCAGTGAAACCATTTGATGGGCATTTCTGGGAAATGCTTGGAGGGTTTTGTGTGTGCATGCGTGTGTGTGAGTGTGTATTCTGTGTGCTCTGAAGGGATTTCACAAAAGCATGAAGAGTAGCAAATGAAACAATTTGATTTTTTTTTCCTGACACAGGCTCCTAAATCTAATCTACTGGATTAAAAATGGATTAAAAGTCAAACCAGCCCATACACACACCTGGTAAAATCTCCAACACTTGATCTTAACTTAAAGGGAAACAGTGAAGAGACTCTGAGACTTCTAATGTAGTCTTTCCCGTCTGTCACTGGCCTGACCGCAGTGTCCAATAACTGACTGAAGGTGACGGTGAGCAAGTTTCACCAGGTTATTTAACTGGCTTTTCTTTTCAATACTGACATTTGCAGTATAGGTGAATAATCAAATGGTTGTACTTTGCACTAATGTATGATTTATTTTGCATTATCGTTTTGTTGGTGAAAAATGTGTTCATTTTTGAAGGGATCAGTTTATAAATGGATGTATATTCCAAAGGCATTTAAGAAGGTAAAAGCGCACAGTTAGTTGCTACTGACATAACAGTAGGGTTGTGGGCTGCAGTCCCACTCACACTGTTGAAAAGTAATTCCTCACACTAATTTATGCCATTTCAGAAACTTGTGGCTGTCTTTATATCCACTTGCATACAGTGTGTTTTTCTGCCATTACAAGTGACTAAACGGTTCCATTTTCACTGACTTCATTCACACCAGTCAAACACAGGGCATCGGTGGGTTTTAAAGAAGGTTCTGTGACTCTGCATCAGTGTCACCACAAAGTTCATGTTTTTCCACTTTGTTCAGGTCTTTTTATCACCACTGTTATCACCTGATGCTCCACTGGGATAAAAATAGCCTTGGATGTAAATGACTTGTACATGTAAAGTTTTTTCTACACTCATACTAGATTCTAGGTATTTTTATAGTTGGGAAGAAAAGAGAATTTCTCATCTTACATTGAGAGACGGCTGCCTGTAATCTTCTCTAGCATGTAGCGTGTACAGTATCTTTCCCCCCATAATTTTGAATAACATGACAATATTCATTATTTGAAAATAGATTTTTTTTTAAGTCACCATCTTTAGGGTAGAGTGGTAAACAGAGGAGGAGTCCATTAGACCGTGACCAGCTCAGAATGGCGGTTTGTCAGGGTCACGGTCCCAGTGTAAACTCTGCACCATTTAGGTCTCCAGCACCATCTGCAGGTTCTACTGTTGTCTTCCCAGATGGAGTCAGATCTTGCATAGAAATGTTTGTTTTGTGTACCTCTGAATTTTGAGTGATAAGTAATATGTTATCATTGTTGGAGGCCTCATGACACCAACAATCAGTCATGTGTCCTGAGCTCAGCCTCTTATCTTTGAATAACCGTTTGCCCCAACTGATAAAATGCATCATTCATATCAATGAGTACTGTTTGCAATGCAGTGAGCACTCCTAATTCACCCTGCATCATATCTAAGTGTCTGGTTCTCACAAAATCTTTGACTAAAACTGAGGATTCAGATGTGACCATATAGCAGCATGAAGTTTATAAAAACATTCCTTTTAACAAGAGATGAAGGCGAGTGCACTTTAATCATGTCCCAATTTCTGCCCTCTACAAGACCAAAGCTTAAGCCAAAGTTAGAGCTTATTTCATAAATCTGTCAGGTCAGGGGTCACACTTGGGTAATCATGGGTCAGCAATCAGAGCTTACCTTTTGAAGGAAGGAAAACCATGGCCTGCTAGTCTAGACACTGTGCCACTGTGTCAAACTTTAAACTAACCTGATGATGAGCCCTGGAGAAAGCACTGACCATGTGACTTAGTCAGTTTGTTAAATTATAAATGATGAAGGCTGATCTGTAAATATAAATTGTCATTTTTGTGATTTTTCTGTCTCTCACACTCACTTCCAGTGTCCAGAGAACCTTTGCTCAATGCACAAGCATCACTACTGGAGTAGTGCATGTGAAATGGGGTGATGAAAAGAGAATATTGTAGAAAAGAGTTTAAATTTATTCCTATTTTCAAAGCTAAATGTATAAATAACAGTATTGGTTATAGCTGTGTATTATTTTTGGAGATCTCCAAATGATCTAATCTTAATTGTTGCTGGGGAAATATAATTTCAGTCATTGTTAAAACAGAACAGTTTAAAATTAAGCAGTGAAGTAGAAGAAAATAAAGGAAATATAAAATAAGCCTGTGTTTCATTGCTTCATGTCTCCGTCCTTGTCTCACTGAATATTCGCGGAGCCCAATCGATTTATAAAGACATCACGAGAAATACATTTTCTGGCCTTTAGAAGATGTAAAAAAAAAAAGTCCATGGCTTAAAAATATAGAATACAAAGAGCAGTCATTGGCTAAGGCTGGAGGTGTCTTGGAGACTCTCTTCTCAAACAGTCGATGGGAAAATCCTTTTTGGGCCGCGTGGGCCTTGTTGTTGCAGTACCGCGGCTGGCCGCTGGGAGTGGGCTCAGTCCACTGGGCTGGTTCTTCTTCTATGGTGGCGGACTACAGCGGAAGAGGAAGCCGAGGCTCAGGGACGTGAACACAAACAGGAGCTTTAAGAGTTTCATACCAGCACCTACTACCGCTGATTCTCTCTGTAGAGAGTCTACACTTTGATATGTTTGATTTTGGTTCATAACGCTGTCTTGGTTATCTTCAGTTCGCTTTCGGATGCATCTCAAATCATAAAGCTTGAAAGATTCTAAAATAATCTTTTCTTGTAAGCAGCCCTCTTCTGTAACAGATGGAGACTCTCACACCAAACGCTGAGGTTCGCTTAGAAATGGCCCAGTGTTTCCGCACCCTCACAACTTCTGCAGAAAGCAGAGAGATTATCACCGGGCTCCAAACCCTGAATTCCTACCTGGATGAAGGAGCGGGCGGCAGCACCGCTGCAGCCCAGCGGGCAGAGTTCACCAGAGCTCACTTCACCCGAACCCTTCGCTTCCTTGTCGGTAACATCCAGGCCGACTGGGTTCACGGTTTAAAAGCAGAAGAACGCAAAGAGCTGTGGGATGGTTTGTTCCTCCGTGGGCCTCCAGATCAGACCCTGGTGGTGCTGATGGAGGGAATAGGAGAGCTCAGGTCTGTGCTGTCAAGTCAGAGAAACCCACACGATCTGTTGGTTTGTTTTTTTGCTTGGTTGTTTTTAAAATAATCCGCCCTTTTTTCCATTGCAGACCCGGCATAAATTTGGACCACTTGGTCAGCGTTGCAGAAAGGTTTCTTCAGAATGGTCGGCTTGCTGAGCTGCTGTGGTCTTACTGTCTGGAGACGGGACCCTGTGATTCCCCTCAGCTACGAGAGACCTTGCAGGGTCGTATTGTGGGACTGCCAGACCTGTTGGCAAACAAGCTGCATTTAAACAACAAAGCCCTGTTTCTTCCTCAGCGATATTACCCGCTGCTCGCAGCAGAGATGCTCACTGCTCTGGAGCGTGTTTGTCAAGCCCTGAGAAGTGAGGGAAGCTCTTTAACTCTCCTCTAACTTTAGGTTTATCATTTAATATCAAAATTCTCTGACCTGTTTGAAAGATGGCACAGACTGCTCCCTGACATTCGTGGCCCAGGTACTTGGAAAGGTGTGCGTGCAGGGTCATAGTGGTGAGTTTTGCTATTTTCATTTTTGTCACTAATATAATTTAGGTGCCCTACTGTTGAACTGCGTGGGAGAACACGCAAACGATGAACTTCTGTTAATGGTTTGCAGCATCTGTACTGACTGACTCCTCTCTGCAGCTCTGGTGTTTAATGAGATGGTCCCTCAGTTGTCCACCCGCACACGCTCCGACATGGTGTGGCAGAGGGTCTGCTGGAAGCTGCTGGAAGACGTTCCACAGCGTTGCATGGAGAGCGTGCTTGCGGGACTGGTGCAGACTGTCAGCAGGTAGGACCGTGAGACGTTGAAATGTCTGTCAAGTGTTCAGGAGTTTTCTGTCTTCCTCCAGTGAAAGATATGTCTTCTTTCATAGACATGACGTCTTGGGCAGGATCATTGGGAATATAGTCTTAACCAATAAAAAGGCCCAGTTTGTCATTACACATAAACTTCTGTTGCTACAGTACAGATACCAGGTATGAAGATTCCTTTAAGATTACTTTAAACCATCCAAATATTTTAGGAATTAGATGGGGTTTTTTTTTCTTTCCAGACTCAAGTTTTGAGAATAATTCTGGGTTACCTCGCAGCAGAACGGGAGCGAAGGCCGCTGCTCATCCAGGTTGGTAATTTTTCTGTAGCCACATGCCAACATGTGTATGAGGGATTTTGAGCTGTGTTGTGCTTCTCTGAGCTCAGGTCCTGCGGTCGCTGTCCCAGGCTTGGGCTAACCCCAGTGCAGTGAAACATACTCCTATAGAGCAACAGCTGTATGTCAGTAAAGCCTTGCTGCTGAGTGTAAACCTGCTGGACAACTCTGAGCTACAGGAGCTACGATCTGGTATGAATATAGAAATGTTGTCCCGCCAATCAATGAACAAAAAGGAGGAGTTTTGATTTTTGTACTGGTTTTGCTCAGATTTACTTCAGTGTATGCTGGGGGGCATGCAGAGCCACTTGGACAGCAGTGTGGTCCGTATTAGACATATGGGCATGGTGGTAGGAGAGTGTCTGAGCTCTCGTATGGATATCAATGGAACCAAACTCAAATTTGAGGTAAAGTCTTTATATAACTTGTATGAATCCGTGCTACTACAATGTCTGAGTTTGCAATTTTCTATGTTGTAGTATGATCAGGATGATGAAACTCGAGAGCTGCTTTCTCTGATGACACCTCATTCTGGGGAGGAATCAGAGCCTGAGCCTGTAAGCATGTACGTGTATCAATGTACACATACACACATTTGAGCATACATCAGTGTAATGACAACAAGCTTTCAAATTTCAGGTGAATAAATAACTTGAGTAATGGGTGAATATGTCATCACCACAGTTTACCACTAGATGGCGAGCACGAGCTTTTATTGTCCCTTTTAAATCGTGCTGTCGTGTCCATTTTTTTCAAATATACCTGTGGTCAAATCCTATTAAATGTAGCTACTCTACATATGTAGATATTGATTATATTTAGCTTTTTTCCCCCTTTTCCACAGATGTGAAAATCTTAAAGAGACCAATGAAAGCCCTCCTCTTCAGAGTAAATCACCACAGACCAAGTTGAGCCCTCAGCCAGACTCTGACCTGGACAGGTGAATCTTTGTCTGTAAATGTTTCTCTGCCCTTTAATTATGATTAACTATATTCTATTCTGTGATCTTTGCATAGCGATGATGAGCTCACTCCGTACGATATGTCAGATGATCAGGAGATGAGTACGGCCTCTCCGCTGCGTTATGTACGAGACTGTCTGGAAAGTATGGCTTGACAGGGTTTATTTGGACCTCACCTTTTAAAAGTACGCTTCTGTTTATACTATCTCTGATACTTTCTCATCTGCCCATCTAGCATTACTTTCCTCTGAGGACCCAAAGCGTGTGGAGCTCAGTTTAAGGGCTGCTGAAGATTTAGTGAGGAAGAACATCTTTGCAGCCAGGGAGGTATGAGAGCAACATTATAAAAACTGATTTTTTTTCCTTGCTGTGTGCAACTCATAGTTCACTTATAACTCTGGATGATGTTTGTTTTTCAGATTAGTGTGCAACTCACCAAAGTCCTTCTTCACATGGAGAATAAATACAACATTAAAGACTTCCTAGTTCTCAGACAGGCGACCATGGTGGCTCTCACCGTCATCGACACTATCCCTGTATGAACACATCGCTCTGCACATTCTTTACTATCGTCACACTCACATGGTCACCATTCCATTCACTTTTACTTGACTTTTACTGGCAGGTCACTCAGTATCTGACCACGGAATTTTATTCTTTGAACTACAGCCTTCGCCAGCGGCTCGATATTTTGGAGGTGAGGGTTCTTTCTGCACCTTTGCAAGATGGATTTTCCTGGTTTAATGTGTAACTGAGAAGCTGTTGTTGTTTATGGTGCATCAGGTGATGGTTTTTGCAGCACAAGAGCTCTCGAGGCCGATTGCTGAGAGGACAGATTTGTGTGTGGGTGTAGCAGATACAGGTATCTCTGACCTGAGTCCATACGTCCATGACAAACCTGTCAACTGGCGACAAGAAGTGGAAAAGCGGATTCAAAGCAAGACGAGGCGTCTCACAAAGGTGTCTGCAGCTGACAGAAATTTGAGCCAGCCTTTTGTTGCTAAATGAAGCTCTTCAACCGTTTCTCATGTGATTCAGGGTGTGACACAACCTGCGCCAAAGGCCACCCCGAACCGCTATGCTCCTGTGGCTGGACACTTCTTTTTCCCTTTCCTGAGGAACTATGACAGGTGTGTTCTTTACAGCTAAGCCCCCACACATCAGGCATCTTTTGCTTATTATTATGTACATCTTGATTGAAATGCCTTTTTGGTAGGCCTCTGATGACATTTGACCTGCTAGGCAGCGACCATCTGGTGCTGGGCAGGTTGATCCACGCGTTGGGTGTCTTCATGCATCTGGCAGTCAATGCACCGGTAGTATTCTCCATCTATCTATACTAGTATGAAGGCGTCTGCACGTACGGAGGACAGTGTAGTTCAGAGTCTGTAGGAATTGAATGTGTATTTTTCTCCTGCAGGTGGCGACACAGATGGGTCGGGCTTTACTGGACTTTGTATGGTCAGTGCGCTACCATGTGGACCAGTAAGTGATCGCTGAAGCAGGCTATATCCAAAATGGAAAAATACCAGTTTGTGTGTAAATATAGTGGAACTTTATGAAGGGAAGAAGATTGTAAAGACTTGAATAGTATCTGTTTATTTCTTTGGAGCTCTAAGTTGATGTTTGTCTGTTTTAGGGTGGTGAGGAGAGGCATCCTTTTTGCTGTTTGCTCCTTATTTCTCAGCGTAAACAGCCAAAGCCTGCTGACGGACTTCGGTGATCAGCTCTTTGAGACTAGATCTTGGCTTGCTGGTAAAAGAAACAGAACTTGTTGCTGATTTTTTTTTTTTTTTTTAAATCACGGTCTTATAACTGTAACACCTTTGTTTATTTATTACATTACACTATTACGTGGTCAGCCAGGGATGTCCATTCACACGTACAGCTGCAGAGACCATTTCTGGGAAGGATGTAAAACCAGGACGTCCTGTACCACGCAGATCCTAAATGATGTGACTGACTCATCAGCAATTGCGTATTTTTGAGTTCACCTGCAGCTAAAAGTTGGTTCACATTGAATAATTTACAGGGAGCTGGCTGGCCCTCTGAAAGGAAAAGCGTTTCCTCCACGATTCCACAGGAGTGTTGGTGGATTGTATGGCGGTCACAGACAATCTGAAGTTTTGTGTATGGTTAATACATGGAAGTCTCGCTGATTGCTGAGTTTTTAATGTTTAAATATTTACAGATGTCGCTGAAGGAGACCCTGACGGGGATTGTCGAAATATGGCTGTTCAAAGTTTGGTGCTGCTGGATAAGAGTCTAAGGAAACAGTTACAGAATTAACCAGCGTTGGGCCTGGATTCATGAAACTCACTGAGACTGAGACTATCCAAGTCGATGGAGATGGAACAATTACTTGGAATTGGGTTAGCCAGAACCGTCAACCCCCGCGTGTCTTATCTCCCTTTCTGGGAAGCTGATTTACAGGAATGTGTACATAATGTATGAAGCAGAAAATAAGTAATTGAGTAGATAATAGGATTCCATTTTTGTCCATCAATAAAATGTTATGAGGATATCCTTTTAGGCCTCTTTCCTGTACTGGCAGATCTCTATGTCTTGCCTGTTTGTTTGTAACGGACATCCTGGGAATATTCACCCTACATGTGCATACCCACAAATAACGAAACCTACTACTACTTCCTGTAGTGACTCAGATGTTCACCTGTATGTATCATAATAACATTTTGAAATATGCAAATATTTATTAAAATACCCCTGATTTGAGTATCATAGAATATTCAAAATACACTTTATGTTGTGTATATTTACTTTGTGTTCATGGGGAAATGCCTGGGAGAAATGAGATCAGATAAGGATATAACAACATTTATGTTGATTCAATGAGATCCAGTGACAAATATGTTGAAATCCTTGAGAAATGCATTTTGTTTTTCAATTCAAGTATATGAGGATCAATTACAACACACAATACTGGAGTAACTTGTATTGTAAACATCCAATGCTGCATAATATTCCTTTGTGAAGTATGTGTCAAAAGAGAACTATGAATACTTCAGTGTAAAAGGGAGGCTTGTCATTTAACTACATTCTGTGTAATAAAAATAAAATAGCATTGGTGAATTATAGTAAATTATTCCTTAGAAAAGCCTTAAAATTTGCTGAGAATTATAAGTTTATGGTATTATCACGACAAACGTTATCAGCATCTTCGGAGCCACTCGTTAATTTCCGTAAATCCTCTCTCGGGTTGCCAGGGGCAACTGCTCCGAGACGCTTTGGATGTTTAAACAAACATGGCGGTCCTGAGTTCTAGCGGGTTTCTCGTTTCTTGCTCAGTCCAGGCGAAATTGTGAAAGACCGTGATATTTCGAGGTTGAGCAGCTTTGCTGGCCTTCACTCAAGTGAAGCGGTGAGTGACGTTTTTCTCTTAACAAGTTTACAAACGATGGGAATCTACGACAGGCTTTGAAAATGCTAACTTTGGCTAACCCACATAGCTTAGCATCTGATAGCATTTAAAGACAGTTTAGTCTTGGAAATGTTATGCTACTAATGTTAATGGTCTGAATAATGCGGTCTGTCAATACACTAGCCCGTGTCTTCACTAGTTAGTTACTGAAGTGTAATGGCACTACATATAGACTTAAGTGAATATACTGGAATTCAGTGGATGCTAATCAGATTAATGGACGTTTTAGAGTTAACATTCCTTTTAATCCAAAACTGAAAACCAAATAATTCGCAGTGTATAACAAAATGTGAATGGTGTCGTTTCTTCTTATGAAGAGAGGAGAAGCGGCGACATGGCAGTCTATTTTGACCACTGTATTGAAGCCCCTGAAGGGAGTGATGTGCCCACTCTATTGAGCTGGCACTCAGCTCTTCCTTTACTGGCTGTGGCCTCAACCAGCTCCACAAGTGCAGGCAATGTGGACCTATACCTGCAGCAGGTAAACACCCTTCTCAACAACAATGACACTGGATGAAAGGCCATTTGGTCCAATCCACCAGTATTTACAGAACACTGATATTATCATGGTAAGTATATGATATGAAAGTGCACCACATTTACAAAAATAAAAGTGTTTATCCTTGTTTATATGCAGGGAGAGTATGTTGACAGCTGTCATATAGAGCGTCCTCACCAACCTACAGTACTACGGTGGCATCCCACAAAGCCACTGCTGTCAATAGGCTGGGAAAATGGAGACGTTGTGCTTCTGACTCACCCATCTGGAGATCAGACAGTACTTCCCAGTACACACACGGTCTGTATGTTACTGCTGGACTGGAGTAGCTCTGGCAGCCGTTTGGTAACTGGTGATCAGGTGTGTTGCAGTGGCTTTCACAAACTGGTGCATGTATATGTGGTCAGTTTGATGCATGTGGTATTAAAAATATGAGGGCTGGCAGGCATGGAAATGAATTAGTTTTTAATTATTTTTCTAGAATAATCTCAATAAAGTGTTATTATCAATGACAGAGTGGCACACTAGCAGTATGGAAGGTGGACGCTAGAGGGAAACTTCAGGGAAACTATCTTGTGAAGCATGAATACAGCAACCCTCTTACTTGTTGTGTCTTCAGGCCATCTTCACCTGGAGAGTAAGTACATGGAATACAGTTCAGTTAGAATTTTGCTTGAACTCTTAATTAAGAAGATGATATTTAAATGCTTCCCTTTGTTTTGAATATTGATTCTAATATTGGGTGTCAAATGTTTTAGTGATGTAGCAAGATTAGCCCGGGCATCAGTAAGTGGAGATGAGAGTGCTCTAGACATGTTCAGCTGGAAAGGTGCACCTCTCAAGATGGGCCCACAGGAGGGACTTGCATTTTATATCAGCACTGCAGATGGTAAGAGCTAGTGTCTTGTTGTTGTGTCAATTAAATTTTTTTTCTTATGTTTAATTTTCTTATTTTCTCTGAATTTTCTACATGGATAGGTGAAGTCCACTGTATTGATGAGCATTGCAAAACAAGTACACTTGTCAGTGTGGAGGGTGCAATAAAGAAGCTATTTTTCTTTGAGAAGAGAGAGGTGCTTGCTGTGATCACCGAGACAATGATGTTGTCACAGTACACTCTTGGTTCTGAAGGTGGAGCCCAGGAGTACATGAAGGTATTTTATTCATTTTTGTCCATGTAGGTTCTCGTTCATCCATGTCATATTAATCCATAAAGGTAAGGGAAAGAGTCAGCTGGACTGTTGAAAGCAACTGGAAGATGTTTTGCCACTCATCTGAAAGGGTTCTTAAGTTCTCAGTTCTTATGGAGTTCTTATCCAGTTTTTACATAAATTAATTCTGTTCAAAATCTCTATAAGTTTATACCTCTAGTAGAGCTGTTTTTTAATTAGTGTTAATCTTATTTATTAATTATCTGTTAATATTATAAATATTATGTTTATTCAGATGCAGGTAATATAGTCTCTTGGAGACATTGGTATTTGTAGTGGAATGCCTGGCAATCTCTGGTGTTATTGAATCGAATTGGTTCCTGGTTTGATTTTTTTTTACAACAGGTAAAATTGAGCAGTAAATCTGGGCAGAATGTCGATATTGTCTGGGCAGAGAATGGCCTTCTCATCACGGCCACTGGGGAACACTCTATCAGGTGAGTGTGCACACATACTGATATTTGTAATGTATATGTTTTTCCTGTTGTATATTTAGAAGCATCTCTTGAATTCTTTTAGGCTATGGGACCTGGAGCGAGAAGACAACTATGTTTTGACCCTTGATGAGTCTCTGGGATTTGAGTCAGGAGAGATGATCAACTGTGTTACATACTGTGCAGCAAAAGGTAGCAATATGAAATTGATAAAGTGTTTTTAGTTGTTTCAATACATTTTACCTTGTAGCTGAATAATTATCTGCCTTAAGAATCATAGTTCTTCAGGGTATATCAGAGTTTAATAAAGCCTTATTTTGTACAATGTTACTTCAGAAATCTTGGCAGGTGGTACCAGCTGTGGGCGTATAGCAGTATGGAGGATGGGGCAGACAAAGAGCAGTGGAAGTGATACCAAAGCCTTGTGGAAGCTACAGACACCTACTGAAATTGGGGGAAATGTGGTTCAGTTACAGGTACTATCTGAATGAAAGTTTGTAGAAATAGTATGTTGACACACGAGCAGAAACACATGATCATCAACAGAACTGGCTGGAAGCACTCAGGTAGATATTCTGTTTCAGTGGGGCTCTAGTCTGAATCTGCTGGCAGCCAATAATTCAAACACTGTGCTCATCCTGTGTGAGCATCTCATGTCAGCACACTACAGTCAGCAGATGGCAGCAGTACAGCTCACTCCAACGCAGCTTAGCGTTGCTCAATTCTCCACTGGGGCACACCTTCCCCTGCGGTCGGACACACACATCAAGGGAGTGTGTGCCACCAAGGTAAATGTATTTGAACTGGAACATACCACTTGGAAAAAAGAAAGCAGTCTCACAGTTTCATTCTCTCAAAATTAACAGGATTCAGTAACAGTCTGGAGTGGCAAGAAAGTCACTATGTATGAGCTGTCAGGAGCAACTTTTACCATTAAAGGTAAAACGGTGATGTATGATCAACCAAATGACTTTTCTGAAACTAAGGTATCATTGGCAAATTTTCCATGTTTGTAAACATCTCTTGTTGTACAACAGGCTCATTTCCTTGTGACTCCCAAATTGTAGCAGTGCATAGTGAGAATATCTATACTGTGGAACCTAGCAGGGTCCAGATACGCACGCCACAGGTCTGTTTTATATGAAGTGCCTGTATTTTCAAGCATGAATACACACAATGATGTTTGTGACTATAACTTGGGGCCATATTTTTTGCTCAGGGAACTGTCAAGCAGTTGCTGGCCTTCACCAAAGCAGAAGGCAATCCTGTACTTCTCAGTGTGTGTCAGTCTTACCTTGTTGTAGGCACAGACACCACACACATCTGTGTTTTTGATCTCTCCCGAAGGTATGTTGATATGAAAACTAATACTTCTACTACTATTCTTCTTCTTCTTCTTCTTCTTCTTCTTCTTCTTCTTCTTCTTCATCATCATAACAATAATAATAATGGTAGTAATAATAATAATTTAATTTCTGTCATATCTATAGAGATGCTAAAGCTCACTGCAGTGCAAAGAATATGGGTGAACAAATTCCCAATTTGGGAGCTTTGAGCTCAGTCAGATGTAATTCCAACGGCAGCCAAGTCAGCATCTTAATCTCTCAGGTGAATGAACAACTACAGCAGTCTTTCTCTGTTGTTGCAATTTCTTATTGTCAGTCATTTAAAGTATTATATTTAAGTATCTCTTTAGGCAGTTCTTTATGTTGACTCTTCCTCTCAGGTGAATGGACGTCCTGATCGCAAGGTCTACTTTTATGACATCGAGATGGACACATTGACACACTTTGACTTCTTCTCTGGTCGGCCATCTAGTGGTCTCTCGCAGTCAGAAGAAAGTGAAAGGTAAGTGCTGCTGTATATTCTTTCTGTGCAGACATTTCTCTTTGGCTGACTTATGTTGCAGCATGGTGTTTGTTTCAGGCATCAGTTTGAGAAGACAGAATATAGTAGTCGCTGCCCAATATCACAGTTCTGGGATGAGAACGAACCTCGACTTTTTGTTTGTGAAACAGTGCCAATCAGCTCAGAGTCCTCATCAAAAAGCTGCTTTTTGGAAACGGTAAAGACTACTTTTTAGTGTTACGGTGGTCTTTTACAGCTCACAGTGAGAATGATTTTTGTTTTCCTTCTCCCCAGACAGATGTATCAGTAGTGATGCTTTTCTGTACTCAAGAACATGGGCTCCTCCTACAGGACTGCTTCCCTAAGCCCTCAGGACTGCAGGCGATGCTTGCTGTGGATGTACCCTACTATTATTTCAGCTGCAAGGTGAAGCCAGAACACACTGTCCCGCTTGTTCATTGTGTCTTCACTGTGGTGTTGCTTGGGGTGGGGGCTAGTTCAAATTGCAGAAGCCTAATCTTTATGTCTTTCTTCAAATTTATCACTGTTATTATCCTTAACTCTGTTTGGCCTTACTTATCCCAGCTATTATTTTGGAGGGGGGGTTTCTTTCAACCAGAAGTAAGTCTTTGTTGCAGTATTTAAAGCAAGCGTCCATGTTCTTGATCCCTGTTTGTAATAGCCGTGCTTTGAGAAACAGTTAAGGAAATGTGTCAGCAGCATCCCTGAAATACCTCTCTGTTGTGTCCCACCACAGTTGATATTGTGGTTATGTGAACTTTTCATTTTATTCCACCCATTCTCCAAGTGTTTTCCCCATAATTTATCCTTTTGTATTTGTTGTCCTCTCCACATCACATTTCTCATTGTAAAGCAGTAGAATCTTGTGCTAACTGATCTTCCCATCTTTAGCCTGGTGAAAGAGATCCAAGTTTACCAGATAAAACAACATCAGCAGCTTCACATCAGCCTGAGTTAACAAAGGGCTCACCTGCCCAGTTCCCCAATATGGTGTCAAGACGACCACTCAGAGACTTTGTGGGCATGGAGAACTGTGAGAAGGCCACCCGTGATGCTATGCTGAACTTCAGCTTCTACCTCACCATTGGAGATATGGATGAAGCTTTCAAGTCCATTAAGCTCATCAAGAGGTAAGACTTCTCAATGTGCATTCTAGTCATCACATGAACCATCAATGTGAAAACATGCATATGAGCACAGCTCTGTTGGCACTCTTCCTAGTGTAATAGTATAATAGCTTTTTATTCACAAATAAAATTACCTAAGGGCCTAATGGCAAATTCTATCCTATTCAGTCAGTTTTTAATATGAGAATTAAACCATTATTTTTTGGTGTTTCCGATACTGGGAAGGAACAGTGTGACTGATTCTGTTAATGTGTTGGTGTCTATTCAGGGATGTTCTTTTATAAACATGCTGTGACACACACCCTCACAGTACAGACATACAGGATCACAACTTTCTTTACGTGATTTTCAGCACTCTCCTCGAATTCTGCTGGTCTTGCACGTACAAACATTAACTCAATGGAAAAATAGCACATCCCACTTACCGGATATTTCAAAGAATTTAAAAGGGGTGATGACAGATTTACTAAGTTCCTCACTGATGTCTATTTTTACTGTGGCTTTTTGTGTGGAGTATTGTGTTTGATTCCCGCAAATCTGTGCTCACAGGAGTGTGTGTTTCCTGCTGCAGCAACCTGTATCTGCTGGGACTGTTTCTACATTACAAATCTTTGAATGAAACAAAGGTTCTCATACTTACAGTGTGGTATGGACATTATTTTGTTAAATTAAAAGAAAAATTTTAATTAAAAGGGAAAAAAAAGAAATTCACTGTGATACAGCGACTTTAGGGGCCTTCAATTTCTCTGGATCATGTTTCTACACCTTTGTTGGAGTAAACCTGTGACTATGATTTAGGAACACAAACAGATGTCTAAAAAAAGTTTCACAGCTGACAATAACAAATATGAAATCCAATGCAAGGGCTCAGAGACAGGATTAGTATTGATTAGGATTAATAGGATTAATATCCTAAAAATTAGGATTAATATTGGTATCTCTGAAGATGATGCTGATGAATTATTTGTTTTTTGAACAATAATTTCACTTATCAGCTTAACAATGTAATTTTTGATTCTTATGATTTAGATTCATGTACTAAATAGGTTTACATAAGCCTTTATTCAGTAGAAGAACACAAATCATGCGATCTAGTCTATAATTCCCTCAAGCAAATGTTTTTGAGATGAAAACATTTCTGTCTGTCTGCCAAAGGATTCTGTCAGATACAGCTTGGAATTTTAGTCTGTTCAGTCTGCTCTGCTTCCTTTCATTCAAGCTATCCTTGACTTTTGGTGACATGCTCTGGGGTTATCTCCCATACTTATGCAAGCCTCCTTTTCAAACCTTCTATTTAAGTCTCCTTGCTATGTTTCTCTTGATATAGATGCCAAACTCCTCATTTCCTTCAGGAACAGAAACACCCAGCGAAATGTTTAGGTTGAAGGAACAACCATTGAAGGATCTTCTAATCGTAATTGACTGTCATTTGTTCCTGTGTTCTGAATTGATAAGTAATGTGAGATACCAACAATAGGAACAACAACACAACCACACTGTTTGAATATTCACCAATAAATTTATTCAACATAAATGATATATTATTATTCTAATGTGTTTCTATGTTTGCCAGTATAGCAGAAGACAAACCTGAACAGATATACCTGGAGTTGTTTTTTTTTTGTATGATATGGTCATAAAAATACTACCCTTAATACACTATTCTTTAGACAACTGTATTATATTAATTTAATAGTATACAGTATGTACCAAAAGCAGGCAGGGTTTCTAGTGGAAAGCATAATTTTAAAAATGAATGTATAAGTTGGTTAAGTCATTGCAGAATTAACAGTAGAATGTTACCAAATAACCAACATTATTAAAACAATCAAAATCTAAATGCGTCAGTTGGCAGCCCATTTATTTATTTTAGTACATCAAGGGGGGAAATGCTAATGTGGCAAAAATCTACAGGCACAGTGAGAATAGTCAATATTCCTGGTTGGCCATAAATGTAACAGGTCTAATCTAAACTTTTGACTTGTGTCATACGCTTCCCCACTTGCTTGGAGCATATATATTTCAGATGTGAACATGCGTTAGCATTGTGATGAACTTAAAATGGTTGAAAACATTTCTGAGGTATTCTGGCATTTTACTTCAACACCTTTCAAAATCCCCAATTTTTACTGATGCAAGTTGATATTTAATGAGTGCACATCAGAAAAGAGGTCAAGTTCCAGCTTGATCTTTTCAAAAGGTCGTGTAATGTCAGCCTTTCTGTGTTAATTGAGTTTTCAGCTCCCCGTTAGCTCACCTAAGCAAGAATAAATGAAACGTCACACAGTAGTGAGTGTGTTTGTAAGTTTAGAGTGGCATACATGTACACAGTCTTTTATAGAATCTGTCATTTTCATGAATCTTTTTAAATAAGTTTTGCAGTGTTATTTCAGCAGCACAGAGCACCAGGAATGTCTTCTTCTCCAAACCCTAGTTGCATGGGTCCTTGCTGGTTAAGTGTGGATTGTTGTCTGAGCTGTCAGTGTTGGCTGCTGCTTCTCTTTGACTGGGTTTGCGAGGTCTCAACATGGTGATTCCACATAGTCATTGTCTAGTCGTGGATGGAAGGGCGATGAACGACTGATGATTATAACTGGAGGTGCAAGGCAGTCATCACGGCGATGTAAAATGTTCCAGATGAGCATGCCTGCAGCCATTGTGGCCAGTAGGCAAGCTGCTATATCCAGGTAACAGGAATAGGACAGTTGTGTATAAGGTCCAATTCTGTAGAAGGTCACCAGTCCAATCACCAGTACAAAACCTAGACACAAACAAAGAAGAAAAATGATTTTATCAGTTTAGTATTTTCTTCATTTACAACTTCTGTCGATTAATTTCTGTTGTTGCATATGTTTGAAGTATTTTCAAGCAAAATAACAAACCTGGGATACCATCCCTCTCTACAGTACAATGAACTGTTAAGTATAAAATGATTTGAAATGCCTTCATAGCTTTAGAAAACATTGAGACACCCCTGTAGCCTGTAGACTTTCACAGTCAGAGTGTTCTCTGTGTGTGGTCTTTGAATCTGGAAGTCTGTTTCCTCCTAGGAAGAACTTCTGAGATGTTGAGATCAAAGTTGTGAATAGTTTAGAAATATCAGAGCATGAGTATATGCCAAGAAAGCCTTTGAAATTATTTACATCCCGATTTTGTTGATTCATAGTATTCTTGCTCGCGCAATGAGGAACTTTTCATTAAGTTTTGTAAAACGGTTATTGGCGCCCACATCTTGGCCAGTTCTATCTAATATGCCTTCAAATGCTGTTATTTAATATAGGGTCTAAAATAATCCCTGGAAATATGAATTGATTTCCCGAAGCACTCAGAAGTTGAATTTATATGTGGTTCCATTTCTGTGCAGGATGAGTGCTGTCATTGTTGAATTTGAGGATGTGGCCTGTTATCATGGTGTGCTTACCATCATGTATATGCTTAAGAATTCTTAGCTCAATCTCTTCATGTTGAACTTGTCTGGCTCTATATCTAAGTTCATGAATAATCTTCTGTCCAACATCTAGCTTGGGTGGGCTGTGTGAACCTCTTTTTGGCTCAGATTTATCAATCAAACTTCCTTCCCCATCTTCCTCTTTCCATCCTTCCTTCCTTCCCACAGCTCCACACCCTGAACTTTGAGGTTAATATATTTGCTTGGACATTTGTCATAGCGACAATCTAAACAACCCTTCACTGAAGGCCAGGTCTTGGAAATTCATTCACCCTTATTTATTGTTCTTCCAGTTAGGAATTTCTTTGGAACTTCTGTTTACTCTTAAAGGATGTGTGATTGAGCAGGGTGACTAATCATTGTTGGTGCATTGCAGTCACCTTCATGACACGCCAATTTTAAGACTCTTGAGCCCATGGACTTCTGGGGAAAATAAAGTCCACAAAGATAAAATCCCCCAGAACCAAAAGAAATAATAACGTTTGTATCAGGGCAGATGGCCTTTGCCTTGGATGAGTTAATTCATAAAATACTTTCCAATCCTGCCTCCAGGGTGAAACTGCCAATATTGTGCTCCCAGCTTGGACTCTGCCAACACTGCTGCGATATCATTGAATGGAACTGGATGTTGTTATTCCACAGTCTGGTTGTAACAACTGAGCATTTTTGGCACATTTGAAAATGAAAACATTCCTGAGAGAGTGTGATTGTAAAATATCTTCATTCATCCAGAGCTGAAGCCCATTCAGCAGTTCTGGTGAATTCAGAAGTGATGAAGGATAAATTACTAAATGGCAAATACTTATGTCAATGACTTCCAAATATTTGTTGCTTTTGTGAATTTAAGTCAATGTAAATCAACAAATAGAACATATTCTAGTTTTTCTGAAGATAATCTAGCTACCTTTCTAAAAAGTATTTGCCATGCTAGATTTGACTTTGACTACTAGCAATAGTTGTGAGGTGGTCCCCCACTTTGACCCTGACTATGAAGAAGAATTAATTTGGCATTGATATACTTGTTCCTGACTTTTGGTTCCCTCAGGTTTCATCCACCACCCCTGAAAGATCTAATCCAAACATAAATTAGTAATAAAACACCAAACTGCATCTCCTCTCATCTTTGTGACATGGTTTGAAGTCCTGGTGAAAGCATAGTGAGTATTTAGTAGAATTACTTTTTGAATTTTGTCTTCCATTGAAATGATAAAGGTTATATTGAAAATGATAAAGATTATATTGAAACCTTGGTTTCAATGAAACCTTGGTTTCAATATAACCTTGGTTTCAAATATAATCAATTCTTCACTCCTTATAAAACCCAGGTCAGTCGTGTCTGTGTTGAATCATCTAGAATGATATTTTGTTTTTGGTTCGGAACATCCTAGTAGCCAAGATATGTGTCGTCATGTCATTACTCATGTGCTTTGACTATATATGGTAAAAGAGAACAGCCTTATTTATAGAAGTCAGGAAATCAGTCTGTTCTTTTTATAGTCTAGCTGCTGCTGATTAATGGAAGGATCATTTTATTTCATATTGTTGTTTTTAGTAATCATTTTAATCCTAGTATCGTAGTGGTTTGGTACCTACAACAATAACCTTGTTCATGTTTAAATGCGAGCCAGAGACGCCAACAATAAAGCCAAGATTCTTTATAAGTTGCTGGTCTTTTTGTAAACACAGACATAAAAGTCTGGCTGGCTTATCTATACAAAGACAATTCCCACCCTGCTGTTGTATTTACCACAGGACATTTCTTTATCAAAACATGCAGCACACACACACACACACGCACACGCACACGCACACACGACATACACAAACCTCCATGCACATTATCCCTCCTGCCAGTGCACGCACAAACACAGTCGCTGCTCAAGCTGTCTTTACTGTCCATGCCCCCTCCCCTCTTTTTCCTCCTCTAGCTTGTGGGTTTGCATAACAGGTAGTCACAGACGTTTCCTCGTCCTGAACAGGGATATCCTGGCGCCCGACAGTCGCTCTCTGACTCGCTGCAGCTCTTGCCCATGGATTCTGTTCTGGGGCTAAATTTAGATCCAAAGCAGACCCTCCATGCTGCTCTGCCACAATGATACCAACTGGCTGAGTAACCGTTGCCCACAACGCACTTCCTCAGCAGGGGCATTGGGACAGGACATCCCAGGCAGCTCTGGTCTATGGGCTCCTTTTCTTGTTTATGCATTTACGCCATCTCTTAACTTGATTTTTTTAAAATTATTTTACTTAATGAAATAACAGATTTTAAATGTGTTGGGTTCTCCACTATCATCAATCCTCATTAATTTGCATTGTTTATTATTATTTTAACGGACTTTTCTTTTCAAGAGTTTTCTTATTTCAGCATCTGTCTTTCCTTCTGTGTCTCATGGTCTTTGCTCTGTTGGTCAGAATCTCATCAGTTCAGACTTCTTCAGTCATTCTTTTTTCTACTGTTGTTGCAAGAGTGAATTTAGAGAAGTGCTTGTACTTACTGGCAAGCTGGAAGAGTGCAGCGATGGCCTCCTCCCACCACTGTGATTCCTGACTGATGAAGGGCAGTTCAATCAGACCCAGGAGGAAGATCAGCTGGCCAGCAGTCAGGGCTACCGTGGCCATCAGATTGCATGACCGCATCATGTCAAACTGCACTTGAGGGGTCAGAAGAACAAAAAAATTCATTTTGCTACACTTTAAATTCCTGAATTGAAAATTCAGTTTGGTTAATCAAAGACTCAGATATCTGATATGAAATATATGCTATCATGAAACCACTGCTGTTATTTACTAGTCGTCTTTCTGCCCATTATAACTGGATGCAAGGATGTCAACATTTCACCATTCAGGTTCTTGCAGGAAACATTTTCAATCAAGTCTAAGGGAAAATCTTCAAGGAAATCTGATAAGAATTGAACTCCAGGCATGCAAATCACTCTTAGCTTCCCAGCTGAAAAACCACACACACGTCAAATAAATCAAACTGTGGCTGCCATATGGTTTTGCTTATACTGATAAAGCAGTTATATAACAGATGCACCAGAGTAATTTAGAGGTGGCTTACAAAAGAATGTCTACTGTTATTATTGGCTGCTTTAGTTTTGACACGTTTGTTAATCATCTGTTGCAGAGACTTTGCAGAAATATCTCTGCCTCCCTGTTTGTTGTCATTCTGAGCTATAACGTCTCAGATTACATAGACACTTCTAAGCCTGATAATGTTTAAAACAAGTATACAGAATATGCATGTACGTGTTACATGACACTTACATTTAACGGTGCTGCGGGATTCTTGGTAGCCTGCATCATCAGAGCCCCATCCCAGACTTTTACACTGCTTCGGCGTCCCCTGTACTCTTCCATCGCGCTCTCTCTCACCACCAGTGGGGCACATCTTCCATAGTCCCACACTTCGCTTTCTTCCATCCTCCAGGGCTTGCAGGACCCAGCTGGGGGTAAATGCTGCTACATTGTTGAGGACTAGGGACAGCAGGGCCACTGCCACTGCCGCAGCCACTAGCCTCTGCACAGCCATGCGACGCCTGTCTCTCACCACCTCTCCTCCTCCCTCGTGACCCTCCTCCAAACTCTGCTCCTCTTGGGGGTCCTGCCTGCTCCCTTCGTTATCCTCTGGGGTGAGAGCACCAACGGTGCTCTGGACCCCGTGGCTTCCCTCCTCCTCCTCCAGCTGTTAGCGAGTGTTGTCCCAGCACACGCTGAAGTGGACAAGAATGTTGTTGTCAGGCCTAACTAAAGAACATCTCCATTCATCCTCATTCAGTAGTTGGTTGTCATTGCAGAAGATCCTCAGCCCTCTTCTTCAGACAGCACCGCAGGTATGCACGGATTGATCCAAGTGGGACCGAGGTCCATTCCACTGGCTCGGATTGGTTGCACCTTGACTCCTGGTTCTTGAATTTTCTTTTTCCTTATTATTTTTTTCTTCTTTTCCTGTTTCAGCGTGTTGCTGTTTGCACCGTTGAGGCTTATTCCCTTCGTTCTGCTGCCTCCGTGCAAACATGAGTTTTCTCCTTCCCTCTTGTGTTTTCTCTTGAGCCACTTTACATTTCCAATTTAAGAGGCCCCCTACTGCTTAACTGGAATCTTTTCCTCTCTCACTATTTCCAAATCCTTGAGGTCACAGTTGAAACTTCAGGGAGTTGCTGCTCATAGATTGAGACACGATCACAACGGTGGTGAGCTATAAACAGACAGAGCCCTCCCTCTTGTTCACTGTAATTATGCGTGTGTGTGTGTCTGTGAGTTCCAGAGTGTTTGTGTGAGAAAAAACGTCCTACAGACCCCCTTGTAGACGTCACTATTGTGCTCTCTTTTGTCTGGAGCCCATGGGGCGTTTGCTAAAGTCGTCTCTCTCGTGTGCAACAAACACATGGACCACCGCACTCAGCCAGCAACAGGATGTGTTTCCTGAGAGGAAAAGAGGATGGGAAGAGGGGCCAAATGCAGCCCTCTTCCTTCTCTTGTCTTTCCTTTTTAGGCTCTCTAGATCTTGCCGCTGTGTGTGCAGAATATCTATTTTCTGCATTTTAAAGTATTAAAGTTTCAGTCTTGGTTTTTCTGTGACCATATAGAGGCAGATTTTGGAAACTCCTCATGTTTTCTCCTTCACTTGGCCTCTGTAACCCCATTTTAGCAGGGCCCCTAAAGATTTGGGGTATTTCCTGTTGCCTAACTTTAATAAATGGTCCACATCTGTATCAGCTAAAGCAAAGAGGAGGGGTGGCTACCCAAATAGAGACCAGATGGCTGTGGAATTTAAAATTTTGAGTTGAGGATGAAGAAACAGAGGTTAAAAACACTGATTTATATCAAGGAAAAGTAAAAAATAACTTCCTGCTTTCGGTTTATCCTCCACATATACTTGGATATACTTGGAGGATTACATTTAAACTGCAAATCATTTACAGATGTCTCTACAGCTGTTCTCAGTGTTGAATAATAAAATGCCACCCAGCAGTGACCGACATTCCATTCTCTCCTCTCTGTAGTAAGGCAGTATGGGAAAATATGGCACGGATGTGTGTGAAAACTCACCGGCTGGATGTTGCACGTGTGTGCCTTGGGAATATGGGAAATGCCAGGGCAGCAAGAGCGTTGAAGCAAGCAGAGGCTGAGCCAGAGCCAGAGGCCCGAGTAGCCATGTTGGCCATTCAGCTCGGCATGCTGGTAAGATGCACAATCAGACTGAGACAGCGGTTTATCTGTTTTTCTTCTATATATATTTAAAGAAGTTCATAAATTAGACCTTTTTTAGTCCTCTGACAGACCATGTTTAAAGTCAATGCAATGTACCCGAGTCACCCATTCTTCCATTATTATTATTATTTGTTGTCAAAAAACAAATCACACAGTGCAGTAAAAGCTAAAAAGTGGATTTTATCCACGTTCTATCTGTTTCTTCATAACTAAGCTTGTAAGCATTTACCTTTCCTTCATGTTTCCTGTCTCAATAGGAAGATGCAGAGAAATTGTACAAGAGCTGTCAGCGCTTTGACCTGCTGAACAGTTTCTACCAGGCCTCTGGCCAGTGGCAGCAGGCTCTGGAAACTGCAGAGACCTTGGATCGCATTCACCTGCGCACCACCTACTACAGCTATGCCAGATATCTGGAGTCTGTGGGTGACAAGTCCAGTGCGCTCACATTGTAAGATATGATGATATTCTAAAATGCTGCATTTCAGTCGTGAATACTGAACTCAACACCGCTCTTTTTCAGTTATGAGAAGTCGGGGACTCACCGAGTTGAAGTGCCCAGAATGCTTCAAGACGACACATTGTCTCTAGAGACCTATGTCAAGGAGAAGAATGACAAGTATGTGTCTTCTGATGGGGGGGGGGGTATGCCAAATGTTTGCAGATTAACGTTTGACATCTCTTCTGCTCTCTGGTCTGGCCAGGAACATCTACAAGTGGTGGGCCCAGTACCTTGAGAGCCAGTCAGACATGGATTCAGCGGTGCATTTCTACAACCTGGCAGAGGATTACTTCTCCCTGGTCCGAGTCTACTGCTACATGGAAGACATCCAGAAGGTGAGGAGTGTTGCAGGTTGTAGCCTCACATGAGAAATTAAATATAAATATTGAAATAAGAGCAGCTTAGCATTCGAACCGTGAAACTTTCCAAGATTGCATAATCATTGCAGCCACAATACTGTGTTTGATTTTGGCAAAGGTGATGTGTATTTATGATTTCAGGCATCTGAAATAGCCAATGACACAGGGGACAGGGCAGCTTCATACCATCTGGCCAGGTACTATGAAGGCCACGATGACATCAAACAGGCCGTCCATTTCTACACCCGAGCCCAGGCTTATAACAATGCCATTCGGCTTTGTAAGGTGACCCCAAAAATCATTAAGGAATCATTAAAGATCACAAAAATCCTGTTTACACTCTGACTCAAAAGTGTGTGTGTACACAGGAGAATGGTCTGGATGACCAGCTGATGAACCTGGCTCTGCTCAGTAACCCTGAGGACATGATGGAGGCTGCCTGTTACTATGAGGAGAAAGGTGCCCACATGGACCGAGCTGTCGCGCTCTACCACAAGGTGATTCACTGCGGCCTGTTTGAACTTCCACACCGTCTCCACACGATGGCAGTGTTGCTCCACATGCTCAAAAGTACCTGCTGGCTCATAAATCTGCTGGAATTTGTGTTCTCTTCTTTCCCTCTATAGGCTGGTTATGTCTCCAAGGCTCTAGAGTTGGCATTTTCCACGCAGCAGTTCTCTGCTCTTCAACTCATGGCTGAAGATCTGAATGAAAACTCAGACCCAGCTCTCCTCACTCGATGCTCTGACTTCTTCATCACACATTCCCAGTATGACAAGGCTGTTGAGTTACTGGTAGCAGCTAGAAAGGTACATGTTTGTCCCACATCCTCTTCTTTACAAAAAGCCTAGGTCCATCCGTACATACTTATGTGTCCCTTTCTGTTGATGAACACAGTATCTTCAGGCCTTGGAGTTGTGCATTTCTCAGAACTTGACCATCTCAGAGGAGCTGGCAGAGAAACTGACTGTAACTGACTCCAATGTTTTGCCGGATGAGGCTCGAAAGGAGCTGCTGCAGCGCATAGCCGAGTGCTGCATGCGTCAGGGCAACTATCACCTGGCAACAAAGAAGTACACACAGGCCGGCAACAAGCAGAAGGTAGGACTGCAGCTCATCAGAGGATCTCATTTCCTGTTGGATGTCAGTCTGCCAGTGTTCAGGGTGTTTGAATGAAGACGTGTTCACATGAAGCGCTGATGACATGGTTCCATGTTGCTCCTCTTGAACAGGCCATGAGCGCGCTCCTCAAGTCCGGAGACATGGAGAAAATAGTCTTCTTTGCCAACGTATCTCGTCAGAGGGAACTCTTCATCATGGCAGCCAACTACCTCCAGTCTCTGGACTGGAGGAAGAACCCAGAAATCTTGAAGACCATCATTGCTTTTTACACCAAAGGCAGAGCATCGGAGCTGCTCGCTGGCTTCTATGAAGTCTGTGCTCAGGTAATTTTATTTTGGTATTTGGCAGACAGTTAACACTCCATGTTTTAGCTTTAGTTGCCATGGTAACAGACTATTTAATGACCATGAGGCTTTGCAGATTATTTTTGTTGAAATAACAGCTCCTGCCTTCCTTTCCTCAGGTGGAGATCGACGATTTCCAGAACTATGAGAAGGCTCTCCACGCTTTAACTGAGGCTTATAAGTGCATCTCAAAAGCCAAGGACTCTTCTGCAGGGAAACAGGAAGCGAGGCTAGCTGACCTGCAGCATAAGATCACCCTCATCAAGAAGTTTGTCCAGGCACGCGGGTACGACTGCAAAAACGTGTCTTCTGTTTGCTCTCTTCATAAGTTCTGGTTGTCCCTCCTTAAGCTGGTGTGTTGGTGTGACTCTTGTGGCTGCAGGTTGTATGCAGAGGATTCCTCTGAGGCCGTCAGGCTGTGTGAGGCCCTGCTGGAGGAACCAAACCTGGACCCCGCAGTCAGGATTGGAGATGTGTTTGGCTTTCTCGTGGATCACTACTGTCAGCAGGGCAATTTCAAGATGGTGACTCTTATTTTTGGTTTATTTGTTTGGTCAAGTCACATTTTGTTGTAAACCCTTGTCTGACAGCAGACCACGCTGTCCTTGTTCTCCAGGCCTCACGTAAGCTGGAGGAGCTGCAGAAGCACGTGTCATCACGGAAGGTGCGGTACTACGTCAGCCCAGTCAGCCTGAAGGCCCTACAAAGAGAGATGGGCTTAACGTTTGATCACACTGACCACAACGCTGATGTGAACGAGGAGGACGAAGTGGAGGAAGACTTAAACATAGCTTAAACAGCATCACACCTGCTGGAGATATACATTAGCATGTGTCACTGTGCGGTTTGAACCAGCGACATGAGCTGTACCAGTATCTTAAGACTAATGTGGAATGCTCTTACTGGTCCTCTATTTTTATTGTCCCATGACCTGTTTGTTAAAATATAAGGGCAAATAAATCGACCAATAGGCTGTTATAACTGTTTTTGTAAAGAATGAAGTCAGCAAGCACTTTGCTGAATCCCTTTTTCGAGACTGTTAATGTATAACCTCTTTGTTCTATTATGTCTTATTATGTCATATTTTGCATTTTTAATAACTTGATATAAAATATATTTCTAAGGGACACTTTTGAGTTTTTATGTAATATTTACATTCAACAACACCATACAGCAGGGGTGTCCAAACTGTTCTACAAAGGGCCGTGTGGCTGCAGGTTTTTGTTCCAACCAGTCAAGCACACCCAGTTTGACCAATCAGCTGTCTGAAGATTAAGTGAGTCAAGTCTGGTGTGCTGCTGCTGGGTTGAACAAGAACCTGCAGCCACACGGCCCTTTGTGGAACAGTTTGGACACCCCTGCCTTACAGACAACAGAGTGAAGCTGTATCGACACTAGAGGGCGCTGTTGTCAAAGACATCCAAGTCCATGTTTTAGTGATAGACAAAATGATTCTAATAAATACGTTTTTTTTGGTTTTGTTTGCTGGAACATAGAGTACATAGTGTAATTAAGATGAAACTTAAGTGAGATATATCACTGTTTTGTTCTCCATTGTTGGAGAGCAGACTTGGTCTGGAGAAGCTGGAGGTAGGCCTCATCAATAACGTTTTTATCCAGTCCAGCAGCAGAAAGTTATAATATCTCATCTTTGAGAATCCTAAGAGCTTGTAGAGGAGAACCCCTTCAGAAGAACGGTGTGGTTTGACCTGAACAAGAGTTGATGGTCAGAACATCGCTGAGCTCTGGCCCGTCGTAAAGAACCGACCACAGGAGACAGACTGCCTGGCTGCTGGACACTTTCTACAGGCAGCTGAAGGAGACCCCTGCCCAGGGCCTGCACAGCAACATCTGAAGTCTGGGCTCCTCCATCAGCTGAGTAGCAGTTACAACAAAGTGACCAGAACGGGAAAAAATAACCGAGGTTTGTGGTTTCTTCTGTTTCTCACATGCAGATTCACAAGAGCCTGTTTCATTCCCACATGACACTTCTCAAGTCAACATATTTTTACTGTGGTTTCTTTTTTTGATTTTTTGGTCCTTTTTTTTGTAGCCATTTGTGGACCAAATTGAGATCAAAGCCATGCTAGAGTAAATGAAGAGCAGCTTTGAGGAGCAGCAGAGGGAAAGTGGAGGAGGAAAGTGAGAGGCCCGGTCGGTGTTTGTTGTCAGGCTGAACTGGTTCAGCCCTGTCAGGATATACGCCTCAGACTTTCCCCCTCTGCTCTGCGGTCGCCTCTTTGATTTTTTTTTTTTCTCTTGTCGTTCTTTATTGTCTGCGCGTCTGATGTGGTCGCTCAGCTCTCTCTCTTTCTTGTGGTTGGGTCATCAGACTGACCCTGACTCGGCGGCATCAGGGGAGCACAAGAGCAATCACTAACAGCAGGAAGCACCAGAGCGCGTGCGCTGGGCACCAGGAACGTTGCACTGGTGCACTTATGTTGTCTGAATGACCTTAAATGTTGTTGGCAGCAGTTCCAGAAGGTTCCTGTTGGAGTTCTTCAGACTGGTGTTTTGAGGCCTAAAGGTGTTGAATGAGGAATTCCACTGAGACACGTGTGTTATTTCCAGGACCTGGAGGTCAGAGAAGTCAGAGAACAGCTCGGCTCTGCCGCCCACTCAGAGACGGTGCTGAGGAGGATGAAGAAGCTCCATGAACTCCGATGAAGGAGCTCCATGACCTCCAGCTAGCAGAAGAGTCTGCAGGGCTGTTGTTTTGTCTGTTGGATGTTTGTGTTTGGCCTGTGGGGGGTTGCCTTTGTATCAGTGCTTCCTCCTGCAGACCAAACCGTGTTTGTTCTGTAAGCGAACTGGAATAATGACTTCAAAGGTCTTTAAAACCTGAACTTGTTTCTGTTGTCATGAGTCCAACAGCTGAATTTCTGTTAAGCAAGCGTGCAAACCTGCGCTAGTTTATCATCGTCTCAGGCTTAGTGGCTCCACTCAGTTCCTGGGTATTATTGCAGCTCTGGCTCTGTTTCCATCACATGTGGGAGAGTCTCCTTTTTGTAATGCTTCTTCATCTCCAAATGTCAATCGAGATCTTCCTCAGGTTTTCTGTCCGTCCCAGACGGCTGGTCTCAGAAGTCCTGCTGAAAACACAAGCTGTGGGGAGTGACTGTCACTTTCATTTTGGACAGAGACAAATGTGGTCAGCTGCGTCATTAAGAGAATTCTGAAATATGTAACTTTATCAGGCCTGCAAAACTGCTGCAAATGCGCGAGGAATCCCAGTCTGACTCAAATAAACAGCTGAGAGGGATCACCCACTCCACACTGGTATATTTGAAATGACACTCACACGCTTCTTTTAAAAAGTAAATTAACCTATTTCTGTAATGAATGTCATACTATCACCTTTTCCACCGTTATGGGTATGCCATGCTTTACATTCACCCCTAGGGGGCGCAGCGCATGCTGGGGGTCTTTTCTATGAAGAGGGCCCCAAAGAAATCCAGCCTTGAGAAAAAAATGCCTGGAATGTTTGTGAAGCTTATGTCAATTTCACGAGCTCGGGAGAAGAAAGCGTGGTGACAATGAGGGGTCGCCCTGGTGAGAATAATGTCATTACACGTTGCCCAGACGCGTACATGCCTGTGAATACTTTCCCCCGGCGCTGCTCTGAGAACAGTGGTGCAAACAAACCAGGCTTTTAAAAAAATGTTACTAAGAAGCTCCATATTTAAAACCTCTGTGTTGCTGTAAAGCGACGTGTAAGAACCTGTTAGCAGAGGCGGACCTGTGTCTCGCGCTGCTGTTTCCATCACCGTGTCCTTAATGGAAAGTTCTGATGATAAAATCTGACGACAGAGCGAAAACTGTCCGCTGGGAAAAGTAAAGACGATGGAAAGAGTCAAATGCATGTCCTCTTTTCAGGGGGGAATGGCAGCCATGGAGGGAGGGGGGCATGGGGGTCGGGGGTGTGAAAGTTTGAGAGGAATGGGAAGTGGGATTTTGCTGGTAATGTATTACACTCTCGGAGGCCTGGGAAAAGGGGTGGGGGTGGGGGTGCTCGGCTTGGGTGCTTGCCAACATAGTCACTGTGCCAAAGCTGGCGTGGGTGCTGGGGTCGGACCACTCCTCTCATCGACAGATCTGTGGGAAAATCAAAGACATTCTCCCCTTCGCTGCTCCGCCAGCAGACGTGGGCCTGAGTGATGAAAGTAAATGACACCAACAAATAAACACCACTCTGCTCTGCTCCCGAGGGGAGTTAGTACACACCGCAGCACTCCGTGTGCAACACGGCGCACGCCAAATAATCTGTTGATTTTGTTGTTCTGATGTTTTACCAGCGCACAAAATACAAACATATTCTTCACTTTTAAAGCCTTGCCTGTTGCCCAATGTTCTAAAGTGACCCAGAGGAACTCCCTCCATCAGCACCTTTTGGGACCACAGAGATGAACAGAAACGTTTTTGCATTGTCTGGTTCTGCAGCTGGGGAACCAGTGATTTTTTGTCTCATTTGAGGCTTGTCTGGTGCAGCCTGGTTTAAAAGAGCTCTCAATTTAAAATGCAAGCTGTAATTTACTTCACAACAATTTGATTTTAGAGGACATTCGGTATATTCGTCTCCATTTTCTCTGCTTCAGGCTTTCTGCCACTGTCCAGTACTATTGGATTCATAGATATCGGGATCCAGGTTCCAACAGCAGGATTGGGTTTGCACAACTGGATCAGGAACTATCATGCAAAATCTGATGAACAATGGCTTGATTTGACCCGAAACTCTTAACAGATTTATGCCCTCACTGGATTAGTAAAGCCGCCTCCCTCACTGGGACTGCCAGACGAGATCAGTTGTCGCAGCACAAACCTGTTTGCGCCGACAGCGACGGTTTTCCCCGTCACCTTGGGCCCGGGATTGTTTTGTGGCCATTGCTGTGGGAAGGAGGTTGGATGAATGTGTCATTCTTGGGATGGGAGGCAGGGTGGAGCAACGCAGAGGAAGTGCCTCACATGGCCCACGATGGGCTGCTCGTCAAGAGGCCCTTTGTTTTAGTAGGTTAATGCCTAATTGATACAGGCTTAATGAGTGCGGGCTGTGTGTGCAGAGTGTGTGAGCCGGGGGCTGTGTGGCCCCGCCGTAATTGGAATGGACAAGCCTTGTGTGGAGGAGCGCACGGGGGAAGAGATTTATGGGAACATAAGGAAAGGAGAGGGAGAGTGGGAACGAGGAGGGAAAAGGTGGCATCCAGCACAGGGAATGTGGGGAGAGGAATTCAGGGAATATGACAGGATCGCGAGACAGACGTGAGGCCTCAGCGGCGAGCTGGCATGACGATCAACCAGGACGTTCCCACGGCTGTGTGCTTCATTCATATTTTATGGTCTGGGATTATCAGATGACACTGATATATATTTTTGGTCCACAGCAGGATGAATGTGCAAAAACAAAATCAAGTTAAGTGAAAATATAAATGTTCTGCTTGTGAAATGGATTCAGACAGGGCCGGTGTAACGCCTGGAAGCATCTGCTCTCACGGGCACCTGTCTTTTCTTCTCTGATGAGCTGTCTTTACGACCCCCTCTTTCAGTTTGACAGTCTCAGACTATTCATGGAGGAGTCCCCGGCTCCCCTCCAGACAAGCCATCAGTGTAAAGCTGAAGAGGCATGAAGGGGGAGGAAAAGGGGGGGGGCACACAAGAACCGTGCACTTCAGAAAAACTTGGAGAATTAAGACTGAAAGCTATGGCGCTTCTGGGTGGCTGATTAAGAGGGTGAGAAAAGAATAAAAATGAGAGAAAAAAAAAACATAAAGGGGCTATTCTGTATGCTGAAAAAGACCACAATCAAGATTCTGTTATGAGAATATGAAGGAAAAACAGAATATATGGTGAGAAAAGGGGTGAGGAAGGGTTACAGTAAGGGTGAGGGAGGCAGGAGGGAGGTAGCTTCACGAACAAGAGCGAGTGAGAATGAGGCTGAGTGTCGGTGAGGGAAGGAGAGAGGGCCGGACCCTCTGTTTTCCCACACTCGGTTCCCACAGTGGACCTGCCTAATCCCTGTCTTAATTGGGGGAGAATTCCAGCACACATGTTCCCCTGGAATGAGTGTGGAAGCGAAGGGAGAGGAAAGCTCGGGTGCTGCTCACACATCAGACGAGCCACGGCGGCTGAGCTGGTGCACGCTGGGCCAGAGCACTTTGTCGCAATAAAAACATGCCTCCTGACTGTCAGCACGTCCGACTGACAGACGCTCAACGCGTTTCTCTCTCACTTCTCCTCTTCGCTCGTCCTCGGGTGAAGAGTGGCCCCAGCACCGTGTAAGGAACACAAGAGTCCTCCAAGTTCATTCAGCGAGTTAAACCTCTTTAAACACTCTCACACACACATCAGACGTGTTCCAGAAAGTCTTGAATCAGGTTGTTGTTGAAACTCGTCACTTTAGACGTTTGTCTGGTAAAGATGTGGATCAAACCTGTGGAGGCGCAGACAGGAGGCCTTAAAATTCAGGAGAAGACTTTGAAGATGCTTTGATGATTTTCAAACTGACTGAAAAGGAAAGGAGGAAAATCCTTTAACTACAATTGGTCAGCATTGTTGTCGTTAGGAACTGTGGCCCCTCGTTACCCTGGAAACAATCCTCACACTATGTGGATATGAGAAAAGAGAGGTCTCATGTGCCGTTGTACCATCTCACCTCACCTCATCTCACATCATCCCATCTCATCTCCTCTCATTGTCTCATCTCACTCCATCTCATCTCATCTCATCTCATCTCATCTCATCTCATCTCACCTCACCTCCTCTCCTCTCATCTTATCTCATGTCATCCCATCTCTTCTCCTCTCATTGTCTCATCTCACTTCATCCCCTCTCGTCTCTCTCATCTCATCTCCTCTCATCTCTCTTTATCCCATGTCATTCCATCTCATCTCCTCATCTCATCATATCTCACCTCACCTATCTCATATCACTTCATCTCTTCTCATCTCTCTCATCTCATCCCATTCCCTCTCCTCTCATCTCACCTCAACTCATCTCCTCTCATCTTTCTTATCTCATGTCATCTCATCTCTCATTTTCTCATCTCATCTCACTTCATCTAATCTCCTCTCATTTAATCTCAGTGCTTCTACAGTCTGATGTCAGGTTTTTGTCGCTGCACCTCACCGTCCTCCCCTGCAGGATGCGGTAGGAAGGCAGCTGTGTTCACCTCAATTCATCCCCTTTGTCGTTTCTCACAATACCGTTTTTTGGCGGGAAAACCCTCCAAAGCGGCTCGTTTGACTCGACATCTTTGCTTAGGCCCCCTCCCTGAGAAACGTGTCGCCCGCCTCTAGCCTCATACAACCATGTCCTCCCGGGCCTTGATTGATTTTCAGTGTGCATTTTGGAAGGGATTACAGCCATCTGCAGGCTCTTGAGGAACAAAGGGGAGTCCTCGCTCTCCTCCCTTCACTACTTCAGAGGGATAACATGGCCAGATAAACATGCTCCTGCGCTGCTCTACATTTGTTCTCCTTTTCACTTTGACCTCTCAACTCACCGAGGCTGGCCACTCCACTTTAAATCTGCCCACGTAATTCTTCTCTGCCCCCACCATACGGCTGAACATCATTAGTTTAGAGAACACGACTTCTCCAAAATGTCAGCGTGCCAGCCTTATTAAACTGCCAGGGCAGTAAAGGCGGGGCGCGATACTCTCTCGTCTCACTGGTTGTGTAAGTGCGAAGCAACTCTGGCGTGATCCTGGACACGGACACTGAATCAGCCTCCCCAGCTGTGAGGGTGTTATGGGAACCAGGACTTCAGCTGGGATGCCAAAGTGTGGTTATGGGCTCAGCACCAGCTGATGGAGAGCCTGAGTCACACGGAGAGGTGGACGACTCACCCGGCCCGATGTTTGGTTACAGCGTGTTCGATTACAAGTAATTATTTAATGTGGAAAATCCACAACTGCCCCCATCTCCTCCATCTGTGGTCCCACGTTTTATCCCAGCGTGGGATAGAAACCTGTCCGGGAATAAAGAAAAGTCTAGATTAGAGTTTGTGGCCCAGGACTGACGCAACAGTGCCCGGAAGGATTGTTTCGTCTTCGCTGGAACTATTTGGAATGAAAAATGTTCTGAACAACTGCCTCATCTGTCACCGGAGAACAGGAACGAGTTACTGGGAAAGCACGGTGGTAGCGCTGGTGGTGCAGGGGCAGGGGTGAGGGGGGCCACAGATTTTTAAACATTAAACATTAAAAGCTTTTGGCACGAGTAGACAGACCGTAACAAGTGTGTGTCGGAACGTTGCTCACACTGTTTTGGATCTGCGAGAGGACAACAAGCTGCAGCTGTGCATCCAGCTGTGGGGAAAGATGTGAACCCAGGAAAGAGACGGATCCAGAAGGAAGAGGTCCAGGTGAAGCAAGAAGAGTAAACAAGGATGAGCATACTCCAGGGATTACTTTAATCTGAGCCGCAGAAACTTTGGAAGTTGCACTTGAGAGCAAAAGTGCATCCAAATAATATTTATTTAGATATTAGTCACACAGTCGAAGCTGAGTCTCACACACTAACCCAACTGTGATTGGACAGGATCGTTGAGAGGAAGACTCATAATCCAAACTGCTCATTATTCTTGGGTGAAAATACTCGTTACTGCCTCTAAAATGTTCGTGATCCTGTGGTGGCGGCGCTCTGGGTGGAGTGCTGTTGATGCTGGAATACAGGGGAGGTTCCAGGAGAACTTTGCCCCTCATCTCTGATGCTTTGTCCTCAGCCACGTTCCACCAACTCCCCCAGGGCCTGGCGGAAGGCTCCACCCAGCCACTCACTCCTGCTGCTGTCGACTCGTCCTTCCCTCATGAAAGTGACCACACTTCACCTCCCTCGCTGCACCACAAAACAGAGAGGAAAGGTGTGTGTGTGTGTGTGTGTGTGTGTGTGTGTGTGTGTGTGTGTGTGTGTGTGTGTGTGTGTAGCCGCTCCATAAGAAGTGAGTTTTGTTATAAAGATAATAATAATAATAATAATAATACATTTTATTTCAAAGCGCCTTTCAAGACACCCAAGGACACTTTACAGTACATCTATGCAACAGTTAAACACTATTTACAATTTAAAATCATAGGTGTTCTAGTAAGATAGTGACTGCACTGACACAAATATAGATGTTCGTGGGTTCAAGTTTGGGTCAGTGCAGGAAGTTGAACATCTATCACATGTGAGAGCTCATGGTGAATAAATTCAGTGGTCTTTGTTTTGGCTTATCAGTCCTGAAACCTGTGTGTGTGTTTGTGTGTGTGCGTGTGTGTGTGTGTGTGAGAGAGAGAGAGAGAGAGAGTATGTGTGAGAGTATGTGTGAGTGTGTGTGTCAGAGCCCCCAGCTCTGGGGTGTTTAAAGAGGCACTTAACCAGGAAATAGCTGGGGAGGTTTGTGGTTCCATCACAAGAACTCCTGATGCAGGAGCAAGGCAGTGTTGGGTTTCTGTGGGAGAGAGCTCATCCCACATGAGAGGCACGTTGAGCTTTTGTTGTTCTGACTCTTAAACAACCGTGCTAATTCTCACAGCTGATCTCCCTGCTGATAGTAAACCTGAAAATCAGTTTGGTATTTCTCTGTCTAAATGGAAAATGTCTCAGGTAATCACCTATAAAGTGCTCTAGGGTGGTGGTGGAAATAAACAACCTTCAGCTCTGGCCTCGAGACACGTGGTCAGGGTTAAGCCAGCGACTGTGTGGCACCTCAGCTCAGTCTGGTCTGTCAAGCCGCTCCCCTAATGGCAATTTATTACTTCCTGACTCCTGTAAATGGGAGGCCGAGGACAACAGAATTCCAAATGCTGTTTTCTACATGCTTACCCCTCCTGAGGGTCTTTAACACCCCTAAACCTCCTTATTCTTTGACCTCTCAGACAGGTTGTTTGTTTAGACTTTTCAGAAATCTGATTCTTGACTTTTGTAAGAGATACACAGAGCAACTTTGATACTGAGGCCATACTATCTTCATGTGTAAAAATGCTGCAAAATTTGTGTTCATTGAGCTCAAAAAGACAGCAGACAGAGGTTTATAATCACATCTTTAGTATATTTTAATAACACCAACAAACATAGAAATATTCCACAATAGACACAACATTGCTTTTATGATTCTAGAATTTCTTATTAACATATTTACATTGACATTACTGACATAAATTCACACAAAAATTCACAAAAATGGCAGTGAACGCATTAAAAGCACAGTTTCAGCATATGAAGGTAATTTGGTATGAACCCCTCCCACTGTTGATATAGTGCACATCTGGTAGAACAGTGTTTTATACACCAAAAGATTGAATTCTGAGCTAGCCTTGTCCAGTCTAATTGGATTTCTCACCCAGTAGTACTGGATCACGGTTTGAAAATGGCTGTTGACATTTTTTCCTGACTAAATGCATTAAAGTTGTCTTCTTTTTTTTTTTAACCAAACTTTGTGATGACTGGATAACACTTTAAACTGCTTTGGCAACACGTCTGCAAGTCAAAAAAAAAAGAAAAGTCCAGCCATTTGCATTTCTTTGTTGTTCGCCACTCGACTATTGCATGGTTACGTCTGTGATCCTAATTTCCAAAATAACCTAAAACCTGGATTCCTCAGGAGCTGCTCCAAAGCTGCCCTCAGCACAGGTCTGAGCTGGGAGCCTCTTTCTGTAGCCTTGAGTCTGGGTCCTCTCAATGTGCTCTGAACATATATTAAATTGCTCCGCTATGCTACATATAGTTGCTTTTTATTTGGTTTTCAGTGCTTGCAGCATTACAATTTCCAGATTATTCCTTCCCTTATCAGTGCAAAAAAAACCCAGTTTGACATTTAACATTTAGTTTTTAAGACCTCCTTTGTAATCTCCTTAAAGAACACCAAGGATGACCCAGTACAGGGCTGGCCAGCAAATACAACTTTCACTTGGCCAGATGTTTTCTCCACAAAAGATACCTAAAGTGTATCCTCGTTGGGATGCCTCTGGGCATTTAATACATCTTCCTGAATTTCAAAGCAATGCCTCTCAACGGGGCTGAATTAATAGCTTCGCCTCATCCACATCCATCACATCGCAGCCCCACCTGCTCCCCTCTGAGCCGGCGGCTGCGTATTGCACTGAAATGGAGCTGAGAAAAGACGCGTCCCAGTCCTTTGGAAGACCGTATCCACCGGTGCGTGTCCAGGGGAGCCGCAGCAGGTTCTTCTTCCCGGGAACGTGGAGCGAGGCTGAGTTTGGCCTGCGCTCGGAGCGTCGCCAAAGCTGCTGCAGAGGTTAGAGGTCAGTCGACGGGCACCTCGCAGGGGATCTCCTGGGCCGCCTTGGCGGTGATGTAGGCCTGCTTGAAGTCCTTGTAGCGGGGAGCGCAGCCCAGCCACGCCTCCCCGAAGTGGACCCGGCCGGTGAACAGGAAGCTGCCGGGACCCGGTTTCACTCCGCACTGCAGCAGAGTCCTAATTTCCCCCCTGGTGGCCACACGGCTGTTTCCAGTGAACAGGGTGTACTTCTGACGAAACACCCGTGTGGCGCTGACCTTGATCACGGCCGCCCGGAGGTTCTCGTCTTCCACCACTGATCGGATGTTTCCTCGTACAACTGTGGGTAGACAGGCCGTTTGGATTAGTACCATTGGTATGAGTCTTGCTTTTTGTCATCTTAAAAGTTTCTAGGATGCTCATTATTTTTAAACGCTCTTTTGGGTTTAAAAAATGACGGTTAAATCCCTACAAAGGCCCGCTCACTAATCCCTCTAACTTTTGTTGCCAGCTGGACTTCTCCTCAGTGCCGTTACATCTTAATCAGAGGCCTACAGATTAGTGCACCGCTCCTTTCTGGGGGGTTGATGTTAAGATTAGGCCACTACGGTGCTTCCATTAGCTTTTCCTCTGAATTTGGGGGTTCGGGGATTTGCTGTTTCAACTTTGACCTTTGGGGCGTTTTGGTTTTCAACCAATTCCACATCAAAGGTTCGTGAAATGGCTCGTCTCGTCATTCAGAGGTTTGATTTCTTAATCTCAGCTGAATTAGAACAGGGACTGGGCGAAACGTACCGAAGTCACTGGTGCAAACGGCCATCAGAATCTCGGTGTTGTTGCAGGGTCTGCAGGCATCTGGAGAGAGGAGGACAAGAGGAGGAAAAGAGAAAAACAAGAGTCAATTGGTGCCCGCACAAAACACATTAAACTGCAAGAAAGCACCTATATGCTAATATCTCTACTACTGTGGAGCTCAAAGGACTTCCAGCATTCCAGATTACATGTACATGAACAGAAGATGTGAATGCGAGGGACCACCAACCCCTGCCTTCTAAAAGACAGCTGCTGAGTTTTACTGTTGGCAGAGGAGGACCAGCGACGCTTTAAGATGCAAGGAAGTTCCATCCCAGACAATTTAAAGCTCAAATGAAAGTTCCCCCTTTAAAGCCTTTCAGGGCGTCTACAGTCACACCTCATCAAAGCCCGTGAGTCAGGGCCTCAAAGATTCCTGTTAAAGTGATAATCCCACTTCCAACCCTCTTTTAAAGTTGAAAAACATCTTTGTGGCGCGGTAAAAGTCCGCAGATGGCCTCCGCTACGTTAAAGTTGGACCGTTAAATCTCCACCTACACTGGCTGATCTGTGGGTAGATAAAAAAAAAAAAAAGTCTTGGCATTTTTTAAAGTTCTACTTGAGGTTCTTTGGAGGCCCCTCGCCCACCCCGCACATTTTCCTCCTTTAGTGAAAACCTCTTGATAAATGGGATTCCTTCCTCTCTAGACCGCATCCCCCCACCGCCATCTAAACTCAATCAGTGTGTGCGTGTGGGAGTGAGAGTGAGAGAAATGTAGGGGAGGGGGGGTTCTCTTCTACAGACATGTCTCCCCACAGAGAGGCAACTCAACAAAAGAGAAGAGCATCTCAGCTGGGCAGAGGCCTCCCCGTCGCCTAGGCGACAGCAGTAATCCCAGAATACTCGGGCTCCAGCCATTCAAGGGGGCTGTGGGCTCTGGAGAAAGACCCACATACTGTGCTTTTGTGCCCCCCTCCCAGTCTCACACACACATAAACTAGTTCCAAGGCTTCTCCTCTGCAGCCAGCACACCTCTGGGGAGACTTTGGCCACTTCCACCTCCCGTCTGTGGGAAGTCCAACCAGCCCACGGAGGCCCGGGGTGAGCCAGGAGCAGCTACCAACGAAAGCAGCCCTTTTGTGAATCTGGATATTGATCGATTGATTGAAAAGGGAAGAGCTCCTTCCTGTTGTACCACATTATGTGACCAGGATTGTCGTTTATTAAAGGCAGTAAGCGCTCAAACAGCCCCTGTGAACAGAAGCACAGCTCACCTTCCACGTTGATGGGCTGAGTGTCCAGCGACAGGTGAGCGGTCCAGTCCCCCCTCAGCTCGTAGTGGAAGGAGGCGATCCTCCTGCTGATGTCCTGGTGGGGTGTAGCCTGCAGGAAGAGGGCCACCCTCTCCCCCGGAAGCCGGCTGAAGCAGCGAACCCTCGGCGGGGGGGAGGACTCCAGCCTGTCTCCTACCAGCAGCTCCAGAACCCCGTCTCTTTCCAGGTACAGCTGGGCACCGTGGAACTCCTCCGTGGGCTTGACGCACGCCGTGATGAGGCCGGAGCTGCTGCTGCCTGGCCCCACGGCCACGGAGGGCAGGCGGGGCGAGAGGCTGACGCGCAGGGCCCCTTTGGGATAGAGCCAGTCCAGCCTGCCCTCGGAGCAGTGCAGGGAGATCTGCTCCACGCTGCCCTGCTCCTGAGACAACCCACTGCAAGGACACAAACAACGACCTTGATTAGTTGCACTCAATTAATTAAACTATTATAAACTCTTATCTTATAAGATGACAATCTGTGTAGGGCACCACCTATCGGCGAACGTGGGAACAACAGCCAGCGCTGCATCTTGGAGGTAAAACCTCAAGATATACAGTCAATAGGTTATTTATTTAAAATGCATCTGAATTAACATCAAGCTTTATCGATGCATGCAAAGAAGCTCCGTGTTCCTAGCAGAGACTTCCCAGTTAATCCTTCAGTCTCCTGCGTGTCTGGACCCCCCCCCCTTGTCTCCTGCAGACGGGCCCCAGGCGCAATCGCTGCAGAGCACCGCAAACATTTTAACTGTGCCGCAACAACAAAGTGCAATTTACAAATGAAGCAGCCACATTGTTGCATTCAGAGGCTCCTTTTCTCTTTTTTTTACCCAAGTGTCCTAGGAAACGTGTCATTGGTACTCACCTCCCTCTCCAGCTGCACTGGTCTTCCGAGTAGTTCGAAATCGCCACATTAAAAAGGGCAAACAGGAAAGTCCAGACTGCATTAATCCAAATCCCAGAAACAGACATTTTTTTTTCTTTCAAAGTGGGTGATACAAAGTTTAAAAACAAAAACGTCCAATTCTGCGATTTCCTGACCACAAAAACACCCCCTCCAAACTCGAATTAAGCTACAGTGTCTGCCAGTATAACCCCCATAATTCCTCTTATCCTGAAGTGGGAGATAAGAGGACACCTCGGACTCTCCTGCAGGCTGCTGCTGTGCGTCAGGGAGTCGCAGATCTCCCAACTTTATCCGGCCTGGGCCAAACTTGGGCGGGCCAATCAGAGAGCAGAGAGTGAAACTTTAAACCACTCAGGGCACGCAGGGGGCGGGGCCTCCACCTCTGCAACAGTTTCACTGCACCATTGTGCCAGACAGAAAAGACTAATTATCCAAGAGGGGAGAGGGGAGAAGCCTCTCATTTATTCTGTTTGTATTCAAATGCTTTTCATACCAACCTCATTTTCGCCGTGTTCGTGTCAATAAAATTGAATTATTGAGCGCCAGTGTTTCAAAGAGAGACTAAATGGAATTTTATATTCCTTCTTTCCTTCACACAACCGGTCTGTGACGACAGCGCTCAAACTAAGATGGCCTTTAAAGCGAGCCTGGCCTCTTCCAGACCCCTTAAGCGCTACACAAATGTATCATATTCATTACAGCTTAAGCCAAACAGGCTTAATTTTGAGACACCATATCTGATGGTGATGATGATGAAGATTTTTCACCTCCTCTGGTTTTCTTGCCCTTTGGCCTTTTACCCCGCTGTGCTGCTCTTTCATGATATGGTATTTATAACCAAATCACATATTCTTTTGTGCCAACGCCGCCATCCATTTCCACGAGCCAGTGACTTTGGGTGTACGTGCATGTGCATATATGTGTGTGTGTGTGTGTGTGTGTGTGTGTGTGTGTGAATACGTCTCGGTCTGTCTGATGGCGTTATGACAAGGCCTCAGACCAACACAAAGGCACATGTGCAGAAATCCAGCTGCTTTATTGTCTGCGGCAGCATGGTGCTTTGTTTTTAGCAGCCCAGTTCAAAGCGGGGGAGTTTAAAGCGACAGAAGAGCGGATGAAAAGTTAACACAATTAATGCAAAAATGAGTCGCTGTGCACGTGTGTCCAGGTGAGGGCGGTTGGATTGAAACCTCTCACATGCAGGGTTCTTGACCCTGGTGTGACCTGAACCAGACTCAGTCAGGATCACAGGCAGCACAGCATGCATGCGTGCACGAGCACGCACCGCTGCAGACAGATTACACACATGCGATATGAATTGATGCCTGCATGAAAACCCACACTGAAAACAACTGCCTCGGTGCGAGATTGAGGATTAGAAATAAAGTCTGCCATATTATCACCAAAGTCACAGCCAGCAATAAAATTTAAAGTTTTCTAATAAAGTTTGCTTCATTCTGTTTAGCTTGTAGTAAAAAAGAAAAAACAAAGCAAATAGTAAATTTATGAACATATCTCCTAATTGACATGGCTGTGTATTTATTTCAATAATTGCTCAACATTTTAATGATGAAAACATTTCAGCTGTTCATTCAGTTTTATTTCTTTCGTTCTTTTGCTGTTTTACAAAAAAGAATGAGACCTGAATGAAGCACTTGTGTGCAAAGCCAGGTTCTAAACTCAGGATTTAGGCTCTGCATGAGTGTGAGAACCATCAGGTCTGGTTGTTTCCTACCTGCACCCAGAACAATGCAAACTTTGACTCAAATGAAACGCTGCTGTTTTGTCCTCATACTTCCCGTGCTTTGCCTCTCTCCGTATTTTCACCAAAGCACCAATGAGAGCATCTTCAAACACGGACGCTCTGTTTGCACCCAAGTGCGAGCGTGGTATCTATTTATTTTGTGCATGCTTACACAGGGAGGATGTAGTGACTGTGTGGTGTTACTGGCATTTATAGGACCTTGACATTGTTAACTGTTTTTAGCTCCTGGCTGTTCTTGGTCTTTACCTTTTTATCAAAAAACAAAAAGCTGACGTCAGGTTTGCATTTGTAGAAATATCCTACATGCTGATTTGAACACACAGCATTCCTTGTTCATAAAACAATTCTGCAGATATCAAGAAGAGAAAGGTGAAAGGCTCTAAATATATTTAATTTTTATTGAGAATAGACTGCTGTTCTCAGCTAAAACACCAGAGACCTGATCTACACTGAGAAGCTGACATGTCCTCGTTCCCAGACATTTAAGCAGCTTCCCATGGCACCTCATCGCTAATCCGCTCGATCTGACATCGGTGCTGTTTGTTTTCCTGCACAGCATCATCTATCTGCTGGTAATGAGATCTGAGACCTTGTCAGGAGACTGATAATCAGCCTACATTCGGGGTGGCAGAAAATATGCCCTTCCCACCGCAGGATTCTGCTGTGTTGAGGTTTTTTTGGTTGTTTTTTTTTCTTGCCTGGTTAGTTTGTCGTGGGAAATGATGTTCAGGCAGATGTGAAAACAGGGCCACACATGTGATTGTTTTTCCACGTTACCACTAAATGAGAGTTAATAATAAAGGCTGTCACAGCCCTTAAATTGTTTCATGTCAAGTTGGAAATAGAGCAAAAGGTTCATACTTGTTTATTTTTGTCTGAAGCACACACCGCTAAGTAAATGTGTTTTGCTTTGGCTGCTGTGACGTCTGTGATTCCTGTTCTGTCTATAATTATGGAGTAACCATGAAAACGGTGCCCATTTCTGTATTACTCTAGATTGGTCAGCTGCGATGGTGACAGTTGTGTGCAGCTTTTGTAAAGAGGCTGTTTCAGGGGCCTCACGTGTTGTGATGATTCAGTGAGAGCGCCAAAATCACCGTTTTCCCACCTCTCCCCATCCAGGTGAAGAGCCCCAGAAGAACCAGCGTGTGGGGGGGGTTTGAGGAAAAAAAAGTGATGAGGATATTTACCCTCCAGGCCCCCATGAGAGCCACATGTGAAAAGTGACACCTGCTCTCTCATTGCACTTTCTCAGGATCCCGATTGTGCATGTGTTTGTTTGTATGACAGTAGAGTCGTCCGCCTGCCTCTCATCTCAGTTTGTGAGGCTGTGTTAGCGTAAAGCCCAGTGGGAAACTGAGCACGGGAGGGCCCTGTAGCAGATAAACAATGTCAGAGAGGGTTGACAGCAAACGCAGCTGCAAACGCACACACACGCCCTGAGAATGCTCTCTAATGCTTTTCTAAACATGTAATGGGTCACTTAGCTGCACCGTTACGCGTAGTCCTTAACTTTTCCTGCCAGCATCATTCGAATCAGGACAGCACAAACCAGACTTGTTTTCCCTCATTTCATTCAGCCTGAGTGTGTTTTTAATCATCTCAATTTAACATTTACGCTGTTTTGTGGAGATCTTTATTTGCCTCTTCAAGGCTCCACACATCAACAGTCCACTTCATGAATTCAGCAGCTCCCGATATAACCTAATTATAGTGTCTAGGGTCAAAGGTGACAGCTGGGTGCCCTGGGGACTTTAGGAATTTCATCATTAGGAAAATGGAGGGAAAAAGCTGCAGGTGTCTAAATGGGCCCTTCTGTCTATTGTATATACTCTTCAGTCACTCACAGTTGGGTTTGTCTGCTTTTCTTAGATTGTCGTTCCTTCAAATGTATGTGAAGGTTTGGAAATATGCATTTTAGTACTTATTTCACCACAGCATATTCCTAATCCCTGCAGTCACTGGGAGAGCAGCAGGAATACCACGTGGGGGTCAAAACTGCAGGCTAACTTCTGCTGATGATAGTATCTGCAAACATTTAGCATTTGCTTTCAGTCCTTTTTCTCACCCCAAACAATAATCTTTCAACTCTCTTCTTGACAAAGAGGTTGGACCTTGCTGATTGTCCGACTGTATGCAGATGATGGCGCCTTATTCAAGCAAAGACAGTGTTGAAGCCGTCCTCCCTGTCTCATAGTCTTCTGTGTGCAAAAGCCACAATCTGAAGCTAGTTACTTTAACAGGCAGTCATTAAAAAACATCTTATTCATCTGGAACATCTAGAGCCACCCCAGCAGCATGTCAGTAGATGGGTCTTACTGTCAATTGCCTGTTTTTAATTTCAGTCATGATGGTTTGGTCTCTGTTGGATTTTGAGGGTAGACCAGCTCTGAGGCTATGTTTCTTCACACATTTATGACTCTCATTAGCTGCAATTAACAAATGATCTCCCAATCCCACTGTCTGAAATCAAGATTAGAATATTGTTATCAGTAGCCCAGTGGTGCTATGGCAACACCTAAAGGGTTGGATAGACTGTGTTGTTGGAGCCCAGCTGGGGGTCAGACAGAGGTTCTCCGCTGTTCCTCTTGTTTGCGGCCCTCCCAGCCCCCACACAACTTCTAATTGGCTGAATCAATTTGGAGGGAAACTCAACTAAAAAGCAGGATCCCTCCAAAATTGACAATAGGTATGGTGCTTTACATATGTCCACAGGAAAGACAGATGTTGTCCCTCTCGACCACATCCACTTTTGAATACCCCTATTTGGATACAATGAGACAGAACACAAAGAGCCGATATTTTGGCGGTAAAGGCTGATGCATAATTTTGGCGGCCAAGACTGATCGTGATTGACCTTTCACACGTTTGATGCTTTAAGAAGTAGCCTTTAATCAAGGTTATATTTGGGGGTTTTGGTTCATTAGTGGACACAGCTGTGCGCCCGTCTGATCGATCAAGATTCGCCGGCATTTTGGCATTGGAAGAAGAGCCAAATCTCCATTAATTGATTTGCAAACTCTCAGCCTCACAGATTTCTTGCCTAGATAGTCCTTAATCTATAATTTGACATTTTAAATCACATTAAAGATTTAAAATGTATGCATGCAGATGCATTTATATCTGCTGTAAATGTGATATTTAAAGGAAAACTGATAGAAGCTAATCAGTCTATTGAATAGTTTGAGAGTTGCTGTTTGCAAAAAGTTAAAATACCACAGTCAGGTTCTGATGTAGAGTTTAATTTTAAGTTTTTATTTTAATGTATTATTTGTGTCAGAGTGTCTGACCACACTTAATTTCTTTCTACTCCTCCTTCCCCTCCTCCTCCCCCTCCTCCCCCTACTCGGTGAATTGAGTCTGACCAGGCCAGGTCATCCTTGGCTGTGCAGAATATAATTAGCCTGCCCTGCACACAAACATGCACTCACTGACACACGGAGACTTTAAACTTTAAACCCAAGCGACACAATGGTCTGCTCACACAATAAACACATGCCAATACTTTGACCCCCTCGGATACTACCCCCCCCACACGCACAAAAACCTCCTTGTTCATACCTCAGACCTTCCGAGCATCCTGCTCACTCAGCGGAGTAATGAGACTGGTAGGAGTCCATTCCTGAATCTTAGGGAGCATACAGGTGCTCAATCTTATCTGTTACCATGGAGATTTGAAAACTGATTGGAGCCGCGCTCACCTGAGTGTATCAGGTTCCAAATGTCAAAGGTAATGAGGTAGTGTCATTTCAAAGCTGGATGCTGTCATGTGTCCAACCTAAGACAGCTTTGAGTCTTTTTTTTGTTTTAAAAATCAACTTTGGGTGAAAATAATCAAGTTATGTATTTAAATTCACTTAAAAATGAAAAAGTTTAAGCAATAAATGGGTGATCACTTTCAACAATAATGCAGGAACCTTCACATTGATGTTTTCAGCTTACAATCAAACTCTATGAATAGGGCCTGTAATTGGGCGCTAAATCCAAATCCCTGGTGTCCTTTATCTCTCGCCATCTTTCATCAATGCCATTCAGACTTCCTGGTGACCTGCACCCATGTCCCCCTTTTCATCTCATTTCTTTGGACCCAAGCCAGCTTCCCCTTTGCCCCCTCAGCATCGCCGCGTCCACGCTGGCGTGTACGTCGTTACAAATATTCCTTGTAAAAATAAATGCATCTGTTGCAAAAGAGGCGGCCTTTGTTATGAGCAGGAAAGGGGGGAATGCTTCAGGGGACCGCCAAAACTTGCTGGGTCTGTGGGCGAGTAAAGCCCAACCCCCCCTCACCTCCAACTTCAGGGGTATCATATCACCTGTCCCTCGGGGTGCACTGCTGCACGAGTCTGGAGGTCCTCATGATAACAGGTGGATTTGAATGCATACGACAGGTGGGACAATGTCTGCCTTTAACAGCCCGCTCTATGAAATCCATTTTAAACTGCTTATATCTGGGACTAATGCTCGATGATGAGTGTTATTATTAACATTTTTAGCAAACAATGTCCGAGTGGCCAAACAGGATGCACAACATTTATACACAGTGATATTTATCTCAGCTCTGTGTCAGTGACTTTATTTGCTTTATATGACCTCTGGACTGAAACAAAGAAAAATAGAGGAGGGGCAAAAGACAGTCTGTGTATGGAGGTGGCGGCAGCGAACTGTGTCGCCCTGCAGAGCAGTGAGAAAGCCGAGAGCAGAGAAAAGGGGAGTTTGCTGGAGCGTTGAGGACACTCCTTGACTGCTCCGACACATTCATGCATGCCCACATATGCATGAGGACTCACTTTCATGCATGCACACAAATGCACATTCATGCATAGTTCCAACTTGAGGATTTTGGGCCTATCTGCACATGTATGCGAGCTAATCAGGGCCTCTTCAGACAGAAAGCAGGGGGTCAGTCAGGGTGAGATATTTGTGATGGAAATTTGGACGGCAGGCGTAGGAAAACAAAGCTGAGGACAGGACGCCCCAGAGATGACATACTTTACACATGAGCTAACAGGCATTGAGGAATTACAAACCAAAACTTAAAATCTGAAAACAGAGGCTTTCTTAGTCACATTAGTCCTGAGGAGCTTTAGGATTTAGCTTTAGAGGATATTTCAAGTTCTGAAAAACATTTGTGGAATCCTCAAGGACAAATGTACGCAAATGTGTTTATATTGAGACTGCCCAGAAAAACTGTTTGCTTTTTTCTTGCTTTTTTCTAACTAACTGGATTTCTCATCTGATTACATTTCTGTTTCATCTGTGTCTTTCAAAGATGAGTGAAGGTTTCCATTGGGTGGTGGTGGGTGCTGGGGGAAGCACATTAACCATGCAGGAACTTCAGACTTTGCTGAGCATCAAGTGTATTTGTAGCTGAAGCTTTATCTGATGGAACTCCTGAGTCTCACTGAGAAATCACACAATGATGAGATTTGATGGCCCTTGGATTGAGCGCTTCTCAAAGAGCAACCTCTGACCTCCCCAGGACCATGGTAACCCCTCCCATCCCACAGGGTCCAGTGTTTTGTTACTGGTCATTTGTCAAACCAGGCACACTGATCTGATGGCCGCCCATTTTGAGAACTGCAGACTTCACATTTTCAGAATCAACATGAGCTCCTTTCAGCAACTTTACAAGAAAACAAATCACTTACTTGCAGAAGATGCAAAAGGGCTATTTGATCTACTCTGAACAGCATGAGGCTGATGCTATACTGATGACACTTCAGTATTTAACTAATAAAGAATTGAAGCAGATCCTATTTTAGAATAGTTCTAAGAATTATGTCCCATCTAAAAGTCATGCTCATCAAATATAATTGTGTCCAAAGAGAAAAGGTATTTCTGTAAACAACCAAACACTCCATCTTCATCATCCATCACTGTGGTGCCAACATCATGCTGTGTAGATGGTTCTCCTCAGCAGGTCCTGGAAGGCTCATCAAGGTCCAGGAAGAAATTAAAGCAGCGCCATCCAGAGAATCCCTGGAGGAGGTCCTGATCTGACTGAGAACTGTGACTGTGGAGAACATTTATGTTCCTCAGAGACGACCTGAAGCAGCCAGAGAATACTCCACTGAAATGGTTCAAAGTTTGAGTACATTGAGTGAAATTGGAGATCTACTAAATACTTCTGCATATTCATGCTGTCACTTCTTTTACGCTATGTATGTTTTCAACAAAAAAGGTCATGGCATAAAAAAACAATAGCTGTAATGCAAACTTGACAATGTTTTTGCTTTATTCAAGAAATTCAAGAGAATTTTATTGTTATTGTGCAGAGAACAATGGAACATTGTACAAAGCCAATGAGACAGCAAGGCGGCTTTACTGTATAAAGCCAGCGTTTATCATCAGGTAAACCAACCATTGTATCCTTTCTTTTCTGGGTTTTCAGCAAACAGGAGATCAGCACAAAATGTTTGACTGAAGCGACAGTACCAGGGTGAAGACTTGAAAGAGGTAAACAAAGACGTGCGTTATAGAAAGCAACTATTTCATTAAGATAAAAAGCACTGGTAGTCTCTGGGACATGAACTGAAATCACAGAGACAAACAGGCAGCAACGAAAGGAAGGTCAAACGGTGTCACTGTCTGGACCAGTATGACCTGGTTGTAGATGCTAAAATGTTCTGCACTGTCAATCAAATGTAACAAGACTCTTTTCTGTTATGCCCTGAGGACTCTCTCTCTAAAACACCCCCCCCCAACACACACACACACACACACACACACAATTAGCCCACAGCTCATTATGTCTGCTTTACTTCTTGTGGGTTGTATTGGAGGGTGGGGGTTGGGACTGGGTGTGGTTTGGTAACCCTGGAGCGGATGACCTTAGGGGACTTTCGGGGGTGAACGGGGGATGAAACATCAAGCTGCAGGGAGGGAAAATAAGTTCTTGGTGCTCCTGCTGGTTAAGACCATTCCTGTGAAGATCCTCACTGATTTTGTAAGCAGGAAAATGCTGATAAGTCATTCTCAATCAATTTCATGAACCTCAACAGAGCGGCTGCTTTTGACTTGATAATGTGATCAGATTCAGCTAAAACAGGGCTCATTGCAATAGAAAAACCCTCAAACTGGTAATTAATAACAATCAGTAAACAAATATTGTTACCATCTGGAGTCAGCTGTCAGTTACAATAATGGTTAACTTCTTGAAATAAAGGTGTTGACAGAGAGAAGAGAGTGTTGACAGAGAAAAGGAAGCATTTCCCTCCCCGACCCTGAAATGCCGACACAGGAGAAAGGTTTGATTTCCCTCCAAAAACTCTCTTGTTACCCCCCCACCCACACACACACACACACACTTAAGAAAACTCCTCGGCAGCCACCTCCATCCCCCAGCCGTCACACATCAATCCATTCTATGTGTGTTTGCGTGTGTTTGTGTGTGTGTGTGTGTGTGTGTGTGTGTGTGTGTGTGTGTGTGTGTGTGTGTTTTGGGCAGTGGGGCGCACTGTAAACCCCCCAGGGTGTAAAACATTTTTGGACTCACACGGCAAGTTTCAAACTGTTTGATGTCAGACTTTTGAAGCTTTTTAAGTCCTCCAGCAAAGAGAGACTACTAGATAAATATTAGTTTGCATACAGTGGGCTTTAAACCCAAGTTTAAAATGCAAATACGTTTTTGTTTTTCTTCTTTAACTTTACAGATATTTGAAATCTGAGCATCTCTTCTCTTCACTCCCAGATTTTCTTCTGGTACCTACATGGATCTTTTTTTTTTTATACCCCCCCCGATTCCTGGGGCTGCGTAGATGTGTGACCTTTGACCCCTGGATGTCTCTGACTTTTTCATTGTTCTTTCACGAGAGATTGCTAATGCAGACTTTTCTGCTGCTGGTTTGACTGTAAATAAATACCAGGTAGTGTTTTTAAGTGTATTTCCTCTACGATTAAATGTGCGAGGACAAAATAAATATGCCATTAGAAAAAAAAAAAGGAAACAAAATGAGCCGTCTGATCTCTACAGCAGGTTGTCCAGCTATGTCTTTAATACTAATATAACCTTTTTAGAAGACTTCCCTTCCAGTTGGAGGTGCAAATATGTTTAATTTGTTATGAAGAAGACATTAGCAGGCTGGTAAGGCTGATGGCTACACATGAAATAATTATTTGTCTTTGCTTCTTCGCACACGTGGGGCTTAAAGGCGTGAATGTGAAGACAGGAAATTGTGACTGACAGCCGTGTTGGAGCCTAATCTCCTGCGGCGGCGCGGCTTTGAAGGTCCAGCACGTATAGAACACCATGAAAATCAAGCAGAGACCAGCCTCTAGATGGACTTTTAAAGAGCCTTCACAAATAAGCAGAGCGATCAACCACTGACCAGACAACAACTTCCCACATTTCCATTTTTCAGTTAGGACAGTCGCTGTGTTCCTTTACGCTGTGCACATGTTACATTCACAACCACTTGAACAAGCTGCAGTAAGTCTATGAGAATCGCCCTCCTCAAAATGAGCAAACCCTCTGAACAAAGCCCCCCCCCCAGGGATAAATACACCTTTTGTTTTATCCATTTGAACTTGAGGTTTCCCTTAAAGCTTAGGAGAGTGTGTTCGCCCTTTTCTCTCCTTTCATACGGTCTGGCGCCGAATAGCGGCGACCACTGCCAAATGGGAAAACGACTACACAGAACCAGAGAAAGACCAGAATCAATCAGGAAGTGGCAGCCTTTCAGCCGTGCCAGAGGAGCCGGGCAACTTCCTGGTCCCGTTGCCAAGGTGACTGAAAGCTCAGCCAACCGGTCCAAGTGGGCAGCAGTTTGGTTCGATGGGGTGGGAGGGGGTGACGGTTGGGACACTGGTGGGGATAAGAGCTGTGTGTGTGTGTGTGTTGGGGGAGAAGTTTAAATAAAAGCAGCATTCACATGAAGCATCACAACCTGGAACTGCAGGTCCTCTTTGTTTTTAATTCTACAATAACTAATATAGTGATCTTTAATATAATTTTTTTTAATGAAGGAGTGTGTAGTGCATGTATGGAGTTTACTCACAATATGCTTCAAGTCTGTGCTCTAATGTCTCATTTGTAACAGTAATGTTTTACGTACAACTATCCACCTATTGACCAGACCTGCCAAACTTTAAAATAATAGAAAAGGTTTGTTTCTCTAAAGTTCATCATGTTTTTCATAAATAGGCTCCGTAGGTGGGTGTTCTGGGAGATGATGGGATGAGACTGGTAGAGATTGGTAAACACAGCTGGGGACACAGCCCTGGTGGATCTCCAGCTCAGCCATCCCCTTCAGACATTTATCAGTGTGTTTGCTCAGGGGATGTCGCCTAATCTTCACACACTGATCTCAGTGTAAGACCTTCACAGAGACACAGCAGGCGGGAGAAAAGTGACCCCGTCCTCAGGCGCAGCCGCCCTAATTCCCCCACGGCTAAACTTGAATGTTCTTGTCTTTATACCTCATCTATACATTGGTCTGTGTGTGGCTCATTCTCCATGGCTGGGATAGTGGGAATCATTTGTACTCAATTCTTGATTTCACATAAATAAAAATAATGATAAAAAAATCCTTAATATGTCCAGCATGCAATGAAGAAATTTACAGCTCTGCAGCAAGAAACAACACAGAAATCAGTCAGTCCAAAACAAGAAAGAAGCAAAATAATCAGTAAATTCATTAAAGGATAAACGTCTAGGTGACCAGGAAGAATTAAGAGTGTGGTTTCTCATTAAACTAAATTGAATTGACATGTATTATTATTAGTAGTATTATTAGTTCTACTGCTACTACTACTACTACTGCTACTACTACTACTACTACTGCTGCTACTACTACTACTACTACTACTACTACGACTACTACTACTACTACCACCACCACCACTGCCACTACTACACCTGCTACTACTACCACCACCACCACGACTACTACTTTTACTGCTACTACTACTACCGCCACTACTACTACTACTACTGCTACTACTACTACTACCACCACCACCACCACTACTACTACTACTACTGCTACCACTACTACTACCACCACCACGACCACCGCCACTACTACACCTGCTACTTCTACCACCACCGCCACCACTACTACTTCTTCTGCTACTACTAGCACTACTACTACTACTACTACTTGTATTAGTGTTAGTATTAGTATCATTAGTTATATTGCTACTACTATTAGTACTACTACTGCTACTACTACTACTACTATTGATATTAGTAGTATCATTAGTTCTATTACAACTACTACGGCTACTACTACCACCACTACCACTACTACTACTACTACTACCACCATCACCACTGTTACTACTACCTAGTAGTAGTAGTAATTAGGGCCCGAGCACCTTCGGTGCGAAGCCCTATTGTTTTTCGAATGTTTTTTATTAGGGCCCGAGCACCTTCGGTGCGAAGCCCTATTGTTTTTCGAATGTTTTTTATTTTTCTTTTTCTTCTTTTTGTTATTCTTCCGACAAAAGGACGCCTTTTTTGACCCCCTGAACATGCACGAAAAGTTGATTTTATTTGACCTACCCCCCCAAAGGGCAGCGAAAAATTTTCGATTTTTTGGTCCCCGAGAGGCTATCTCGAAAGGTGCTCTCTAGCGCCACCTATTTTTGCTGCCCCGGGACTGGGTTTGTCCTACGCTCATGAAATTTGGGGGCAATATTTAGCGTACCGGGCCGGACGAAAAACTCTCTTGGCGCGACGGCCTAACTCGAACAGGGAGTCCGCAATATTTGTCCAAAGTTGCGATTTTGGCACTTTTCTGCACACGCGCGAACAAAGGAATTTGACGAACTAGTCCTAGGGCTTTCACCCGATTTTGTTCATATTTGACGCATCCCATGGAAACTGATGCCCGACGCAAAATTGCGAAGGGATTTTCTTATTTCGCTCCGGTTTGGGCGTGGCGGCCCTGCAAAGTTTCGGCCCGATTTCGGCCCGTCGCCAAAAAAATATTCTGCCCCAGCTCGGACATACAAGGTCCGATCAGGGTCAAAGGTCACGGGTGTGATCGGGGTCGCGTCCTGAACCGAAATATGTATCAATATTCAGTTATTAATATAGCGCCACCTGCTGGGCACAGGAAATGTCATGTTTTACTCTGGGGCGTCCTGATCGGATCTGCGTTCAGCAGATTCTGCCCAAAACGGGTGAGGAAGTCAACAAGGCCTTGGTGAAGGAAGGTGAGAAAAACCATCACAATTAAACGAGTGGGCGGTGCCTTGGCGGCGTGCCAAACATCAAGGTTTTTATAATTGCCATAACTCGGACATACGTGGTCCGATCCGCGTTTGCTTCCATGGGTCGTCCTAGAATTCCGCCCCGAACAGATCGACGTTTCAATATTGGCTGTATGTTATAGCGCCACCTAGATACAAACAATGAGGCAGCCCCGGTCCGTGCGACCTACGTTTACGAAAATCGGCACGCACGTGGAGAATCACAAGGGCTACAAAAATCCTCTTGGCGCTAGCGGGTGCGGCGTAAGAGCTCTGTAGCGCCACCTAGAAAATTTCAAAGAAGCGCCACGAAAACCAGGTTCGACCCAGAAATATGAAATTCGGCACGCTTGTGCAGGACACAAACCCTACAAAAAAGTCAGCGCGACCCATATGCTAAACCCCACAGGAAGCGAGCTATATTAATTTTAATGTTCAGATTTTCCTCATTTCGATCCATTTCCAGGCCCGCTGTTTTGCCTCGGTGTTCCTCCAGTTTCCATCAGATCCACTTCAAATTTGACCTGAACATTCCCGAGACGTTCCCGCACATGAATATCAAAAAATATTTAATTTCGGTCAAACGGTTCACCCGTGAGAGCGTGGCAAACTCCAGTGTCCAATTCTGGCCGGGTGACTTTGGAGACGCGCGTACAATGGAATGTGGTGTCCTGCTCCTACAATTCTGGTCCGATTTTGGATTTTTTTCGACCCGTGTCATCTACGAACACGGGTGCGATGTTAAATTGCCAAGCTTTTTGTGATACGTTTACAACTACTACGGCTACTACTACCACCACTACCACTACTACTACTACTACTACCACCATCACCACTGTTACTACTACCTAGTAGTAGTAGTAATTCTATTATAGTTTCATGCGTCACCTGCTGGTGTCTTACTGTAATGCCACCATGCGCTTTTATAATAGTGGATGCTTGTCTCATTTCTCCACACTAAGTACCTCATTTTTGTATATTATAAAACATGCACTAAAATCATTGTTGTTTTGGGATTTTTAAATAGATGGTCAAAAAAATAATTCTGATTCTAATTTAAACATGCATACTCGTATACTCATTTTAATTCAGAAATTCGTGAGAGTAATGAGAATAAATTCTTTAAAATTGCTCGCGCCATATGTAACAAACATATGTTATTACGTGTTAAATAAAGTTGTTTATCACAGGAACGCGAGGGTCTGGAAGGAGAACAGAACGCCCTCTCGGCTTCCGTCGTCTGTGACGTCAATATGGCAACAAATTGTCACGTTAACTCAGGTGCAGGAAAAAATGGCGATTAAAATTATATATTAAATAATATAACATTTAGTTCACCTGGATGTAAGATACCCCAAAAGACGTAAGTACAGGAAGTCGTTTGCGTAAAAAATAAAGTGTGGCTCGGGCGGAAGTTGAAAAAACACAAGAAGTAAGCTGTTTAGCTACCATGCTAACTAGCATTAGCTGGTGTCGGTTTACGAGCTGACAGACGTCAGATAAATGCTCACGGAAAGGACAGAGCGCTTTTCCTAGACCAATGTTAGACGTGTTCAGCATCGCCGGGTCGCCCGCAGGGTAAATTATTTTGTGACAAAGCTTGGATAGGAACTGATCGGAAGCACTTTAAAGTCGATAGCTCTTGCGCTAGTCTAGCGAGCCTGCTAACACCAAGAATCGCTCTGGTGTTGGTGTTAACACTAATATCACCTTCTGCGTTGTCCATTATAACATTAATAGCAACCCAAACGACATTTAAAACCCACGTTCATCTGGCATTTCTGGTCTTTACTAGGCTTTTCTGCTGTTGTGCCGTCAGGTCGACGCTCCCATTTAGCGACAGATCTGGTCTATTTTGTTGTATGACCGTCTGTCATAGGGATAAAGAGTTCCTCCACTGTGGAGCAACATCACTGTTGTCAGCGATTTAAACTAATCACTGTGGAGAGATAAAGAGTCTTGGGGATGTGGTCTGACTTTCTGGTGCACTGCAGAGAAAGCCCTGCAGAAACGCTGACTTGAGTTAAAGTGCTCTTTCCCTCATCTGCCTCATCCAGACCAGGAGGGACAGGGCATTTTCGAGCCTGTCGGTTATCCAGCCGAAGAGACGGGGAACAGGATAGGGAAGCAGGGCGAGGCGGGCCCCGCGGAGCCGGTGGAGAAGATGGCCGGCAGCCCGGAGAAGAGTTCCACCGCACAGGAGCTGAAGGAGCAGGGAAACAGGCTGTTCCTCTGCCGCAAGTACCAGGAGGCTGCTACCTGCTACAGCAAAGCCATTGTAAGGAAACCTAATGTTCTCTCAGTGTAATACAGCCAAATACAGCCCTCTTCTGTGTTTTCATTCCTAAATGAAAGATACAGAATTGTGCGTGTCGTGAACCCAGTGTCCTGTCTCCCAGAACCGTAACCCATCGGTGGCCGTATACTACACGAACAGGGCTTTATGCCACGTGAAGCTGCAGCAGCACGACAAGGCTCTGGCTGATTGTAAGCATGCACTGGAGCTGGACAGCCAGTCCGTTAAGGCCCACTTTTTCTTGGGCCAGTGTCACCTGGAACTGGAGAACTATGACGAGGCCATCGGCAATCTGCAGAAAGGTCAGAAGAAAAGATGGTGAATCATTGCCTAACCTAACTCGTGTTTTTCCTGTGCTTTACTCTCTTCTCATAACACTGGTTCCCTTTTTGGTTTCCAGTGATGTCAGAGCTTTGTTTGTCAACATTATTCAGTGTTGATTTGACTGGAATTACAACATTCATCATTAAGCCCAAGAGCAAAGTTTATTTCTCTTTTGGCATGAGAGTTGTGCATTAAAGTGTTGCTGCTTTGTTTTCAGCTTATAATCTGGCAAAAGAGCAGAGGCTGAATTTTGGAGATGACATTCCCAGTGCCTTGCGCATTGCCAAGAAGAAACGTTGGAATAGCATCGAGGAGAAGCGCATCAACCAGGAGAATGAGCTGCATGCTTACTTGACCAAACTCATACTGGCTGAGAAGGAAAGGTGAGGCAGCTGTGGGGGTCCAGCACACATTTACGTGAGCATGAGGTCCTGCAGAAATCATATGATCATTTTTACTCACACAGAGAACTGGAGGAATACAAAGAGAAACAAGATGACAATCAAAATGGAGGTGATGCTGCAAAAATTTCCTCCAGACACGTATGTTTCCTAATTCACCTGTTTGTGTTTAATCAATGGAGAAAATAGACATTCATGACACCAACTTTGTGAACATATGTAGGACAAGTATTTAAAGGACATGGACGAACTGTTCTCACAAGTGGACGAGAAGAGAAAAGTGAGTATAAAAATGTATTATTCTGTCTATAAGTTGTTGCTTCACATATTCACTCATGATCCCAGCATGCATCAGGTAACATGAATTTCCAAATAGCAAAAACAAACAGGCCACATAGATGTGCTTTTATGCACACCCCACACCTGCTGTTCGACATTTTGTTGTTTACATGGCAATAAGATAGGGTCCCAACCACGTCTTTGGTCTGTGGAACTCAAGATTTGTTAGGCCAGCGCTGGGTCGAGGTTCATAGTTGCTTTTGTGTAGAGTTTTCATTATTAGTTGATGACTCCACCTGACTCTTAGTTTCGTCTGTGGGTCAGGATTCAGGTATAACTGGAATGACCTGATGACTCTTTTAACATGTGATAAAGTAAAATTGTTCCAGGGCATGACAAAAGAAACTTTATACATTAAGAATAAAGGAAATATACTAGACTTAAGATACTCATAGTTAGAGGTTACAGTAGCATTTCTTATGTGATTTCATTGCGTTTAAGTGTGTTTTCTTTCTTCAGAAACGTGAGATTCCAGATTATCTGTGTGGGAAAATCAGCTTTGAGTTGATGAGGGAACCCTGCATCACACCCAGTGGTATCACGTATGATCGCAAGGACATCGAGGAGCACCTGCAGGTAAAGTCAGAGACATTTTCTCCGTCTCATACATTATTTATCGTTAATACCCATAATTTGAGCAGCCATATTGTGATAAGTAATACGGATAAAGGAGGGGATCACATCACGTATTCTTTGTTTCGTTGCAGCGGGTAGGCCATTTTGACCCAGTCACCAGGAGCCCTCTAACCCAGGACCAGTTGATCCCAAACCTGGCCATGAAGGAAGTGATCGATGCCTTTATACAGGAGAACGGCTGGGTGGAGGACTACTGAAGAGAGCCCCACTCCCCCCACACCCCTACATAATACAACCCAAAGCCTGGACAAAAGACAACAATAAGAGAACCCTCTTTATCTGGATTTATGTACTGTGTGAGAAGGACTACCAGGTGGGAGCCATGTGTCACAGGCCTCTCTCGCCTCCAAATTTTATCTTTGCTGTAAAACGTCCATCCTCAGACCACGGTGGCTCAACATTCAAGCCTTTCCCTTTAAAACCCCCTTTGTTTTGATTTTGCCTTTTGCTTACTTCATTCAAAAATAGAGGTCACTGCCCTCTCATTTCCAGAGTGCCACAATCCCTGAAAAGCATCAGCGTTTCACTCCAGTGTTTTATATCACCAATTCACATAAAATGCAAATATCAGAAAGGATCCGCATTTAATTTTAGTTCAATATTTTTTAGTCTGCTTCACTCTCCATTTACTTAAACATTAGAGTGATTGATACTTGCTTTATATATTTTGTGGTCAATTATAAATACCAAAAAAAAAAAAACCACTTTGCTCAGATTGTATGCAAAATCATTCACCGCAAATGTAAAAGCGATGTTGTTCTCCTCTCTGCCTGTAGGTGGCGCTTTAGACACCCATTTTCACTTCGCTGTAGACCACCCGTGCTCTTCCCCTCTTTTCAACAAACACCATAACGGACGGTTCCACTAAGCTGAATGTATGCATTATTGAATCTTTAGTTTTAGGCTGACCTACAGTAATTCAAAATGTGTCTTATTACAACAATGTTAGGTTTTCATAAACATAGTCTTGAACTGAAAATGAATAATAATAATTTAAAAAAAAATAGAGGCAGTTTTTCCAGGAAAAAAGTTTCCATGTTGCTGGATATAAACTGAACATTTAGAAGTGTTTGAATGTTAAAGGCAATCTGAGCTGGGGTTTGTTCCTGTTGCAGTGATCGTGGACGCTGACGTAACGCATGAAGTGATGTGTTTTCCTTTTCTGCACTTGTGCAAGAGAATGCTGTTGTCTCCATCCATTTTCTCTGACAGCGCCGCTGTTCCGAGGGCTGGACCGCATGAACAAGCTGTGTCCTTTTACAGGAGTTTTGGAGGAACGCCACCTCCTCATGCACACTCTCTCTCTGCTTGCTGGAAGAGTGACGACCATCTTCTCCACCAGTACCTCAGTCTCTCTGCTGGTTTGCTGTCGGTTTTCCGTTTAGAGCTCCTGACTGTGCGTCTGTGATGAAATCAGCCTGTCAGTGGTTTGTGTTGGGGTGCAGACTGTAAATAACTGGCTTGTGTGTCCTTAGATTTTATTTCTCAACAAAATCAAGGTTCTTATTTTTTCTTTGAAGAAAAAATCTTAGAGGTTCAGAAGCTGTATGAAATGTAGATATGTTGATAACATTATTCACTTTTTGTTTGTCCCAATTAAACCATGTACCTTGAGTTTGTTTGTCCTCCTTTGTTCGTACAGATAAAGATGCAGTTGAAAAAGATTCCAAGTATTACAAGTTATGAGGGATAAAGCCAGCAGTGGGTGTTGTGTTTACTATTCTCCTTAATTCAACTTGAATCAAATGTATTTAAGATCTAAATTGGGACCAAAGCAAGTTGCTTTATGATGATTAAATCTGGCTGAAACGGGTCCCAGGTTAGAAAACCAATGCGGACGATTAAAGATGGAGAGCTGCTGTACTTCCAGACTGGTGTGTCACAGACAGACAGAGGAGAAGGTGTGTGTTGTGTTCAGTGTGAGCCAGCCCTCACACACAAAGCCTTTTGTCAGCGCTGGTGTCGGGTCGGTACCAGGAGGGGCGAGGGGCTGAAACGGAGCACTGGCCACTGGGACCGAGACAGCAGCAGAACCGACGCACATCAGCAAAATGGTAAGAAAATGTCCTCCTGTCCCGACATTTAAGAGGCTGTCATCAGAGACAGACGTGTTTGTGTGTGTGTGTGTGTGTGTGTGTGTATGTTTGCAGGGAGCGGTCCCTGTGAGGGTTCAACTACTGCTAGGAGTCTTTGGATGGTTCCTCACTCTCTCTTCAGCCACACAAGGTAGGGTCGTAGTGCAGCCTGTGATTCACCCCCCCCCCCATTTATACCTCGGTCATTCAGAACACAGGAGCTCAGCCTTCGTCTCTAAAGGTGGACTTGTAAGTCTCAGATGATTGCTTTTAAAGGCTCTCATTGATTTTTCCAAATGCAGCTGCTAGATAATTCAGCCAGGCTTCACACAGAAGCCCGCGCAACCCTCTTGCTTGTCCTCTGTCCCAGTTCCACCTGACTCACCTCCCAGTTCCACCTGACTATGGTCCCAGTTGCAAAGACTATGAGCAAGAACCTTAAACCCCTTCTGAGTCGTGCAGCATCAACACACAGAGGCTGCGGCCCAGTGAGGCGGTAGAACGTTGGATTCAGATGCTGGGACTGGCCAGAGCGAGCTGTGGGACTGGTGGCTGTTTGTCCTATACTGGTGGAGCTTGTGGACAGCCGGCGTCCGGCTCCTTTAACTCCGTCTGCTTGTTGTCGTCCAGTGGGGCTGCCGGACAAAGTCCTGATCTTCCCCTATGAGACGGACTTCAGCTTCGTGGCCCTGGTCCCTCAGAGGGAAATGGCCTTGAGGGCCTTCACGCTGTGCATGCGCGTGGCCACGGAGCTGCCAGAGGAGCGGCAGATCATCCTCTTCGCGTATCGCACCGCCGACTACGACGAGCTGAACGTGTGGCGAGAGAAAGACGGACGCATCTCCTTCTACATGAGCGGTGACGGCATCTTCTTTCACCTGCCCCCGCTCACCACGTTCCGCACCAACCTCTGCCTGACCTGGGAGTCTCGCACCGGCCTCGCCGCGTTCTGGGTCAACGGGAGGCGCAGCACCTACCAGCTGTACAAGCCCGGGCACACCATCCGCCCCAACGGCAGCGTCCTCCTGGGCCAGGACCCGGACAAGCACCTCGGGGGGCTGGAGGCCACGCAGAGCTTCGTCGGAGAGGTGACAGATCTGAACATGTGGGACTACGTCCTCTCCAGGAGCGCCATCCAGGCCTGGAACTACGGACACAAGGTCCCCAAGGGGAACGTGTTCGACTGGGCCACCATCCAGTATGAGCTCAACGGTAACGTGATGGTGGTGGACGACGACTGACTCCACGCAAAGTCAAAGGCGGGGCGACCGGAGACCTGGACCGCTCCGGGTTTTTACCCGCTTCTGTCTTGTTTTTGTTTTTACCTGCTGAAAGTGGCTCGAAAGTTCCGGCGAACTCCAACAAAAGCAGTGACTCAGCTTCAGGGGTGTACCTGAGAGACGAAGCGGACGTGTTACGAGGTGCTTCCACAGGGCGGCGCTCTCCGCCACGTCATATTAAACACTAAGCGTGATTTTATTAATCTGAATTAATTTGAGGGTACAGAAGCTGATCACACCCTTCGGGACGGTTTGAAATTTTCTTGCAACTGTGCTGCAGCTTACAAAGCGAAAGTTCCCTGAATCTCATTTTTCCTCTCTTTTCTTACTGTTGATAAATGTGGAAACAAAGAGGGTTTTTTTTTTTTTTCTTCTTTAACGTTTCGACTGCACACAGAGATAAACAGCATTTATATCATGTTTAAAACCCACCGCTGTGGCGTCGCCTTCGGTTAGCGTATACTCACTCATGAATTTTCCATGTTTCTGCTGATGTAAGAGCGCTTTTGGGTCTGAAATAAAACATTTTTTTTGCCATGTGCATAACTAATAATGTTTGTAATTAAAGAGAATATTTCATCTCGAACTTCTGCACCTTCGTTTTCTTTATCACCTCGTGTTTGGCTGACAGGTTTGAAAAGAGCCATCATAATCTGACCCACCAATTTGAATTAATGATGGATTAAGTATTCAGGATTAAGTATATTTGGAATGTTAATGTGATGATGTTTGTTCTCTATTTGGATTTAATAGTCCAGTACTTTCGGTGATTACAGCTATAATGTCTGCAAAGAGATTAGCTGCTTAAATTAGTCATTTTATTTTCCCCACACTTTAAATAATATTATTAATAACAACTAAATTATATACATGTTCCAATAAATTCACATCAGGCCAAGAGTTATTTAAAAAATGTAATCCAGTATTGCTGTTAAAATAATGTAAAATAAAAAGTAAAAATTAAATATGAAGAACATACCAAGATTTTCTTTTGTCAAACAATCTATTGTGCAACAGCAGCTGTACAGAAATCTCTCAAATAAAATAAAATACACCTCAAAGGTGAAAGAAAGCATGAAGGGAAATGATCCAGCGTGGAGATGTGAGGTGACCGTGAACCTGCCGCATCCCTCCGCGAGGAGGACGAAGCCAGCGACGAGAAACCTCACTTGACTGGGTTGAGATGGATTGTTACACATTTCCTGCAGTGAGTCATATGGAGCTGCTTCACTAACAACCCCCCCCCCAGAAGAAGCTCAAGGTCAGATCTTCTCCATCCAAGTGTAACACAGTAACCCTGAACCCCCCCCCCCCCTCGCCCCACCACCACCACCACCACCCTGACCTCCTTGCGGAGACGAGGGAGAAGTTTCCAGTGTGCAGCTGAAGCAGGCTCCCTTGAGGGTGGGAAAGTGCTCCGTTGTGTGTTTATTCCGAGCGACTCAACCCTCGGCCCTCCCGCAGCAGCTCCGTGAGGAGGAGGCAGGCCCGATGAGTTCTGACTGCGGGTCAGCAGCCAAATGTTCCACCTTCTTGGATGTTGCAATGCATCAATCGCAGTGCCCACTCACTGTGCGGTAACACCTTTGTGGACCATCTGCCCAAGCCCGGCTTCTTGGCCTTCTGGTACACACGCACACATGCGCGCACACGTGCACGCAGCCTGTCATACCCTTTTCTCATCTCTGCCCGAGAGGAACTCCGATACTTCATGATCTTTCAGAGATATTTATTGTTGGTGGGGGGTGGGGGGGGGGGGCTCCAAAGAGGGGCTTTAACCTTGGATCCTTGACAGAGAGGGGTGACCCCCCGCCGCCCGCCCGCGTGCTTGTGTTGCATGTCCTGTGTGAGCGAGCGCACAGTTGCAGGGCTCGTCGTCCCGCTCGCAGACAAGGCCGTCAGTGCGGGCCTCGGAGATCTGCATATTGGCCCATGGTGCTTTAAGCTGTGCAGCGCTCCGCCGTGGACCGCGGCGTGCCCATGCGTGCAGAGCTGGTGAAGATGTTTTCCACACGAGAGGAGATAGACGGCGAGAGGGAGCCCCGCGTGAGCCGGTGAGGGGAGACAGAAGGAGGGCCGTTCTGGATTCCTTCAAGCAACTCCAAATAGATTTCCAGGCAAAACGGATTTGCATACGCGAGACAGTGCTACGAGCTATCTGAGTGAGCTGTGGCGTGTGTTCATTGAACAGATGGATAATTTTTTAAGAGCTTTCTTGCAGAAATTTCAGCCCATTAATTTGAGATCTTGGGCGTTATTCAGGCTGCTTTATGATGGTGCAGCTGACGGAGCCTCATCAGGATCAAGATGTTCTTTTTGATGAGCTTTAATTCATGGCGGACCAACGTGACTTCTGTCAGCTATTGGGAGATTTCACATTTTAAAAATCCTGCTATTCTCCAGTTGATGTCACAGGAAACACTGTTAGCACTAAAGCTGGAAAGCAGGACAGGCTGATGTCCACGTTCAGACCTCAGCTGACACTGGCCCAGCTCGCCAATCGCATCTTCAGCTTTTCTTTTCACATTAGAATCTCTTCTGCCCACCTTTTTAGTAGATTTGAGCTGAAGCTGCTGCCTGGATGTCGCACTACTCTCGCTCCCTCACTCAGAGGTAATAATTTGCCAGTATGGTCCCCCCCCCACACACGCACCCCCTCCCCCGGGCTGCATGAAAAATTCACCAGGTCGTCCCATTAGAGTCAGAGCGAATCAGGGAGCAGGCGTTAAAACGGCCGCCAACCTTTTTATCAATCAACATTTAAATGTTAGATTTAGCAGAAAGCAAAATCAGAGCAAAATCGCCAAATTCCTGACTTTATGCACACACACACACACACACACACCAGTCCTGAGTTGTTAAAACCAGATGGGCGGTAGCCTTTTCAGCACTGGTTTTTCACACTGATGGTGTGAGGTCTGACCTTTACCTTGTGTGTCTGCGTGTGTGTGTGTGAGTGTGTGTGTGTCTGCATAGGTGTGTGTGTATGTGTGTCTGCATAGGTGTGTGTGTATGTGTGTCTGTATAGGTGTGTATCTGGGTGTGTGTGTGTGTGTGTGTGTGTGTGTGTGTGTCTGCATGTGTGTGTGTGTCTCTGAGTGCGCTGTGGTGAGACTCCTCCAGGCAGGAGCGCCAACGCTGCGACACCCACCTCTGAGCACGCTGTCAGGACACCTGAAAGCCAGAAGGTTCACTAACCAAACTGAAACAGGCTCTACAGTAGAGCGCATCGCAGAGGAGAGGATTTCAGCCTGTTCTGACTTTTAAGCTCACAATTTATAGTTTTCATGCAGGCTCTAACCTCAGTACTTACTGATCTGACTTAAATTTGGTTTGGGAACAGCATTGTAACATTTTTAGATTAAAAAAAAATGATTGAACCAAACAGGAATGATCAATTTTTTTTTTTTATTCAAAAAGAGTATTTACAAGGCGATGAAGATCACATGACCCATAAAGATATATATTATGTCAAATATCTGCTGAAAAATAACCTTTGGAACATGCAAAGGTTGCGCCACAAGCCTCAGCGCTGCAGTATTAAAGATCCAAACGATTGAGCAAAGTTAAAATTTGCAATTAAAATGTTACAGCCTCTTTAAACTCTGACTTTCATCAATAAAAACCATTAAAAGGAACCAATAAAGTCAAAGTTGAGGAGAAATGATCCTCATTTGTTCTGCTTGTTTGGAACTGGAGATTGACCTCATCCTAATGAGGAAATGACATCAGACGTCAGATATCAGGGGCCAGATGAAGTCACCTAGTCTCTAAGAATACTACAAACAAAACAAACAGACACCTCCAGCAGGCGTCTCTGTAGGAGACGCCAGCCGAAGCAGCAGAGGAGAGCGAGAGGCTCCGTGGTTGAATGCTTTGTGGCTTTTAGCGCTAAATTCCCCTCCGTTGCCTCTGGGCTGGCCTCTGCTGTGAACATACGAGCCGTGCCGCAGCGTGTGGTGCTGGGAGATGGTCCAGACCCTCCTGATTAAATATTACAGCCCTCTAAATGGATGGAGATTAGCCTCTGTGGGAATGTTAGGGCTTCATTTACCCCCTGGCCAGATGTGTGTGCGCACAGCCGTGAGTGTGAGTAAAGAGTGTGTGTGGATATGGGGGGAGGGTGGGAGGGGGGAGTTGTTATACACGTGTCCCTCTGCACAGTAAAATGCCGGCACATTGAGGGGGTCAGCGGAGGATGTTTTGCGGTTTCCTGGGGTGATCAATCTGCAGTGGTGCAGGTTGATGGGACGAGACTCTGAGTCTGAGTTAAAGGTGGCACTTCCATGACTGATCTCACTCTATATCAAGGCCACAATCCAGGGACCTAAACTATCCAGTCACATGTTCAACGGAATAAAATAATTAACATCGCATTGAAAGTCCAGATAAACAGTCCTGGTTCAATAGCGATGCGTTTACTGTCTTTTTATCTTTTGGATCTAATGTGTCTACTGTAGTTCTTAATAATATCAATATTTAAAACAACAAAGAGGGTATGATATCATTCAAAATTAGAAAATAAATATATTCAAATATTCAAATATCAAAATAGTCAGTGTGTAGAATTTGTAATATAAAATAAAATATAATAATTAAAACAGTGCACACAAAATTAAAAAAAAAATAAAAATATGCAAACTCTGCCCTCCCCTCAGCTTGTCTTCTCACGTGAGGACAATAAAGATTTCCATTCTAACCACTATTCACTTCCATCGACACCAGAACAGCCACTCTGCTCTTGGTCCTGTTGGCCGTGATGGGAGGGCTGTGGAATAAACCCAGTACGAGCCCGGACCGATGCGTCAGCGTCGCACTGATGGATGAACATGACTGCAGATGCAGAGCCGACTGGCAGCCGCTCCACGGCTCACTGCTCCTCGTCGTCCTCGGTGCCGGGCCGAAGGTGTCGGGCGCAGCGGAGGAAACACTTCATTCACACATATGGAGTAAATGAGTGTCGTCTTAATTGCGGGCTGCTTTCTCTGGTCTGTTACGCCACCCTGACGCCTGCTCTGAATTATTCATGCGTTGGTTTTGTAGTTCACCGCCTTTAAAATGCTTTTAAGGTTGTGAGTGCATGTTTTGAGGTCTTTGCATGAAAACCCTTGACTTTATTATTTATAAACACATACAACCTCTGCAGAGAAAGTGTGTGTGTGTGTGTGTGTGTGTGTGTGTGTGTGTGAGGGGGGGTATTTTTTAATCACCCTTTTTCTGTGTGAAAGTTACAGCCGTCTGATAAACATATGTTTTTCATACGTTTTCAGATGTATCACTGCGAGGCCTCGATTCTCCCTCTATTTCCCTCTTAGAATCGGCAAACACATTCATCAAACACACACCACATGTGTGTTCAGCAGCCACAGACGACTGCATCTGCATCTGCATCCGCACACACACACACACACGCGTGGGTGCGCGCTCGAGCACTCTGCGCCACTGGGCAGGGACTAGCCTGAAAGATTGAAAGCAATTAAAACTATCATCTGCAGTGGCTCTGGGCAGGCCTGTGGCTGTGAGGGGGGAGCTGCCACTGTGCATCAGCCTCTCAGTCTCAGCGATGCACCGTGACATGAGAGGGAGCGTCACGGCCCGCTCGCTCCCAAACACACCAGCTCTGCCGCCGCTACTCATGCGACGTGCACACGGGCGTGTGTGTGTGTGTTCATTGGACGCATCACACGCTCGCCAGTACAGCTGGGCCTTGATGGTTCACCTGTTTGAACACAGCTCCTTCATGGAGGTTTCCTCCTTTCATCCAGGAGTTTGGTGTAATTGATGAGGTTTACCTGAACAGCTTGGGGATCTCTGTGGGGTCAGAAGATCAACGGACCCCTCGTCCCTGAAACCCACCTTCGCTTACCTGAGCGAGAATATGACTGCAGTGGGAAAAGTTCCGTTTGGCCCGAAGAGAAAAGAAGTGCTGCGTCTCTCAGGCGGAGAAAAAGAGGAAAAGTTGAGGGAAATTTGTGCAGGATGCCTCAGGACCACCTGGCCAATGGAGAGGCAAGCTATTATGGAAGTAAACACCAAAGTGGTTAGGGATGTTTGATTGGAACACACACACACACACACACTTACACACACACACACACACACACTTGCCCGTCAGTCTGGCCTCATTAGGAGCAAGGCGTGCAGTAACTCAGCTGTTTTGGCCCAACTTGGGGAAGGTTACCTGGTTCAGGCTGGACGGGGCTGTCTGCCTCTGTCTGGCCTGGCCCTTAACAAGTCTCCTCAGGACAACCTCGCCACCATTACCATCCACTCTCCCTCCCTCTCCCTCCATCCGCGCCCTGCGATCGGCTCTCCACCTGTCACTCCCGTTTAGCATCGACATTAGCACCGGTGGTTTCCTCATCCTGTTCCTCTTCAGCCCTCCCCGCCACCGTCTCCCCCGTGCGTTTGAATACATATCTGCGATACTCAGTCCCTACTTAATTTGACAGGCCCCTGTTTTGTCAGTCTGACAGGCCCGTAGCAGGACACTAATAGGCCATGGAGACCACCAGCAAAGGCACCAGCCAGGGAAGGCCCCGCGGTGCCAGTCCCCATCACCCTCCACGTCTCTTGAGGCGATGCAGGCAGGACGGCGGGGGGGTCAGGGGTAGGGTCTGGGGGGGGGTCAGGCAGCGGTGCCACCACAACAGGCCTGACCGGGCCTGTGTGTTGAAACCCTTCACTGATGAAGAGGATAGAAGGCCAGTCAGGTCTTCTAACCACGCCCCCACCACTCGCAACTGTGGGTTGTCACAGAGACAGTTATGATGGAGCGAATTAGCCCCTCGCCGTTCGCTTGACAGCTGACCCACAGCGGAGGCAGGTGGAACAACTCTGTGTGTGTGTGTGTGTGTGTGTGTGTGTGTTTTCCTTGGGGCCATCTGTCTGATTTTTGGGCCAACATTCACTAATTTGTTGCTTTTGTCTTTTGAGCTTATTCCAGACAAGTGAGTTAAAGCACGCAGTCCACGTGGATGCCAGGAAGCAACCATTTGAAAGACCGTCTTCAACATTTGGACGGACAGCCGTGGAGCCCAGAGGAAGAACGCTGCTGACCTCCTGACCTGGGAAATCTCCAAATTGTAGTGAAAAGCTAGAAACGTTTGGAAGGAGTGACCGAACTGTTTTTATTTGTCCAATCAAACGTCTGCACATCTCCCACATGGACAGGCTATCATGTAAAAGTGTGTGTCAGGTGTACAAAGAAAAATACTTTTATGGAGTGTGTGGACACATATGGAACATATGGGAAAGGATTAAAGCATTATTAACTAAGGAAGTTGGATGAAAATAAAACCAAAACATACTAGAAAGCACTCGGAGGAAGCAGACCTCCGCCAAGCGCAACAATTCCTTTTGGCCCCATTTACCACAATGTTAACGAAAATTTCAAAGTGATCCAGAATCCAGGATTTCTTCTGGATCACCCCCAAAATTAAATCAGTTCTTCCTTTTCACATTTCCAACAAATTTGATAACATTTTTTTTATCAAAATCGGTCCATAACTTTTTGAGTTATGTTGCTAACAGACAAACAGACCGACACTGACAAAAACATAACCTCCTTGGAGGAGGTAATAACATTGCACACAAAACCTTTGACCTCAACATCTGTCCTGACATTCTGAGGACTGGGCTTTGACTTTTGACTATTTCCATCCCCAGACAGCAGCTAAATCCCCGTCAAATCCTTCTATGATGCTGCCAGCGGGTCGCAGATATGGAGGCAACAGAAGTCAGATGATAATTGAATAAAAACACCAAACTGTTACAACATTTCATAAAAACATGAAATTATGCTCTTTTATTATTTTGGGCTTGTTTGAGTTCGTTGTTGGTTCTAAATGAATGACTCAACTTGCATTCCCATTAATCTGGACCCATAACTCTGTCATTGAGAGGTTAAGGTGGGAGTGGGAGATCCTAGGTCTGCGGGTGAAGGGGGGGTGGTGGGGGCTCCCAGGGTCTTTCTTTTAGTGAATTATTAAGGTTTACTAATACTTCATAAATCTCCTCTTTGTCCTGTCCATTACCAGCCTGTCACATCCTCTTGCTGCTCCAAGACTGACTCGTTTGGTTCACCCTAATGACAGAAGTTAAACTCTGTTCCAGAGGAGATGGGGGAGCTGTGTGTGTGTGTGTGGGGGGGCTGGGCAAAGGAGCAGCACTCTGCAAGTAGGCCTCGGGGCTGGATGGTTTGGTGAGGGTGTGCCTCAGATGGTGTGTGTGTGTGTGTGTGTGTATGTGTGTGTGTGTGTGTGTGTGTGTGTGTGTGTGTGCGCGCGCGCGTGTGTGTCACACTCAGAACTGAAGCATGAACATGCACATGGAGACAGTGACTGGATCCAAAGAAGTCAGTGTGTATCAGTTAGACTGAGCCATCCTCATTAACTCCCTACGCATCCACACCACCAGCTCCTTCCCTCGCCCCCCCTCCATTGCTCCTCCTCCTCCCAAAACAGCAAACCTTGCCTCAGTGCGTGCCTGGCGGACTCTTTCCGTGGTCTCGACAGCCGAGCTGGTCGTTGCCCCGAGCGCTGAGGAGTTGTCGCTTCTTGTTAGTGTCACTATAGCGACCCAGAGTCCTGCCCGCTCCTTGATTAGAGAGTGAGTGAGGTGGATGGAGTGTGTGTGTATGTGTGTGTTTGTGTGTGTATGTGTGTGTGTGTTTAGTAGAAAAGGGAGTAAGGAGTTTGTGTGTGTGTGTGTGTGCGTGTGTGTATGTGTGTGTGTGTGTGTGTGTGTGTGTGGTGGTGGTGGTGGTGGTGGTGGGGGGTGGGGGCTCCTGGACTCCTGTCCTGCTTGCTGCTTTTAAAGATCAACGAATTGGTCAATTGGCCTGGCAATTCCAATCCTCTAGAAGGTCACTGAGGACTCAACTGACTCAGTTCTGTATGTGTGTGTGTGTGTGTGTGTGTGTGTGTGTGTGTGTGTGTGTGTGTGTGTGTGTGAGTGTGTGTACCCAAGTGCGTGTGCATGAGTGTACAGATGTTATCCAGCCTGACACAATCTATTGAGAAGTATTCAAGTGTCAGACAGAGATCATGATCGAGTCACCACACATCAGATCAGGTGACTCCAGATGGGTCTGTAGAATTTTTTAAAATCATTTTGAATTTGTTCTGATGTTGTCATACATAATTCAGGCGGGAGAATCCCCTGGACAGGTCCACAGTCCCTCACAGGACACACACAACACATTGACCCCCCCCAACACACACACACACACACACACACACACACACACACACACACACACACACACACACACACACACACACACACACACACACATTAGAGTGAATGGATTTACAAGTGCAGAATATTTCCAATTACACTTAGTAGACTGACTCTTGTGTGCGGGATTGTCTTGACAAAGTATTTTGGTCCATCAAGTCAAATTGTCATTTGTTTCATCTGGATTCAGCCAGTCGTTGGTACAGATGGTGAAGGATGGTTCAGCTGGACAAGCACCGCTACCATAAAAGATCTCCTCTGACAGGCCAAATACTCGTGAGTGAAAGGACCCTCCGCAAGAAGATACCACACACACACACACACACACACACACACACACACACACACACACACACCGGCCCCGGCCCACGAACACTGCCATACTGCATATTTATGTATTGATCAAATAACAAGTTTATTTATTTAATACTTTCCAATAAATAAGGTGGATGCATCATTGAATTAAATCCACATAAATTTTGTGTTTGTTCTAATTATTAATAGTTATAGTTACATCATAAACCCAGGACAGAATTAGGACAAAGTTTATAATTAAATAGAAAATGTTATGATAGCATGGTAATTGATAATTGATAGCAGTACAGCATCTTTAAGTACAACCATAATTTTAGTTGCTCCTCTAAAAAGAAGGTCATAAATTGGAGAATAGGCCAGTTGTATAATTCAGAGGTGTGCAGTGTAAAGCACATAAGCTGAGAAGAGTTTGGCATTCCATTAATTCCGAAGAAGCTCACATAGACCGGAAGGATAGTTTATCAACTTACAAAAAAACTCTCTGTAGGACTAGGAATAGAACAGCATATTATATATCATTAATTGAAGAACATTCCCAGATTTCTTTTCAGCATTGTAGCGAGGCTGACAAGAGTGATAGTTGATGTTGAGCCATCTATTCCCTTAGCGCTCACAGTAATGACTTCATGAGCTTCTTTACTGATTAAATTGTTGGCATTAGAAATAAAATCCAAGGCATTGCTCCCACTGTCAAAGATGTAAATCCAGTGGCAGTAGAAACATCTGTAGGACCTTGTCAGTACTTAGATTGCAACTAAACTGTACAAGGAGGTTTTCCATTGATTAATACCTCCGTAATAAATCAGATTAATTTATCTTTATCTACAGGATATATCCACCAGACTGGGACCCCCCCCCAGATGTATCCTGCTGTAATTAAGCCTTTACTTAAAAAAAACCTTCTCTTGATCCAGATGTTTTAGCCAACTACAGACTAATTTCCAACCTTCCTTTTATTTTGAAAGTTTTAGAAAAAGGTGTTGCCAGTCAGTTGTGTGACCATTTAAACAGGAATGGTTCATTTGAAGAGTTTCAATCAATTACCATAGTACAGAACTGGTTCTTGTCAAACTTACTAACAATCTCTTCGTGGCTTCCAACAACAGAATTGTTTCTATACTTGTCTTACTAAATCACCTGATTTCTTTGGACAACATTACCTTGGCCTCCAGCTCTACAGTAATAAATCTTGGCGTTATATTTGATAAGGATATGTCCTTTCATCCCCATATAAAGAACGTGACCAGGACTGCCTTTTTTCACCTGCATAATATCATAAAAATTAGGAACACCCTGACTCAGAGTGATACTGAAAAACTAGTTCATGCATTTGTGTCCTCCAGTCTGGATTACTGCAACTCATTATTGTCTGGTTGTCCAAATAGTTCCTTAAAAAGTCTTCATCTATTTCAAAACGCTGCAGCAAGAGGTCTGACACCTTAAAAGGTCAGGCTTAAGGCTTTCCTTTTCAACAAAGCTTATAGTTAAGGCTGCACTTAACCAACCCTGAATTATGTTGCTGTAGGCCAAGGCTGCTGGGGGACAATTCACTGAGGACATGTCCTCCACTTTCTCCTTTCTTTCACCAAGCTGTCATCCTTTAATTCCTAATCCCTTAAAATGTATTTTCTTTTACTGACCATACTGCCCCCCCTCCATCTTCATCCTCACCTGAGCGTCTCTGGCCTGGAATCCTGGAGTGCTGTATACTGGCCTAGGGAACTCCTTAATCTACATCTGCTGTCCTGGTCTCACCAGCCTGTCCAGTCTTGAACTCTGTCTGGATGAACAATGCTCCAACATGAGTCTTCTAATAATCTCAAACTGTTACATTAGATCATCAGTTATGTCCTTTGTAGTTTTTACATTCATTCCCAATGTATATATGTATGTCAAATGTTCAATCCAGGTCTCGTGAAGCGTTGTGAGACAATTTGTATTGTTATTGGCACTATATAAATAAATTTAAATTTTATTTAAATGAAAAGAACACACAGCAGCACTCCATTACAAGTCATTACCAGAACACACATTCACACACACACACACACACACACACACTGGGAGTCCAGTACCGCGTGTGCTCTGGTGCGACCGCGCTAAGCGCTGCGTCACGTGCATGCTGACCTGGAGTGCTTTACAAAAGTGTGATGGATGGTGGCTGACCTTGTGAGAAACTTTCTCCCTGTCTGTCGGCTGTGGGATGCTCAGGTCAGTGAGTCTCCAGACCCCGGGGGGCCTGTAAATATTGTGTGTGATTTCACTTCCTACATGCCCTGCCCTGGGCACAGCTGTCCATCTCTGGACAATTTTGCTGCCCAAAGGGAGGCCTGGCTGGCTGTGGAGCGCCTGTACACATGCTGCCATCTGTTTCAGACTGTCTTTCATTCACCCCCTAAAATCCACAACTGGACAACAGTGAACTAAACAACAGAAAAAAAACTGTTTAATTCTTAATGGTGGAGAGGAGGTTAAAAAAAAACAACACTTTTTGTTGTATTTATACTGTCACTATGAGTGAAGTGATCTGTGAGGAAATCTGCCTCTCTGGCCACATCTGATGCCTCTAATTTGATTTGTAATAAACCACCATCAAGAAAAACCAACCAATCAGAGAAGGAGAGTCGTTGCTGATGAGATGTCAATCATTTCTCATGCACATGTAATCATGAGCTTCTCCTCTCGGGAACTCTAAATATCCAAACAACAAAGGATAGAAATTCACCAGATATTGCCTCCACTAAAAGGTGGAAGTATTGATGTTTATAACTTTTACAGAAGAAAGTTGAATAGCAAAATAATTGACTGCAAACCAATCTAATATAACATACATGCTGATAATTACCTCCGCCAAAGAGGTTATGTTTTTGCCGGTGTTTGTCTGTTTGTCTGACTGTTAGCAACATAACTCAAAAAGTTATGGACCGATTTTGATGAAATTTTCAGGATTTGTTGGAAATGTGAAAAAGGGGTAATCCGGAATAAATCCTGGATTCTGGATCACTTTGAAATTTTCGTTAACATTGTGGTAAATTTGACTGAAGGATGGACAATGGGATCCTCTATCATATTCCAAAGGCTGATCCGGATCTGATCCAGAAGACAGATTTTATTGCAATTTATATAAACTTGGTGGAGGTCTGCGCTCTCCGAGCAAGACATGACAAGTAGGTGAAGTTGTTGCTACAGTAGATGAGCCCTGTAAACCAGGTGGTGGTTTTTGTGAATCACGCTCGTGCACATTTGGTCCGACACTTAGTTAGTGAACATTTGTACATTCATACTTACTAGCAGTCTTAAACTTATAAAGTGCACCTTTAAATGAAGCTGAAATAATGAAACACGGCTGAAAATACAAAGCTGATTTGACAAAGTCAAAAAGTCTTCAATGAGGTCTTCCTGTGATGGAACACATGAGCTGATGGTGATTTAAACTCGGGACCTGTGTTGAGTATTAATGTGATAGTTATTGACATGTTCATTCTGTAGATAATAAATTGGCTAATAAGTTGATATTTGAGAGTTTTTCTGCTAATTTAATTTGTCTTTGCCACTTAAATGTCTCAGACCACCAAAGAGCTTTGGCATCAGTCGCACGCAGATGAGTGTATCAGTTAGTAGCCAGTCAAGGCTATCGTTGTGGTGGAGTCATCAATGGGTATGTTAGAGGTCAGACACACACACACACACACACACACACACACACTCACACACACACACACACACACACACACACACACACACACACACACACTCACACACCATTTCTGTATTAACAGAGTCAATTCATGTTGCTCCCGAGAGTCCCGTGATGTAATAGAAAATAAACCTATTCATTGAAAGAACACCCCAAATTTAAAAAAGTTCTTGATCAAATTCAAACCACCTTCAAACCACAGCTTTGAATTTGTGTGTGTGTATGTGTGTGTGTGTGTGTGTGTGTGAGTCTGCAAGCGTCAGGGAGGATTTGCAACAATGATAGCCAGTGAGAGTATAACACGACTTCCCTCTAGCTATGGCTTCCTGACTTGTTTATTTGCTAACTGGGTGGGGGTGTGGGGGGGTGGAGGGGGGCGCTGGGGAGAGGCTGAACATATGGTTTGCTAAAACATGGACTTGTAGTTGGGAGGCCGAGGCCCCCTCAGGGATGGAGCTGACGGGCTTTGGTCCCTGTCTTCCCTAATTCCTCCCGCTTGGGCAGCCAAAGATGCGCAGCCGTCCTCCAGGAGCGGAGGGCAGCCCCCCCACTCCCCCTCCCTGCTGCTGCTGCTGCCGCTGCGGCTGCACCCCCACACCCGTCCTCAGACCCTCCGTGGTGAGGTGGTGGGGGTGAGAAGGGGCAGTGGCTTGGAAGCGCACACGAGGAGGGGGTCCCGGCTGCAGCTGGGAGGCTGCCTGACACCAGGCTCTTGTCTGCGTTCCCCGGAGTGGGGGGGGTCCTCGCTGCTGAGGGGGTGAAGACCCTGGTCGGGCTGGTGCTCTGGTTCCGGCGCGCACGTTGCGGGGCGACGGCGCTCCGCTCTCCGGGGATATCGGGGCCCGAACGCGGGGAAGGCCGGTGAGGTCAGCAGCTTTTAGAGAAGACGGTTGTCAACAACCAACCAGCCACGGCAACCATCTGACACAGATCACTGCACCCAGATAGACACACACTCGTACACACACCCTCGAGGTCTGTGTGTTTACGGACACACTCGCTTACTGGGATCAAGGCGCTAATGTACACACATGGTCTCACACACCCTGCGCTGATGAACAAACATATGCACACATTCATATACACTCCCTGTGGGTCACTGACTTCATACACACCCGCACACACACACACACACACACGCATGGGGGCACTCGGACAGTCGTCGATAAGGCTCCATGCGCGCGCGCGTGTGCACACGCCCTGGAGGTTTGCGGCATGATGGACAGCAGCCCTGATGTGCTCTGACAGATTCGGCTGCTTCCTTTCATTTCCACTTGCTTTTCTCCCATCAGGTGACACCCACAGGTGCCTTGGTGAGAGAGACCCCGCCTCCTGGGGCGTGTGTGTGTGTGTGTGTGTGTGTGTGTGGGTGGGGGGGCAGCTGGCAGAGACTGAGACGACAAGCAAAGAAATGTCCGACCCAGGCACCAGCTGCTTCCTGTCGGAGGCCCACAGCCCGGGCCCCCGTGGCTCAGACCTGCCCCTCCGACAGGCGCCTGTTAATCAGAGGGTAAATACGGCCTCAGCCTCCGTGTAAACGTGCGCTTTCTGAAGATCTTCCTTAAGAGGAGGTTTTGGATGCTAAACTAAAAAAACATGGTTCACCATGAAAACAAGCAAAGCACCATGTCTCAAGCGGTGTCCTTGCTTACAGCTGATTTTACACACTTTTAAGACTTTGTCTTTAGACCGTTATTCCCCCTCTTCCATCAACAGATTACCAATTAAATAACTTTTTATTTCAAAGACGGCGCAGAGGAAACACGCTCCGCTGTCAACCGATGAAAGCGTTAAAAGCTTTGCCTCAGCTTTGACTAAAGCAACGGTGGAGGCGGGGCTTCTGCCACCACACATTTTACAGACGACACCTCCGCGGCTCAGAGACTAGCCGGGATCTCCCCAGCGGGGGGGCCCGGCCGTGACTTCACATCTGCCCTTTCCAGACGCGAGGGCGCCGTCCCATCCGAGCCGCGTCTTCACCTTGGACCGGGGCCAGAGTGCGTCTCACACTCGGCTGTATAATTGCGTGTGCTCATTTAAGGGTGAAGCTGAAAATGTCTCATTGTGCGCTCCCAGCTCCATTCGCTGACATACTGCGAGGGCAGTTCACCTCGGAAAAGGACACTTGTCCATTTAGATGTAAACATGCGGAAACTGGGTCTGATGGCTTTAAAGATGGCGGTGACCTTTAAAAGGAATCATTTTGCGAGCGACACTTGTCTGTCAGCTTTGAGCCGTGGGGAGATGGAGGCCGTCCTCACGTCCAGCCAGCGTGACGTCTGCCGTCAGTGCATTAATGAACCCTGAATCCTCGAGCGTGAGCTCACCCCTGCTCCAACAACAGGGACTTTTTCCCATCCAAACTTCCGCAGAATCTTCTCGCATCGCGAATAACACGGGCTCGCCGACCTCAAAAAGCCTGCTGAGAAGTTTTGAAGAGAAGTCTGAAGATGTAAGCCCGTGCTGAAGTGTCCTTGAGCAAAACCCAGAGGCTCCGCAGGCTTTAAAGAAACTGGAAGGAGAATAAGTTTTCTAAAAAGCAGATGAGCGGAGTTCCGTCCGCGCCGTCAGGTTCAAGAGTCTCACCGAGACGAACCTGCTCATCCGCAGCCTTAAAACACAGAGACGCTGAAGGAAGGCTGTGTGAAGGCTCTTTGGGCCGAGGCTGTGTGTTAACGCCGGGAACGGTGTTGGAGGAGTTCCCCTATGAAAGCAGGAGCGGAGCGAGGAGGGAGGGTGGGGAATGTGTGTGTGTGTGTGTGTGTGGCGGGGGGGGGGGGGTAGTGAATAATTGATAGTGGCTGAGAGCGATATGAGTTTAGTTAATGTGCCCAGCAGCGCGGGCTAAGAGATGAGCTGTTAGCTATTCCACCTCAGGCCTAAAGAGAGTTGGATTAGAGGTCGCCATTGAGTCATCCATCTTTGGAGGTTTGCGCCATTTACTCTGTCTTATCGGCACGCGCGTCGTCTTGATTTGCATGGATTCGGTCGTGTGTGTGTGTGTGTGTGTGTGTGTGTGAGAGTCGGCTGCACATCTGGATCTACCCGGTAGCGGTGCTGCTGCGGCCCTCAGGTTTCCGTCTCTGACTGGTAATGGAGTGCTGCTGTCAGCCTCCCCACATGCCGCTCCACTCCACGAGCCGCCGCCGCCGCCGCCGCCGCCGCCGCCACCCCTCCACGCCGGCGCGTGCTCACGTGCGGGTTCCCGCCTTTGTTCCACGAGAGGTAACAGCTAATGAAACGGAAAATGGACGGGAGGAGCTGTCACGGCTCCCGTCGTCCGGGCCGCTCAGGCGCCTCCCTCTGTTCCTGAGAAGAGAGGGGGGGGCGGAGGTGTGGACGGTGGGACTGGGACGTCCTGGGCGTTGGGGGCACTTCCTCTCCAACTAGAACAGATTAGTTAAAGTGAGAGCAAGCGGCCCCCCCCTCAGGTGTCTCTGTTCAACCCTGACAGCATCTCCCACGTGCCCTCGCTCTGGGAAGCAGAGAGCGCTCTTCTCTGGCCTCCTCTTCCTCCCTCCTGTCCGTCCTCCTGATTTTCCAGACGTTCTCTTCCCCCTGCTGTCACATTTGGTACAGATGGTTAGGCTCCACCGAGCGGCCTGTCACTTTCCGTTTGGCCGCCCCCGACGTGACAGCGGCTCTGATGGCTCATGAAGGGTCCCTGACTTCCCCAGCACGCCGACGCTGACATTTCTCAAAGGGGTTCGCGTGCGCGCTTCCCACCCTGCCCGGGGAAAGAAATGAAGATCCTGGAGTCGACCCAAAAAGCCCGCCAGCGGCTAATGGAAGCGGCGATGGAGAGAGGTGGGAGAGGAGCCAGGGAGGTCGGCCGCCGCGGCGTTGGGAGAAAGAGGGCGGGGCGCCAGTGGGAGAAACCGGGAGGACACGGGGGTGATTAGAGGTGTACCTGAGACCGGGCCCGGGGGTTGGGGGGGGCACTGGTTAGACAAGGAAGAGGAGGGTTAGGAGAACAGGTGAGCAGACGATCCCCCACCTGAGAGAGTGGAAGGGGAGGAGGAAGAGGAGTGGAGCTCTGTGGTGGGTGACTGGGATTGTTACTGCTGAGGGGTCAGCTCATACAGGTCAGCTGACAGATGAAGACTGTAGTTAGGATCACTGACAAGTTCCAGGTGTTTTTATTGATTCATTATTTTAATTTTAGATGAAGTATTTTAATTCTAGCTGATAATAATAAAAATGATAGATTGCCATGGTTTTCCCTTCATTAACAAAACTACACAATTGCTGGAGCAAAAACATCTGCATTAAACACAGAGGAAGCAGACACATCCCGCCTGAGGGCTGACTGTTTTCAAGGTCTCTGAATTAGGAAGAGTATGCTCCGAAATGCTCCAAAAACACAGCAGAGATCTCACCTGTTCTATAGGTGAGATCTCTGTAATGGGCTTTAATTCACGGTGATAAAAACAGATAATTAACATGTGTGCATCTGTGATCACAAGGTTTCCTTAGCATCAGGTTATCCGACTCCATATTAGGCTTGATGCAAACAGACATCAGTAATTACTCACTTACTCACAAAAGTACTTATTACTGACCAACGGGTCATTGTCATTTAAATAAAAACAACTTTCAGAGGAACACATCAGTGCAAAACGACCAATTCATGTCTGACAGGGCTTAAAATGATAGACAAATTACAAATACACGGTAACACAAAAAACAGATTATCATTAATAAATCAGTGCACAGGGCTGAACTGAGAGTGTTTGGATCAGAAGAAGCAATGGCAGCTTGAGGAGTGACTCCATGATGGAGCACTTTTCCCCCCGTCATGAGCAGGAGCTGTCAATGGTTCAACTCCGTCCTGGCTCCAGGATCCAGACCACAGTTTGACGATCCAGGGTGGGGGTCGGTGGTGGAGGAGGAGGGGTGGGGGGTCGGAGGAGGGAGGGGAGCTGCTGGATTGTAGCGCCTCCGGGGCAATGCTCCCAGTCAATATATATCTGCACACTCGCTCCTGCGCTCCTGTTTGGAGCAGGACGCGCCGCGGAGGACTGACACTCATCCACTCGCTCTCTTTCACACTCTCTCTCTCTCTCTCTCTCTCTCTCACACACACACACACACACACACACACACACACACTCACGCACGCACACAGTCACAGAGTCACACACTCGCCGGGACGGGACAGGACGCTCTGCAGGTACCGGTGATGATTTCTGTCCTTCTTTTTTGTTTTTAACTGGCTGCTACAAAGGAAGCTTTCTAGCAAATAAAAATGAATATATTTTATAATATTAACAGAGGCCTGCTCTAAAGTGGGCAGTGCGGGCACTGAGGAAATATATTCTCTTAAAACTGCATATTAATTTAATCATCTTAAATACATTGAAATAAATTACATTATTTTTTTACGTTATTATTTTATCTTGTTTTAGAAAATGTCTATAATCTCATCAAATTAACAATATATGTCTAGAATAGAAAGTGTAATTCCTTGACATAGATTTATTCTTTGCTGAATCTTTTATTTTTTATTTTTGGTTGCATATAATTATTCCTTAATTCAATTATTTTTTTTAAATAATCAACTGTGAGAATTAAATAATCTGTATTTATGTAGTTCAATTTATTTGTATTAAAAAGTGAGCATAGGCACTCATTTATGATGTCTTTCTTTTTTCCAGGAAACCGATCTGGTTCGTCGTCCTGGCAACCAGACTATAGGTAAAATATTTACCCTAACAGCATGAATTTGAACACCAAGTGAGCGTGTTTGGAGCCGTCTGATTGGCTGCCAGTGGTGCCTCTGCTGTTGTTTGTAAGTTATCGATGAACCTCCTGAATTCCAACAATAGATGTTTAAGCGATCGGTTGGTTTTTTCAGCCATGAAAGCTTAAAATGAGACCGCAGGGTTTGAATATGGGGCAACTGGGGAGGGGGGTGGTGGTAGTGGTGAGGGGATGACGGTGTCCAGGAGAGGGGAAACATCTACTATAAAAATGATTTTTATTGATTGGGCCGTAGCAGCAGCTGTTAGGCTCCATTATGAGCTCAGAGCCCGGATCAGAGCCCGGAGGTGCTACCGGACAGCCACTAAACAAGGCAGCTCTTGGGGGGTCCAGTTGGCAGATTGGCTGGTGATGGGCTGCTATCCCGTCAGTCTCTGAACACGAGGCATCGCCCTGCTGCTGCTGCTCTTTTATGGACGAGCTTGTCTCTGCTCGCTCAATATAGCCCGACATCTATCGTCCCTGTTTGTTTCGCTGTCCCTCAGTTCACAACTTTGTCAAGGGAGACGGTGAATAAAAAAAGTTCTTTTCCACTTCGGCGTGGACCCCGAATGTCACAGACTTTCATCTGTGAGGAGCCCCCGGGGGGAGTGACAAAATAAAAGCCTCAAAGCAGAGTGTTTTAAATTGGGGAGCGTGGCTCTCCCTCACATCTCCTTCCACCGCAGGGTTCCCCCGACGGCCTGGCTTCAAGTACCGAAAGATCACAAGTTTCTGGGATTTAATAGATGAAAAGAGCATTTATTTTAGGGCATTTACGTTGATTTGGGGGAATTACAGAAGAGATGAAACTTAATTAAACCAACGCTCGAGAGTGAGGAAGAGGAACCTCTTTAAAACTCCAAATCTGAGCCCTGGCCTTCGTTTTCTTTGAAGGAGAAGATGATGAAGATCATTTAGCGCCACGCCGTAATTCTCTTGTCAGAGATGAGCCGGGGCTCAGGAAGAACAGTCGTACGTGTGCGCCGTGCCCTGACCCACATCCCAGATCAGCGCTAATGACGCCCTACGGGGGCGACGCCGCTCCCTCATTAAGAGCCGGGCCTCGAACCCCGAACTCAGCCCCCAGCCGGCCTCCGAGGGTCCGGGCCCCTTAAACTCCCCGCGCAGGCTCCCGCTGCACAGGTGCAGCCCGGTCTTTGCTGCACGCTGCAGCGGAACTAACAGGCAGTGGCAGGTAGAGCGAGAGCAGGGTGGTCCCGGACCCCCCAGCCACACTCATCAAGCACAACCCCCCCCGTTCTCATACACTCATGTGCTCCATGATGAAAGCACACGACTTCTTTTCTACTCTCTTTTCTTCGTCATTCGCGCTACAACCCTGAGTCGGGGCCCCTCCGTCCTCTCACCTGCTCCGTTCCTGTCTCCCCAGGTTTTATCCGCCCGGTCGCCAAAGTTCGCTCTTCAGTGAAATGAACCCCGGCAGCCGGAGCCACTCTTGAACTGAAATCGACCGTCCGGCCTCCCAGAGATCACCAACCATGTCCAAGGACGACGCCTGCAAGGTCACGTCCGCCAGCAAGCACAAAGAGCGCAAGCCAAAGAAGCCGCACTACATCCCCCGGCCGTGGGGGGAAGCCCTACAACTACAAGTGCTTCCAGTGCCCCTTCACCTGCATGGAGAAGTCCCACCTGTACAACCACATGAAGTACAGCTTGTGCAAGAACTCCCTCTCTCTGCTCATCGAGTCCGACTGGCCCTACAAAAAGGGAAACCTCCTGCACCCGGAGCAGCTCCGCCCCTTCCAGCAGGCCCACGGCCTCCGCGCCAGGGACGGGCCAGAGCAGGCGGCGGCGGCGGCGGCGGCGGCGGGGGAGGAGAGGCCGAGGCCGCGGAGGGCGGCGGAAGACGGCGGGGAGGGGAAGGGGCGGCGGGGAGCGGAGGACGAGGAAGAGGAAGAGGCGGGCCGGGGAGGAGGGGCGGAGGCCGGCGGGCCGGCCGAGGAGGGCCAAGGGGCCGGCGGCGAGCGCGGGGCGAGGAGGGCCAAGGCCGCCGAGCCCGAGCTGCTGGCGGCGGACGTGCTCTCCCTGGAGGACCAGCTGCTGCGAGCGCGCTCCGTGGAGGTGGAGGCTCAGCTCAAGCACTACAAGACGTGTCTGACGGCACCCGGGACGCTGTCGGAGCAGTGGCGCCTGCTCACCTCCGGCGCCAGGAGGGCCAAGCCCGAAGGCGGCCAGCCCCGGCCCGGCGGCTCCATCCCCTGCTACCCCCCCCCGCCGGGCCTGCTGGACTACCAGGACCAGAGTGGGCTCAACCTGTCCATGCTGGGGGTGGGCTACCCCATCAGCCCCAGCCTGTTCTCCTACGTCAACTCCACCATCCCCGCCGCCGCCGCCAACGCCGCCGCCCAGACTCAGATCGCCCAGTTCCCCTTCCTGGCGTCGGCCGCCCAGCTGATGCACCCGAGCGCCGGCCCCCACCCCGACCGGGCCCTGGTGCCCCCTCGCCTCTACTACCCCTTCATGTGCGAGCATGCCTTTAGACCGGCCTCCGGCCAGAGCGAGGCGCCCAAAGCGCTGAAGACGTCCCCGGGCAGCCTGGAGGTGAGCCCCCTCTCCGGGTTCCAGCCTAAAGTCAACCTGTGGAAAGTGCCTGCCTTGAGACCCGCCGCCGCCGTCGCCGCCGCCGTCTCCCCGGGCGGCTGGGCGTCGCCTCAGAGAGACGCCCCCGACCCGGGCTGCAGGGCGGAGGCTAAACTGCCGGCTGTGGCCAGGGAGGGTAAAGCAGGCTGGAGCCTGAAGAGGACGGGGGCCCCGCTGGGGGTCCACGAAGTCCCCGCGGAGAAGAAGCAGGCTGTGAGCTTCACACTGGACCTCCTGAAAAACATCCAGAGCGTGTCGACCCTGAACATGGCGGCAGACAAGCTGCTCTACCACGACAGGTGAGCAGAGGTTGTGTGGAGTAAGCGAGCGCGAGGGAAAACACACGTTAAGGTAACCCATGCCTCCTCTCGCCCTCAGCCTGAAGGACCCTCATCTCCAGGCCCGGCCCGGCGAGCTGTGGTACGGCGACCCGGTCCCCAGCCCCAACAGCGAGACCTCGTCCCTCTCCACCTGTGGGGGTCCCAACGGCCAGGAATCTGCTGCGGAGGCAGCGGGGGAGGGGGCCTCTGAGTCGGTGGCAGCTCTCCTCACTGATCTGTCCAAGGCCTTGCGGGAGTACCAGGACGCGGAGCGCAAGATCTTCCACCTGGAGAAGGAAGATCTTCCGGCCCAGAAGCACCTGTGGGAGCACCTGAGCAAAATCCGCAGCGAGCTCTCCCACATCCACCAGGCGCTGGAGCGCACAGGGCGCAACAGCGACGGCCCCCTCGACCTGTCGGTGAAGAGGGGCCCCTCGGACCTGGGAGGGGAGCACGGGACGACGGAGGACGACGGCCTCAAGGACAACGCCACGGAGACGGATGAAGAGGAGGAGGACGAGGAGGAGTTGCTGGAGGGGAGACGGGAGGGGGAGGAGAACGAGAGGAAGGCCGCGTGGGCGTCGCTGGAGAGCCGCAAGCAGTCGCTCGACATGCTGATCAGGATGAGCCAGGCGGGACCCGCAGAGCTGCTCTCCCCCGGCGGTCTCAGCGCCAGAAGCTCTGCCGAGGCCCCGTGGCCCAACAGGACCACCAAGTGCGAGGCAGACTCCAGCGTGCTGCTCTGCCCAGACGGCCGCTCGATGGTCTTCACGGACATCCCCTCCTCCAAAAGCACTAAGAGACCCCCGTCCATACAGCGACTGGAGGCCCAGTGCCCCCCAAGCCCTTTGACAGCGGCGGAGAACTAAAGCGCGTGGCTGAACCCAAACGCCTGCTTGACTGCACCAAGACACATTTTTGCACCCTGTAAAAGCCACAGAGACTGAAGAGGTGTCAGAAATGATGGTGATTGTTGAAATAAGATCCAGATTAAACTGTAACATCGGGCACAAATCATATTTACAGACAGTCTTTTACTGATCCTCTCGATATTATAAATCATGTGAATAAAATTGTTTTTATATGATGTCATGTTAGACTGCACTTAATGATAAATTGTATTATACATGCTGTTATTTATTTCAATAAAACAAGTGAAAACTACTTTCATGCAAGTGGAAGATGGAAATCAGGGAAAAAGCTTTCAAAAAGTGTTTTTTAAGGCGATGCATCATTTCAATCAGTCAGTTTAATAATTTAACATTTTTAAAAAAAAATTTTAAAGGAAGATTAAAATAAATCACGATCTAGTTGCAATGTTAAATTAAGTAATTTTGATGGATATAAATTCGACATTTCAGACGTGAAAATGACACCAGAGGGTCCAGACCCCAAACCGAGGGTCTTTATTTAGTGGATAAAACTGGAGAAAATGTCTAATCGATTACCCCTTGTCTGTGGAAGCGGCGCTCCAGCTCCCCCTGCTGGTCACCATTCACAACACATGCTCTGGATCATCCAGCTGTGGAGCCCCTATAGACACACACAAACACACACACGCAGAATAATCACTTTTGATCATGCTCATGATGAGAAGGCGTTTCAGGATGCAGCTTGCTACAGGTGCGTCACTAATCTTTATCATTAATGGCGTTACAACCTGGCTGCTCTAAAGGTCACGAAGCACCATCAGTGGGGTCACCTGAACCTCAGCCTACAGTTTTAGAAGGTCAAGGCCTCGAGCACCTCAGACCAACGACCTCCTGTCACCCCAAAACTGGTGCTTCTACAGCAAAGGTTACCTGCCACCCCCAGAGGAGGCCATGACCCTGGCCACCCTGTACGGCTCACATGACGTCACGGCTTAGGCCAGAGGCAACAGCAGCGAGATCAGTGAAAAGGGGGTCTACAGCGACCCCATGTGGACACGACACAAAATACACCCGACTGTTGGAGAAACTGGGAAGGCATTTCTGCACCTAACATTAATTCGTTTTATACCTTTGTGAAAAAACATTTAAAACACTGATAACTGTGTAAACATATAAACAAAGAACCTTTAAATACAGGCAAGAAAGAACAGGATTTCAATTAAAGTACACCAACATTTCCAAACACTTCATTTATTCGACGTTATACATTCAAATGAAAATAAAAAATATTCATATATTTCATATAGAGCTAATGAGCAAAGTACAAGTTTAAAATAAAACACAGACGTTTTCCGTATGGCATATATATGTACACAAGGCGTGGTTTGAATACTATACAGTGTGTATCCATAGCTGCACAGGTTTCATGGTTGTTAAATATTTTTCACGCAGTTGAGGCACAACTAGATTCAGTGAGAGGTCAGGGAACGGGGCCAAGTGCTTCAAGACTGCTGTTTACAGTAAAACGTTTCATCACCTAAACTCGCAAAGCAAAGCTTATTAGTGTTGTGAGTTCCCACTAAAGCATAAAATGAGGCAACATTCTGCAATTCATGGCATGCAAAGTTCTAAATATTGAGGTGAAATTTCTCACACCAGGTCAAAACTGAGCAAACAGATCTTTCAGAATTTAAGAATCTTTAAAAAAAAAAAAACACTTCAGTATCACTAACAAAAGTCACAATTGTTCACTAAATATCGATAAAAGCCGAGATGTTTGGTTGAACTGCAATAGTTGACTAAACCAATTTGAGTCGAGTAAGAAAAGAAAGTTTCCTCAAGTAGTCATAAGTGCAACCCCCCCCATTTTATAAAACTCTCATACACAAGCAAATTAATCATCACATTGATTTCTACTATCAAACCATATTTGTCGTACAGCAGATGCCCCAACAATCAACAACAATCCATATTCATATATATTTATATATTCATATATATGTATATGTATCCAGTAGTTATGTACAAGACGACTGGTGCAACATTAAACACATTACAAATTAATACAGAAACTGTAACAATAATAAAATACAGCAGATAAATCAATTCATATTGGGAAATATATATATTAATCATACTGTGTATTGCTGTCTGTTTTGGCATTTAAGAATAAAAACGCTGTCACGTACCATTTTCAGCTTATATGACACATCTCCACTGTGGACAGATTACATATCTATGTAGTTTAAAGGATCCTTACACAGGTTGTATTAAATAAAACATCTCATTTAAAATAATCTGCAGCCTGAATGCAGCCAGCACAGGTTTAACATGAACCTTGATGGTTTTAGCTTCAGAGTCTGAGACCAGCGTAGCTGCAGCGATGCAGTCACCAAGCGAAGCCGAGGAAGGAGAAACAAACAGATTCTTCAGGGTCAGATCTTTTTGGAATCCGTTGCCTCAAACAGTTTCATGCGCTCCTGCACAGTCAGTCCCTCCTTCAGGCTCTGTTAATTATAAGATGAGTCATTTTAGCATTTATTGAAAAGGAGAACTCAAAAACACAAATGAGACAGCAGCGTCTGGTTTAGGTAAATCCAACCCCCTCAGACCCACCAGCCTCCCCGACAGACACACTCATGTGATAATGGTTTTACATATTTGTCACATGTGACAAAAATAACCCGAGTAAGTAGAAAACCAGTTTCTGAATGATTATCTTATTTATAAAGAGAAGTAAACAAGGGGGAACAAGTTGACTTGGCCTTTCACATCGCTGTGGAGGAATTCTGTCTTCAGAGCCGATTATAACTCTCCATCGTAGGAGGCTTTTCAAGACTGAACCGCCTGTTTGAGGGCACATCACAAAGCTTTTCCCCTTATTAAATAAAACCCTCATTTAGAAACTGCATTTTGTATTCAGCCAGGTCTATTAAAATCCGTGCGATGAACCTTGAAACATGTTAGTGACAAAATATGAAAAAACACAAGAACTCAGGAGAACACTTTTCCCAGCACTGTACGTCAGTCTTGGATGTGTTAATGTAAATGCAGGATGAGTTTCTGATGGAATATAGTCATGCCACATACATGCACAAAGAAACACACTAAATAGATGATGAACGTTGGAGATGTTACATGATGTTACTAGTCTGGGATCTGACACATGCTCAGATACTTCTGTCAGTTTAGGTGCTGTAAATGTGAAGAAGTACATGATTAAATATGTTATTACGCTATTAAATATGACCAGGCTGAAAACGATAAATAACAACTGCAGCCTGTTCATAAGCCCAGAAATCTTTCCCAAGTGTTCCAAACAGATGTGGAGGTGAGGAGCTGCTGCCTGTCATATTCAATCAAGTCAGCCTCAGTGACGGTTCGGTGGGATCATGCAAGGGGAGCGAGGCCATGCTTTGTCCTACATCATGCTATACCTACAGCACATCTTGGGGCAGGGGTTGGGGTAGAATCATCCATACCGTGAGGGTGTCAGCTATCCCACGAGACCTGTTCAGTGACAGACTGACGGACAAGACACACACATGACAACCCTCCAGCACAAGGCTAAAACATCCTGACTGACTGACTAAGGAGCAGCTCAACAGTAAACGCGGACAAAACACTCACCTTCGACCTCATGCCTCGTGACTGCTTGGACTGCTTCTTCATGAAATCCGGATTACTCTTTGATTTCATGATATCTGGAGACACAACAGGAGGATGTTATAACTGATGCAGCAGGTCAGAGGTGTGTTGATGTGTGTGGGAGTTTCATTTAATTACCGTATCCTGACGTGACCGTTTGATCCAACGTCTTCTCGCCCAAAGCTTCCGTGGCGATGAGCAGCTTCTCCTTCAGTTTGCTGATGTCACAGTCAGCCTTTGCTTTCACGATGCTGAGCTCCGTATAGATGTCTTTGTATTTGTCTGTGGCATATTTTTTGTCCTGTTGACATGGAATAAATATCGAAGTTACATTCATTAATTGTCCTTTCACTTAGAGCTGATGCGAACATACCCTCAAAGCAGACTGCAGCTCATCTTTCAAAGAGTGGATTTCCTGTTTAAGATATTGGATCTCAGACTCCTTAATGCGAAGCAACACCTACAAGATACAGAAAATTACAATTTACAAGAACCCCTTTAAAGTTTGAGAGAATATGTTTTGTGGTTTTATACACACCTCCAGTTCATACACATCTTTGCCCTGGGTCAGTGGCGACAGCGCCGTTTCCCCACTGAAACAGGAACGCATCCGGCTGATTTCTGCAGTCAGTCGGTTATTTAACTCCTGGTGGAAAGATCAGTTTCAACATATGACAGAAATGGCCTTTCACACCCCTCTGTGTGTGTGTTTGTGTGTGTATGTATTCAGACCTGGTTGTGAGCGTTCAGCTCCTGGTTTTCTCTCTGACACTGCCTGAGGGCCTGGCGCTCAGCCTCCAGTGCCTGGGCCAGGTGAGCGTTCTCCAGACATTTCTGAGAGTACTGCTCTGACAGCACCTCCAGTTCCCTCTGGACGGACTGCAGCTCCTCCCTGCGTCATCACAAAAGCAAAACTGGAATTCTCACAGATGTTCTACAAGTACAAGTGCATTTTTCCAAGCCAAACAGTGGCAGAACAAGACGCAACAGAAGAGTTCTCCCTCCAGCAGCACAGGTGTTCCTTCTGTATCACACATCTGATTAAATAAGATGAATATTTTCATAAAACATACTCGTATTGTAAGCGGAGCTCGTCGATATCAGAGTTCAGTCCGGTCAGTTGGGAACGGTGGGTCTTCTCCAGTTCCTCCTTGTGTGCGTTCTTCATAGCCTCGATAGCTGCATTAAAGACATGTCACTCCCATTTCACAGCTAATAAAGCCTGACTTCAGTAGTGCACTTCTGAGCAGCGGTGCATCTCCTTTTACCAGCAATGGTGGCAGCAGTTTCTTCAGCCAATAGCCTCTCTCGTTCCTCCATGAGCTTGGAAATCTCCCTCTGGTGTTGTCTCTGGAGGTCTTGGATTACCTTCTGATGTGTTTCTTCCATTGCGGCAAACCCCCGTTCACATGTGGCCTGCAGGAATAAAGCGTCCGTGATCCATCACAGCAGCCAGTTTTATTTCTGATTCTAAAATGAGTGTGGTACCTATCAATAGCTAACTAGGCTACACAGTGTGTCATGCAGCTTCAGTGTCGTAAAGGCATGCAAATGTGTAGAGTTTAAAGCACAGATATTAGAAAGAGAGGTTACTAACAGAGTGCAGTATTTAGGACTGAACTTGGGAAATGGCATGTCAAAGGTGCTGCAACTGACAGCAATAGACGGGTTTCTAGTAAAAACTAATCAAACTGGCGTCAGGATAACTCTGGGACTCTAAAGGATCCACACCATTTCCCAACACTAATCTTCAGTGCATATTAGTAGTTTGATTGTCTACTTCTCTATTTCTCCTCGTTACTTTTTGCTCTAACAAAAGTGAGACTGCTAATGTAAAATGAAAGAGCAAAAACCTTAAGACTTTCAAAGTCTCTCTGGTATTTCTCTCTCAGGCTGGCCACATCTCCCTCTAGATGCTTGTTCTCCAGTTCATCCTTCATTGAGTTCATCTGAGTCTCCAGCTCCTGGATCCGATCTTTCAGAACCACCATGGAGTCTACCTCGGACAGCTCCTGGGAGGTCTTCTCCTTTTTTTGCTCTTCTGCTTCCATTGGAGAGGCAGCTTCTTTGGAATGACAATCTCGGGTATGTCTTTTGTCCTGCTGGTACTCCCGGACAAGTTGAATATTTTCTATATACTGAGAATGCAGCTTCTCCAACTCCTCTTTGTGGATCTGCTGGAGCTCACAGATCCTCTGCTCAAACTGTTCCTCCAGATTCCTGACGTGACTCTCATGTCGCTCTTCCATGGTATCCATGTCAACCATCAGTACTTCGAGCTTCCTCTGACTGTCAGCTGTGGTCTCCATGAGGGCCAACTCCGTGGAGGCCCGTCTTTTCTCTGCTAGTCGGAGCTCTTGCTCGTGCCTCAGCTTCAGCTCTTCGGTCTCTTTCTGGAAACGCTGGTCCAGGAGAGCCAGTTGCTCCTGCTGCTGAGAGAGCTGGTGCACACGCTTGCTGATCTCAACTTTCAGCGTTTGGTTCTCCTTCTGGAGGGTGTCCACGGTTTGTTTGAACTTCAGCTGTTCTTCCTGAAGGGATGCTTCATATTTCTCCTGGATTGAGCTGACATTGTGGGCATGCTGTTGGACGAGAGCATTCATGTCCTCACCTGTTTTTTTACACCAGCTCAGCTCTTGTTCATGCATGAGCCGTAACCTGCATGCCACGTAAGCCACTTGAGCCTGGATTAGAGCTTCTCGCATACAAAGAGAGGTGCTTGTGAAATTATATGACGTTTGGTGTCCCAGAAGGGAAGAGATAATTTCAGCTAGTTCAGGGTGGTTGCCCCCACTTTCTATGTCTTCAGCAAACTCATGTAGGATTCCTGCTTGCCTTTGAAGCTCATTGGCCAAGTTTCCATGTGCATCCTGAAGGGATTCAGCAGAGTCAGGAGCGAAAGACAGTATTTCACCAGACAAGTGTCTGTCTACGAGTTCCTCTGCCAAGTCTCTGGCCTCCATCTTTTCAATCTGCTCCATGTAGGGAGCAAGTTCAGGGGGGTGAATGTCAGCCAAGGTTTGTTTACCAAATCCAAAGTTATGTTTGACTTCCTTTATTACATTTTTCAAATCGGGCCTTTTCGAGGCTTCGATAATTGCCTTCAGAGCTACTTCCCTTTGATGCAGATTTTTCTGAGCTTCAGTTAACTCCCTCCTCAGCCTCTTGTACTTTTCTTGATATGAATGTTTGAGGTTTTGAACAGAGTACACTAATTCTGCTTTGATGAAGGTGCTGAAAACAACAGCAGAGTCAACATCTACTGAAACAACACTCTCTTTGGATTTAGCAACACCTGCTCCAGCACTCTCCATGTCTTTCCAGAGAGAACTCTCCAACAGTAACTTCCTGGTCAGGACATCAGCATAGACTACAGCCAAGCAGTCTTTGTCACTCTTTGTAATTTTCTGTATTTCTTCCCATACTTCTGCTAGACCACGTAGAAGGTCAGACTTTGAAGTCTGCAGTAACAAAGCCATCTTATTCAACACTACAGCCTCAAAGGATAACGTTTTGGCTAGAAGGCGCACTGCTTCTTTATCTGGTGCCTCTCTGGTTTCACTGGGAACTGGGGATAGCTCTTCCAGTGTCTCCTGCCCCTGTCTGATGTGCTGTGCCGCAATCAACAAATCACTCTCTACCTCTGACAAAGACTGCAGCTGCGACTCAATAGAATCACATGACCCGCTGAGAATAATCCTGACTCTCTCTCGACTGTTTTCCACACATAGTAGAGCCTTGGCATAATGCTTACTTACAGAGCTGGCCACTAACCCACTGCTACAAACAGAGTCTTTATTAGGTATAGGTTTGTTTTCTGTCGCCTTTAGATCAATTCTGGACATCTGTTCCATTTGGACGGATTGTTGTACTTCTAAATTCTGTGTGAGGTTCATTAATTTTTCCTCAGTGGCCAGCAGTTTAGACTCCAGAGCATGAATGATAGCAATAAACCTCTCTGGGTCCCTGTCATGAGGAACTACGCTTCCCTCACCTAGTGCAACGTCTTCACTTACACACTGATTAATATTTTGTTTTGCCTCTGTAACGGTACTTATCAAGTCACTCGTGTCCATGTTTTCTATGTTCATATATTTCTGACACTGAATAGTAGAAAACCGTATCCTTGGTCTCCGAGCAAGAGAATCTTTTTCGTCTGGTGAGTTATTGTCCCCTCCTTCAATACTCTCGTCTGAGAGTTGATGCCTTTCTAAGCGGAAGTCAGCATAGTCTAACTGCAGGGCATTGAGATGCTGCTCTAGCTCTGCTATGCGATCCTCAGCAGCTGCAAGCTTGGCCTGCAGATCCTTTTCAGCACTACAGGGTTCAACTCTATCTAAGAGGTTCTGACTCATTTGGCAGAGAAGCTCCTCCTTAGCTTGCAGCTTCTGCTCAGTTTCCTCTAGGCTGTTGCCAAGTACAGCCAATTTTAAAAGGGCCTCTTTCAGATCTTCTTCTTTGCGCTCCACCAGTCTCTCATACATCTCCTTAGTTTGTCTGATCTCTTCTTCTTTTTCTCTAAGAAACAGGCTCATTTTCTGAAACTCTTGAGTAGCTCTTGTGTAGGAATGCTCTAGGGAGTTGTAATCAGCCTCCTCCGTTTCCAAACGATTACGCAGCTTATTTACCTCACGGTCTGCTTCTCCAATCTGGTTAAGGAGTTCCTGACACCGACAAGTGAGATGACCTTTCTCTTCTTCTAGCCTACGCACATTCTCCCTTAGAGACTCAACCATATCTGTCTTCTGGGCCAGCTCCCCTTGCAACTTCTGCATTTCCTCCCAGCATTCTTTCCCCCCCAAAGCCTGCTTGCCTCGTAACAGGGCCTCTACCTGCTGTTCAGCTTCCACTACTCTTTTTTGCAGTTCTTTCTGTGCAGTTTCTGCTTCAGCTAATCTCTTACATAGATTCTGTTTTTCCCTCTCATGACTCTCTCTCAGGGTCTGCTGTTGGCTCCTCAGACGCTCTTCTTTTAGTACCTGACCTTCCTCAGTAGCATTAAGTCGAGCTGTAACTTCCTGCAGCCTCTCCTGCAGTCTTTGTATTTCTCTCATGTGGTCTCGCTGTAAGGCTTGTTGGCGTTCCAGGTGTCTAAGAGCCTGGTTTCTCTCCAGGAGACTGGCCTCTACTTCACGGAGTCTATCTTCACTCTCCTTTAACTGAGCTCGTAGAGTGGTCTCACTACGGCCATGTTCTTCCTCTTGTTCTTTTGAACGCTCTTGTTCTAGCTTGAGTTCATTGCGCATTCTGGCCACAGCCTCTTCACTGGCCAAGATCTCAGCCATTGCAGATGCTAACTTAACCTGTAGAGCCTGAATATCAGTCTCGTGACGGTCTACAGCGTCTTGGGCTTCAGTGTAGCTCCTTTTAAGTGCCCGAATCTGCTGCTGAGCAACGTCCTGTTTGCGCTTTTGGGCCTCCAACTCACTCTGCAAATCTTGATTAAGGGCATGCAAGTGTTGCCATGGCACTCTGTGCGGTGAGGAGGGATGAGGAGTCGCACTCTTGAAAAAGATTAACGAGACAGTTTCATTAATGACATCGCCTTACGTACTGTCTGCATACAGAGAGCCACATCTCAGGGTTACAGGAAAGGTTTTCCATTTCCAACCTGACTTTTGCTAATTGTTTCCTGTGTTAAGCTCCCACTGTGCTTTTTCACAGGTGACTCCAAATGAAAAAGTACTAAACTAAAAACCACAATTGAACAATAAAAAAAAAACATATGCCAAGAAAAGTGAATAACTAAATCTGAAGTAAATAGGATGCAATATTCAGATGTATGGCCAAAACAGAAAAAGGAAATGAGTTCATGTTTACAAGTAAAACACCAAACAGCATGCAGAAAACACACACAAACACAAGTACCGTGAGTAGAAAAAGCACAGCGTGAAGCTTCTTAAACACAATTCTTACCTTAAGGGTTTCAGATCAAATAAAATTTCCCAAGAGATGTGAAACTCCGTACAAACAGTTAGTGAAAATTCATGCTAAGAAACACCACAACCATGCATATCAGTTTCAGAAAAGCACCCACACCTGTTAGTGGAATTTTATGTTACAGGAGGCACACATATCGAGACTGTCATGAGACAGTCTGTGTAATAAAAAATACTGTTTAAGTGGTGAAAATGTAATTAAATCTAATGCATAACAGTATAATGATCAGTGCATGTGTATTGGCTAGCAAACCATGATATCCTTATATTCTTTATGCCAATTTCTGTGTACATGTCTTGTGAGAAAATTTATATACTAGCCATCAAAGGTGGATGCAAGTGCAGTACCTGTAAAACATAGCCTTCTCTGGCACTCTGTTCCCTTCCTAGAGCATTTTCCAGCTGCTCTTTCAAAACATTGTTTTCCTTCTGCAGTCGTTCCAGTTCTTTCTGCTTCTGCCCCAACTGAACAAAGAAATGACAATTACTAAAAAAAATTAGAAATTAAGCAAGTAAATGTTTCAATGCAATAAATACGTACAGTTGTGCTTGAATATTATTGCTTTATGAAAAATATGCATATTCAACAAACTGTATTCAAGAAAGAGTTTGGTGTTTGATAAAAGAACAGTTTAAGTAGGTAAGAATTGAGTTTTATAATTGATCTACATCTTCTGAAACTCCTGATTGCCATGTTGTGAGTAACCATTTCAAGTGCAGCCTTTCAGAATCAACTGTGTTTCCCCACATTAGGAAAAACCAACCTCTTTGTCAAGCAGTGCAGCAAGTTCATGTGCAGGTAGTCTGTCAGAAGTCCCTAAAGCTGTGTTGATGGGCACTTGCTTCTCTTCTCTTAATGGTGTTGTCTCCACTTGATGCCACCTCTGCTCAATCTCTTCTTGCACTTCTGAGGACCCAAGGTCCTTTTGATCATTGCTGCTAGGCTGCACCACAGCAGGATGGTCTACCTCCATTTTTCCTTGCTCTGGACATTCAGACGTCACTGATGGAACCGGTGCTGCAAAGTTTAGAGTTGAAGTCATAGTGACGGTAACATTACTTGGGATGTGTGAAGTGCTGGTTGTGATTTGAGGAGGGAGACTCCTCCAAGCATTTTCTTTCTCAGCATCTTCTTTCATTGGTGGGGGAATACTTGACACGGTAGAGGCTTGAATGGAGGATGTAGAGACAGGGGAGGATGCTAATGAAGAAGGGGAGGAGGAGGGGGAGCAATAGGAAGAAGCTGTTGAGAGCGATGAGCTGAGATCAACTGTTTCTGATCGCTCCCTCACAGGCTTGTCATTTGTCTCCATTTTGAACTCAGACCAATCAAAAGTCTTGGAGCGACCCTCTCGTCTGCGCTCACGGATTCGGCTTTTACGAGGCTCAGAGGGAGGGACAGAGGCGCTGCTGCTGGAAGGCTGTCTGTGGATGTCAGGACAGGGGCTTGGCTCGGAGGTCATCAGTGGACATTGCTCCAACGTAAGCTTTGTCTTCTCTGGGAGGGATCTAAATGAAAAAAATCACAAAGATACAAGTAGTAAGATAACAAACACTTTTTTCATTTCTGTTTTTTTAAAGCTACATGACATAAAGCTTTGCATGAGATGAAGCAGACCAGTCAAAGAGCACGACCATCCAAATATTTTCATCTGAAAGCAGTCTTTAATATTTACACCAATTAATCAAAAGGGCATTTTCTATAGTAAACTGGGTGTTTTAACGGGAAAGGCATCCATTAAAATGTGAGGAGTGATAAAAAATCTATTTTCACTGTGATGAATAAGGGTGTCAAGTGGAATGCGAGGAGGAACAGAACTGAAGAACGAGAAAGAGGTGTCTGAGTGGCATCTATGCAGAAATACTAAAAATATCTCACACACACACACTGCCTCAAAGAGAGCTGATGATAGGAGAGGTGGATTAAGGACTGTGACTCACTAAACATGGGTCAAAGCATGTCCAATTTCACACGAGAGTCCCCTGAAAATAAATATTAATCTGTAGACGCTGATATCATAACGTAATCATTTTAGTCTTGTCATATTTCTGTTATTAATTGCATTTAAAGCATGCCTGTTGGAGGGTAGGAACGGAGTGTTATAGATACTAGTGCGGTGATGTTATTGCAGTGTGTGTCACTACAGAGGCATAACTGACAGACATTACCCAACAATCACATGACAGAGGGCGAAACGACAAACACGGGGCTGACATTGCTCAGCAATAACGTCACTGTTTAAGGGGGGAAGGTTTTCAACACACAAGCACTCCAACCTGGGCTTCAGAACGGATAGTTTCAGAGAGATGTTTTTCCTGGAAGCAGGTTGAAAACACCAGTTGATGAGGAAAGAAGAAAAAAGGAAAGAAAGAGTAAGGAGGAGTGATGGATCTGGATAAATATGGTAAATCAACTGTGATATCTGTCAGTGGATAAACTGTTAATCCTCATTGGGTATTACCGGGTGACATCTGGGGGGATAGTAGGTCGTACGTTCTTCATGATGGCCTGAATCCAGTTACGACGGATTCCAGAGGTCATGGCGGACAGAGTACAAGCACCCTCGTTACACTGAAAGCAAAAGGAGATGTTATTATGTCTTTACATCATGATTTCTAAGACCAAAATCTTATACGTCAGTTTACTGACTGGTACTCTGTATGCAATTACTCTGACCTTACCATACACAGTGACCTCTAGTGGAGATTTAGTCATTTTTACAAGAGATCGAGACTTTCACTTAAATATTTACTTAAGTGTACATTACTTTGGATCTGATGATGTGGTGATATAGCTACAACATGTATTAGTAGACCCCAGTAACATAAATCTAAACATGAATGCCCAGTGACATCCTGTCAATAATAAAGGTATTGCAGTATAACTACATGCATCAAGGATTCACCCATCAACAAGTGTAAAAGTGTTCAATGGTCAAATTATTAGATGACATTTTTTCATATATGGTTTCTAACCATCAGTCCACAGATGCATTTTTATAACACAAGTTTAGCACACGAGTTCAGAAAAACATAGCTAAGAGTAATGTCAGCCTAGTAAGAGAGTTGACAAGTTATGTGACACAGTCTAGACAATAAGTAAGTGTCATTTTCACTGATGAAAATGATAAATGATGCAGGAGGTTTGCCGACAAAATTTATCAGCACTTACCAGAATTTGGAATCCATAATTCCTCTGAACTGGGAACTCCTTCACATCATAGCATGTGGAAAGATCAATCTCACCATCCAGTTCTGATGCCTGAGGAAAAAAGTCAAAATGAGCAACAAAACATTTATTATTTCCTATAATAAATTATCAAATGACATTTACTGTCACAGCAGTCTAATTAACAATGAGAAAATTAAATCAACAGTCTAATACTAAAAGTAGTACCTCTTCAGCTATTGAGTCCCTGTAGTACCGCAAACTCTGATCTGTCAGGACAAACCAGTGTTTCTTCCACTAAAGAGAGAAAGATACCTCTTTAAATTCAGCTAGACTAAAATGATGCCATACTGTAGGAGCAGGAATTAAACAGTCAAGGAGGTCTTCTGATGATAACAATTTACCATTCCGTCTTCATACAGTTTAGTCATCCATCCCTTTTTGAAGTTCAAAAGATCTGGCTGCAAAGAAACACATCAGTGTCATCAACTTTTTAGGATCTGAAGTTTCACTATAGAGGTACAGTTACAAACATCAATAATGTAAGCACCTTGTAACCTGCGTCACTCTTAACTTTTGCGTTTTGAACATTTGTGCTGCTGCCTCACAGAGAACTTCAAGCCCTGATCAGTGACCCAAGTTAACCGTCAACACTGGACGTTCCCAGTGAAACACAAACTGCTGCACATCGACCCCAAGCTCTCAACAAATCTGTTTACAGAATCTCAAGTAAATATATTCAGCCAAGATCTGGTCTGCAGATTCATCAATACCTTAGTTTTGTTGAGCTTCATCAGGTGTGGTGTCACTGTCTGGCAGAGAGTCATTCTGATACTAACTGCCTTCACTTCATATGTTGACAGTCTATTTCTTTCTGCTCCTCTCTGGGACATACACACGACTGAGGTTGCTTCTGTGCTCGCTATTTATAATCATCAGTGGCGGCAGCGGCACTGGTGTGTGCATGAACGGGTGTCTGCGACCCTGAGCGGGTGGGGTTTGCTGGCAGCTGCAGTTTGGTCAAGAGACCAACCACAGACTGAGTGGATCACCCAGCAACACTCTATGATCAGGCCTCAGAAAGCCTCAATAGAGTGGAAGTACGAAGGTTTGGGGGCAACAAACAATGATGTAATAGTGTGTGTCAGGTAACATTAAGCTGTGGTGCACAGAAATCTGACATCATGCATATAATAAAAGTAACTCTTTAACTTGTATAGCAATTACACTGAATGCACTCACAGTCATTGAAGACTCTGTAACTCTGCGGTCCAGAGACTTAGCTCTTCTTAAATTGGCAAAAGTAGAGTTAGATACATCAGGGACTGAACGGACTTTTCCTGCATCCAGGGACATCTCCTATAAAAAAAACATATTAGAGTTAAACCCTAATTATATAGCACATTATCCTGTTCACACATATAAACAGTTCAAGCCTTATTTTCGAAGGATCAACACACATGCTTCTTAGTCAGACCCCGCCTCTCACTGCGGCCTTGTCTCTGGATCGAAGTAGTATCAGCAGAAGGCTCATTGGGGCTGCTAGTGTCCATGTGGTCTGCCTGCTGACCCTCCTCAAATCGCGAAATGATTTGAGAACGCCTAAGAGACACAACAGGAAATTTCACTCAACACCACACCACAGACAGTTTTGAATAAACTATGTATCTTAATAATATACATATCCTGTAGCATACTAAAAGACAAAAATACATATATTTTTCCTATAAATTCCCAATCATAAAAAGATAAAGCACATAATCAACAAATGCAGGATATAACACAAATCACACCAGAGCACCAAATGAAAGCAAAATTAATATAGAATATAGTGAAATTTGAAACATTACAGAGCATACCACAAGGTGGAAATAATATCCAAAGTAAAATAATCCAGAGGCATCAAAGAATTAAGAGTTGTGCTACATAAATAGAGATTGGAATATGAGCAGAATGGACAATTAAACACACTGTAGAAATTGCAGCAATGGAAACATCATGGCATTACCTCAAAGCACGGCACTGTTGTTTGTGTAATGCGGATGGACAAATGTGTGGGCATCCATGAGAAATGATGAATAGAACAAGATAGCGTATGTAAACCACAAGCAGAATGTACAGTATGTACAGAAAATATTCCCAGCGTGAAAACAGATGAAATGAAAGAAAGCAGGATTGGCCAGCAGTGGGGCGGGGGCAGAAGGGATTGTTGAGAAATAGCTCTGAGAAGCGCTGTTCAGAATCTGTAAAAATACAAACATAAAACAAACTAGCAAGAGAAAAGGATAAAGGATAGAAAGTAAGTTGTGCACACCTTCAAAATTATTTCTGTTCAACCACTGCTGAACAAACCTAATTAGGAGAGCATCAACAAAGCAGCCACAGGGTGGTGCCAGAAACTAAAATTTAATTGTTGAACTGGCAGGTTACATACTTCAAATTTCAACCAGCAACCACTGGCTCATTAAAGATTATCATTAACATGATCACTGCCAGGGAACTTGCATTTATTTATTGACAGCTTATGTTTGCTCAGTATTTATCTACCATATCAAGTGAGTGCAACAAACTTGTGAAATGTCTCTGTATTTTTTACTATGTTCTTATTATGCCAGCCTTGATACCTATCCTCTTACCTGCGCTCCTGCCCAAACAGGCGAGCAACTTCCTCCCTGCCAGGACTCCGCGTCCGTGCCCTCAACTCTTGGTGCTTTTTCTCTGAGCAGAAAGCTTCCCGGTAGCTCAGTCTACGAGCACGCGGAACATCAGACAGTGCTGCGTACTCACTGCCAGACCGTCCCACTCTGTTTCCTCCAACACACGCACTACCATTACTTTCTCTACCACCCTCCCAACTGGGTGTAGGACCGCTGGGTTCAGAGTCCAGTGAGCTCTGTGAGGAACTGATGGTGGAGTAGCTGGGGGAAACAAGTGTACCTGGAGATGGGAGAGGATCTTGGGAGGGTTGATAAGGGCACAGTTGGGGTTCTGACTCAGAGTTATACCTGGGACTGAGAGCTCCTACACTGGAGGAGGACGCTGAAGAGCACAAAGGCAGATGCTGTGGTGGCTGAGAATGCTGAGCAGGTTGAGGAGAGGGTTCTGACTTGGTCTTTTCCAGGGAAAAGTAGCCACTCTCCACTCGTACTTTACGTCCAGTAAATATGTTACTGCCATCTGAAAAAAGAAGTGATAATAATGTAAAAGATATGACACCAATTTCAGTTTCAAGAACCAATGTCAGGAACTGACAACCATCTGACCACCTAGTTTAGCATGGCTTTGTGCAAGTTGTGACTCACAATAATAAATTAGTTAAAGGGTAATTAACTTCTAGGTTTTAGCTAACCAGGTTGGAAATTTTAAAAATGCCTTGATTATGGGCAGAGTTCCTGGAGCAGTTATAGGTACATGTGTGACATTTTGCACATGTGAGTGTACAAAATCTCACACACACAAAAGAGGAAAAAAGAAATAAACTGACACTATGCTAGTCAAAGAGTGACTCTGGCCCTGATAATACACCCGTTGCTTTCGCGTTGCTAAGTAGCGCGTCTGCTGTGTACATGAACTACACAGTTGCGTTAAGCAGTGCAGTTGTACATGTGTGAATGGACATACCCTGAACAAGAATGACATCAAAGTATAAATGATAGTGTCTGTAGAACATAATGTTTTCTGCTCAGTCTGGGACGGTGGTTCTTGTAAACTGGTTTTACATGATGACAGTTTTTTTGTGTTTCATATCAGGAAAGGAAGCCTGCTCAGCAGACTCAGAGAAACCTGGAGCTTGTGTGGAGATATTGAGTAGACAATATATACAGTTTATTAAGAAGTGGATAGGCCAACATCTGTGTCCTCACCATCTTGGGAAGTGATGGTGGAGTCTGGGTGGCTTTGGCTCAGCTGGCTGATACAGGAGGTACTCCGACTGCAGGGAATAGTGGCCCTGCTCCAGCGACTCTCCTCCTGCCATAGAGTTGCACGGCTGATGGGTACGCGCTCAGCACTGGCAATGCTGCTGGGCAAGCAAGGTATGCTTCCTCCACTGCTACTGCTTGTCACCGTCACCTTTGCTGGTCCTGGCTCCTGAGGAGGGGTTTGGTTTTGGAGAGGTGGATAGGAAAGAAAAAGAAAAGGTTGGGAGGTAAGGTCACAAAGGGGCTTCACAAAAGGAATACAAGGGAGGATAGGGATCAAGGAACAATTAAATACCGATAAATATTAAAATTGTGTGTGTTGTTGTTTGCCAACCATCCTACCACTATGGGGTTTATGTACTATATGATTTATTTATTTTTGTTATTGCACGTGCCTCCAAGAAATCACGGGTAAACTTCATTCTAGAAAGGAGAGGATGGTCAGAAAGGGAAAAAAAAAAGCCTGACAAAAGAAATCAGAATCCATTCACAATCAGCATATAAATATAAATTGTTTGATAAAACAATTAATCATCAACATTTGACATCATTAAATTATTTAATATTTAAAAAAGTAAATACTTTATCATATTAAACACTGATACTTAAGCATGTTAAAATGTGTAGCTATCCAAGCTTGTTGAACCTCGGAGAGAATAAAAATGTCCCCTCCCAAAACAAAACAAACAAAACCGTTTTTGTCAAGCCAACCACAAACATGCTCATGTGAAATCACTTTTTCAGTATTCTAGACTGGAAAAAAGAAAATCATAATTTTATGGACCCTTCACCTGGATTTATTGGAAATTAAAATAGACTGATTTCAAAGCCAGAGGGTTAAGCAGGATGAAGTATTAGGCCAAGCTGAACTCACTGGGTGTCCATTCATGTCTTCAGTGGAAAAACACTGGGTTGTAGATACTCCACCCTGCCAAATCAAAAAGCCTTCCGTGTTAATATTTCGCTGCATGAAACCGATTACAAGTAGCGCCAAAATCTGTCAGCTGTTCAAACTCGGATGTCAACTGTAGCTGTTTTGTGGCCAAAGAAAAACAACCCCCAGTATACTCACACTATAAAATTGCTTGTTAAGCTGTTACGTAACAGGCAACACAACAAGCAGTAACATTCCTCTTGATGACAAATACACCAATAAATTACTTGGTATCACTTTTTATCTTTGCTACCCATCAATTTAGGCACTACCCGATAGATAAACACTATTTCCATGAACAATACATTAAATATAGAATATACAATTTCCCTCCACATTTCCAGTAACTTCAACAACAGTGTGTGTGTTTGTGTTTGTGTGTGTGTGTGTGTGTGTGTGTGTGGGGGGGGGGGTGAACAAGAAGTATCAACCAGAGCAAGAAAATGAATGTTGATATCAGAAAAGAATAGCTCAACAGGACTCTGGGTGGAGGTCAGAGTATAATTGTCCACGACTTAGTGCTCATTTCTGGCACCAAAGTGAAAAAATTGACATTATGAAAATAATGGAACATAACAGCTACACTCTTTTAAACAGGAAACAATTGTTCAGAAAACATGAAGGCTTCAAAGCAATAATGAGAGCCAAACACAAATGACGGAGGTCACATGGGACACAGTCAAGGTCATCACTGTGTCACCACAGTTTCTCTGCAAATGAGCCTGTTAGTGTGAGCCCAGAAGGCTCAGCCTCTGTTCCAGGGCACCATCATTAAAAGGTACCAGACAATGAGTTTTATGTTCACTCACCACAAATATGAAAAAAGGAGGTAGGAAAGAAAGGAAACTGTATCTCATTGTGGGTGGTCTGTACATTATATGTCAACATTTTATTTGTCAAAACAGATTTACCCAGTGCTGTTAGTTTACACTGTATTACTTCATAGGGAGCAGTCTGACAGCACTGACATGAAAATTCTGTTTAATTCTCTGGGAATGTCATTGGCATATTTTCATAACCTTAACAAGACGCTAATCTCATAGTTCTGTTAATCTTAATGATTACTCTCTGCTTTCTCTAAGTATTCCTCACAGCTTTTAAACCAAATAGCAGCTCTTGTGCTTAATGCTTCCCGAGTCATCTTTTTTTTTTTAACCAAGACTGTTCACACCAACATCAAATAGTGACATGACTATTGTCTTCAAGAACACTGGAATTAACACTTTGATGTGATTTTGGACCAACCTCTTACCACCAAAAATCAGATGGACAGCACAAAGAATGGCTGTAGCTGTATGTGCATGATCTGCCTGCAGCACGTATCAACACTACTACTGACATCAGCAAAAACAGGAGTGCCGTTTGTATGAGACAGTTTGGATTAGAGAAGGGCATGCATCTCTAAAATCTATCAACAATGCACCTACAATGTACAAAAATATGACACAAAACACACCCAGAGTTTGAATTTGCTTTTTATTACTTTGATGGGCATAAATGCTTCACTGCTAAGTGTGTGATTACCTGGTGAGTCTGTGGATCAACCTTGCGTTTTTTCTTATGATTTTGCTTGTTGGTCCTGGGATACACAGTCAGAGCCTCCTGCCAACTACAAAAAATGAAATATTCAAATTCTGTTCTTAGATGACTAAATTCAGTGGCAAACAGAAGAAAGAAATTTCTGCACCCCTACGTAAACATTCTAACCTCCACGATCCACATGACAAAATCAGGCTGAGAAATAAAGTAAAACAAATATGCAGAGAAATTTGAATAATTAGGATGGATATGCAGTTTTTACTTTAAGGCCTAATCACTACTCAGTCTTCTGAGTAATCCAACTTGTGTATGCATGTATTTGCACACCAGGTTTCACTGCCAAGCACTTGTACATGTGCTAATGTGGTATGTGAATAGCCAGAATTGACACATGGGAGCCAGATGGTTGGAGTGGGAGTGCTAGAGTGATGGAACAGGTAGCATAATGAAGAGTGGGTGCTGTGAGTCACAGCTCTACAAGAATAACCCTAATACATATATGACAGATAGAAAAGGGCACTAATGGTCAGGAAAAAAGAAAAACATGATGATTTTAAAGATTAAAATTTTTGTATGGAAATCTGAGACCCATGTTGGATGATGTGCACGCTAGAAAGACAATGAAGGAAACAGTTGAGATTATGCACTGTCACTGCAGCAAGGATACACGCGAACACTACAAACCAAACAGCGGGGGGCAAGGCAGTTTTGGCAGCAGAAGCAGTTGTGTCACATCTCTTATCATCCTCATCCTGATAAGGAGACCCCTACTAAGACTACACAAACCATACATATCTCACAAGGTCAGACTGTCTACAACTAACAGTTCACATTATGTCTTACCCATTAATAATTTCTTTACACTCTGCCCGTATGAAGTGTTCTTTTTCAGGCGTCAAGATGCACAGTGAGTTTTTCTGGCCAGTCCTGGACTCTCCATCGATGACATCAGAGCACTGGTTCATGTTAATTGTTCCCTGTGGTAGAGTGGTGGGCTGCAGGACAAAACAGAGACATTTTATTGATGCAGAATATGAATGCACCCACATAACAGTCTTTCACACAATCCATCAATATTAATGGCAGGACTGTCAAGCCACATGCTGATATAAGAGTATGTGCACAAGCAAATGTTCTTGTTAGATCTTGCTTTGATATTCTTGTGTTATGTAATGCAGCATTTTAAAAAATAGCAGATTCATTACAGTGTTATTAGCTGCAGTGTATTCTAGAAAGTTGTTTGGAATTTTTCACACTTCCAGAATTAACATATTGTGTGGTTTAACTTATTCATTTGGGTGACATAATCAATTTAAGTACTTTACAGCAGCAAAAATTCAGATTTTTCAATGTCAAACCTACTGTAAGCGTGACAAAAAGCCAATGGAATGTTTTGCAGTGTACACTAGAAAGCTGTGAAACGATTGGCACATCCCACTTAAAAACAGTGTAAACTCATGGGTTTAGTTAGGTATAAGCTGTCTCCTGTCTAGCTGTCAGGTGTAAACCCAAGATTGCTGCTGATTACACTGAGCACTGTTAGCCATAAATAACACACGTCCTTCACAATAATCCTAGTGTGTGTACAGCGACTTAAGGCTTTACATTATGCATGTTTATTTAAACAAATACTGTCTTAGTTCACTGGTCTGAATCAATGTGTGTTTGTCAAATACACTGCACAACTTCAAAAGAATTAACATATAAATGAACATATAAATGAACACACGTTTGTGTGTGTGTTAGTGTGTGGTCAAAAGTCAAATGTATGTGTGTCACACATGTACATGCGTGTGTTTGTGTGTATAAATGCATGTATATGTAAAATATATATATATACAAACGATAAAATGACACTTGAGTTCATACATAATTAGTAAAACATTTATGTAATATGTTTCTAAAAATACAATCAGAAAACTGAATTTTAGTTAGCCTGACTTCTAAAAGACCTTTGTGGGCAATGAGAAATCCTTGATAATCTCATGCTGACTAGGGATTTGTGTTGGGTCAATTAAGAAAATGAGGACTGCATAGCTGAGCACACTGTGGATGGGTAGCGTTAGGCCCCACTTTCACTGGTAGAAACATACAGACAGAATTACAGACACCAAAATACCACAATGTTTCCAAGCTTGAAAGTACAAACTATTCACAGATGAAAAATTACAGCTCTCAGCGAAAGAGAATATATCAGGAGATAGAGCCTGAAACAAAATTAAAAGGTATCATGTTCACATTAGCTATTGACTAAATAAATCTAACTCAAGGACCCTGCATTTGCAACATAACCATAGCCTGTCAGCAGCGGAGCAGCCGAGGCCTTTGGATGTCTTTTAATGTGGACAGACAAACCAGCAGTTGACAGTTTATGGTAATCCCACCCTGAGAGCAGATGTTAGGCCCTGTTTACTTTGTCACTGTTAAATGTCCTTTACGTTCTGGCCTTATAACTGCTGTCTATATTGAGAAGGATAGTATCACAATTTCATCTAAAATAGGAGAATTGTAACTGGGCTCCATGAACTGTAGCTGTAAACCAGAGAAAATCTATCTGGAATATCTCGTGCTTTGCTTTAATTAATGAAGATGTCATTTAAAAACTGTAACAGTAGTCACTCTTGAAAGTAAACACTACAATCAGGTAACTGACCATGAATCACACTACTGTACACTGTTTTTACAGAAAACACATCATGTGTTAACAAAAGAGACAGTCACTGATGTCCACTGCTTGGCCAATAACATCATCACCTGATTTTATGTTTGCATACCAAAGCCATTTAATTAGGTATTACAGCAACAATTGATCTGTCTAAGCTGTTAAGTTATCAGACCTAATGCAGAAAATAGCTACTGATTTCACCCATGGAAATCACTAAAAGTAGAAACACTTGTTTAGGAACTATTTGATGAATCTTTAAAACCAAGAAGTTTTTATGAAAGGCAATGGCAACTGTCCAGCTTAAACTCTTCTTCACAAATATGAAGTCAGTTTATCACATTAATATACAGAATGTCCAGGTTCCTGCTACTCATCATCAACACATAAGCCAATTCAAAAGTTAGGGTTATATAAAGTATAGTTATAGTTGGCAGGAGGCTCTGACTGTGTATCCCAGGACTAACAAGCAAAATCATAAGAAAAAACAAAAGGTTGATCCACAGACTCACCAGGTAATCACACACTTAGCAGTGAAGCATTTATGCCCATCAAAGTAATAAAAAGCAAATTCAAACTCTGGGTGTGTTTTTGTGTCATATTTTTATACATTGTAGGTGCATTGTTAATAGATTTTAGAGATGGATGCCCATATCATAAATTTGTGATTATGATGCAGTAGTGAATGCATGCTATGATAGCCAATGAACTCATAGTAGACAGGGTTTTTTTTTGGATAATCCATGGCTCATGTTCACGACTGACATCATTAATGTTAAGTGCAGACACCTCTGACCTGTGCATCATAATTTAGATCAATATGTTATGCCAATGAATGAAAGTGTTCCATCATTAAAGGGCTCTCAAGAGGCTAGGGAAACAGCCGGGCTTGACACACAGGCAGACAAATAGACTTTTGGACAGCTGGACGAGGGCCTGGGCCTGCTTCAGACTGGATAGAGATTGGCGTCAGCTTGACCTGAGAGCACTGTCACTCTCAGACAGCAAAATGAAGGAGGTTTGTGGACAGACACCGCAGTGTATGTTGAGAAAGAAGAGATTAAGCTGGAGGTCAAGAAAAACAGTAGTGCTGAAGGATAAAAAAGGGTTTTGTGAACGATGATTGTGGCCTGCTGACCATCTGTCTATGTAAACAAATCTGCAGTACACCAAGTGGGCTTGGCCACTGACCTGTGGTCAGCATAACTAGAAAAATGTTTCAATTTCTGCGAATAGATGTTCAAGCAGCTTTAGGCCACAAATCATAGCAGTGGTTTCTATTGGACATAAAATTAAAATCAGACTGGCAACAACTCTGATTAGAAAACTGTTTTCATAAAGCTGATCACAAGCAAGATTTGAGTGCTTACACAGGCGGGTAGTGTGGGTACATGATAGGGCATGATCTCCACTGGAACCATGTGGAAAGCGGCACATATTTCCCTTGTCTAACTGTGAGTAGCATTGTCAGCTGATCACCAATATACAGCCCTTCTTTGGTTCACTCATTGTGGCTGGAGCCCTGAACTCAGGCCCCCTGAGCCCACACCTCTCTGTCACCTAGCCTAGACCCAGTCCCTTCTCCCTGGGCCACGGCTCTCTACAATGGGACCTTTGTGAGGCAGCACTAGTTCACACAATGTGGGATTGTCAGCCGCCACAGTCCAGAGAGCCACTCCTCCACTTAACCCTCAACAAGGAAATGACTGAGAAACATGGGCTCCAAACAAGTGTCCTTTTGTCATCAGAGCACAGAAATTATGAAGCCACCATAAACTTATTCCAGTCTCTAAAATTGTTCAGACAACATGAATACTGTCTCCATGGAAGTCATTGTGTAGGGTCTCAAGAGGAGTCAGAGACAAATCACATAGACTTTTTCAAGGCCAGTCTGTGATGGATAAAGCAATTTCAGCACTTACTACTCAGATACTTACAAAACAAGATGACAATAAATTGCAAAATGTATAGCCGTTCTACACCCTTCAGTGGAATATAACATGATGTGAATAAGAGTGTGCCACTGGTAATTGTTTAAAGTATAAATGAATCACTTCTATCTTAAAAGCCACAATAAATATAATTACCAATACTTTACATATTTGAAAAACCTGTATATGTTTCCATCACTTAAGATAGTTTGTGAAAAATGGTTCCTGCATACAAAGCTTTACCGCAGCACTTTATCTGAACTGTGCTCGTTGACAGTCATGTGAAAAAGCGGTGCCCAACTCAAACCACAACCGCTTCTCAGTGACAGTTCTGCTTTCTCTACTGCTTTGGTATCATCTCTTACTTCTTTTCAATCAATGCCACATTAACTTCTGTTTGTCTGATGGAGGATTTTTTGTTTTGGTGAGATCACCGTTCAGACACTGTGTTGTATTTGAATATTTGCATTAGGAATCAACTGTTTAGAAAATAGTAATTTGTAAACTGCATTCCTTTGCACCTCTGGATTTCTCCATGCTATTCTGCTGCTGAGCAAAACATCTCTTTCTCCCTTATGACACATTGGGAGAAATATTTGCTTTTTTTGGCAACTGTTTGATGTTCTAACTTTCATTTTTGGTTGTCGAGCAATATGTCTTTCACTTACCGTCAACATTTTTTGATTGAACAATCTAATTTTCTGGTCAGGGAAACAAGAGTGCCATTAAAATGAATCAGCATGAAATTATGTCATGTTTTCTAAACTATAATTTAAGCAATACTAACATTACAATAGTAAAAAGGCACCTAAAATAGTGTGCAAGTACAGACTTGATTATGAACACCTGTAGTGAGATAAGCAGCATCTGTTATTTGGTATGATGTGCTGGACTGTCTGCCAATGTTGAGGGTGACAAATCAAAAAGCTATCTTCAAACACTGTTTCCAAGTTCTTTGCGCTTCAGAAGGGAAAGCAGCGCTGGCACTCTTCACCCTGACTCATGAACATGGCTGGGAATCAGGTCTCTTTAGGGTCCAACATCATTACAGATAACAACAATTATGCAATAAATCTTTCCTTAGCAACTTGGGATAACAGAGGTAAACAAGATTTTTGTGAACAGTTAGCATTCCAACAACCAGCTGTGGGAAAACTTCCTCAGGTGCCAGACAGATGGAGTCACCTCTAGCCTTTCCACAGACATCAAACAATATGTGTGTTTTATACAAATCTATAATAATCCAACTACACAGACATTCAAGTCAAGAAGCAGAACCAACTGATCAGACACGGATGATAATCACAGGAGTCTTCACTGTCTTACAATTTTATTACAAAATAAATGAATGTTCAGGCAGGGAAATCAAAGGTGATGCTGACTTTAGCATCATCTACAATCCTGTCCCCCTGCCTGTACTGTACACAAACATATAGCTCTATAAAAAAGCCACACGTTGGACATCTGACATCTCTGTTGGAGGCCAGAGTTGAGTACTGCAGGCATTTTCTGAAACACTTCACTCCACTGGTATGCATTCACGGCATTCAGATGAGTGCAGTATAGGGCTCAGCTCTGAGCCAGGTCTCACATTAACAGCACACATTTAAGAGAAAAATAATAATGATGATAATAATAAAAACCACCGCACATATTTCACAGGTTTGAACCAGATATTTTAGTGGCGTGGGTGGTAGCAGCACTGTTCTTCTTATGGAGAACAGTGAGAGGATGTGGGTGGCTGAATGCCGTTAGGAGGCCAACAGCTGATAAATGCAGAGGCGGAGGAAGATGAGGGATAGTTGGTGGATGAAGACTGTTTAATCTGACAGTACAGCAGAAGTATCCCATTCCTATTTTCTACGTACATTAGCACTATCAAAACCAGATCTTTACCCACCCGTGATTCGAGCTATCGATGCAGATGGAACCTTTGTGGCAGGCATTGTTTTCCTTTATTTCTTCTTGTAGCATTTTATATTTAAATTCATTGTAGATTTAGCAAGAGAATTGAAATTATATAAATAACCATAAATCAATAACAGTAGATGGTAGAAGGTGAAACCGTGTATGGACTGACAGGAAAACTAGGTGCTACAATAAAGATGTATTCCGTTCTACCCACCGCTCAGACTGGATTACTGGAACATTGTGTTTGGGATTAAAACATTCTCTATTTGAAGATTTATGATATTAGTGTTGTTACTGTATGACAGTAAGCTGTCATTGAAATATACCCATGTTTATGTCTAAATGGGTCTGTATGTTTGAAAACAACCTACCATACATCAAATTATGAATATGTGCCAAAATGAATTAAATTATGAATTCTTGACTATAAAGATTTATTTTACTGTGCTAAGAGAGTACGCCAAATTCAAGTTATCTAGCTATTCTACTTAGTCCAGGAAACCCATCACAGGGATAATAACAGATGCATGAACAGGCATCAATGTCTAGATGTCAATGTCTAGATGTGGCAATGTCTAGATTTCTTTTGCATTACATATGGTGCTCTGATAAAGTACTTTTTGACGTAAGCGAGGAAAAAGGCATACATTAAAGCTTTACTATTAAAAACTACAATATCTACAAAATAGTAACTATTGAACTTGTATAAGATTACTTTTGTGAATATAAGTGACCATTTTTATGTACAAAATTGATCCTGAACTTCAACACACTACACACTTTTCCACAAGGTAAAAGAAGTTTTTCCCAGAGGGCCAAATTCTTATTTTTCTTTTATAATAGTTCAACATTCACATCTTTCATTGCTTATTTTTCATTACGTTTCTAAGATATAAATGATGAACCATAATGTGCATTTCATTTAGTTACAGATTTAAAAAAGCAAATAAACTAAAAGAATATGAATCTATCTGTACATATTAGTTATTTATCTGACAATTACATACAAATATTAACATGATACAACATAATATGAACTGCAAGAATTGTTAAGAAGTCATGTTTTTGTGTGCTCCCTTTAACTCGCACCATTACTATCTCCCTCCATCTCTTTTTACATGATATAATTGTTAGTGGTGAGTTACATTTTATCACAGATTTTTCTCCTCAGCATTTTTAATGCAGCAGTTTGAGTCAAGATAAGGCATAAAGGCAAAAAGTAAGCTCATTAGGTGTTTAGGTTTGTGGAAGGCAAGGCCGATAGCTAATCCAATGGCTAATTTTGGGCCAAATCCTGTGGAAACTGGAGTGGGTTAATAAAGATCAAGTGGCTCCAATCCACCATATTTAGATTACAGGATATGTGGAATTTATTAGCATAAATAAGATTAGGAAACCGGATGTCTCCTTGGAGATATTTTCAATTTCATATAAATACATCAGGTACATACATGAAAATTATGTTGCCATTGATTTCACAAGACTTGTTTCCAGAATTTCCTTCTTTCCATAAATACCTCAGTTGCAAACCAATGACCTTAACAGGTGTTGAAATTAGCAGGAAATTAAACTGAGGTGAAAGGTTAAAGGTCATATATCATCCCTGCAACAGTTGCACATCTTTGAATTAAGTCAAACTACAGCTGTGACTACTGCGAGCCACCACAAGATAGACAGGTAAGAGACACCCAGTATCGATTGACTTTACAACTGGACTTCATCCCACTAAGCCTGTTGGGCTGCAGTGATGGGCACCTGAACATAATTCACAATGATCTTCACTCTGTAGACTGAAAAAAACCCCACAATGTACATATAAACCCTTCATATAACATTAGAACTTATTTCTTTGTGCATGTAACCCCTCATCCCAATTTTTTAAATGAAATCTTTTGTCGGTGTCCTGGTCTAGAATTTAGAACAAGCTGAGCTGAGAGTCTGTCAGGCTGTGTTTGGCTTTATAGACAAGGGAGGGTTTGGGGGGAGAAGTTACACAATGTTGCTGGCTGGGCTCTCCAACACAAATGATTTATTGGCCAGTGAGAACAGGAATGAAAGAGAGATACAAGAAAGAAAGAGAATAATAGAAAATGGGGATGTAAAAGGAAGGGAACGTGATTCAGACTAGGCAATGAGAAAAGTAAAACTGTGGACCGTGCTGCTGAGAATGCTAGTTAAGCCAAACCTGGAACTGGTCTTTCTCTCGTTGATGAATAGCTGGAAATCATTAAAAAGTGAAAGAAAAGAATAAAATGAAAAGAGTACAAAGAAAGTAAAAGGCATCTGGTAGAAAAAAAAGCCCACTAAGGACTTTTCACCACTGCAAAACCAAGAACTGCTATCAAATATTTCTCTACTTAAACAAAGTATAATGGATCAATTTAAAGGAAAACGTAAAGGTTATTTTCTTCAGAAAAACTAATACTTTATTAGAAAACAGTTGCAGCAAGAACCAAAGGTACTGATAGATGTAATGGCCCATGTTAATGATCCTGTCCACAATCTCATGCAACAGTGCACTCTAATATAAGAGACCAGACAGTTGGACTGGACTGTCATCCACTTGTCATCAGCCTGTGTGTGGAAACTCATAACCAGATCAATAAAAGCTAAAAATAAATATTACATCTGTTGAAAGACACAACCACACTGATCTTAGTTGAAAGGCCCTCTCCAGCCCCTTAGATCAGGCATGCATCAAACTGCCTTTGCATTTCTAAGTTAATACATGTCAAAGGCAACACACGCTGCTCACTCAGAGGAACGGCTTCGTCCCCTTTTGGTGTTTGTTATGCGCACACTGGCTGGAGAACAATGCAGTTTTAATGGGTATAATTTGAATTTAACGAGTGCATTTTGATAGCCATTATTTTTAGACTCATTAGGCTTTTGGACATGGAACACACACAACAAAATGAGGGATGTGTAAAGAAAGCATGATTTGCTTTCTTCACATTTGATTCTTTTAATGTTCAAAACAAGCATATTTAGCATACTTAAGTGTAGAGCGCACATGTATGATCGGCTTACATTGATTCAGTATGAAGATCTACATTCAGTATAGGTTGGCATGATATAAATGACAAATCCTGTTTTTATATTATTGAATTTCTGTGGTTTGAGGAAAAAGATTTTCCTCAAATGTTGCAACAGGTCAAAGACAAATTTTATTTTCGAAAATTAGCGATTCTTTCTACCAGTTACTGTGGATGGATTCAGTGACCAATGACCCGATCACTGGCCTTCCGACTTCCTCCTTTTATGGTGCATCTTCGATTATAGAAGTGCAGCATAAAAGCTTTTTAAAGGCAGAGGCTTATGCTCAATGCTACACATGCGAAAGCAGACCATAAGAGGTCAGCAAAATGTCCTTTGGGAAATTAACAAAGGTGTCCAAATTAAAGTCATTCTTAATGTTCTCTATGTGTTTACTAAAAGTGCAATGTTTTTGTTCTTGCACTCTTAAACTTACACTCAATAAAGTCATTAGGCTGAAGGCTCCTCCAACCAACAAATTAAAGGGGGCAATCACAGGTGAGCTGTCCCTGAAAACTAAGAGAATCCACAAAAATAAAATTAAAAAAAAAAACATACTTTAAATACTAATCAGAGGAATGTTGTAAATATGGTACACTGGGCGTTAGCTTCATTTGACTGGCAGTCCCACTGTTGTAGACCCTGATTATTACAAGCTGTGTGAATGACTGTTCCCATGGTTTTGTGGCTTTGTGCAATTGGAACAGTGACCCCACTGTAATCCACGGCTGTTTACATTCCAACAGATCAGTTCCTACTGGAACCATGGGGAAGGAAGGGCAAGGGTTAAAGAAGACTCACACACAATATCTCTAAAAAACCAACACATGCCTTAAAAGGAGCCCACTCATTAAAACAATTCACAATAATACAATACAAAAAGTTGATGACGAATTATCAACACAATATGTGATCAAAATCCCAATTTTCCATCCACTTAATCTGGTTTTCTCACATAACGTCTTCCAATTAATGAGTCATCTTTTTACCCTTCCATTTTGGAATGGAATATGCTTTTCTCAACTCCAGGCTGTCTATTTCTCTTTCAACTGTTTCTGATTAATTTCATTGAGTACTGAGCATAATCCTAACCCCCAGTAAATATACATAATTTGTCAGGGTGTGGTGTTCAGCCAACACTTATCCCCAGTAGAAAATGCCTGGAGGTAACAACACACAGAGGAACTGCCCCCTCAATTCCTAAAAAGCTCCTCTTTCCCAAACAAACAAACAAACAAACAAACAAACAGGAGAAATGAGATCCTAAAATGGTTAAAAATAGCACTCTTTTTCCACAGATTTATTTATGTTTCAGCATGTCGAAAGGTCTTGCAAATCTTGAGAACATATGTGCTTCTGTGTGCAGGAGTCTGGCAGACAGTAAAATGGTGTGCTTCAAGTTAAACAAAAGCACAAAAATGTGAAGGAAACTTAGACAACAGTCAGCTGGCAGCTGCTCACACAGTTGTGGGGCAGTGGTCTACTGTTTAGTAAAGTGTCTCATTAGAACAGAGTGTTCTAGTTGGAAAAACAAGGCAGCCGTGATACAGTCGACTGCAGGCAATGCCCAAATACAAGTTTTGTTGTAATGCCAGCAAATATACTGTGCTTTTTTTGGGATCTAAATACGATATGTGTCTATTTTACAGAAAAAGAAACAAACAAAAAAGCATTGCTACTTTTTTATAATCAACTATCAAAAGCAATCAATTATTTCACTGCAAAAGTGCCTAACCCAAATCACATGATGAGTGGTGTGCGTGTGTGGACATGACTGAATAACAAGTGGTTCAAGTGCTAGGTGTTGTTAGAACAGTTATTATAGCGTGGGTGTTAATAATTTTAGCAAACAGTGATGTCATTAAAGACGTTCTGTATAGATGGACTCTTTAAACCCACAGAACTGTCCACATGATGAGGGGAAAATGGATTTTGTGCACCTATGTCCATTTTCTCACATCACCTAAACATCATACAGTTGTGAGTAGCTACTGTTTATAATGCATGCATGCATGCGCGCGCACGTGTGTGTGTGTGTGTGTGTGTGTGTGTGTTTTAAAACTGAGGGGTTTTCTCAACACCTGTTGCTGGCATGGTCAGTCAAGTACCCTCGGTCACAGGTGCCACACACGCCCACATGCAGAGACAAGTGCTTCAGCTCTGTACATATTTTGTTCAATCCTACCTTTCTGCACGTGTTTCAAGGCTGTGTCGGTTCTATTTTTGTATAGTTACTGTGTAGACATTTGAATCTAACAACCTCAGCCCACACGTTCATACACCGTGTCCAGAGTGTTCTCTTCTGTACAGTCAAGAGAGCTCTCCATAAACAATAACTGTCCTGTGTCACACATGTTGTGGTTGAATGGACAAAGGCACAAAACATGTTGCCTTGGAAACACTTTGCTGAAATTATTTAGTTGACCTGGGAAATCCTGCCTGTACAAATAATGAAGACTGGACAAAGATTAACATTTTGAATACACTTCAAGCTCATATTTAGTATCAATAAAATGCATATGTCTGAAAAGCGACCAGCTAATTCACAACACTTTTAATTTCCCCAGTTGGATTTCTATGCCGGGAGTGAACCATGAGAGCGACGCCAACTCAAGTGCTGCATAGCAGCACATATTCACTGCAAGCCAACATTTTCAGCTATTTACCCTCTCCATCCTCCCAGTCAGGACTCATTTTCTCTTCTTTTAAAAGGACCTGTCTATTGCACACAATGGCTCTTCAAAGCTACCACAGCTATTTGCATAAAATAATGGGCACAATGTGCAGCGTTGGGTGCTGACTGTAGGTGGGCGACATCAGAATGGTTGGCTCTCTCAGACCTTTGCTAACTCATTTTTGTCTGCAGAGTGGTGTCACATCCAGAGAGTTAGGACCACAGTCCATCTGGGTTTGGTTAGAGCCAAAGATACAAGATCTCGCCACAAAAAAAAAATTCAGCCAGAAGAAAAACAGAAGGACAACTCCTCATCAATTACACCAAATGCAGACATCTGATGTGGTAAGCAGCAGATTTATACCAACTACCAGGTCATTGTCCTGCAGCGCCCTACAGCATAGGATCAACATTAAGGTAGAGTAGAATTTGTAACCGATCCATATTTTGATATGTCATTACCGGCAGAATTGGATGGATGGAAAGTGTAAATAATATTTTTACCCAACAGCTACACAGAAAACATCAACAGCCTGCTGACAGGTTTGACAAGAATTATTCTAATGGCTATGGTGTGACAAGATTCTATATTTGGCGTCACTTGATATTTCCATCTCTGGGTCCTCAAGACCTCCTGCCCTCCTTTTGATCATCTATTCAGAGGAGATGAAAAGATGATGAGTGACATCCAGGGAGATTGATGAATAGAGAGAGGACATCCGGCTCTTTCCTTTGTCTTTTCCAGTAAACACATCATCAGGCTTTTTCTGGTGTTATTGTTCTAACCAATGCATTGGAGATACTACATATTGCCTCAAGTTTGAAGAGCAAAAGTCTGCCTATTGCAACACATCTTTAGTACAATAAGTCTCAACTAAAAGAAAAGATTGACCTTATAAGAACAATTAAATTCATTTCCACTGAAATGAGCCTAAAAACCACATAAACTAATGGCAAAATGTCAGTACTCCTGCTTCTTCTGTGACGTAAAGCCTCTGAGCATCTCTCCTCTTTGCCAGAGAATGTCACATATTGTATGAAAGGGTCCACACAACAAAGCTAATGCTGTTTCAACAACCTCTACTTTCGCCTCAATGCAAAGCACATTCCATGTTTAGAAAAAAAAAAAAAAAAACACTGTCGAGCAATGCTTTGGTTAGTCAATATTCAGCACAGCTGCACTGAGCAGGACAGTGCATTCATTACATAAATATATTAGTGTTCAAACAGTGGGCCTCAAACACAATACCAATTAAATGTATAATGTCAGCATTAATATCAGGTCCACTAATGTGCAGCAATATTTGCACCAGTGGTGTTTCCAGTTCTTAAAAAATAGGATGTTAACACAGCCTGCTTGCACAACTTTGCAAGCCACTAAAGCAAATATTAAGGCAGGCACATGATTTTAGTATCAACATAACCCCTTGTGACACAACTGTTGTTATCTTAGTGTTGAACACACTTGCAACACACTAACTGTGGCTGTCAAATGGAAGGGAGCATGTAACATCCTAAGGTGACTCTAGACAAATATTAATGCTACTAACTGGAAATTAAATTAATTTCTTTGGTCTATGAATGGAATTCCAAATGGAAATAAGTAGAATAAAATATTGCTGCCACTGGATTCCACTTCTCATTTTTAACACTTTCACAGAAAACCGACTTTAGGTCAGACATTATGCAGAGTTGAAGAAAGGGTGTAAAATAAGGACAATGCCTTTGTTCAGACACCATCCTTTAATTTATCATTTATATTACTAAGAAAAAAACTTCTACACATAAAAGAAAATATTTTACTCACCATTTCATCCAGGGCATAACGGAGTAAGCCATGCTCATACAGTATGAAAAACCTTCTTTGCCATTTCTGAAAGAAAAGAGAACAGGAATCAAAAACTTCAGATACTCTTGAGGTTAAAGGCTCAAATATGCAGTGTATGCATTGGAGCTTCACAAATGTCAAAGAATAAAAAGCCAAACACTTTACTTTGCTGACAAGGAGTCTGTCATTTAAATGGTCAGGTTAAAGTTTTAGATGGTATAAACACATGAGGTTGTCGTGCAAGTCTTGGCCATCACATCCTAGTCCACACACAAACATCACTACAGAGATAGAAGTGAGCTATAGGAAACAACTGGCATGCAGTGGCAACCCACTTATGGCTCACTTTCAACATATCACACGTTGTCACGAATGAAAAACATATTGTTGTGCACCCGCTACAAAAATCAACCATCAGGTTCTCAATTCTTCTCTTTTTATAAATGTACAAGTGGCAGTTAAATGCCAGTATGGGAAACCCCTTCATAAAACCACAGAAACATACACAATAACTTACATACATACACAAACTTTCCACAAGCTGATATCTGATAGTTGTCTCAAGACATTATTACTGTGCTCAACAGACTGCAACGTGCTGTGAAATAACACCATTTTGAAGGTATGGACCAAGCCAAATATAATACAAAAGTGAAATAATTCTGTACAGTATGTTGGATACAAAGGTGGATATTTTTTTGCAAATTCAATACTGATGAATTTTATTGACGTTTTGATGAATTATCTAAGGTCCCCCTGTCATGTTAATGCCCCATTTTGTCTCCATTACCCTCGTCTCCTATTCCAACTGAGCTCAGGCCATGAAATATTAAAAAGTGCTTTGTAACCCAAAGGTCTCAATGTGGCGCATAAAGAGAAACTTAAAGGGAATACTGAGGTCAAATACATGAAAAGAAGGAAAGGGGCTGCTTGGATCAATTCTGCTGTGTTGTTGATGAACAGATTAGCTGCAGACATACGACTGAGTGGTCCTAAAACATGACTCATCCAACACGTCAGCTCCTTTTCCTCCGTGATTAGACCATTGGTCATTCAAACCTGACCATCCTGCTCACTTCAGCACTATGTACAGGCCAATAATTATACATGTTGTTAAAGCTGATGGTGAAAATAGACCAAACAATTCAGTAATTATGTTGGGGCAGCAGTAAAATGTTGACAGTAGTTTGAGTTGAAGGATTCAGAGGTGCTTTTCCCCAAAACCCCCATATGGAAGCCATCAGTGTGGCTGTGAGAACTGGGACTTTTCCTTCTCCTCCCCCCACATTCTCTTGAATCCTTCTTTGAGATGCACCACCACACTATAATCTGGGAGCTGATAAAGGAAGTGATGCAACAGAGTAGGGTTCCCATTACACGATGCTTGGAAAACAGGATTTCATAAAATAAAAGTCAATATTAAGCTCATTAGTGTCTGAAAATGAGGCTTCTGATAGAGGACCAGGCCTCCCACAGGAAGCAGCTGAATCCATGGAACAGTGTCAGGAGCCAAAACAAGACCTCCTGTTTGTCAGATGTCAAATGAGTGCTAAAGGAAAACTGTGGAGGGCACTGAATTTTTTAACTTCTCAGGACTGTTTGTGTGTAAGACATTTATCCATAAATGTTATTTAATGTAGATTGTACTGCTACAATGAACTTTTGCATAAGCAAATGTGAAAACATTTTGCCTTTTCCAACACAGATTACTCATCTGTTTTTGCAGAGTATAATAAAAAGCCTACATGCTTAAAATGACAGCATTCATGTTAAGACTGACTTAATAGCACCCTTTCAGTGCTGGAAGATTTTTGCAGAAAAGCTAATGTTTCATTTATGGGAAGCGAGTGAATATGCCACAGGGGAACAACATAAAACTTCAATTGAAGATACAGCTTTCCATGTATATTTGAATTTTATGTCCATCGCTGGAGGGACTTACCCGAGATCTGTGTAAAGGATTGTCAAAATTGGTTCCCTCTGGTGCCAACAGTAACCACCCTCCATAAATGGGTTTAGCCTAGGAAAGAGAAAAATACAATTACAGTGTACAGAAACAAACACCAAAAAGTAATAAACAATGGCAGCTTAATCGTGCATATTAAAATCAGTTTCAACATTGTATATCTTACAGCTAGGCATGAGTTTATGCCATAACTTGTGACCCACTGTCAGAGAATCTGAGACAATAACAAACGTATTTGAGCTAAAGTCAGCGAAGGAGTATATTAGTTATTAGATGCCTTCAGCCGACTGCAAACTACATTCTCCAGCTGGCGGTAGCCCAAAGCACCATGCTGCCCTGGGAAAAAAGAAGGCCAACACATGATTTTCCCTCTGATCTGCTAAGTAGGTGAACTGGAGGATGGAGGGGGCAGCAGAAGGCAAAAGTTAGCATCAAGGAAAAAAAAAAAAAAACAGTGGATGAACAAGCACAAGAGAACAGAGTTTGAAATGTTTTGTGGCTACAGTTTTGCAATTCAAAACTGAGAGATGTTAGCTGTGCTGGCAGTCTTGAAGAGTTCTGGTATGAGTTTGAACTCTTGCATACTTGCAGTCAGCTTTTGTTTGCTGAGCCAGGAAGATTCTACATAACAGAGCTGTTGGGTTAGTTGCATCAAAGTTCATCTTACTTACTGTATTTTAAAAAAGTAAAATTCTCAAACCTACCAGTTGTGTATCATTTGGAAAAAACTGACATTTTAATCCACCTGGCACCTCTGTGCTTTTCCTCCTAGCAGGTTTGATTACAGTCATAACTTCATCTACATAAAGACAGGTCTAATCTGCCACTAAAATCCTGTTCCACTTTGATTACAGACAGCACAGATTAGTCAGGTGAGTGAGTATGTACACAAAGTGACATAATAGGAATTTTCAATAACTGTGACAGTTGCTGTGGACAATCATGAGTTTGTGCACACTTGCAACAAGGGAAAAAAAAAAACCTTGCAAAGGACAACAGCAGAGATGAAAGCACACAGGATGCAGATGAGACCATGATAATAGGACTGTGAGAACAAGTACTGCACCAAATGTTGAGGGGGGAATTCATACTAATCATGGGACACCAGCTTCCTCCTCTTTGAAGATTTGTGCAAAACCCAACAGGGAATATGTGAACCAATGCTCAAATTCAGTATAACTGAAAAAGATTGACCATGTTCTATTTTAAAAGATATTTTAAAGTTATTTTTGAGTTTGTAAGTCACAGCTCTTTTCTGTTGCATTAGTCTGATCTATTGTCCAAGATACCAAGAAAACAGCAGACATCTAACTGACAGATGATAGCATTTGTTCATGCATTCAAATGAAATAATGCGAGTGAAGTCACATAAAAAGTATGCATAAAGTTATTACAAAATAGTAGTAGTAGTAATGTATTCTTAATTATGGCATTGCACAGTGCATAATTTCAGAAGATAGCCGTAGCTGTATACTTAAGGGAAATTAAGGTGTGGGTTTGGAACGCAGTTATGAAAATGTACCATCATCCCTCATTTGACCTGACAAGAGCTCAAAGTGGTAATTCTTCAGACAAGAAAGTGTATCTTGCTCTATCTAGGTCATTTTTTACCCTTCAGTGGTTAAAGGGAGTCACTCGAGTTTAGTGTTCATTTCACTAAAGCCTCACCACCCTCACCCACAAATGAGTTGGTGGGGTTGCAAAAAGAAATCCTTTCAGAGAGGTGGAAACTTGAACGCCATGACCAACCTATTCAGAGCCTGACAGTAGACGATAACCTTTGACCACGGTCATCAAAGCACAAGAGAGGGGAAGAAATTCCCAAGAGAATTTCCACATTTCCATTCCAACAGAAGTCACTTATCATGGCAGCAGTAGATATGTCTGCTGGTACCATTGGAAATGAACCATTTCTGCTATAATGAAGCCAATTGGAGAAGCATTAATACCCGTCACAGTTGTCACATACCACAAAACATACCACAAAAAAGGGCTCTGTGTCAGTGGCTCCCTCCAGTCACAACATAAAACACCAACAACACAGACCACAGCAGAGTAACATCTTCATTTGGGACTTGCACATTATTGGAAAACTCAAGTGCCTTTCTGACAGTGCTTCATTCTCCGTGTGGAACATCTAAGACAAATTATAATTTTGAGACAAGACAACAAACGGTGCTGTGGAGAGACCAATTTGCATGAATTAAGGTCAATATAAGCCCTGGGGGAAGAAAATAATTGCATTTAATTAACCTAGCGTTTGCACTTCATGGTCTATTGCCACACAAATGAAACGTGCACCTGAAAGGGGAAAGACAAGACAGCCATTATCCAGTCTGGGTTTATTCACCTGGTTCAGGTCCTCGTCGTTCAGCAGATGCGATTCTCTTGGCTTGAAGCAGTTCTGGCATTTACTTTTGTTGAATATGTTGGCTTGAAATTTTCGACAAGGGTTGTCTTTGAATGACATGTTGACAGCAAAACAAAACAAAACCAAAAAAAAAAAAAAAAAAAAACGATGAGAGGAAAATGCGCAAAAACTTATTTTTTCCTGTAAAACGAAGCTGTTCCCTTCTGCCCACAAATGGTTTGGGAGTCAAACAGCTGATAGAGAAATAGCAGGTCAACTTTCTAGAACAAACCCGTTAGAAAGAGAGATGCGTAAAAGTCCATTGACCTGGCCACTGCCCGCGGTCAAGTGTTCAGATCAACCATGGTTATCTTGCGCAAAACAGGGGGGTCGCCTCCGGCCGCTAACGTTGACCTACAACTTTTTTTTTTTTAAGTGTCTAACCTGGTTAAAAGTTGTCGGATAAGTCGCCCAAAAAAGAAAGAAACCAAGAGAGCGCAGACAGGTGCAGCGGTGCCCCCCTTAATGAGGTCCCCGTCTCACAGGTGTCGCTCCGGCCGTCGAGCGAAGGTCCAGTTAGCTTCCATCGGGCGGAACCGCTCCTACCGGGGGAGGGAGTCCGCGTCGGCCCCCGCTCCCTGTCGAACTACTGACGCCGCGCTCATTGCCCTTACGCCGGGTTTGACGTTCCCATCCGGGGAGGAAAAACACCGTCGCCCGGTTCCGAAAGCGCCATTTGTGGGGCAGTCGCGCCGCTGGGTCCTCGGGGCCGGGCGGCCTCGGTCGTCGCGGCCGTCCCTGGGTGCGCAGACTGCGGACGGTGTTTTCGTGAAAACCCTCACCCGGACCAGGGGGAGAGAGGGGCGGTGCTCCGGTGGGGTGAGACAGAGAGAGAGAGAGTGGAATGTTGACTGGCAGCGAGCTCGACCAATCAGCTTTGGGAGTGCGCCCGAGAGCCCGCCCCCCGTTCCTTCAGCCGACCAATAGGGAGCGCCGCGGCCGCTCCGCCTGATGCTCGGCGAGCTTTAAAGGGCCGACAAAAGTCACTCCAGCTGACTGAAACACGCCTGAAATAATATTTTCCGTTTGAGATCAAAAAATTAAAAAAATAAATAAATAGCAAAATATTGTTTTTTCCAAGACATTGTAATTTCATAGCTGTAGTGTTTATTTTTCTTAAATTGTTTTTCCAGCCTTCAAAACAAAAAAACCTTTAAAAATATTTGATAAGCATGTTTATCACCGGATAAAATGTCATAAGACCATTTACCTCGGAACACACTGTGCACTCTCAATTATTTCACTGAAGAAGAAAATAGATCGGTATTTTTCCCTTTAATTTGATTTAAGCCATCATTAGTTCCTATAATTCAAAACAAGATTTACAGGATAATTTCAGTTTTTGAGACGGAACATAATAACAAGATAGGAAAAAAGAATGTCTTTATTGACAGATTCATTACATTATTTGGCCTAAACTTTTGTCCAAAGAGACAATGGCAATATGTCAAATTATTTAAACAAACAACATGAAACGGTAGTGTAAACAGTGATAAGGCTTGTTTTTCTCTAATTATCTTGTGATTCAGATATTTGAGAGGATGCTGTAGCTTTTTTTATTTTACAAAATGTCTATTGCGTTTTGATTCTAGGCGTAAGTGCACCATCTGTTGGTCTTAAATGGCTCAGTTCTGTTCAGTTTTAGCTCCGGGATGGAAGCGTGTGCGAGTCCAGTCAAAGTGCATGAGCTATGGTTAACAGGTGATGGTTAACGGGTGTCTGAGAGATTTGCAATCATGTTCGTTTTTTTCATGAAATGTGAAGTTGTGATGCAATGAAGCTCGTCATGCTTCACGGTTCTAACCACCTGTTGTGTCTTGAGTAGATGAGTTTGTTCTGTGCAGCAGGACAATGCATAGAACTTGAGTTTATTGCTTTCATCATGTCAATAAACTGGCAGTAGATGAATGTTCAAGTAGTATTCCATTGACACAAATCAATTATATACATTTATTATTTTATTACCAAAGAACAAATATTTCAGATATAGGGGAAAACAAACAGGGGTCAAGGGTCCAGACAAGATCATTGACCATTTCAAAGTTCATCTTCCATGGCTGCTCGGATCGTTGTGAAGAATCTGAGGCCACTGTCGTTACTTTGTTGTTCCCATTTGAATCAACTGGGTTCACTGATTATGTCCTCATCCCAAAGAATGTCTAAGAACATCCACATCAGAGCTGCATCAAAACAACGACAATATCAGCAGCGATAAACGGCACAACAGAAGAAACATGAAGGACTGGAGTAAAAGTGCTCCGTTCTAATCTATCAGTGGTGTTTGTGTGCTGAAGCTGCTGGTGTTTATTTGACATGTTGAAGTGTTTGCACATCGTGGTCCAAACGTCACCTTGGTTGCAGCACTTGTGACTTCTCTAACTGTTGTGTGTGTTGACTGCTGTGTGGCTGTTGAAGCCTCCTATAGGTAGATAAGTGAAAGACACTCACATTGGGGCTCCTCCATGCTGCTGGTTAGATCCTGCAGAGCGTCTGAGGCCTCCAGCTGCTTCTGCTCGTCAGTCAGGAATGTTGTCAGAAGGTCTGATCTTTGTATCGTCTTTGGACAGTTGACCATGGGAACGCCACCCAGGACCAAAAACACTGGTTCACACTTAAGAACTTAAGCATATTTCTGATTGTATGGTTTCATCTGTACGTGATGAACATCTTTTCTCCAGCTGCTCTCTGGAGAGTCTCTCCTCCACATACTTTTAGCAGCGTCTCTCCTCCCGTTGCTGTCCAGTTGCTCCCTCCTGCTGTTCTCAGTAGCATCTGTCCTCTGACTGCTGACAGGATAGTCTTTCTTCCTGCTGATCTCCTCCATCTTCTCTCAAGAGTGTCTCTTGTCTTTCTCTTCCCAGTAACGTGCTGATCTCAGGAGATTCTAAACACAAGTTGGCGTCATCTCCAATCCTGCGAGTTTTTGTCCATCTTTTTTGTCCACTTTTATAATAACAAATGGATGGCCTTTCTCTTCATAAATATATTTCTACTTGTCCCATATTGGCGGTGACTGTTCTTAGTTTGTGTTGAGACAAGAAATTTAAATGATAAAGGAATGTAAATTATGACTTAGATTAAATTAAATTATGACTTAATTAAATTGATTTGAAATGACTTGGATTTCTCTCTCCTGACTGATATGCCTAAAATAAGTTAAAATAAGGAAAAAAAATTAAGACTTTCATACAGACATTGAACAAGTGATTTTATTCATGGTGTTTCAGGCAATATGAGGCAGGCATGAACATAAAACAAACAGAACAAAAAATTTAACACAAATTTTTCTTGTGCAAAATGGAAAGTGGTCAACAGCAGAAGATCATTAAAAATCTTGGATTACATTCTTGTGACAATCTACAGTATGTATGTGTTATATATGTGACCTGAAACCTTCCTCCAACATTTTCATGCAAACTAAAATAGAGCTTTTATATACTGAGTTTAGTATTGTGACTTTATCTAGTAACTTGAATATGTTTTGTATTCCAAAAATTGTTCTGTTGTTTCCATAAGCAGATCAGTTTCCCTCATATTTTCAAGTACTTTCAGGTATTTTCTCTTAAACATAACCTCCAATGTGACACTTAATGAGGTGACGAGTGCTGCGTTTCCTGTAAATTTTAAGAAGTAGTAAATAAAGTGGTTATTTTTGAGAAATCAAGATGAGTTCTTAGCTTCATTCCTGAATATGGTAAACAAAAACTGATAAAGACAATATTTCCACAACCTTTATCATGTTACCACGAAAAGCAGTGTTGAGTACTAGGAGAGGGCATGAATTGTGTAACAGTTAGGTGTTAAAGTGGTGTTCCGGCAGGCTTAAAAGAGATTTGCCTTCTTTTTCATGTCATTTCTTTTCCAGAGTGGAAGTTTGTCAAACTCTTGGATCGTCATGCGAAAGACATCAAAGAAGGAATCAGGAGAAAGGTGACGCTGTGGAGAAAGCACAACAACAGTTAATGTGGGCAAAACTGCACATGTTAATTGTTTAGTGTGCACACAGAAACAACACAGAAAACTCTCTGCTTCCTGGTTTCACTCCAACTAAACAGGTCTTCTTATATTTAATAGCAGCAGTGTTACCGTACCTCCAGTCGTGTCCTGTCAACATTTTTGGGAAGTTTCACTCGTCCTCTGTTAGCCACCGATAGCATCTCATATGGATAAATCTGGATACAAGGAAGAATAGTCAAGATACAAGGTCCGGTCAAACACAACCTCCTAGCCCAATTAACTTCAGCAGATATGAGATTTGGTGGGCAGATGTGCAACGTAAATATCTGCTTTATTGTTCAAATGAAACAATCTTAGTTCTTTTACATTCACATGTCACATAGGTAGCAAAGATACCACCGTTTAGTACCATTTACAAAAATGACCAAATAATACTTGCATTGGGTTCAAACAAGTTGGGCATGGACACGCCTTTTCCCATTCCTGCTAAAGGACCGTCATGGTTGGGCTGCAGGGGGACAGAGCAGGGTTAGGAGCTTCCAATCTGTGCATTTGAAATGCTTAGCAAAATAATGTCCACATACCTTATAGTCTGACATTAGAAGAGAGGAAAGGCAAATGAATCAGTTCCACAGAATTACCCATGAGTTCATCTATTGTCTCTTGGCTGATAAAGACGCACTTACCTCTGAATGTAACACCACTGTACCGAGAGAAATCAGCTGACTGTGGCTGAATGACATGAAGACACAGACAATTACATGTAATTCATTCAGTTAGATTCAATTATATGTTTTGTTTCATAATCAGACCTAATAGGAGCAGAGAAACTGAATGTGTGAAAAGATTGCTTGTTAAATCACATAAGCATCATCGAGAGAAAAGGAAAGCTGTTGTCAGATGTCTTACCGGGCTGGGGCCGTTGCGCCCATATCCAGGCAAGGAGGTCGTTTGAGGGGTGGAGGAATTTGGATCTTAATGAAAGTGAAACAGCAGACAGATTAGCGAGGCCATTTATAGCCAGACATGGCTCTGTCCCTGAACTGTCTTACTGAGCAAAATCTACCATCAAATTCTGAAATTAGCATTTTTATTCTGTACTGACACGCTTTCTGCTTCTAATCAGTCATTTCCAGAGCTGAACTCAGCGTTTTACTGTCACGGCAAAAACAGTTCATAATAAAGCAGGTAAATACAACAGAAACATAATGACCATTCACTGATGTTTTATTTTAAATATGCAAACAAAAGAGAATATCCTGTGTGGTACCTTGCTGTTTATAAATTGGGGGTTTCATGTACATGTTGAAGCCGTCATCTGCAGATAGAAAAATGCTTCTTTATTGAAAATAGTCACACTAAAATAAAGCATAGCTAAAAATAGTCTTGTCACACTGTCAAATACATCAACACAACATGTGAAAATGACTCAATTTGCTCAAACCAAGCAGAATGTAATAAAAATACAAGCAAAAGAACAGTAACTGATCAGCACGTGCAAAGAAGAAGTGATAAACAATGTAAGATCACGGTTTTTAAAACTTGCCTTTCTTACTTTAATGACCATATTATATGTTAAATCCATTAATGGCAGCTGTAGTGTCACCATCAGGACCATCAGGGTGCAAAGTTAGTTGATAAAAAAGTGAAACAAAGCAAGAGAGGACAAAAGGGTGAGGGGGGGAATGAGGGTCCTTACCTTGTTTGTGAGAGAAAAAAGTGTTACATAAAGGGGAAGGAGGACTGGTGTCTTTGTTTTGAGAGGATAAAGATGCAGAGAACATCAACCCTGCTCATGATCCCATGACAGGAAGTGAGGAAGACAGGAGAAGGTGGTGAAACAGGGCACAGGTGAGCAAAGAACAACTCATCTTCTTTTGCCCTCCTCTCACCTGGTCGGTGGAAGTGTTGCGGTGATCTGGACAGAGACGGGGTGTAGCTGTGGCGGCTGTACATTGCATTTATGCCAAAGGAGCCATGGCTTGTAGATTTTGGGATGTACTTCCTCCCATCAAAGCTCTCCTTCCAAAGACAGACCAAAGATGTGTAAAAACATGCAAGAAATCCTTCACTACTTCACCAGAAGAGCGAATGGTCACTCAAAGGTACAGTGGAGTCACCTCTGTGGTCTGCGATACTGCTCCTGGTGACTAAATCAGAAAGACACAGAAGAAAATACCTCACAAAATTATCACGGCAAATAGGTACACTGCTACTGCATTACTAATCAAAACGATGCCACTCAATGTAACGTAATCTCAAACTGTGAGATGGTGCAGAACAAGTGGGGTTGCAGTTGGAACAACACACAGGAAATTGGAGTTGGTGTTGGAATTTACATAAAGACAGACAATAAAGAATTCCTGGGTATTTGTTCTAAAGCTGCAGACACACTACACAACCCTCAGAGTCCTGGAAGACCAGAGTCCACACTCATAAGCTAGTTCAAAGCAGAATTCTTTTAAAGCTGTGTCGAAGACAAATTCCTCTTTTTTTTTTTTTTTTTTTTTTTTTACTGAAAACAGACAATAAAGTTTAGAAATAAATGATTTTCTTTAAATCAAACATACCACTCGGTGACGGTAAGGCATATATTTGTTGTTTGCCATTCTTTCCTGTGTCTATTTTGTTGGCTGTTGGCAGCACTGGTCTACAGTTCAGTCATCGGTCCACACTCTGAATGTCTGGTTGACTGTGTCAGAGGTTGGAATTAATGCCAACTTAGCAGATTGTCCTTCACTAGTGCATATTGGTGCAGACTATACCCAACTGGGAATCATGGGTAAAATCTGACACAAAAAACCTTGTAGTGTGTCCTCAGCTTAAATTGGTTCAGGGGTAATCTGCCACATATTATTGTTTATTATGGTTCTCAATCACTAAAATTGATTTTTGCAGCATTTCTGTGAAATTTGTGCTCTGAGATGCATGTACAGTCTTTTTATTTTCAATTAAAGTCTAATCTTAGGTTTACCAACTGGGACTGAATATCATTCCGGAACAAAGTTAGGTTACCTTGACAATGCTTTGACTGTCTTGTCTGTTGCTTGTCTTCTCCAAAGTAGAGGAGTTGCCGTTCACAGTCTCATAAGATATCATATCAGGATGCTCTATGTCAAATATAGCCTTGACTCTGGGAATTGCGGCTAAGTCTCGGTAATCAATGATCTCATTATCTACTTTTGCCTGGGACCAGGACAGGGAGGAGAGAGGTGAAGAGTGGGTGATGAGGAAACAAGGAGGGAGGACAGGTGTCAGGTCAAAGGTTGCTTTATACATCACTGCCTGGAGGATGAAACCCTAACCCCACAACACTACAGCAGTCTGACATTGGCATATTTCAATATTTCAGAGATTATAATCCTCTTTCTGCTTCACTATATTATTTGCTTTGAGACGCGGAGTGCTTCTGTGGGGGTAGAGTTTCTATTCCTCACAATCAACCAACAGGGATACTGAAAGCACCTGGTTGTTTTTGAGATCAAATACAATCTGAATTGCTATCGCATTCAAATTGTAAAATAAAATAAATCTAGATTCCTGTTCAATGTGTGGTTGATACATAAACATTTAGAGGATGAGTATATCAGATATTATAAAGAGTAGCTTCAACCACAATTGAAATCCAGCATTTTTTTGTCTCACAAACAAAATAAAAACTAGTTCCGATGAGTCAAGGTAAAGAATATACACCAGCAAATACAAGAATAACGTTCTTATTTTAAGACGCTTTTGACTTTTCTTCTATTGTTCTTTAATGATTGTGTCTATTTTACTGACAAAAAGAATTTTCTCGCAGGACGGACACTTTGTCCGTGCGACTCCCCTGCATAAATAAAGGATAAATAAATCAGGCCACGACAGATGGAACACCATGATGAGCAGATGCCGCTGGAGGAACTTACAGAGATGGTCCGACTGGGGCTGCCTGGGGTGCATGAGCCAGGTCTGGAGCAGGAGCTTTCAGATGAGGACCTAATGCTCTAAGGAGGACACAGACCTGCTGTTAGTTTGGTTCACTGCTGCTGAATCATGACAAGCTCTTCTTCGGATGCATCTATCCTAGTTACAATAGAGACTGGGAATACTCAACCTTTCCTGAAACAACAAAATGCTTTTTTTTATTTCTTAAGACATTTTCTCTGTAGTTTCGTTGTAGCTCACTTTCGATGTAGTTTCGAAGAGATATAGTGTACAGTAGTTAAAGTGTGACATTTAAGAATATGAAAGAGGAAATTCAAGTGTTTGTCATAGATGGGGGTTGATCAGCAAAATATACAAATATCAAATATATATTTAAAATTTATACAAATATCTCACGTCTTAGTGAATGAATAGATGATTTTGAACTTATGTCATTTTAAGATGTAAGGGAAAGGCCTAGAGATGTATATTTATATTGTCATTAACGTCTGAAACAAAGTGCAGACTGCAAACAGTAAAGCCAAGCATGCCATAAGTAACACTGAAATGCGTCTTGTGATGTTCAAACAAAGCATTTTAAAAACGAATTATTTTAATTGATAGTTACAATAATCCAATAAAACAAACAATTATATAATGTTAATGAAGTCCATATAAAAAGATCACACTGTGTTCATTCAGTAGAAAACCACAGGCACACACAGCAGGCCTGCTCAATATTAACCTTCAGTTCATGAGAGGGGAAAAAGTAATCAAGGCAAGGTGTTTTCGGCCTGCTGGCCTGCAGGAAAAGAGTGGGTTTGAGTAATAAACACCTACTTAGGACAGAGACACAGATACTGCATTCATGTAATGGTCTACACTGTAAATGCACCTGCCGGATATTAATCTGATAGTCTAAGTAATTGTATCTGGTAATTACAATCTGTAAGCGTATGTCTGAAGTTAAAAGCTTCTAAATGTAATTATCTATTCAAAAACTCTTGTCATGCTACTCCACCAATTACTATTTTAATAATTTAATTTTTATAGCTCTGACACACAAATGTCCTACCCTGGAGTTGTCATCACTTCTGCTGCTGTTTCTGCACTGAGGGTGCCAAACGTCTGATCCTGTGAAGGCACACAGGGACGGTTAATTACCCCAGACATGTGAACAAATTACACATCCTTTCTCTCTGGGCAGAGACATGCTCACATACCTTGCAGGTACATTTCATCACCTTCTGTGAACAGTTTGCCACATTGATTGCATCTTGCACAGATGGGGTGATAATGTTTGGCCCCTGCCTTCACAGCACAAAATGAGAGCAATATGAACTACATTTAAGAGCAATCTGCCAGAATAAGAATCGATAATTCATATAATTTCTAACACTTGGTTAGTGGTGCTGTGCAGATGAACAAATGAGGGTAAAGAAGATTCATTTTAACTAAAGATAGCACCATTGAACAAGTGATTACTGGTTGCTGCTGACTGCTCACCTCTAGAACTTTTCCAGTTATAAATTTCTTGCAAGCTTCACATTGAATCCCAAATGTATTCTGGTAGTCCCTCTCGCAGTAGGGTACACCATCCCTGAAGGACAGAGGGGGTCAGTTCACACCTCTGTGTAGACTCTAGCACAAAGGTTCAAATGTGTTTGTCTATTTACTTGCTGATGTATTCTCCGCATAACACTTTGTGACAGATTTTACACTTGAAGCAGCCAAGGTGCCATTGACCACCGAGGGCTAAAAGAGCTTGGCCATTCTTGATGCCTGTGCCACAGCCAGAGCAATCTGCAAACACAGAGAGACATAGAGAGGGAGAGAGAGGGGGAGAGAGAGGGACAGACAGACAGACAGACAGAGAGATGATGAAACCTTTGGAGAGCTCAGCTGTTTCCTGGAGTTCAGAGTTCAGAGACACCTAAAAGCTTTGTGAGTTTGGATCCTCTGCCATCTAGAGTTCACACCGAGGTGACCTTTACTGCCTCTTTACTGAGTCACAGTCCTGACCGTCTGCGTGAGGTAATGTTGACAGTCTTGTTGTGAGGATGAAGCGAAATTAGGAGCCTTTTTTTAGCATCCTTACACACATAACTGTAGCCACTGTATGTGGTGAGGCCAACAGGTGTAGCTCTGCCCTTGACAGGATAAACTAAACGCCCTGGCTGCTACATGAGCCAGAGATGGACAAAGTTCAGGACATAATCCTCCTTCTGATTACGTCTGGATGGGAAAGTCTTTGATCTACCTTTGAACTTTGCGATTAAAAAAATTCTGCTCACTTAATTGAATCACACTTGCTTAACTCGTGGCGCACTTACTGTTGGGATAGTTGAGCTGAGTTGGAGACAGCGGCCGAAAACAGTGCTGGCAGAAAAAATCTTTCCCACTAAAGGTTACAAACTCCCCAGCAGTAAAAGCCTGTCTGGAGAAACAAACACAGGAGATATGGAAGATCACATCAGATCTTTCATTATCGCACATCTGTGGAATGGCTCCTTTTCATCAGTAAGACCTCGGCACGGCTTTGAATGATATAGCTTTATTTCCAGATGGCTTTTCCCCTACCTGCATCTGGAGCTTTGCCTCCTTTGTTTAGGTCTGTCAAAACCAGTGACTCAACTGACTGAGCCAGGCTTGTTTAAAGGAGACAGACCCTTCCCTTTTTATATATCTCTATGATTTTGCATTTGAAGATTCTCACTGGTGTCAGAAATGTGACTTCACTGGGGAACTTACTTGCAAATGTTGCACGCGAAGCAGGCGGGGTGGTAGGTCTTCCCCAGAACCGTCACCACCTCGCCCTCCACAAACTCCCTGCAGTTGTTGCAGAGCGTGCCATGAAGCCTCTGGAAGTCCAGGGGGCACAGATAGTCACCATTCCTCAGAAAGAAGCCGCTCTGAGCCATGTCGCAGCCACAAACTGCACGCACGTACACACAACAGAATAAAATACAGATCACCTGAATGGTCAATATTGTATTAATATTTTCCCCATCATCTTAGATTACTATGCTGTCAAAGTGAGCGGAGCAGTTTGTAGTGAAGAAGAATGTCATTGCCATTGACTTTAATTAACTTTATATACCCTTATTTGTTGGACAAAGTGGTGTAAGACATTTAAACGGGAGCCATGAAATCCTTCCGCTGGCCCATCAAATGTCAAGGAGGATGTGTTTTTGAGGAGAGACATGTGATACCTTGTTTCAGACACTGTGCCTCTAAACATGTCGCACCACAAGCCAAGGACAGACACACTCCAAGTGTATCGTGCTACCCACAAACAATCATGTTGAGATGAAATAACAACTTAAAGAGCAGCATTGATGATAATTAACACATTATCATTTCCGAGCATTGAATTAATGTCATACAACACAGTAAACAAGATTTGCTTGTGAACCCTGCTGCAGAGAATCAGAACTGTTTCAATTATCTTATAAACGCCTGCATACAGAGAATTATGGTGGAATTCTGACGCTCCCTCCGCTTCAGACCAGTTTTCTCCCAGTTAAAATACTGCAGGGTTTACTGCTCTGAGAGTCTCTTTGTTCCTTCTGAGCTCTGAACAGCATCGCAATGTGATGAAAAGGCAAAAGCACGAGAAGCTCGTCACTTTCAATTAGCGGGGACAATGGCCTGTTGAGGAAATCTGTTTTTGGCCAGCAGGTCCAGTGAATGTCGGACACGCCGGGAGGTTTTCACAACAGCCCATTGTGCGTGGAATAAGTTGATTTGGAATGGAATTGGTAGGGATACATTGCTTGTGATTTGAATGGTGAAAATAAGAGTTGCCTTGTTTTATTGGGCCAGCAGGCACTACCCAATTCTGCTGCTCACCGGTAATTCTTGGATTCCGCCTAGGTTGACCGTCAAGCTTTCCTGGTGAGAACTTTCTCTGAGCTGGGTGTGTTTGCAGGGTGACTCGTCTCTACTGACCTTTGCAGGTGAAACACTTAACATGGAAGTGGTTGGCCTGGACCCGAAGCACCTGTCCTCTGCAGGGTTCACCACATCTGAAGCAATGGATCATCCGCCTCCCCGATGAAGGGCTCTGGAGGCAGCCATCCTGAGTATGCAACACTGTCATGACAAAAACACATCAGCATTGCCGGCATTCACCACTTCAGTACCACATGAATGTGTATGAGACAGGTGCCTGATTAAATAACTGAATTGCAAAGTGACAAAATTCACATTTAGTATTTAAACAATGAATCAACGTCAATCAACCTAGGAGCTGGAACATTACTCCAGCTCGGCTGTGAGCTTGTTGCACATTTAACATAGGAATGACATTAGCACGTGCTCACATTGGTACTAATTGCCTTTATTAAACTTTTAAAAAAACAGCTTCAAATCATGTTCACCCTCAAACTTATCCAGTAAGTTTAAATAAAAAAACAAGTTCTACTTAAATAAATCCTGAGCCGGTGTTCCTGCTTCCAGACTGCTGGAGGTGCAAAAAGTAATATATATATGACAAAATTTGCTCAAATTGGAAACGTATGCACAGTGTCAGTCAGAGAAGGTGTAAAGGCACTGGGCAGAGCAACGGTGGCTCCAGGCTAATTTGGTGATTTTTAAAGTCCAAACTATGTAGTTCTTTGTTTGGCCTCAAGGTTGAGGTTCCAAACCTAAAATTGCTCTAAAATTTTAGGTTTTAAAGTAGATTTAAAAAAAGATATTTATATAGACATTATTATTACTGTTGTTATTTAAATATACATATAACATCATATGTATGCATACTTTTATAGACAGATAAGTTTCAGAGGAATTGTGACTTCTTTGTCTTTCACACAAAAACAAACTACTGATTTCTCAAAACTTCCTGTCACTGTTATATTGCTGTCATACTCTGTTCTCTCCTTCACCATCTATCTTCTGCCAGCGGTAGGAGCAGCAGATGCCTGCACAATCTAATCAACCCTTGAAAGTTCTTGAATGTGATTAGGAGAGGAGAGAAAGGAAAGAATGCGGTGCATGGTGCACCACGTCTCACCGTGTGGACACACACAACATTTTCATGCACAAAATCAACAGGCAATCTCTAATGGAAATAAACCCTGCATGTTCTCTGTTCTGAGGTCCTAGACCTACACGCCAGAACACACAAGAGCCCAGCCCAGGCTGGTGAAAACAGAAGAAGAGAGACGAGGTATGTGGCCTCGAGTCCGCCTCACACCGGGACAGATCAAGATTAAGCCTGCAAAGTTGACTGTGATTTTCCCTGATGGCAGCAGGTTTATGCAGCCATGAGGTCACAGGTGTCCAACAGACCACCAGTTCTGAGAACAAAGGTGTTAATCTTCCCCTTCGTCATGAAGTAGCATGGTGGACATAGAGCAATTTTCAAAAAAAGTTTGCCAAGTCTGACAATGGAAACATGATCCATTTTAGTGGCTGCCAATACAAACTGAAAGCCGCCCTTTTTCTAGAACAGCCCAGATATGTTCATCGTCATGCCAACGCAGTTCCAAGTAAAACCTCAGCTGCAGCACAGGAATCATTAAAGGTGATGGATGGAGGAAAACAACACTCAGAATAACATAAGCAGATTTTCTATTTATTCACCTTCACAGACATCTCTGTTGTGGTAAATCTGACGTGTGTGTTCTTGATCATGCATGATGCTGATACGGTGTCAAGGATTAGCAGATGATAGATATAGACATACAGCAAATGGAGAGAAACCTGAGACTGATGGCTAATCACACCAGCAGTCTGCAAGTGGCTGCTAGTTTACTTCTTAGTTAAAATGACAGGTAGGCAGTCATTGAATATTGTGATTTCCATGACGATAATGAATAATTATTATTTGTCATGATTTTAACTTCTGTTGGTTCAACTGTGTTTCCTTCTCTAGTTATAGTTTAGGCTAAATTTATCTACAAGGAAAGCAGATGTCTATGGCTGCATAAAACCATATTTATGATCACATTTTGTTTAATTTAGTGTAATATTTTTGCTCTTTTCCCCATATGGGATCCACTTAATTTTTCTTTTTTTCAGATTCTATAATGGTGACATTTGTGAAGCTCAATGGATACTGACTTTAGGAAATGTGTTTTCATAAGTATAATTAGCAATAATTACGACAACAATGCAATACACACTATCTGTGTGTTCTATAACAAAATACACAATATTATATAGACACAAATAAGACCAGAACTCAAATAATTTTACAGGAAATATGTAAAAAATAAGAAGCTGTCAAGTCATAAAATACACAAAGACAAATAAATACACAGACACATACACAGACACACACACACAGAGTCTTCTACCTTTCATGATTGTTGGTTTCTACACGTGTGAGCGTTCACTGCAGAGCAGAGAGTGAGGAGACTGGACTGACTGGACTGCTGGTCACGGGGGGAATGGGGGAGGTCCAAACAACAGAGGGGCAGGAGTATGTGTGTGTGTGTGTGTGTGTGTGTGTGTGTGTGTGTGTGTGTGTGTGTGTGTGTGTGTGCGCGTGTGTGTGTGTGTGTGTGTATGCACGTGTGTGTGTGTGTGTGTGTGAGATGGAGCAGGAATTAGTGAAATCCTGCTAAATTTTAAACGCACATGCTTTGGGGCAAATGTAACACAGTTACTGCAAGCTGTTTATTCAGGTAAATTGCACAAAGGTTTCCTATTTAATCCGGAGAAAACATCATAATATGATAAAGGAGAGCACTGCACATACATGACAAATAACATATGATATATGATATATGACTGCTGATAATTACTGATGACCTTGTTAACAAGCTACTCAACAACTATCTCATTCACCAAATAAAGCAAATATTTATACAAAAAATTTGCATTGTGCTGCATAGTCAAACCAAGCATAAATATTCTGGGGGCAAAGGAATGAATCATTTCATAAAATGATGGTTTGAGGCCAGAATACTTCATGCAGTCCTGTTAAATCTTTGAAATTATGTGTGGATTTTGGTATATATATGTAAAAATACTTAAACAAAAAAGTGTCACACTCAGGAAAAAACCCTCCACATGAAATATAACCAAGAGCTTCTATTTGTGTCTCTCCTGTTACCTGACATCTGTGCTGGTATGCTGGCCAACTTCTCACACAGAATGTAGTCGTTGGGGTTGAGGAAGGGCAGCTGCTCCATCATGGACTGTTTTGGGATGAGGTAGAGAACCTCTGCGATTTCTCCGTCCTCGATGATTGACATGCGCCTGACAGAGTTCTTCCTCTTGACGCGGTCCAGAACCACCATGTCGTTGCCAGAGCCGCAGATCCTGCCGAGGGTGCTGAGGTTGAGGAGGCTCGACATGCTGATGTCACCGAGGCTTTGGGCCCAACAGCGCAGGCTGCAGGTTGAGTCCGAGTGAGAAACCATAAAGATGTCAAAGCCCTCTGATCAAACTGCTCTTTGACTGAGTCAGTGCCTCTGGTGTGTGTGTGTGTGTGTGTGTGTGCGTGTGTGTGTGTTTGTGTGTAAGAGAGAGACAGGTAAAGGACTAACTCCAACCATAGGCCCCTTAAGAAGATTAAGTAAGTATATTTTTAGGGTTTATCTTCATGGTAAACAGGATCTAAGCTCACGGATGTCTGTATCAGATGTCCTTCCCTTAATTCCATGACATTCATCTAGAATCTGTCCACATTTAGAGTTTTTCAGTAAACTTTATAGCTGATATTTGAGGACTGAAGAGGAGAACAAGTCAACCAAACGAATGCATGATACTCCTGGACAGTTTTCTGATGATCTGACTCCAAATATTGATTTGCCTCTTCTTTTCCTGTTATTAAGCACACATCAGTGTTTGGAATAATGCTAAAAAGGATACTTAAAATAATAGCTTGTTTCAAAGCATTTGAAACCATTATTCAGTCAAGTTGCCCATAATTTATTCTGAGCTTCAGAGCAAAATAGCAATGATATTAACAACAAAACGTAAAAAATACACCTGTATTTGTCTGACCTGAACACAAACTCATGTCTAAGTCTTTAAATTATGACCGCTTGCATAATCCTTTTATATATCAGAAGTCAACATGGTGTCGTTCCAGTCATTTAGGTTCATGAGACTGGAGCAAAAAGCACAATATGTCTCCTGTTGAAATTCCAGTTTATTTTAACTGCTCCTCTTGCCTGCGACAGAAACTGACATACAGATTTCTGGACAATAAAAGGTTAAACAACAATCAAATATTGAATTTGAAACCAGTTTTGTGAATGTTAGACATATTTAAATCTTTTAAAAGCAGTTGGACACACCCACCAGAAGTATTTGGCATGTCTTCGAGTGTTTTCTCAATAAGAAGAAATAACATTCTTTGGAGTACATTCAACAAGTTTTAGAATAAAGAAATAATTATTTACATTTAATGAAAATCAGAGGAGACAAGGATGGATGAGAGGAAATAAAAAAAACCCAAAACACTCAGACTTCACTTGATAGGAGATTTGACTGACAATTCTTTTGCATCCTGTTTGTGGTTCAGTGACTCTGAGTCGATGTCATTCTCAGTCTGCTTCGAGTTTTTCCTCATCTTGTTCAGGATGCCACCCTGGGGGAGGAGATACATCAGCGCTGTGGCTGCCGCCTGTGCAGTAAACAGAAGACGGAGCGTGTGTGCTGCCTCACCTGTCTGTAGTCGACGATGGTGAGCAACACGGCGGTGATAATACAGCAGATGTTGTTGATTATCAAGTAGACCATCATCCACCGCCAACGCCACAGCGGAATTTTTGCCTCACTGGGGAAAAAAAAGCCTGCACGTCAGCGAGCCTTTAGCAGAAAGCATGAGAGCCTCAAATTGCTTTTACCTGCTGTGGGTACCCAAAATGGATCCGATTATCAGATTAGATACCCCCTGTCCAGCCATGGAGGCAGCACCTGTCAGACCTATGGCGGTTCCCACGGTGGCCTGAGGCACCACCAGGGGGATGGATGGCCACGTACTCGCCTGGAGTACAGCACAGACTTAATCCAACCTATGTGAGCACTTATCAGCTCCACACACCATTCTGAGGTACAAAATTCAGTATGAATCATTAAGGAGCTCAAAGTAGGGCCACTATTACGCTGGGCTGAGAGGAGTCAGTTGAGTGGTCGGGGCATCTCCCAGGCATGTCCGACCAGGAGGAGACCTCAGGGCAGACCTAGGAATGCCTTGGGATTCCCCCCCAGAGGAGCTGGTGGAAGTGGCTAAGGAGAGGGGGGTATGAGCTTCCCCACAGAAGCCGTTACCCCTGCGGCCCGGGGCAGGGAAGACGGAAGGACGCACGGACATTAAGCAAAACTTCTTCATTCATTGTTCCATTCAGATGAATCCAAACTCACAGCAACAAACGAGTAGGTGAGTCCCAGCCATACAGTGCAGATGAGAGGAGGGCTGTTGGTGAAGGCCAAAACCACAGGCACGGGCAGCGTGAGGATGGCGCAGGCCAGAAAGATGATGCTCCGCAGACCCACAAGGTCCTGGAACGAGCAGAGTGTCAGGCCTCCGAGGCCAGCTCTTCCATCGCTCATAAATGACAAAGGCAAACGCGTCCATGTTCTTACTATGATAGAACCTGCAACAGTTGTGAAAACCAGCGCACACATATACACAGCACTGGCAACATGGGCCGCCTCCTGCTTGCTGTAGCTGAACTTATCGAGGAGAAATTTACTGGGAGAGAGAGAAGGCACGCCATTACTATTGGGGACATACCAGGATATGTTAACAGAGGTACCTGGCATCAGCAACAAAAGGCACAACAATGTTGTAGAAAAAGGTGATATTGAGAGTCAGCAGGAAGTATCTCAGTGGCAGGAGCTTCACGTCCTGAATGCTCTACAGAGAGAGAGAGAAAGAGTGAGAGAGGCAGACAGACAGACACAGAGAGACAGACAGAAAGAGAGAGGGAGAAGGAGAGAGACAGAGTTCTGTACAAATAATATTCTTCCATAATTCATTTATCCACAGTTGTTTATGTCAATCAAGCTCAGAACTGACCATCACATTTATATATAGAGAATCATACTATTTTGCTAGATTCCTCTTGCATGATACCATCAAGACCCAACTGCTTGATCCCAAACTGGTCCAAGAATCCGACTATGAGGGAAATTCCAAAGCCAAAAAGGCACAGCAGCATACCTGCAAATCAAAGCCTTATGTGTGAACCCCAACGTGTCTCTGCTCAGTCAGGACTTGTGCTGTGGACCTACCGCCCCAGAGGGTCCACTGCAGGCCATATGCTTGTTCAAAACTCTGAGTGACATAGAAATTCAAAACGGAACCCAAACGGGAGAAACCGATGGTGATCCCAAAGGCCATAGCCAGCTCCTTCTCTTTGAACCAGAAAGCTGTGACTCGATCCTGCAGAACTGAGAAGGACACAGATAATAGGGCGAAGGGTCCTCTAAAATGGCGCTGGGAGGGGAGCGTGTCTGGTTTCTTACCTGCCAGAGATCCAGTGCCTGCTCCGAGGAGCAGTCGGCCTGTGAGCATCAGTGGCAGCAAGTAGGGAGTCCCGCTGAAGTGGGCGCCCAGCGCAAAGAGCGCGGAGCCCAAAATACACAGAAGGGAAAACACATAGATTCCAACTGCAGAGAAACTGGAGTCAACATAAATCGCCTACTCAGCCTAATGGATTATTAACTAAGGAGCACATTGACTTACAAAAGATTCCCAGTTTGTCAATCAGGAACCCAGAAATGAGGGTCACCACTACACCCCTAGTGAGGAGAGTCACATGTAAAACACTCACCAAAGACTTATGAGGCAGCAACTGTCTGTGTGAGAACTTACGCCCATGAATGGACAGCAAATAGGAGATTGTATTGCTGGGGTGTCATCCCCATGCCCAGGACACAGTCCCCTGTCTCATTGACCTCTGTTGCATTGGGACAGGTCAGGTTCTGAGGACAGACAGTGAGGCTGATCAATAAATAGTGATCGATTCGGCGACCGTCTGCTGTTCCTCACCCCCTGGAACTGGTCCTGTAACACGCTGGGAATGTCGTAGCAGAAGAAGGTTCCAAAGGTCTGCAGACAGTTGAAGAACAGCACCACAAAGCGCAAAGAGGCTGTAAAGGTCAAGAGATTGAAGAGCAGATTGATTATTTCTTCCAGACACACCTGTTCCAAGTTATTAGATCCCTCCTGCATCTTAGGAGAACCTGTCACATTTAATAATAAATCACCTTAATGAGAAATCCAACAAAGTTGGAAAGTTTGGAACATTGAACAAATGAGGAGTTTGATCATTATTACATCACTGCAGGGACGGAAAAAAAACTTGAGAAAAAATCAACATTTAAAATGTCTCTCAATATCTGCATCTACCAACGCAGGCTGTAAATGAAACCTACGAGAGAATTTAGGACAGAAATTCCCTAAAACAATCATTACTCCCATGAACACATTTTTTGTTCATGTGGCCGGATTCAACGCACCGTACATTTATTCATAATTAATAATTGTTATGTTTGGCTAGTCAAATGGTGCTTTATTTATTTTCTTTTTTTTTATGGCAACCCACGACGCCAGTTTTAGTTTTCAGTTTAATTAATGAGTCATTTGTGCTGCAGATCACACTTCTTTGGACACATGTGCCCAACAGCATTTTCCACCCCTGGAAAGGACAAAGCAAGACAAGGCACACTCAATCTGCTTTACATAAAAAACAAATGATGACATTAAAAACACACAATTACAAATAAATGCATGAAGTTAATACAAAATTTAGGGCCCTTACCGTTCTCTAAAAACAACCTGAATGAGATGGACGGCATGGCTGATCCTGGGATTCACATGTTTTGGTTCGTCTGCCACTCTTACGGATATGAAGGTGTAAAACACACTCCTAACATCAAATATGATGTGCTCCAGTACTTATGCAGCTCTGACAGCCTCTAGCAGCCAGTTACAGTCCTGCATCTCCTCTGAGGGGGAGGCGCATGTGGAGCACGCCAGGACTGTTTTTTTTATTAAATGGCACGAGTTGACATTTGCTGTCACGATTTGCTTAAATATATATCTAAAATGAATATACATCTACATGTGGAAGTGGTACTGGGTAAATGTCCTCTTTAAACTCGCTTGCTCGCTTTTTAACTGCTTGTTCTTCCACTGACGGTCTCGGGGGGACTGGAGCCCATCCCAGCTCATTGGGCGAAGGCGGGGTACACCCTGGACTGGACGCCAGTCAATCGCAGGGTCAACACATATAGACAAACCACCAATCACTCTAACATTCACAGGATGGGCAATTTAGAATTAGCAATTGACCTAACCTGTGACTGGGAGGGGGAACATGCAAACTCCACAGAAAGTCACCAGGCTTGAACCCAACCGGGATTCGAACCCAGGGCCATCTTGCTGTGAGGCAACAGTGCTAACCACCACACCAATGATCATGTTATTGTTCCACTGACAGCACCATCTCACCTCTACAAGAAACTCAAGCGTCTGTTCCTGAGAGTTTCATATGTCCAGTAAAGAAATAGAATTTACCAAGTAAACGTGCACATCACAGGTTTATTCTGTTTTTTTAAATGCACCAAAAACCAGAAACATAAGAACATGTGACTTGTTCTTGAAAAAAATGCTTCTTTCTCTGTCTGTCTGAGATTACAGTTTAAATCTGTAATGATTCAAACATTTAGAAAGAAAAACTTCTACAGCTGTGTTCTCACACACCTATTAGCAACACTTTGCGACAGAAACATCCTAAGGGAGTTAGAGTGAGACATGATTTACTACTATTATTGAATGTTTCCAGTTTGCATACACCAATAGTGGAAATTATATTTAAAGAGATTTTCTAATATATTTGGAACCGAAAGTGTGACTATAAAAAGTTATACTGCACTGTATGTTTCGTTCCAGCGTTCAGTATTTACATAATGTCAATTTCCATTGGTCAGATTTGACTTATAGAACACTGAACAAGTCTAAAATACGGAAACTTCATTCAGTCAATTCACGTAATGACATGTTTTTAACATATGACATTAAACATGTTTATGACACTTATTAACATAATTGTAAAGTAATGTTCAGGAAACACATGAAAATAATTTTCTTTTTTAAGTTTTTTCTTCCCAAATATGTGACAATAAAAGAAGAGAAAGAAATTTTGACAAAAAAGACAAAAATGATATGTAAAAGATATGATAAACAAGTCAGTGGAGACCACTGGAATTACATATTAGGTCTAATATGAGTAAAATATGGCACCTTTGTACAAACAATTGTGGATAATACTCCCTTTTCTTAGTTACTGTGAGTAATTGAGGTCTTTATGCTGCATTAGACAGCTGACAGTTGACTAAACTGTCTGAAAACACAATACACAAACTGAAAGGCCTGGTTGATGTACTGTACAATTTAGAGCAGCTCATCTTAAAAAAAGGGTACATACAAATATAAAAGCTTAAAATTAGGAGTTAACAGAACGAGACCTAAACCCTTGGTCATCCTCTTCGTGTGGCTCCTCCTCTCCCTCCCGGAGTGGCTCTCTGTCCGAGTCTCTCTGCACCGGCTCTGACCTTTTTCTAGTCTTGTTTAGGATTCCGTCCTACAGAAAGAGACAGATGCTAACAATCTGTGGCTGCTGCAGACGCGCAGCAGAGCTGAGGGAGTCTGCCTCACCTGTCGGCGGTCCACCATGTTCAGCAGCACTGAGGTGACGATGCAGCAGATGGTGTTGGCCAACATGAAGATCATCATCCTTTGCCAACGCCACAGAGGAATTTTAGTTTCACTGGATGAAAAAAGGCGGCAACGGGAAAATTCAGACTCCAACAGGAAAGACTGCAGGTCCCACAATGCACTGCAACATGCCGCTCATACTGAATAATTCCTACCTGGACTTGTTTCCTAAAATATGTCCCACAACCAGGTTGGATACTCCGATTCCAACCATCTGTATGGAGGTGGCCAGACCCATGGCGGTTCCTAGAGTGGCCTGAGGCACCACCAGGGGGATAGACGGCCACATGCTGGCCTGGAGTACAGCACAGACATACTCGAATACAACGCTGTCCCATAGTAGTGCACTCAGAAAATCAGGATCAAAAATACTAATCAAGATTTCACATCTGAAAACAGAAATACTAAAACTTTCCAAAACTTCCTTGGAGGTTAAATTTGACCACAGGAACGTCCCTTTTCTTAAAGTTTATCTTCATGTGCTTAAAGCTACTATACGAGTTTGTTATTTAAACCACAGCGAGATATTAAAAACAGCGATATGACCCAGGATAACAAAGTGCTGTTCCTGGTTGATATAAGTATATGTGAACTGAACTTGAACTGAGAACCTGAATTACAGGTTCCTCTCCACAGTTACGCCATTTTTTTCCTACATGCTTATTGTAGATGCAAAGATATTCAACAGAAAGAGGGGAGAAAGGTTGAAAAATGTAAGACTGTTACAGCTTTGTTGTGACCTGCCTGAGAGAAATAGGGTGTCACACATTGATGGATACAAGACTCACGGCAGCAAAGGAGTAGGTGACCCCCAGCCATATGGTGGAGACCAGAGGAGGGACATAGCTGAAGGCCAGGAGGCCAAACACGGGCAGCGTGAGCACGGCGCAGCTCAAGGCAAAGATGCCCCGAAGACCTACATAGTCCTGAAACAAACAGGGCATCAGAGTCAACATCCTTACTGACTGTGAACACAACAGACTCACGCCCTTACTATGAGAATGCCAACACTGGCCGAGAGGACCAGCGAACTATCGTAAACCGCTCCCGCGATATAGGCCGCCTCCTTCTGACTGTAGCCGCTGTACTTGTCCTGGATGAACTTACTAGACAAGAAAACAGCAGAGTTAAAGAGTTAAAGTGGAATATTTGTGCGGTACATTGCGTCTCTATCACAAACCCATTTCTACGATGAGACCTAAGCTCTGAGTGTTGGTGGATCTACCTGGCATCTGCGATGAACGGGAAGATTCCATTGTAAAAGAACATGATGGTCAGCACCAGCAGCCAGTATCTGAGCGACAGGAGCTTCACATCCTGTATCCTCTAAACATAAACACAGGACCATCATTTGTCCGCTTGGAGGTTTACAGTTCCGCTTCTTTTTGGGTATCTTTTACATACGATCCATATTATTGTGACATCACATACAGATGCAGATAATAAAACCAGTGATATGACACAATAACTGTCTAGGTCTATATCAGCCTAAACTTTAAGACAAAAATCTAAACAAAAAGACAAAAACAAGCCAAAATTTGTCAAAAAGCCCACACACCACTTTACGTGACTCTTCCTGGATGGCACCATCGAGCCCCAGCTGTTTCATCCCGAGCTTGTCCAGAGTACTGACTATAATAGCTGACATAAAGCCCAGAACACACAGGAGGGCGCCTAGAAAAGAAGGCAGTCATGTGACGTGAAGCGCCCACACAGGTCATCGTGTACACATGCGCAGAATTACCGCCCCACAGTGTCCACTGCATGCCGTATTTCTCTTCGAACTTCTGGGTGAGGAAGAAGTTCAAGACCGACCCCAGTCGAGAGAAAGCCAGAGTCACTCCAAAAGCCAGCGCCAGCTCCTTCCCTTTGAACCAGAAGGCTGTGATCCGGTTCTGAACAACTGACATGGAAGAGAGATGGACTCAGGGCCACTGTACCGGGCCTGAAAAGCAGGGGTTTTCAGTTGGCCTTACTGGTCAGAGATCCGTTTCCTGATCCAAAGACCAGTCGGCCTGTGAGCATCAGCGGCAGCAGATAGGGAGATCCTTTAAAGTGGGAGCCCAGCGCAAACAGCGAGGAGCCCATAACACACAGAAAGGAGAACAAAAACACTCCAACTGCAGAGAGGAAGAACAGGAAATAGGTTAATCACCCCTGACCTTAAAGCAGATTCTAGTTCAGTGTTCACACATCTGACACAGACTTACAGCGGTTTCCTAACTTATCAATCAGGAATCCAGCCAGAATCACCACCACCGCATTCCTGTTGACAGAGGAGCAGAAATGCAATCACTGTAGGATAAACTACTTCATTAACACTTTACAAGATGTGTGTGTGTGTGTGTGTGTGTGTGTGTGTGTGTGTGTGTGTGTGTGTGTGTGTTTTGCATACGTCCAAGCATAGATGGCGTAAAGAAGATTGTACTGCTGGGGGGTCATTCCCAAGCCCAGCACGCAGTCAGAGGTCCCATTGATCAGCGTTGCGTTGGGACAGGTCAGGTTCTAGAGAGACGGAATGTTCACAATGGAGTCATGCACGAGCAATCAATAGTGAGTGTTAGTGCAGCACCAGTGTTTGCTCACCCCCTGGAACTGGTCCTGTAACACACTGGGGATGTCAAAGCAGAAGTAGGACCCGAACGTCAGCAGACAGTTGAAGAACAGCACCACAAAGCGATAATAGGCTGTAAAACAATCAGCGGACAGTCGTTCACAGCCCTTTATTCCAGTCTAGATCGTCTAGATATTACTTGATCAAAGAAAAACAACACAGCCAACAAATAAATGGAAAAAACGTATATCGATACTGTAAAAACAATGACAGTAAGAGAAACCATACATTAATTAACTACTTTTGTGGTGTCAAACAATAAACCTGGCGCTTGAAATATACTCAGAAGAGACGTAAATATATCGAACTTGCAGGGTTTTCAGAGACTTCCCATTTGGTCACATGAATGAACCCAAAAACACCCAAAACGCTGAGCTGGGATTCACTGATGGAAAAGTGGATCTATTTACCTTGTTCGGCCGGCTGAGCCATGTTAGCGTGAAGACGTGAAGCGAAGCTTTCAAAAGAGTTCGGTTTTCATCCTCTGGGGCTGCTGTTGTAGTTCTTGTTGTTGTTGTTGTTGTTGTTATTCGGAGTGTTTCTAGCTCTCCTGGCAGAGCTAGCTGCTGGAGGACTGTAGATCTACAAACAACCCGGATCCACCTCAGCCCGCTTGGCCACTGGGTCACGTGGTTTGGTGATCTGCGCTGCCTCGTCGGCTTTCGTCGACGCGAAAGATTCTGATTTATTTAAGCAAATATTTGTCCGCTATTTTGCATTAGAATGCAAAAAAATAGAAAATGAATACGTTTTAGCAGTAGGCTGTGCCTTACCGAGCGGCATTATGTTCCCTAAATCAGGACGTGAATTTTATTTTATATGATCATAGTACTCGTATTTATGCCAGCACAGTAATATTAGTTAATATTAGTTAGTGTATTTTGAGAATTAATCCTCATTGGCACGAACCGTGCAGACTATCAACCTGTCTTGTGTCCATCTGGTGACAGCTGCTGTGTCTGTGTCTACCTTCTGCTGTCCCCTTATAAACTAACTCTTTTAAGTCTTTCCGTGTACCGGAAAAGACCTTGCCAAGAACGTAAGCGGGGCACTATGGAACAACATCTTTTTTATAATTTATAACTTTTTTTTACGGTCTCTCCCTTTATTGGCATGCTCCACACCCATCAAACTGAAGGAAAGATTCCAAACCTAAAAAAGGACCCAAAAGAGTTAAAAATGAAATAAAAATATATAATAAAGATATAAATTGAATCATTTTAAATTAAAGCTCAAAATCTGAACCTGATATCGTTGCAGATTATCTGCGCGTCTGAGCTCTTTTGTCCCTTTGCGGACACCGTCGCCGTGGTTGTGGTGAGTTCAGGGACCTCGGTGGCCTCAGAAATGTCAGCGCTGCGAAGGTCCAAAACATGGGACATATCTGAATCCGAAGACAGCGACACCGAGACGCGATCAAACGTAACGATCGATGCGAAGTTCGACGGTGTCTCGTCAGACTTACCGCGATGTCAAGGACGCCCCACCCCGCCTCCAGCCGGGGGCCCGGCCCCGCAGAGCCCCGCACGGAGAGGCCGGTCGAAGGCGGAGAGGGAGGCGGACAGACAGAGCTCCAGGGGGGGGAAGGAGGAGAGGAAGGAGGAGAGGGAGAGGCGGAGGGCAGCCAGGGCCCGGGAGAGGGAGGAGAGGAGAGAGGCCCAGCGGAGGAGGAGAGAGGCCGCAGAGCAGGTGAGGAGCCTCCGGCCCGAGAACTACCTGAAGAGCCTGACCGTCTGCATAGACCCAGGTAAACCAGGCTGGGGGGGTATGGGACACACACACACCAGGAGACAGGCAGGACCACACAATGCAGCATTTGGTGGCCTGTGGTTCCACGTGTGTGCCCCCCCCCCCACACACACCCTTTTTTTGCAGCTCTTTTGCAGCAGGAGGGCTCAGACATCTTGCTGGACACTTTGGCTACCCTGGACTGGAGGTTTGACATCGCTCCCCAGCCGCTGCCCCGGAGCATCTCCTGGAGCAGGACTCTGCTGCAGGTAGGTCACTCCCACAGGTCCCACCTTAAATCAGCTCCTGGAGGATACACTAACTCTGACTGTGTGTATTGATTATAATATATACAATATGTATGATATTGTTGCTGGGTTTTCTTCACTAGGGAGAAGACAGAAATATCTCCGTGGAGGAAGAACAAGCAGTTCTTGTTCTGGATATGACTGACTTTGTGGAATTAGTTGTCTCTGTGAAGACGGTATGGTGGATTCATTTTAAAGTAGAACATCCCAGATGCACTCTTTGGAGCTGTGGTTGTTTTTGCTCTTTCTTTTGCAGATGCTCGATGGCAGCGAGGCAGCGTCAGGTGAGGAGTCTGTCACCAGTCTTCTTTTGGAGGGTCTCAACAGGGAGGCGAGGAAGGCGGTCACGCTCTTGCTGACAGAGTCTAATCCAGATTACTGGTGAGGGCATGCTTCAAATTAGTTGATAAATTCTCAGAAACGTATGTTTGTTTGTTTGTTTGTTTAATTCATCTTTGTTGCACACAGGACTCGTGCTTCTGCTGAAGATCTACTATATGAAACACTGCACGAACAACTGGGCATGGAGAATTTGGATATCGAAGAAGTCTGTTTATTTTGGTTCTCCTCGCAAAATCCAGGTTATTTCATTTTACAGGAAGTTCTTCTCTCCCCCCCAGGTACTTGTGTACCTCCAGGTCTCCAAAAATGTCTCACTGGTCTTCCTGGGCGACTGGCAGAAGGTCACTAACCACGTGTGTGCCGTCACCAAGGCCTTATCAAAGCGGCCTTCTAGGTACACGCCTCCTCTGAACAGATGAGGCAAATGCCCATCAGATGTGACCCCGTCTCCACGTCCCTCCTCCCTCCAGACTACTGACGGAGCGGACAGAGCTGCCGTTCTGCCTGGAGGGCTCATGGGCCAGCGGAGTTCGCGTGGAGAGAGGCGGATCGGGGCTGGTCCAGGTCTGGAGGAGTCAGCTCCAGCAGCTGAACAGAGTCAGCCCCGCCGTGGCGTCCGCCATCACCGCCGCCTACCCGTCTCCCCAGCTGCTGCTGCAGGTGCGCCAGAGCAACGCAGCTCACGGCCGGTCTATTTTCTTACGCTCGGGCTCATCGGTGTAAGTCTGTAAATGACCTCCTGCATGGTTTCAGGCATACCGGGGCTTGGCAGCAGAGGCAGACAGAAAGGGGCTGCTGGCAGGGCTCCTAGCCAAAAGCGGAGATAACGAGAGGCGCGTTGGGCCAGAGATATCGGCCCGAATCTACTGCTGCCTCACAGCCCAGAACCCTCAGTTGGTTCTGGATTGATGCGGATGGTCTTCAGTGAAGATGAATCTTGTGTTTACAGATGTGCAGCCACCTGGAAATCATGATGATGTAGCTAATACCTAGTTATGCTGCTGAACTCTATAGAATATAATATATCAACTAATTGAAGCAGGTAATTTAAAAATAAATGATATTTTGTTAACAAAAGAGATGCAATGAGACTTGTCTTTTTTTAATAGTATTCCAGGGAAAAACATCTGTCTTTTAAACAACAGCAACGAACTGCAGTTGGGAATCAAAGCTGGCTGCAAAACACACATATCAAAGTACAAAAGTATTTCCACTGTAAAAAAAAAACAAAAAAAAAAACAACAGCTTTCTCAACATGGAGCCAGAATGACCTTGAAGTGCCACTTCAAGCCTTTAAAAGTCGTACTCACCATCACACGTTAATTCAAGTTCGACTGGTGTAGACATGCTAAATACAGCGGCCCAACGGTCCGCTCCAGTACTGCCTACGGTGACCTGGAGGTCAGGTGTGCTCCAGACTCTTCCTGCTCTGCTGCTTCATGTCCAGCGGCACCGCTTGCTCTGGTAATCCTCCGGCTCCGAGCAGCAGCTGTCGTAGTCGCTGCTGGGGGGGGTCGGAGGGCAGTGGCAAGAGCAGGGACGCCCGCGAAGGGACGCGAGGCAGACACACGCCAGGTCGGGTCGGTCTAGGACAGGAATCGGGCTGGTGCAGGGGCTCATGTCCAACACCGGGCTGGGGACGGGACTGGCACCGCAGCCTGAGACCGGCTCTTCCTGGAGGTGTTTGGAAAAGTCCTGGTGCTGCTCTGAGGCCTCGGGGGGGCTGCTGCTGCTGAGCGTGAACACCCAGCCGAGCTGCACGTGGAGGACGGTGCGCAGGCCCGGGGGCAAGTCCAGCTTCTCCAGCACGTCCGGGTGGTGGGCCATCGCCTGACGGAGCCGGGCGCAGCAGAGGTACTGCAGGGTGGTGGGAGTGTGGCAAGCACGGATCACCTTCATGCTGCTTTTGGCTGCTGTGGAGCACACCATGGGGTAGAACTTCTTGTTCTGCAGCCTCGTGGCAGCGACGCCTGCAGCAGATGACACCGGCGGCTCAGAGCGGGCAGCTGAAATCCTTTCATGGACCTGCTTGTATTACATACTGTACCTATACAGTGGCGATTCTTGTAGAAGGTCAGGGTCCCGTGCCAGGTGTCCAGGTGTACTCCTATAATGGAGCCTTGGCCAAACTGAGAGGAGAACTTGACTTTGTCGCCTTTGTGCTGCAGATAACCTGCCCAGACGACAGACGGGTATTCTCACCACAGCCGCGTATCTGCTCGCCCCCGAAGCCCAACAGGTCTTTCATCTGGGGTCAGCCGCACCGATGTGTCTCCTACCTGTGTAGGAGAGTCCCCAGCTCGCTTCATCGTGGCCCAGCAGGCTGCCAAAGTTGTACTTGAACTTCTCCAGGTTTACCTCTGACGTACCAATTCCCACCATCTCCAACAGCGTGACAAAGGGGGGGGGGGGCATTAGAAAATGAAGAGCTGATCTGGTTATGGTTATTTACTTCACACGGTCACTTGATAGCCACCATGTCGGTTCCGTACACCGGGGAGGTCATCTTCACTTCCCAGAAGTGCTGGCCCTCTGCGAGCTCCTTGGTGCCGCGGATGGCGGCAGTGCCGGAGCTGTAGTCCAGGTGGAAGCTCACCTTCCTGTTGCCACAGCTCAGGAAGGCCCCGGAAGACTTGGAGTGGTTATCCCACTCCCAGTCAAGACCTGGGCGGGGAGCACGGCAGGAGTGAGCACTAGGCACCCAGGATGGATGCACGGTGGTGTTCTCATTAAAGCCCTTTCTCACCCTGGTCGTCCTCTCCACAGAAGCATTCTCCGCAGAGGCCCAGGCCGGTGATCAACTCCTGCTGTTGGTCGCACTGGCAGAAAGACTCCCCGAACACCGGCACCACACTGGACAAGATCGCTCTCTCAGGAGGCGTCTGAGGGGGCTGCAGGTGGACCAGCTCCGGCTCTATATCGCTCACCTGCCGACCAAAAGCGAGGTGAGGTGACCACGGTTCAGAGTTCTCCGGTGAAGAGGACCCAAATGCTGAAGAATCTGGATGCTAACGCAGCATAATGACGGCAGCAGTGTCTTTTGACGAGCCTTACCACCTATATCGTCATCAAGATTCAGCGAGGAAGCCTCCCCCCCCTCAACACTGCTCACAGCATGTGTACTAAATTAGACCCCATCCAAAAATACTGAGCCTCACTTTCTGGTCTGTAAGACACACTGGGGGTGGTCCCAGTGGAAAAGTACTGGTGTTCAGGTGGCAAGAGTATCACTGCTCCAGAACCTCGGTACAAGTAAAATGAAGTATACTGTAAAACTGACTGTTCTGAAAGTGTTTTAACTTCATAAAAGAAGAGCTTAATGCAAGCCTTTACGGTGCAGGAGTGTCTGTACTTACACTGCTGTGACAGATATACATCATCTCAGCAGGAAGTAAGTGTAATATGGAGTAATACCACAACATCAGTCAATATATTATATGTACATGTACATGCAAATATGAGTAGCTTTATTACTAAACCTAACAATAGGAAATGAGTCCTTGCTGTATTCTCAGGGGCTCACCAGCACCATCGGCCGACCTTCCTGTTCTTCGTGCTCTGGAGCCTGGATCAGAGCCAGGGCATCTGCGTCCTGCCACATCTCATTCCGGAACAAATGCCGAGTCCGTCCGTTCCTGGCCCGTCTCAGCATGGCAGTTCTTGGGACAGCAAACCCAGCACCTGACTACATGGCACATGCACACTCAGCCATGTACATTAGAACATCCAGCTCTACTCCTATTTGACAAATCGTTTCATATCTGATGTCATTTTCACACACTTTACAAGAAGATCCTTTCATATGAGATGTTAAAGACACAGTGAGAACTCTGGAGTGTATCGTGACCTATCCTGAGATTTTTCTACAGCAGGAAGTAGGTCAGGGAAGGACACACAGACACCCCTGAAGCTTGGACGGTGGCTCCTCGCCTGAGTTTTTCGGGTTCCAGCTATCCCGTTTCTATTTCCACCACATGCTGAGGACGGCAGCAGAAAGTGATTTCCTGCACTTGTTTTGTCTTTAAATCTGCCCTGTGAGGCTGTGGTAAGGTGAGTCCAGTTGGTCTGGGGGGAGCACAGGCACAGACGGGTCAATGTAACGAGACCCTGGATGTGATCACCAGTCACCATCTCAGATTTCACTTTTGTGTTTACACCCATTGTGTTACTGTCCCTGCTATTTTGAACACTAAAAACTGCAGCATGAAGAATGAGGAGTAAATGCCCGGTCAAATTCCAGTGGTTACAACATGTAATCCAAGAACAACAAAAAACGGTTTTTGTTACCAGTGTCAGCTCAGTTTTAATATAATTTATGTGTCTCAGCCTGATAGCATGTCTGGGTTAATTCCACCACTGAACGCAGCAGCTGGTGACTGCTTTGGAAGCAGGTGCTGGAGTTAACTGCCAATAATTCAGATTAGTTAGTCTGGTGCCTCAGTTTCACTTTAATTAGGCTTTACCCTACATACATTAAGTCTATCATCTGCATGACCCAATCTGGGTAAACTGCCCTGGCAGTGTCCTGACTGAGGTGACATGAATACAGCCGCTGTATTGTCAGAAATCAAGAATTATATATGGTGGATACTGTCCAGAATGATTGGGTTTTCAGTGATCCCCAGGTCAGGGCAACAAGAGCTTCTCACACTGACAGCAAATGCCTTCCCTATACATAGCAGACACTGCATGCTCAGAAAATAGCATTACACATGTTACTGGATATTACCTCTAACCAGAATGAACACGGTATATCATGTGAGCCTCGCTGTAGTAAATGCTTTGTCCTTACCTTAGAGAGGCGTTGTTATATTCTGTGTTGCAGTGGCTCATGAGAAACTGTGTTCCTCTAATATGTCATGGATCCAAACATGGGAGAGCTACGTGTGTGTCGCATCTGAGGCTGAAGCTGCACGTAAACAAGACTTGTGCAGGCACCACCGCCATCCTATTGGATGAGAGCTGCGTGTGGGAGGTGTTTACGTTAAGGGCCTTAGTTACCAGAAAGAATTAACCATCTATGGAGCAAATAATATAGAAGCAAATAACTGACGGCCCATTGGCTTATTGGCATAGTTGGGGATTTTTACTAATGATCTAAAATAAATTGTAAAAATTTAAAATTTAAAAATAAAATTTAAAGTCAACCTTAATCTTAGTCCTTCCTTAAAGGTGTTTATTTATGTTAATCTATTTTATGATAGGGTTCACAGGTTTAAGTAAATGTGTTTATATACAGTATTTGTATATAAAATATTATATAGCAAAATCAATTTTGTATGCACACTATTCCAAAGAAAGGCGCGTCGATTCTTTATGTTTCTGTGACGATCCATGAGAATCACTGATGAAGTATTCGATAATAACTGTTGATTTAGAAACACTAAGAAACTAAACACGGACAAACCAAGCTCATTCAACCGACTGTCATGAACTCACCATGAAGCGCACAAGCAGCCGATTGGCCAGTGTGGCCAGAAGGAACCGGAAGTGTTAAAGCTGTGTGTGTGATTGGCTGGACAGTTGAAGACGTCATAGGGAAGTACGTTGGTCCTGGTGCTATATGCGAAGAGAAGTTCGACATATTAATTATGGAACAAAATAATGGTAAAAAAATGAGAAAGTCGTCGTTAACTTGGGTCCGAAAGTCACCACAATATCCGTAGAGCGCTTGCGCACGGGAAGAGCTGCATGTGTAGTCGTTCTTAGCTGAGCGGTGATGACATGTTTCATCACGTTCTCAGTTCAGAGGCTGACAGCAGCACCGCTGCTTATTAGTCACGTTTGGGTTGATTCTGATTAAAGCTGAGCTTTAAAAAAATCTAACTAAAGCTCGTATGACGCCCGTTGTCCCATTTTAGGGGGTAGGATCCTCTGACAGTGACGTCATGATTCGGTGACTTTCGCTTTTAGGTTTGATGTCCATGTGGGTAAAGATGGTCGCGTTAATCCATGTTCTCCCCCCTCTCACCCCCTCTCACACGAGACGGGAACATGGCCCAGGTCCGGCATGTCGTGTTGGTTCTGTCCGGGAAAGGAGGAGTGGGGAAGAGCACCATGACCGCAGAGCTGGCCCTGGCTCTCAGACACGCTGGGAAGAAGGTGAGCACACACGCTCTCACTCACTCACTCACTCACTCACTCACACACACACACTCTCACACACACACACACACTCACACTCACTCACTCTCACACACACTCTCACACACACACAGACACACTCACACACTCCCTCCTCCTCTGGGGTATAGCCAGTGTGTGGTCCTTCAGGTTGGGATCCTGGACGTCGACCTCTGCGGGCCCAGCATTCCTCGAATGCTCAGCATCGTGCGCACGGACGTGCACCAGTGTGACTCAGGGTGGGTGCCTGTCTACACCGATGCCCAGAAGAGCCTCGCACTCATGTCCATCGGCTTCCTGCTGGAAGACCCAGATGAGGCAGTGGTGTGGAGGGGCCCTAAGAAAACAGGTTGGCTCTTCTCCTGATGCAGATCATGGACTTTTGCTCTTATAACGTCCCCTTTGTTTTTGTTTGTTCATCAACCAACAGCTTTGATTGGCCAGTTCGTGTCAGACGTCGCATGGGGGGAACTGGACGTGCTGCTGGTGGACACGCCACCGGGGACGTCGGACGAACATCTGGCGGTGCTGGAGAACATGAAAAAGCACAGCAGAGTAGATGGAGCCGTCTTGGTCACCACGCCTCAGGTAGCCACAGGCCCGGCGGAACAACCCGCTGACCTCGGCGCGAACAGGCTGACCGCAATACAACAAATGTCTCCTTTTTCCTGCGCGCGGACTGCAGGCAGTGTCTACCGGGGACGTGAGACGAGAGATCACCTTCTGTAAGAAAACGGGAGTAAAGATCCTGGGCATCATAGAGAACATGAGTGGATTTGTTTGTCCTCACTGCTCGGTGCGTAAACTTTATTTTTGGATGTATGATCCCCAGGAAGTCTTAGAGAAACCTGCCTGACACGATTTGATGCACGAAATATATAATATATATGTATGTGTGTGTGTGTCTATTTTTAGGAGTGCAGCAACATCTTCTCAAAGGGTGGTGGTGAGGAGTTGGCAGCGCTGACCGGATCCACATTCTTAGGTATTAAACCCGGTGTAACCCCCCTTCTGGCCACAAGGCGTCACTAGAACCCCGCACGCACGCTGCCCCGTTAAGACGGTGGGGGCTGATCTGGTCACGACTGAAGGTGGTTCAGGCCCAATTGTTGGTCTTACGACCTCATTCAAATGGTGTCATGGTATTGCTTGGGAGTGAATATCATTGTGATTTATTTTTTCCCCCTTGTGTTTGTCACGGACGTGAAATGGCTGACCATGATGGGGGTGTGCTGTGTTTCAGGCTCCGTGCCCCTGGATCCTCTCCTCAGCAGCAGCCTGGAGGAGGGCAAAGACTTCATACAGTCGTTCCCGCACAGCGCCACCTTCAGTGCCATCAGCAGTATTTGCCAGACTCTGTTAAATAACCTTGGAATTGCTTGAACCTTGTTGATTTTTTTTTCTTGTAAGCAACCTATCTAGAACCTTTGACTATAATATTAAAAGAGCAAGTGATTTTTATGTACGGTAAATAAATGGTGCGGCTTGAAAAAGTAAAAAGACTACATGTGTCTTTGGAAGTCAGTCATATCTGAGTTAGAATCTTTAATTTGATTGTGACACACGTCGGCACATCAGGATAACTTCAGTGGTGATACAGTGTTTTATTGGCGCTTCAGTAAATGAGTTTGAAACAGGAATAGTTTCAGAAAACTCCAGATGGAATCGAACCAGTCATTTCGTAAAACCAGGCCCAGAGCAGAGTACCAATGTTGCTGGGCGGCTGTATGCTACAAAACACCATCGACGTTTGATGAAACAAGCCTTTTGATCTGGAGGAAATCATCTGAAAGTAGCCTGCTCTTCATGTTCATATGCAACAGCAACAGGACACTGAAACCCATGCAGGACCTAGATGGCTGGAATGTAGAAGATGGCTACAGATGGAGGAGGAGGATGAACAAATGGAGAATGAGTTGAAAATTACACTGTGAGACCCATTGTCGGGCACACACACCTTTAATGGAAACAGCAGAACTACAGGGAAAACACTGGGAAAATCTGTAATGATTAGAATACAGCTACACATAAAACGCCCACTTCACCAGCAACACCAAAGGCAATCTTATTAACCAAGAATTACATCCAGAGGAATTCCAACCACTTATCACAAGTATTCCACAGTGCATTTAATCTATCTAGATATTTATAGATCTGTATATATGTATAGTATATCCTGGGGATTTTGCGGTATTATATAGTTCGTTGAACAATTTCTTATAAATAAAATCCTTGAAAAAAAAAACTGTTAGTCAATATACATATTTCTTTACAAATAGATCCTCAAGATTAATGCAGAAATGGTGTCGGCCCCCCAGGTTGTTAGGGAAGGGGAAGCTGTGTGGCCCTCTGGTCGGCTCTTTAAGACCAGACTGCCTCTGCTGGCACCAAGGCTTAAAATAAGTGGAGAGAAAAAGGAATCTTCATCATACAATTGCTTTGATACACACGCACACACAAGACAGACGAATCACTACATTGCGCATTTACAAGTTTACTATCAAACTGACATGACTGTACACACTGTTGAGATAAGACCATAATCATGGTGCCATTTTAATTCATTTTTTCCTCTTCCACTTTCGCTTTCTTGTGTGGCAGAATATCATTATTTTGAAACAATTTTTCCCCCCACACTTTTTCCTCCAGCAGCAACAAAGGATAGATCTTGTGGTGGAGACGTTGCGGATGATTATTTTGTGGACAGGATGAGGGCGACGATGAGCCCGTAGAGACCCAAGACCTCAGCAAAAATCAGGATGAGGATCATGCCCACAAATAGCCTGGGCTGCTGAGCTGTGCCCCTCACACCCGCGTCGCCCACTATTCCGATGGCGAAGCCCGCTGCCAGCCCGCTCAGACCCACGCTCAGTCCAGCTCCCAGATAGAGGAAACTCCTGAAGAGAGAGGATGGGCTTTAGAGGACGCGCCGCTCAATTACAACATGTCAACAGCAATGAAGTTGCAGACACAAGCAGGTCATTTCCTGTCTGACGCTTCACCAGCTTAAACTGATAACGGCTGTTAACCCACCACATGATCTGATCTTTCACAGCAATCATGATTCATGTAAAATGTTAATGTTTCTTTTAACGTGTGCAGACTAGAAGAAAGGGCATGGCTGAATCTGTTTCTAGCTTCACTGGACATCGCCTCAGTGTTACAATGGATGGAGGGATGGAGATCTGGGAGCTGATGCAGCAGCCGCAGCGCTACAGCCGTTATAGGTTAATAGGACAACTCTACTACATGAACTGACACACGAGCTGGACTCACTTGTGGAGGGCGAGCCTCTCGACAATGTTGTTGGCAATCAGCACTGCAACCACCAACCCGTAAATGGCTATGATACCCGCCATGACCACGGGGATGATGGACTTCATGATGAGCTCCGGCCTCATGACGGACATGGCAGCGATGCCTGTGCCGCTCTTGGCTGTGCCGTAAGCTGCGCCCAAGGCTGGTGAGGAAGAGAGGCGCAGAGGTAGACAGAAGGTCAGGTTTTTGTCAGGAACCCAGACACATATACAGGATTACAAGAGCAACATCTGTTTCTGTTCCTGCTGAAAACACGCCATTGCTCCATATCCATCATTTCTGTTCAAATTGAAGGGAAAATAACAGATTGTGTCATCAAAAAGAACATGTCACCACTTAACCTGAAACAGAAGTAAAACTACAACATCTGCAGAGCTGTAAATTATTCCTGCAATGGGAGATCACGTAACACGAAAGCACACAGGAAATTATAAGAGCACACCACATCACCTGACACAGCACCTGTGAAGCATGAAAACATATAACACGTTTTTAGGACATAGTGGCAGTCAGGGTCTTTGGACCAGACACACACATTTCAAATAAAGTCAAAGCTTTGGAAGAGTCATCTCAAAGATATACAGCATATAACATACTGGATGCTGAACACACACTGAACACAGCAGTTTTATGACATTTTATCTGACCAGATTAGAGCTGTGTGCCACTTGTGAATAATTAGCCACAATAAGAGACCAATGTAACCAGTCAAAAACAAACCACGCATTATAAAGAACTGCACAGAACACCCTCCACAGCCCAAGGTACTGACTGAGAAAGGCCATTTTCCTGCTGGTTTTAGGACAATCTGAAGCAACGAGCCACCTTTGTTCTAAGACTGAGTTTTAAGACTCTTCAAACAATTCAACTGACTGTCATCAATACCAGATTAAACTATGACCTTTACAGAGTTTGGTTTATGGATAACTGAGCAGCCAGCTCAAGCCTTTACAACGATGTTGAACTTACAAAAGCACCAAATCCAGTGAATGTTCATTAGAACCCCATCTCTTAGAAAATAATAGGCCTCCACCTAAATGTTTTTGAGTAGACTATTATCGATTAATAAACAGCATTAACGCCACATTCAGTAACATTATTGTGATGTACAATCTAGTAGTGCAACACCAGGCCTCAAACAATGCCAGTCTGGTCTCCCAGTATTGTGTAAGGCAGGTTCTGCATTTCGAATCAACATAATGTTGAGATGGAACCCTTTTAGAGCCGGAGATCATTTCACATATGGGATGTCCTTGTGTTGTCTTCTGTCAGAACAATGGAGGCCTCCAGCTACAGATCTCACACGCCTGCTCTATGTACTGGGTGAGTGGAACAGATTTTTTTTTTTTTTTAAATACTTTCCCCAATGCTGGCATGTTAAACTTCACTAAACGTGAGGCAGCATGAACCTTAAACACATGACGAGGGTGGAGAACTTGTACTGACTTCCTCTTCATTTAAGAGAAAAAAACTGAAAGAAATGGATATCTTCAATCAACTAGAAAACCCACTCACTTCAAAAGAACAGGATCTGACCAACAGCTTAAACAAAGAGCAAATTAGATGACATGATTAAACACAATCACTCATTCAATAATCAATGGCAAACTTCAGTCTTCTTTATGCTAATTAATGATAAGAAATAATCTATGAACAGGCTCCAAGGCTTTCAACAGCAGTTTTATATATTTTAAACACTGGCTGTTTAAGGTATATATACCCATGTTAATTAGATAACCGTCTAACTGGATACAATGGCCTGAAGGTGCTGCTGGACCAAGTGCATTAGTGACATTCGGTCAACAAGTAACTACGTCTACATTTCTGAATCAAAAACTAAATTGAGTAGCAGTAGTATAAAGCTCACATCCTCATATAAAATGTATAGAAGTATTCCAATAAAGTATCTAAAACCGTTTACATCTAGTGAAATATGAAGCAGCAACACCCAATCACTTAATATTAGAATAAAGAACAATATAATCATACATAATGGGAATATTGAAACTTCAAGTAAAACCTCAATAAACAGCCAATGTGATTTTGCATCCAGGGGTGAAGACATCAATCATTATAAAGTCACTTCAGATGCAGTCACATATATACATATTAAAAATGACATTATTTCTGACAATGTTCGTTGACTGTCACGTTTCAACATTGTTCTTTTCAAAGAATGAAGCTTACTGGAGGGCCATTCCCAGTCAGAGGTCTCATCATGTGATAATCATGTGATCTGGTGTCGTTCCTTACAGCAATAAGGAAGTAAACCAGCCGAGTCTAGTTTCCAATGATCGCTTCTTACACTGAACCTTTTGATGCGTAAACACCCATTTGCAGAAAATCATGAAATTAATGTAGCATGGTTCAGGAAAACCAGCGATCACTATAATACTGGTTAAATGGTTAAACACTTGAGAATTTTAACCCCTGTGCACTGCTTCAGATGGACACGACTGGGTTATTGCCGTCATTCCCAGTTTTTAGTTCCCATTCAAGAAAAAAAAAAAACTTAAAAAAAAAAAAATAGTGAAATTTGCTAACGTCCAAGCTAACTTAAGTAGTCGTCGCTTAGCCAGGGAGTTTTGAAATAAACTCTACTTTATGCCAAAATAGCGACAGTGGCACGACGTCCGAGGAAACAACACCGCACAAAGAGTGGAACATGAAAGAAGAGCAGGTTAGTGACTGTCAAACGATCACATTTAAGCAAAATGCGGCTCCGGACGAGCGCTGCTACGTCAACGTTAGCGGGGCTAGCCTGCGAGGAACCCGAAGAGATGCGCCCCACACTGTGACCATTCACAGCTGTTGAAACCGCAGGAGAGGGGCTTAGCAGTCACTCCTGAATCCGAAAGAACAAACGTCAAGGTAAAGTGTGAATACTGTGATAATTACCACTGAAAACCATCGCCGCGGAGGCACCCATCACTGCGAAGAACGGGGAGTACTCTGGGCCTTGCTGCGACATCTTCACACACGAGACTAAAGTAAACAAAACGTACAAAATCTGTCTAGCGCGGGCTTCCCCCCCAAAAAAACCAAAATGATGGCACTTGTCGAAAGCAGGCGGAGGCCGGAGGCGGCTGCTGGAGCGTCGATGCGGCTGACGGGGAGAGTCACGACGTCTTGACCAAGAGCCGGCCGAGCACCACAAAATGGAGGCGCGGAATGTGTCACCTGACTGGCCGAACGGGTGAGACGGCCCGCCGGAAGGGGGGCGGGCGGAGCCACGTCGGCCAATTATGTCGCTGTTAAAACCGCCTTCGTGGGTTAAGGGGGTCCGCTTCTAAAAGGACGTGCGAGCTTTTGGGTGTGGGAGTGCATTTTTATGTTATTACTGTTGTTATTGTTTTCATGGGCGCCCCCGCTTAGCATGGCTTTGGTATGCCCCGCTGCGGGTTTCCCTTTGATGTGTCCATCCGTCAGCGTCGGGAGAATGGAGTGATGGAGAAAAGGAAGGATGTGGGCCCTGCAGAGGTGTCCGATCCTTGGAACCTGCACTTTATTATGTGCCATTATGGCTAGTAAACAATTCTAGCTAATATTCCTGGTTGATCATCGTGCTGCAGAGCTACTTTTTGCAGCGGGCGTCTGACAGGAGCAGTAGCTAACAGTAAACTGTGATATGCAGCAACCAGGAGCATGAAAGTGAGAGAACTGTGCAGGCGGTGAGGGGGCAGGGAAGCAAGAATCCCCCATTCTCTTGTATACCTCCCAGCAAGAGCATACTCAAAGACCTAGGAAGAGGATGGGGTTGGGGGGAGCCTGAGGACACCAGTGTATAGAGGAAGGATGCGTGTGTGAGTCAGAGGAAAGGACAGCTAGTGCAGCGATGATGCCTCCCCTTCCTCCTGCCATCCTCCCATAGAGCTCCACTTGCTCCTGTCAGCAGAGAAGAAGCCCCCCTGCCCCCCACGCCACTTGTAGTCTCTTCACTCGTGACACACAATTCCACCCCAGCATCACACGGCCTTTTTAACACATGATCGTGTGGGTGGGGGGGCAGGGATGGTGTGGTTACTGGGATGCACAGATGCAGGGTGTTAAAGGTCACAGTGCTTTTCACTTGGTTGCCCCCTCGTGCCTGACCCAGGACAAGTTCTGTGGGCAGAGATGGACCTTGACTGTGGGATCACATCTGCTAGAACCAGCACACGCCCAACCTGTCTGTTTGAGTTGCTGCAAAATGATGGCTCATGTAAGGGCTGCATTATTACCTCTGTGAGGGGACGAGGTCATGTGACGGCAGGCATTTGTCTGCCTCTTTGCAAAATAATTACAAAAAAAGATTTTAATGAAATATTCAGGAAATGTTGTTAATGGAAAAAGGAAAAGATAATTCAATTTTGGTGAGGTTCCAGATGGACTTTGACCTTTAATCGCCCAAAGATCAAAGCCAATGAGCCGTATATTTAAGTCCAACAACTTCCATTAAAGGAAGACAAATCCGATCTCTCCAAGTACCTGCTTAACAGAGGTCTGCACTGTACAGGTGCTTTTCTAGTTTTTATTTTTTTACATTTAGATCTGACATTTATAATAATTTTAATAATGTATATCAAAGGTGTGTATGAGAAGGGGGGCAGCAAAGATGAACAGGAAGGGCTAGAGGATCATTTGTGCCAGACCAACTCAAAGAAGCAGTTAAATATAGACGTGCGTGTGTGATTAACTGTGTGAATGAACAGTCCACCCTCCATGTCAGATGGAGCCGCTATGAAAGGAAGGGCCTACCAGGCTTTTAAAGTATGTCTTATTCCGCTTCTAATGAAATGGAGACATTTACAGCCGAGGCATAAATGATTCATATCGGACAAACATTTCCCAGTCATGCAACTGACCATCAGCTTCCTCAAGACACCCAAACAGAATTAGACATGCACCAAGAGCAGTGTGTGAGTCATTCTGCATCAGTGTTAAACCCAAAATTCAACATTTAATGGACATCCATAAATTGTAGTTATAGGAATATGCACAGGCAGAAAAAGTCAAGGACACGGAGATTAGTGGGACAGACTTATGGTCAGCTGACTTAAAAAGGCATCCGACACACAAATGAGACTGTCAAATAGCCTTTATGTGAAAACAAAAATTAAATGAAATAAGCAGTGACAACTGAAAGAACTGAAAGCATATTAGTTTATTCACATGGAGATTTCATTTACTGGAGATATTTACCCTACAGAGCAAACCACAACACTTGGCCAGCAGGGTACAATTGGACAGTTGTTACAATGTTTATATCAGAAAGGACGGAAATAAAGGAAAAAAGGAAGAGAAGGATCTGCATCAATACCCATTAACTGTGAACAAAAACAGCTTATATATTTACTGATCTGTAGATAGTAATTTCCTGTATGAAAATAACCCCAAAATAACTGCTGTTCATTCGACGGTGCAAGAATGGCTAACACTGAACTTCACCATCGACTTTCACAACAATTCATATGGAAACACATCCACAGCAAATCAAAACATCTTTACAACATTTCCTTGAGAATATGAAAACTGTTCGACAGGGCCATCTGGTAAACATTCAGAGAATTCATAAGGACAGAAGAGACGTTTGGCTGATTTTGAGCTAGATCACAGCACATGTGGACTGAATCTACATTCAGGGATTCAAACACCGAAACACCAAAGATGAAATGCAAAAATAAAAAATAAAAAGGTCTGAACTGGCTTCGTATTTCATTAACGGTGGATTCTTTGTACTGCATCTCACTTTAAACATGTGCACCACTGTACAAAACTTCAAATACAAAAGTAAACACAAGGACAAAGATATTGCATTTTTGTTCCCATTAAGAAATCTGGAATATATCCATTAATAAATTAAGCCTATATGAAGACGTAGGACGGGTGTAGTCTGGTTTGCGCACGGTCCATAACTATATGATTCTACATTGCTTGCTTGGTATTAGGAGTTCATGGCGTCCTGGAAGCCCCACACCTCTAGCAGCCCAACCTGGAAGGTCTCAGCACAAAGTGGGGGGTTGTCAAAGGTGGTGCACCTGCCAGTGCGGCCGTGGTTGAGCTCAGAGTCAATGTAGAGGGCGTTACCTTCACCTCCCCCTGCACACCAACAAAGGCACACGTTTGACATGAGTCACTGGTAAACAGCTGCACGGTGGAGTCGCCCAAGCCACGGGCATTAACTCACCCACGATGATGGAGTCGACGCTGCCTGCCATGAACATGGAAGTATTCTTGGAGTTGAGGTTGAAGTGGCGGGCGGAGAGGAAGGGGGAGATGTCTCCGGCAGGTTTCTCCGGCTGCTTTAAGCCGTTGTTTTCTGTGTTCTGGCCTTCAGTAGGGGCCGGCTCGACTTGCTCCTGGGCCTTAATGGAAGAGGCTAACTCAGGGTGGCGGATCACCACCCACTCATAACGCTCCATCTCTGGTTTCAGCTAACAAGGAGGCAAAGAGAAAGACACACCTGATTTATTTCCATGTAATCAAAGTGATCCTAACTTCATCCTAAATACAGAATAACTCTGTAACTCCACTCAGCATATATGACAATCTCACCATAGTTTAGAGAAGTAATCTATAAATGCAGCAAATCATTTTGAATACTTTCTCTGCTACATAGGAAGGAAAATGAGGCCGTAAGGTGTGGTTCCACAATATACACACAGCCACAGGAGAAGCCAAGTGTACGTCAAAGAATATTTACCCTGTTTGACTGCTTTGTTTGTACAAACAGTGCTGACTGTTGGCTCTTCACAGAAATTAAAATTAACTTCTGAATATTAAGAGCTACTAAATACAATTACAAGGCCGGCATAGAATATTATCCGTTTAAGTAACAGTCTATTCTTTGCCATTTCAAAATTTTCTGCTGTGTCTGTCTAGACTGATGAACACAAATTAAATTCTTGCTTCTCTAAATAGATTCAATAAATAATGGATTACAAGGCAATGTCCAAGTTGCCTTAAATCAGTCGTCGTAGGCCATCTCAGATTCCATTTGGTGTCATCTGACAACTATGCCAGACAGTGGGGGCTCAGGTGTTTCCCCTCTGTATGTGGTGGAATAAGCACATACTGTGTTTGATGGCCTCTGCATTAACACAGAAGGTAAATAATTCATACATATGTCACTGGAGAGGCAGGCTCCTACACTGTTTCTAACCCTACGGTTATAATTACTTCATATTCTACTGTTCCAAGCAGATAAACGCCAGGTGTGACAGTCTGGATGAGGTACTGTCAGTATAGTGAACTAGCTTTTCCAAATTATACGTCAAACTGGCAGCAGTGGCGCAATGGCCAGATTAGCATAAACAATGTAAATGGCGCCATCTGCTGACTAGAGCGAGGTGGTGCGGCTAAACCAAGCTCAAAAGAGCATACACATCCTCAATATGCCAAACATTTAATATATTTAACTGTTGGGCATAAAACTAACAACAATAAAACAAAAGTGAACTCACTCTGAAGACGAAGCACTCCCCTGTGCCAAAGAAGCTCAACTTATTGCCGCCTCTCTTTCGCTCTTCCCAATCTGTAGACAAGAAAGCTCCACAAACCTGAGGCCACATAAAAGATATGAGGTTTCACACGGGTGTCATTGTTCTAAGGTGCTAATATTTGTAACAGCAGCCATGTGCAGAATCAGGAAAATATTTGTTGTCTTTTAAGAAGGGACTGAACATTAATCAGTTTGTTAATTTGTTATATTTTTATTCAATTGTTCCCGCCGTCTGTGTTTCATTTATGTGTGTTGCTTACATCACCGTCTGTTGTCCGGATGAGGAGCAGAGTGGGCTCATTACCTTCACAATGCGAGTAGAATCTGAAAATGGAAATAATAGGCGGAACATGTATATTTACTTCTAACAGTTGTGTAGAAGGTTTTGGAACGAGATGTTTACTCAAACATACAACCACAAAAGGCCTAAAACAGGCTCCAACGCACAGCTCACACCCCAGGGGGGCGCTGAGACGGCTGCCCTACCTGTTCAAGCTGCAACCATGAGTAGTGGTGGTAAAGAGGAGGTGTGGTTGGCACAGGGCGAAGCGCTCAGGGATCCACGACCAGATGTCCCTCATCTCCTTCACGGTGACGATCTCAGAAGAGAAGTTGTCAGGATTGAGAGCCAGCTGCACGTTTTGTCTTCAGAAAGTAGAGAGACGTCTCAGTTACAATCACGATCAAGCGCTTACTGCTGGCGATGCATGCAAAGGATTAAAAAAATGAAAAAAAGCAATGTAAAGAACAAAGAAGACCCACCTAGAACTGAAACAACCAATGGAGTAAACACCATGGAATGAAGTTGGGACAGAAGTTGGTGGATGGAATTAAACATGACACACACCAGACAAAAAGAAATAACACCGTAAAGTAAGACGAGGACGGAATGTGAATCTGAAAATGCCACAATAAAAAGTAAGAGAAAAGGATTTTCTAAATAACAATAGATTATAGTAACTCAATATCTGGAAGAAAATCAAAGTGCTCTGAGCCGAACCCCGTGAAAACAGCTGTGAAAACAGTTTCCAGGGAGACAGTTGTGAGACAGTTGTGTTGGCCACATAACAGTGTTGATTATACCGCTTCTGTTTGACGGTGATTCCTTTCTGCTGCAGGGACCTCTCATTGGTGAGCTGCAGCAGCGTGATTTCCTTGCGGCTGAACAGACGAATGGAGAACGCTTTCTCGAGCAGCTTGTCAGGCGTGATGATGGAAGCAATGCCTTTGACAAAAGCGCGAATGTCCGCCTTGACTTTGTCAGAATCCTGCTGCTGGCCGTCCTGCCCCCCCTGGGCTCCTGCCTTGTGCTTGCGGTAGAACTTGAGCAGGGCTATAGCGACGCGGAAGAGAATCTTGTAGCCCTCCACCAGGAAGACGTCCAGGATCCGGACCATGTGGCTGAAAGGCAGGTCACCCAGAACCCAGCGCTGCCAGTCTGAGTACACCTCCAGCACATCTTGGGCTGTGGCCACGATTAATTTGTGGGCGCTCGTGCAGTACTTGTTGGCCAGGTCTCCAAAGGTCATGCAGCCCGACTCATAGCCGAGGAACGTCTGGTCTAGCAGCCGCTTGCCCGGCTCGTTGCAGGCCAGGATGCGGCTGACGTGCTCGAAGCACTGAGCTTCATCTTTACTGAAGTGCAGGAGCAGAGACGTGACAGCAGGCAGTGAGGGACAGTAGGAGATATCTGGAAACTGTCCAGCCACGCAGTTGAGAATCTGATTAGCTGAGGTTAAAGCCTCCGCCTTAAGGCAGTACTCGGGCACAGGATTTCCATCTACGAAATCCGGAAGTGGGATATGGGAGGACTGCTTCTTGGTGGCTGCGTTTCCCATGAGATCACGGTAGACTTCTGCATCTGGGGTGACTGTGCGACAGGGAATGGCTTTGATTAGCTGCTGGTAGACCTGTGCCCGAAGCTTGTGGTTCTTCGCCCAGTGACCCTGGCGGGCCAGCTGTTTAAACTCTTTCAGGTCTTTACAGTCGACCTTGGTGGGCCCGCTGCTCGTGGCCAGATCGCCCATCTTGTTCCAGTCCACAAAGCTGCCGTATTCTTCATCGGCCATGGTGACGGAAAGCTGGAGTACCTGAGAGGGTGGAGAAGAGGGGCACTTGGGGGCACTGAAGCTGCTTTGCCTTAACTGCCCATGATGGTTACTGGGAGAGAGAAAGAAGACAGAAACAGATGAATGTAACTCACCATGAACAAGCCAATTTCTTATAACTGGTTTAAAAAAAAAAATCAACAAAAAGCTTTTTTCCGTAACAGATAATGTTATGAAATGAAATATCACACATTTTTTCACAGAAGCTTGAGTAAATTTGTCCTCCAAAATACCGTCATGATATTTGACTCTTCCCATTCATGCATCTTAAGGTCTTGGGAATGAATTAGAGCACAACCTTTGTAGTTTGGATTCCCTTTCGTGTTCCGATTAATGTATTTAAAGACAACAACAACTCCACCTGGGAAAACAATGCATATCTGCAAATCCTGAAATGATTGCATCTCTATGGAAAACTACATGGAGATGCGTGTCCGAAGATCATCTGCAATTTACTGAAAATGACAGCTGTAAAAAAAAAAAAAAAAAAAAAAAATCAGCAAATCGCTTTTACTGCGCCTTCAAACGAGTCACGGGATGATCCATGCCAGCGTTATTCCTGCATGTCAATATGGAAGAGGTGACGTCAGACTTCCTCACAAACACACAGATGGAATTAAGCTTTCTCAGACATTTTGCTCTCAGCAATCAGAAAGTCAACGAGACAATTATGAACACGAGCAAGCAGAAATCACCTATGCATCTCCACAAAGTCACAGAAGGGCCATTTAACAGCTGACCAGACCCAGGTCACCATGGTGATGAAGGGCAACTTCACACAAACAACAGAACATAACATAAACAACAAGGGTTTATACACACGCAGATGTCTCACTTGACGCGGATGTATTGCAACAGAGAGAAGGGGACACGCTGCGGGTCCACGGTGGAGACAGGGACAGACGGGGACAGACAGGGACGGGGGGCTGCAGGCCGGGACAGACAGGGACAGACGGATGCAGGTGAGAGGGTTTAAATGGACCGTGTCTCTGGTTGTGCAGATCCACGGGTGCAGACGTGGACGGACGTGGACGGACACGGACAGTGGTGGACAGACCTCTGCAGGAGCCACCTCCAGGAGATCGTTAGCCGCCCCCTCCCCCCGCTGAGCCTCCAGGAGCTCGGGCTGATTCTGGACGTGACCCCGGAAGGTGTCCGGACCCGGGGGTGTCTGGACCTGTCTGGACCTGTCTGGACCCCCTCCCCGTGTGCACGGACAGCCGCCGGGTTAGCCCCGGCAGCGTGAGCTAGCTGCGGGCTAACCCGCACCCAGCCCGGCCACTAGCTGCGGGGCAAGACAACACGCAAGACACGGCGGGGAGGCGGCGGAGGGGGCCGGCCGGCACCACCGACACCCGCGGAGGCTCGTCCAGCCCGACCCCCGAACCCCCGACCGAACCGAGCCGGGCTTCGGGGCTGCTCGCGCGGCGAGATTCGAGCTACGATTCACGGGGAGTGATTTACCGGAGCAATGCGACGAAGACGACGACGTCTTCATCCCGGGATTCGACAGGAAAAGACAAATGGAGCGTTTTTGTGGGAGGAAAAGCGGCGGTTGTCCTCACCTGGACGCGGCGTGTCTTGAGACGCGGAGCCCGGTCGGTGCGGAGGGCAGTCGGGCATGCGCAGTGAGCCTGTCGGGAGCGCGCCTGGGCTGGAGCCGCAGAGGCTCAGGTGAGAGGACTCAACAGAGACATACCAGCCTGAGCACTGGGAGCAGCTCTCACACACCAGTCTGAGCACTGGGAACAGCTCTCACCAGTCTGAGCACTGGGAGCAGCTCACACTCCAGGAAAGTAAGCACTTTATCCAGTTGTGAGGGCCACCCTGCAGCCCAGCTGCCTCACCAATCAGCACACAGCAGCATTTCTATTGCTCCACATATACCCATCCCTTATTAATAGATACTAAATGGCGTAGGATTGCAAATACACTGTGGCCATGTATTAAATAGTCCAGTATCATGGCCTTTTTAAAGATTTGTTTACTTGTATGAGCCCACTGGGAAAGTACATTCAGTTCCCCCGGGGCAACAAGCCCTGTCTTTGTCCTGTACTTACAACGACACATGACACTTATTACAGATAATTAAATTATGGCACAGCATTGCTTTTGCACAACAAATTGCTCTGTTTTGCCAGTTTGATGTTTATCATCCTCATTTGAGCGATACAGTGTTGTGAACAGAAAGAAGACAAACCATGCTGCATTTCCTGACATCCTGACATCTGTAAATTTGACCGCCCAACGTTTGAGACCGACGGAGACAGATGAGTGCAAAGCCTGTGACCATATGGAGATTTGTGCTTGTCAAATCCTACACATGACCTCGCTTCAGCTCCAAGCTTGTGTACACAAACACATGGCGGTACTTACTATGCTGTGTAACAAATGTTCCCTGATAGCACACACAGACACACACATTAGGCATGCAGTATAAAGAAAGGTTGCACCTCCATGATCAAACTCTTGTTCAATATCTTATAAGCCTTTGGGCAAAGGATTTAGAGTTCACCGAGATTATTTTAATAAGGTGAGACCTGCTCTCTAAATATGCACCAGGCCAAATGATCGTGTGACAGAGTAGTTTAGCTCCAGGCGGCTGCAGTCAGAAACTTCAAACAGGTTAAACCAGGAATGACGGATCAGTCAGCCCAAAAGTGGAAAGATCAGGCAATTAATAAAACCACTTCATGAAAAGGTGCACGGAACTTAACTTAAATGATTGATTTGATTATTATTAAACAAGCACAACTACACATTATAGGTAAGATAAGCTGTCTTTCTCTTGTTGAACCTCGTAAGACCTGGCGTCCACATAGGTGGACATTAGAGTTTGGGTCACCTATAATATAACGGCTACTTCTGCTCGGTATGGGGCCAAAGCCCACATACAAGGACCCTTCAACATTATATTATTACAAATTTATATTGATTGTCCCTGTATGTGGACATCATTTTCCCCCAAAAAACACTAATTTCAAAATATTGTTAAAATATGATTCTCAGTCTTTAAATTTCATCAGGTCCCAATAATCCTAAATAGCAAATATAAATTAAGAATTGATATCAAAAAAGAACGTGGGTTTTAGGAGGTTAAAAGAAAAAAAAGCAATTTTCAAGCAATTTTCCAGCACTGAGAAGGACGCCGGAGGAGGCAGACACACTGACCACCATCTTATTTCTTAATCTGTGTAAATGAACACAGTCATTGTGCTGCAGCACAATAAATCAAATGCAAATTGACATCTTCCAACTCCTAAAATGTGAGCTGCATGTTTTGGGTGTATTATTTAGCTGGCTAATTGTTATTTCTATTTCATTTGCACTGTTTCGTGTTTGTATTGTGCCATTCACTGGCAGAAGTTTACACCATTTGAGCAATTTAAATGAGCCAATTGAGGATCACTTCACGACTGAGGCTTAAGTCTAGACTGAAAGAAACCGTGTCACCCAATAGCGTGGGCTTCATTGTGTCCATGAAAGGCCTAAGTGGCGCGCTGGTTATTGTCTTCTTTAAAGGGGAGTCGGGTTACTGTGGCAACCGCTGGATGCCCACCACCAGGCCCTGAGACAGAGACAGAAGGAGGGAAAGAAAGTGAAACAAAAACGGCAAAACGCTTCCCGGCCCCAGCTTTATTTTCTTTTTTTTGTGTTCGTTTTTATATTTTAAAAGGCCGATGTTTGCCAGCGGGCTGGGATGGAGAGTATAGGAGGTGAGGATGTGTGTATGCATGCGCGCTTGTGGTGTTGCTGAACGATCTTCTATGCTCAACTGTTACCATCTTTCAGTGACATTGCTTGGTGATGGTGGTGTGTTTTCACTCCTCCTTGTTTATATAACACATTTAATGGCAGACTTTCACAGTCACTGCATCTATTTCTGCCTCTAGATGTTTTTCAATCTAAAAGTGACTCTTTTGTGCTGATTATTGAAAACATCGCAGCAATGCTTATTTATCACTGATCCCGTTCGACTTTATTTTGACAGTGACATCCAGCATCCTGTGAACAGAAGGCCATGCACGTCGCACTGCGGCCTCGCAGGTAGTGATCATTTGCCTTGTCCCGCTCTTGTAACAATCATTTTTACTATAAATCCTTTTAACTGGCTGAAAGAAGGGCTGTTATTGTGACTGTTGTAATCATGTTAGAAAGCATGCAGAAAGACATTTTAAATGGAAAGCCTCGAGCCTTTTCTTTACTGGTCTGATGAAAGTCAGACGGAATTGATTGCACTCTCTTTCTACGCTGCAAAAGCCGATGTGGAGCCCAGTGGAGTAGACACGGAGCGTGTCATTTCACATGGACACACTTCCAAGTTGTGGAACAATTCACTTCTTTATATTTTACTGTATCCAATGAAAGGCAAAGCCATGTAATCAGTTGAAAGTTTCCAGTGAGGAAACCTGCGCTGTGCTCTTTTGCGTCCTCTAGCGGCTGCCTGCTGCTGTGTCTGGGTCTGTCCATGCTGACCATGCTGCTGCAGAACCTCTGGATGCCCCTCGACATCACCCCAGATGAGCTGACAGGGAGGTCACCTGAAGAACAAGGTAACATACACATTGTTGTCATTCTCCAAAGAGTGTTTTGACATTATTTCTCATATGACATGTTATCAAAGTTTCAGCCTATTGAGGCCTCATTTCTAGTTCCAGGAAGGCTTTAATGTGATTTTGGAGTTATTTTACCTGTTTGGAGTCACCCTCCACTCAAAATATGTTGTAGTTAGTCCTAGTTCCAGTTTCACTGTACATCCGACATAACTATCATTGTCATAACAAGTTTAAAATCACACAAATAATTAAATCTTGCAGTGGATCCAACAAGGGCCTGAACACATCAGCTCCAACACTTACAGTTTATTGTGTACCCTGTAATAAACTTTTATATTATATTAGTATTATATATTAAGTAATGCACACACGTTTAGAAGGGTAGGTAAATTAGGGCTTTTAAGGCAGTTTGATTGTGTTGTTATTTCATGTTAAGTCGAGAATGTAGCCACAAAAAGGTGTGTGGTATGACATAAGGTAGAAATCCGAATATACTCCAATAGATGGCACTAAAACCTAGAAGCAGGGCTTTTAAGTTGCCTGTTGAGACTCATTCAGCTTTTAGGCATCACAACAGTGGCAAAGCCGCAAGTTAAAGCTCAGGTTTCTCCCTTCCAGCCCTTCCACCCCAGTTATTGATCTTTCTACAGAAGTGTTTTCACAGATATTTTCCACAGAAAAATCCACATTTGCTATCAACTGTCAGCATCTCACAGTTTTTTTTTCAGTGAATGTACATTGTAGGTGAAGGTAAACGGTTCCACTGGAGAGGCTGGAGGGCAAAACTGATAAAAACGCAAAACTACATCGTTCTGTTATGAAATTATGATATGTATTGGTGATCAAAGATTATTTTTAGGTACGTATTTTTATGAATGTTAGTTTCAATCATAACAATTTGATTGAAATACTCTTTGGCTGAACCACACTTGGTACTCTGTGTGTGTGTGTGTGTGTGTGTGTGTGTGTGTGTGCGTGTGCGTATGTAAGTGTCTGTCTGTCTGTGTGTATGAGCTTGCTCTGCTGAATCCACAAAGCAGTTACGCACAAATGCAGTTTTGTTGTCAGAAATTCCGACTAATTTCATTTATATCTGTCGTTAAATATTCCCTCAGGGAAATCAACCACTGTGATGCCATGGAAACATGGAAAACACAGACACAAGTGGTGTTTGATTTGCAGCCGATCCAGTTAAAGAATAACATTACATAACTCGCCTATTTCATGATACACCGAGCGTATCTTTCTGCAGGTCCCATACACTGTTGCTGCTCAGGGGGACGTTTGGTTCTGTGCATATGCAGGATGTCATGTGGTGTATACTGTACTTCACAGGCCAGCGTGGTCACAAAGTCCAACGGCTGGCTGTTCGCTTGGAGGCTTTGAGCACTCAGGTCCAGAAGCTGAGCAGAGACAGAGATGACAGCCAGCTGAGCAGAAATCACCTGAGCCTACTGCTGCAGGGGTATTCTGCGCTCACTCCTCACACACAGCTGAGGCGCCGTCCAATGGAGGATGTTTTCATGCAAAATGTGTTGCCGCGTGTCCTTTTGTCTTCCAGTTTTAGGCAGGACCAGCAAGGCTTGGCCCAGTTAGTAGAAAAGGAGCTAAAGAGAGTGTCCCAGCAGCTTGACAAGCTCACCCGCCTCCATCAGCACGGATCCCACATGCTGTCCCCTCATGATGGGCCCAACCTACGCACAGGTGAAGCCCCCATCCTCCAGGGTGAGGACAAAGCACCTAGACCGCCCTCTAGTGGTTGACTAGTGAAAAGGAGGTAGCCCCTCTTGATTTTATTTTGACACGATGCTCACCCCCGAATCCACACACATTTTTGTTTTTAATTCAGATATCAGAAACACCCACAAGGTGAAGGTCCATTCATCTACATGCTGGTTGACAGACAGCAAGATGGCAGCCCTCAGTGTTGGCCCCATTATTGACATGCCTATGAAGTCATATTATGATGTAATATGATTTAACCTTTGAGCTACACAAAATAAATAAAACGACAGCTTGTCATCTTCAATAATTGGCCAATTGTAAGTTTATTCTGTGGCTGACTGCTGTGCTAGATTGACACTCTGAGCTAAATACACGGTTCATAGACTCAGTAGAGGTTAACCACACAGTGAAATTAACAAGCTGTGATAATGGAGGCGAATGGGAGGGTGGTTAAAGGGCACTGGGTGCAGGTGGTTATGGGGGATGAAGTCCTTGGATGGAAGTTTAACAAGCCCCACAGGGCGACGCCTGCTCAGCCAGCCCTGGGGAGAGAAAAAGAGTTGATGTCTGCCCACGGTGACGTCCATGAGACCCTCAGGTGAGAGTCAGAGCGCTCTCCTGATGGTTACTTCCTGCCTGGGTTTGGAGATAGGTGGGGATGTATTTTGGATCCCTCAACAATGGACACATGCACGGTGCTCATGTGACCCACTGTGCACGAACGTCTCACCCGTGTGCACACCAACAGACACTTCCCCATCTCCAGCCTGTCCACCTCCCACCCTCTTCCTCTCACATTACCTCACAGCTGTAAAGCACAGCCACATTACCCAGGAGTCCTTTCACCAGGCTGTCGACTCAGTCTCTTGTTTTTGCTGAGGGGGGCACTTTTTCTGCTGCATGCCTATAACATGTCACTCTCTTCATGCTTTCACACCTAAGCTATGCCGTTAGTTTTTCTTATCCGTTTTTAGCCTCTTTTCTGTTTTACTAGGTTGTTTTACAAAGTTAAATATTGTATATTTTGGCACAGGCTAATATTGTAAAAGGGTATGTTTGGTAGGAGGCAGGTGGGTCAGGTGTGTGTGTGTGTGTGTGTGTGTCTGTGCATTTTACTTGATTGACACTGAGAGGAGATGGTGGGGGTGCTTCCAGGAAACGGCCTCTGAGAACACACTGCCTAATGTCTCATACATATATCATACTGCTGTGAACCATCCAAATGTTGTGTGTCAGCATTAGCGTTTTCATCGTTTCCTGCACTAAATCATCTGTCCGCGGTACTTTTTATTTTTTATTACTGACTGTCAATGTTGTTAAATAACGATGCAAAACAATGTGCTGCTTACAATAGCCTCCACAGGGCCTGATGAAAACTGTGAGGTTCCCGCGGACCCCGCATATCCACTGTGTGCTCAGAAAGTCGAAGTAAGAATGCAGTAGCATTCCAAAAGCTGCGGATGGAGGTCGTATTTACTGTCTCTTAACCGTGTGTTTGGCAGTTCCTGCGGGCCCATTGGCAGTCAGACCCCTGTTATGCCTTTTATGGGGTGGATGGTACTGCTTGCTCTATCTTGACATACCTCAGCAAAACAGAGGACTTTTGTCCCCCTCGTCGGGGAAGAAACAGCTCGGCTCTACCGTGGCATCAGACGCCCCCCTCTTATACTCAGAAGGTAGTAACACTGCACACTGAGGAATGATTCAGCCCACGACTAAATAATGGTTTGCTATTATTGATGCTATAACATTCAACAGGCTGAGATCCGCACAAGTCTGAGTCCACTGTATGAGGGCCTGAACAACAGCAGCGGCCCTGCTGTCGACTTCATACACTCTAGAGTGGTGAGGATGTCCGATCGGTGGATCCAAGCCGGACTGAGGTTGAAGCAGAGGGTCAGCAACATTGAGTCTAACCAGATGAGGGTACAAAGTTTTGAATTTGCACCAAAAAAAAGTATGCATCATCGTAATGGTTTCTCCTCCGCATCTGTAGGTGCTGCTGTATCCCGGCGCCCTGGCCGGGTCCACGGGTCAACGCTTTGAAGCCATGGTACAAAGAGGGGGTCCTCTTGGGGAGCTGGTTCAGTGGGCAGACCTCGGTGCCTGTCTGACAATCTTAGGCCACAATCTGACCTTTAGCACCTCACGGCAGCATCTCCACAGGTAAACATTCTCTTTATCTGACACCAACATAATTAGTAGTACAGAACTCTGATCAAAGAAGAAGAATGCCATCAGTGACATGTTTGCTGTGGCTGGTCCAGTCTCATAGGTGCTCCACCAGGACATGGCAGCTGTCCAATCCAGAGACCCATGACCTTTGACCTCATCTATACTGACTATCATGGCCTCGCTCACCTTCATGGGGCAATGGGACTGGCTTTCCTGCATTACCGGTATGGCCACAGTCTTTGTTACTTTGGTTGTTCTTTTAAAAAGCTTTTATTTATTTTCAGGCGGCCTTAAACAGCCTTGCATGATATGAGTCTTGTCTGTTACTGCGACTGAATCGTGACACCTGGAGATGCGATACATTGTTTAATGGACTCTCTTTAACAACTGGAGGTGCCGCTTCAGAATCCTGGACTCCTTCGGAACGGAGCCAGCCTTCAACCTGGACACTTATGCACGCAGCCATGGTTATAAAACTCTGTGGGGGAGCTGGTCTCTGCAGCCTCTACAGTACATGACGATGTTCCGTAAGTCTCTGCCTTCACCTCTGTTTCATCAGTGGATAATGGTGTATTATATTGCTGGTAAGGTAATCTAATCTTATTTAATTGTTTCACAATACCTGAATGGAATATAATATTTTCCCAGAATATTCAGCCTTTCCTCCCTAGCAGCACTTATTCTTTACACACACCCGCCATAGTGTTTGGATTAATAGCTGAGGCTAAATAAAGTGGGTGCCCAGACAGAGTTCTCATTCCAACACCTCTCCCTGTCATCTTTCCCACCCTGCCGGGAGATGGAGGCAAGCTGGACACGCTGGGCCTTTCTGCCGGAGCCTGGAACACTGTTTATTTGTCCTGCTGAGAGTGGAGGGAGTGAGGGATGGCTGTCGGCTGATGGCAAGAAAAGGGCAGAGGAATAGAGAGACAGCAAACAGAAACAAGAAGAAAAAAAAAAGATAGAAGCTTGCGAAAAAGGTCGGCTGGGTGTCTGTTTTGAAATGAAGGGGAGGAAGTGTTGGATTTTAAGGAGACAGCAGAAGTTCCCCGAGGAGCAGCAACGTCAGAGCCTGGTCTCAAAACTATCAAATGTCACGCGTTCTCCATCGTGTCTCCATGCTATTACAAATCTCCACTTATCTGATAAATGAGTTCACATGAGTTCAAGTGTCGGTGATGAGTGTAGACAAAAGGAGCGGGAAGGAAATTTACTGCTGCTCTGATGGGAAATGAGTGAAGATTTAGCACATCTTTTAAACACTTTAGACGGGGGAGAGGGAGACACATTCCTGCAGACGCTGCCAAAGCTGAGGATGTTCCTCGTAAAGTAAATACTCATCATACAAAACAGCTGCAGTGTCTTCAAGGGCAGTTGCCTTTCCAAACCTACAGAAACAGCTTTATTACATATGTGAATCTAAGCTGATAAAAATGTAAATGGTTTCATTTAGAATGGCCCACACGTGTTCTGTGCAATTACAGTTGTGATTTATTGCTGCCATCACTGTAGCCCACACACCTGATAACTCCTTCCTGGGATTTGTTAGCGAGGAGGAGGCGAGGGAGGAAGAGCAAAAGACGGTTACCAGCAGGAAAGAGAGGATAGCGGTTGTCTATGGTAAACAGGAGTACATGTGGAAGGTATGAGGCATGTATGAGTGAGTGGAAGGAACCAGTGTCTTAAACCATGATACCAACCCCCCCCACCGTTGTGGTAACCAGGGTAAATCTGAGTATGTGGGCTGGATCAGCGAAGAGCTGGAGACCCATGCCACAGTCTATCAACCTCCCGGACATTCTTCTAATCTGCCCAGCTTCATTCGAAACCACGGCCTGCTGACTCAGGAAGACTTCCTACGACTGATGCGCCGAGCCAAGGTCAGATAGAATTCTAACTATTCTAAAAGCGGAAAAAAAACCCTCCCACAAGGTTTGCAAATCCTAGATAATGTGCAACCCTGCCGTCCCCCCCTCAGGTGTTTGTAGGGCTCGGGTTCCCCTACGAGGGCCCCGCTCCCATTGAAGCGATCTCTCTAGGCTGCGTGTTCCTCCAGCCACGTTTCGGCACCCCGCACTCATCAGACAGTCATGATTTCTACAGAGGGAAGCCCACCACACGACAGGTACGAAAGAGCAAACACTACGATGCTATCAAAACACGATCAAGATTCAATCCAGACATGTCGGACCCCAGATTTCCTCCCAGCACCCATATGCGGAAACGTTTGTGGGCAAACCCCATGTGTGGACAGTGGACCTGACCAACAAGACCCATGTGCGCGAGGCCATCCGAGCCATTCTACACACAGAGGTGGTGAACACAGCAATTCTGCTCTTACGGTATATTTTAGATATATGAGCGATGTTCCAAGGTCATGTGGCGGTTTTGGCAGGTCGAGCCTTTCACGCCGCGGGAGTTTACCTGTGAGGGGATGCTGGAGAGGGTGCATGCTTATGTCACTCACCAGGTACCCATATGCTGCATTTGAAAACTAACTTTCCTGCTTATATTGGCTTGCCTTTGCCAAGTCACTTTATTCTCCATCGAAGGAATAGCATATTCATATCCGCCTTATGTGTTTTCTTGGATCTCCTCAGAATTTTTGCAGTCAGTCTGTCCCTATTTGGCCACCACAAAGTGCTCTGAGGCCACACTTGGGTCCTCTGGGTCAGTCCTGTGTTGATGTGTGCCAGGGGTCCTCCCATGTGTGTGAACCTGCTCTGTTTCACCACCTCAACAGTCCTGCTGCATTCTCCAGGTGACAAATCAGCAGAAAGAATAGATGGCGGAGGAGCAACGTGGAAAATTATCATTTATATTTGCCTTGGATTGTTTTTGACCGTAGTTTTCAGTTAAAATAAGAATTGATATCTGTTTTTTCTATCTTTTAGGCTCCAGATAGGCTGCTCCAGTATGGAGCAAGACGTGAATCACCTGTTTCCCTCATATAGCCCCTGGGGTCGACACTGCAACCTTCAGCAGCAGCCACTGCTGTTCAGCTGTGCCGGATCTGACCCAAAACACCGCAGGCTGTGTCCCTGCAGAGCTCACCTCCCTGGACAGGTGGCACTGTGTCCTGACTGCAGCTAACACTGAAAGAACTCAGGAAGCAGAAATGGATCAAGCCTCTCCCAAAGATCCACTCTCTGATGCACGGCTATCCTGACAAATTTAGAGGACTTTCTGGTGCAGTTTGAGTTTAAGCGTTCAGCTGTGGGAAAGTTTTGTGGTAGAAAACCTCCACGGCCATTCTCATCTTCAGCTAATTGGCCACCAGAAACGTCTCATGCTGGTCGTTGTTGCATGAGATTACTGCCCAAAACTGCTTAGTGCTTTGCTGGGTACAAATATTAGCCAGGGTCTTGGAAGGATGAATCTCATTATCTGAGCAAACTTAGGGCAACCTCTGGATAGAGGTCACATCCGTATGCCCATGATTACACTGTCATATAAACTGCTGGTTCCCAGCGATCATTGACTCAGGAAACCCCTCAGCTTAAATCCAACATAGGCGGAACTGAATTGTTTGTGTTTTAAGAAACTTTCATTAAGGCTGGGAACTGTTATAGAAGACTGAATTAATTGTGTTTTCTTGAGCTATTTTAACTAAAATTGCAAGATTTTCAAATAATTACATGTGACTCATTCTACCCAGTATTATTCCTTGACTGCTATAAGGCCTTCAGATACTTAAAGAACATAAATGGAAATGTTCTATAGTTATTTAGCAGCACTGGTCTGAATCCACACAGACGTGTCCCATCATCCTGCAAAAGAACCCGGAGATGAGTCCAAGCTTCAGCCCGGGGTCAGTGTCAGTACGTTATGGGGTGCTGGACTTACATGACACAGCTGTTAGTAACGATGACTCCAACGATGACCACAAACTGTTATTTTTGAGCTGGATCGATGTGATGTTCTTGTAAATAAAACACACACAGATCTTAATTGACAGACCTTTTCCACCTATGTGTCCTACATGACCAGAACATACTATCGCTTGTGGATCAGGCAGCTCCAGGCTATGAGGGTGTGACTGTGATTGGCGCGTAAGCGCACGTGAAACGATCAACATTTCTGAGAACTTGGGCGCTTTCTGGTGAACTCACTTGGCCCTGTCAAATGTGACTTTTGCTGTCCAAATGTGATGGAAATGAGTTTGTGTTTTTGTCAGAAGTCTGGAATAAAGCTTGCCATTGACTCAGAGGACTGGTTGTGAAACTCTGTGGAAAGTGTTGTGTCACTCGTAAATGAGTCATGCTAATCACTATCAGTTACATGTGTTAAACTCTGTCCCAATCAGGGCTCCACTGAGAATTCAAACCTGAAAAGATGCAGAAAAATTATAATTAAAAAAAATGTAATTAAATACCACGATGATGAGTGATGAGTATGCAAAAATAATATAGTTACTTTAGTCAAACCATTAGATGTTAAAATAATGCCTGCAACTAAAATCAAGGAACCACAGAAGCTATAAAAATAGCGCCATGTACTGTAATGTTATTACAGTCAGATTGGACTTTATTCATGAACAAATTGTGTCTTTGTCAACAAAACTGTTACTGTTATTTCACTGTCACTGAAAGATCCCAGAAAGGTCGACAAAGTCAGGCACGGATTGAATATTTGTTGAAGTATGTCAGTCTGGACAAAGTGACACTGTCTAGAATCAGCGCAGGGGTCTGTACCCATGCTGAGCACCACCTCGTAACGTTGAAATTACAACAGGAAGGTTCGAAAACAACGAGTGATTGATGGCGGAGAGAAAGTTTAAAGAAAGCGGGACAGGAAACATGAACCAGTGTCAGGGTTAGCCAGACATCATGGAATGTTCATGCAGCAGCAAAGGTTCAATAATGTTTGTCTAAGTGCTTTTTAATTTTACATGAGAGACAGGAGCTCTTTTAACGGCACAGGGACTGTTTCCCCTGTGCTGTTTAAACTGGAATGTGTTGGCGAATCAAACTTTGACGCCAAGAAAAATGTCGGATCTGGTGGATGAAAGCATGATGTGCAGAACTTCACATCAATTTAACCTTTTCACCTGTGCCACGCCTGTTGTTTCATGACAGATAACAACACAATCACAGAAACCTCATGTAACCGACAAGTGAGATTACAATTAACATTTTAGCTCCAGTCTTTATGGTTAAACCAATATGTCACTAATTTGCTTAAAGCTGTCAAACAGCCTTGCATGGCTTTAAAAGTAAATGGGATGTACATAATAAATGGGATATAACTAAATTATGAGCTTTTTCCTCAGCATTATATTTGCATTGCTTCCCCTCAGGGCCCAGGGTTCCCAGAATACCTCTTGGATCCAATCAAACACCACCTCAAGCTTTTCATCCACTTTCTGGTCCCGCACAGTTGTCTCCCATCAATAGCTGCATTTTTTATCTGTGTTTCATTTTCATGTGATATTAACACAGTCTGGGTCCAATCAAACAGAATTTAGTTTAAACCCCTTTCACAGAAACTGTGCAGTTTGGGAAGATGTTTGACCTTTTCCCCCTCGTTCCTGGAGTGTTAGTGATGAGAAGGAGGTAGAGTCTTTAAATAAACAGTTCCCTTTGCTAGTCTGTCACACGGTGAGAACCTCATATGAGTGGGAACACCTTTAAAATGAAGCCCATACATTAGAGTTCTGCTTTTTTTGCTTTTTTGCAGATGGATGTTGACCTTTATTAGCCTTGTAGCCTTTTAGTATTGCAATAACAGGTGGCTGCCGAGAGGGGGCAGTGTGGTCAAGCTAAACCAGAGGCTGCACAACACAACAGGAGTGCAACCCTACAACCTGCTGAGGAAGTGAATCACACCTGAGAACAGACGAGGAGAAGCTCATGGAAAATGTGTTTTTGTATAGTGTGGAAGAGAAGAAAGAGCAACAAATGGAGAAGATCTCCAGTAATTTCAGGCAATGCACTTGCAAGCTCTGGAGGGGAGCAGGAGAGGAGCTTAACTACCATAAGAAAGCAGCTGCTTTTATTGAAACCTGTTATTGGCGTGCCAAGATTACACTCAGCAACAACAATCCTCCTCCCTGGAAGCCAATAAAACGCTAACAACAAACACTTGGCTTGCCTACAATGCTGTTAGAAGCCACAGAAGTTGGTCTTAATGATACTTGGTAACTATTACAGACTATTAAACAAAATAAATAAAAGAGGAAAAGAATGGGGAATAGAGGAGTTAAGAGGTTCTTTCCGGACACGCAGTAATGTAGGTAGCTAAGGTTCTTGTACACCAGTCCATGTTTTTCCACAGAGAAATGTTAAAAAAAAAAAAAAAAGAACAGCCTGATCTGCTGTTACATCCATCAGCAACAGTCCAGAGAGCGTTTCTATATGCTTGAGCGGTCCTGGAGAGCTACGGCCCTTTTTTGTGATTTTCCCCAAACGTTTTGTGTCAGGACTCTCAGCACAGCTGAGTGACTCTGAGGCGGGCGCGTCTTCCTCTGTGTTCAGCGCGCAGCTGATTTCATTGCATTTATGTGTATGTTCACCTTCAGGTGACAGGAGAGGTCATCTATGTGGGCATGATGTGTTCATTTGCAATGAGACAAATCTGTAGAGTGTGAAGAAAGGCAGAGCTACCGCCCAGTCCCTCCAGAGCCGCCGTCGTCTTTCATGCTACACCCCTGAACCGCCTTCATTTTCTCAGGGCCCATAAATTGGCTGTTAGTGTCCCATTAATGGCCCCTTTTTTTGGGTGGGATTTATGGTGAGTGATAGCGATGGTGTGCGTGTGTGTGTGTGTTAAAAGCCACCTTTTGATGTGCCCCCCACTAACAGGCGGCGTAGACGCGCCTGCCCACATGCTGCACGGTGCCTTCATCACACACGGCTGTAACGTGTGACTCACACAGGCACATTAAAAGATATTAAACTGCTTTTCTGCTTTCATTCAGAGTCATGAGAAGTAACAGCCGAGCAGGGTGGTTCACGTTAAACTGTGCCATTTCCTCGCCCGTGATTAAAGACACCAAAACGGGGGGTCTCTATTGTTTTGCTACACCTCTGATCTCAATCTTTTAAATGAGCATACATTTCGTGTGCTTTTTTTTTTCCTGGAATATGTTGAAAGAACACAGTCTGGAGTTTATGGTGATGATGTGGTTTTAGTGAGGTTTAATACTAAGTATCCATCAATTATTTGGTCTGCAGTATCATTCACAGACAGAAGAACAGCTTAGTAAAACTTGTGCAAGGAAGAGAAGATACTCAAAAATGGATGATTTTAAAAAGTCTGTGTTTTTTAAAATAGAAAATGTTCTATTTCAGATAATTACACTGTGCTTGTTATGGTTATTAATGGCTTCAAATGACAAAAAAAAATACGGGCTTCAGCGTTCCCACAAGATTTTTGTTTGGTCTTCACACCTCTGTCCTCCTTTCTGTAACTCACAGACACTGTTTTCACTATAGCGGCCCGTCTTTCCTCCCCTTTCTCCCCACTTCTCTCCCTCTCTTTTCAGAGGCAGATGAGCCGTGTGATAGCGACACAGACGGCTGAATGCCAGTTACCACTGTGATGACAGATGCCAGCCCAGGTGCACATGCAGCTGGAAGCCAAGGAATGCGTGTGTGTGTGTGTGTGTGTGTGTGTGTGTGTGTGTTGAGAGTGAGAGAGTGTGTGTGCGCGCGCGCATGTGTGTGTGTGTGTGTGCCTGCATCACTGTGTGTGACGGACTTGAGGAAGAGGGACCTGGGTGCCCGTGAGGACACAGGTGTGTTGGAGATTTCGGGAGCGTGGGAGAAGTCTGCAGAACAAGCCAAGCAAAGAGCAGCGGTGGGGGCAGGCTGACTGACCTTTGACCCTTTTCATCATCCAGCTCCTCAGCCTCTTTGTGCAGACGTTTGTCCATCACTTGGTGCTCAGGTCCCCTCGGGCCCGACTGGACAGGAAACGCGGGCTGTGTTTGAGGTGCAAGGATGACGTCTGGTCATGAAACTTTTGAATCTGTCACATTCTCTTGTTATAATTATAAAAGATGATGAGTGAACATACTATAATTTCCATACTGTCAGAATCTTTATTAGTCTCATTCACCTCTGAGTCAAAACAGTGAAGTGGCACACCTGTGAGACAGATCAGCAATCATTGCTTCAGACTCATTTGGTCTTTTCTCCTTCCCCTTCTTTTCCTCTTTCTTGTGCTCCCTGTCTCCTCTGGGAACATTCCAATCTGCTTCTCTTGTGCACCCTTTCCTCTTTGCCCTCCACCCCCCCCCCAACCACCCATCCTCTGTCCTGAGAGGGGGAGGCCGCAGCCATCACTCACCACTTGGTGATAACCGGTACAAAGGGGGCCTTGGTGGCCTGGTTGCGGCCGCTCAGTGTGCATCGCTGCTGGGGAAAGACTAGAGGAAAGTCCCCCGCCTGTCCCAATTCCCTCCAGTCCTCATCGCCACCTCCTCGGACGATGAAAACTCTGTCAGTGTGGATTAGGATGGAGCGTCATGCACCGACGCGAGGAATAACGGTGATAAAAGCCCTGCCGCTGCACCTCTGCATGTCCACCCCCCTTTCAACTTATAATACTTCACTTTACATCAATTTTAGGATTCCAAGCCTTTCATGCCGCTCTTTACATTGAGAGGCAGCTGTTAAGCCTGATCTTGCTCAGCTAAGTGGCTTGCCAGTGAATTTTATGATCAAAGTCTGCATGTTGGCTTTCAAAGTTTTTCAGTGTTGCGCAGGTATTCCACAGAATTTTTCTGTGTTTCTTTGTGGTTTTTATCATCTGTGAGGCACTTTGCATTACACAATGTATGAAAAGTGCCATATAAATAAATAAAAAGTGAAAGTGAAAGAATGCACGGACAGTCCCAGAAAGGTGAAATCAATTCAATAATGAACATTCTGAGACCATGTTAGAATATTCTAGACAGAAGTGATTTGGTTCAGTGCGATATGGTTCACATTCCCCTGTGTGTTCTTTAGTAAAAACAGATTGACCTTCTTAGGAAATAAATATAAAATCACGGTCCTTTACTGTACAGAGCCGATAGAGTCTGGGTCCACTTTCAACAAAGGGTGATAGCAGGGAAATGGGGTGTCTACTGGGACAACAGTGGTTGCTCTAAAGGCAAAGTGCTGAAGGATTCTGGGACGGGGGTATGAAGTTGAGGGGGGCAGTGTGCTCGTTCTCAGGCTGGCACAGCACCAGTCTCACTTCATGGTGAGAGAAAATGGGCGCCCCAAACAGAGTGGTGGGAGGATGCAGGCTCAGAAATTGATTTCATGCCGGAGTCAGACGCAGCCCCAAGGAAGGGAATACATGTGCGCGTGAGCGTGAGTGTGTGTGAGAGAGAGTTCAGTGTGAATTCCAAGGGGCACACAATAGCAAGATGAGAGACACAGAGAGAAAGAGAGAGAGAGAAAGAGAGAAAGAGAGAGTGGTGGAATAAGAGGGGCCGACCTGCATCAAACAGCCAAATCTGCATGTGAAAAAGCGTGATGCTGTTTTGTTGTTGCTGCTGGTTGTTACGCTCTGACTATCTGTGTTCAACAGAATCCCAAACTGAACTTCAGTTAGCATTAATGGGAATCTCAGCAAACTAACGGGCAACAACCCAGTGAGGTTGCATCTTTACCATCCTATAAACCATCTTCCGCTGGTCCTTTCATGACTGAATGTTTACATGAAAACATGCCCTCGCATATATGCAGATGCACTAATGTTCTCCTTCACAAGACTGCTTTCTGGCACATTGTCTGCTTTTTTTTTGTTTTTTTTTAAAAACACTTTTCTCTCCTGCTTTGCTTGCTGTAACTTCCTGTCACCTTCTTCCCGTCCCTTGATCTTCCCTTCGTTCTCCTCTCTTAGGCTCTGCCCATTCTCTCCCTTTCCTTCGTTTCTTTCCCCCTGTTCTTGGCATCAGTGGCAGCATCTCTTTTAAGGCACATGTCAGGGGAACTGTCTGCTGCTTTCAAAGGCCTTTGTGTCCAGCCTTTCTTCCCCTTAATTTGGTTTCCCCAAAACACTTTCCCATAGCATGGCCGTCTCGCCCTGTTTTCTCCCAGCTACCCCTGTCCTGCCTCTCCCTCCCTCTTATTCCTCTAACCGCCCTAAATACTTTTTAAAAAAAAAACTGAAGATACTGTCAATAAAGTTGTGTAATGTCACATAATTTAACATGAATGAACATGCATGATAAAACATGTGGTCATGCCAAAATTCTTAAAATGCAGCCAATTCTTCAAAGTAAATCTTATGTTGCCTAGATGAGAAACACGCGGAAAAACAAGATGATGGAACACTTTCCATACAAAATTCCACGGCAAGAAATATTCAGAGTATCTTGACACACAATACCAGGCCCTCCAGTGCATCCTGGGCATCCGGTTTCCCCGCTGCCTTCTTCCCATGACTTCTCTGACCGCATAGGTTTCTTCAGGGAGCTTCTTGTCATGGCAACGCTTTCCAAAGTATTGTTCCGTTAACAGGCCAAGAGGGAAGATGACCTTGCAACAAAAGACTATTTGTTTACTTCTTTAGCGAGATGAAATAGATGAAGGCCTCAGCAGAGATGACATGCCTATGATTTCTTTTTTTTTCCTTCCTGCAGACAGTTGAAAGTTGGAAGGAGGACTACATTTCTGGAGACAGGCGTGTGGCGCCCATGGTGGGTGCAGGTGACGTCAGGGTTTCTTTGCATGTGTGCGGTGTGCTCACCTCAGGCACTCACATGTGGTTTTAATCCACTGTACGCGGACAGACTCCCTCCCTTAATCTGCAGTCTTTCTCCCCACAAACCCTCCATGGTGTCTCTGTACCTGTCACACCAGCTCTACCTTGGTTCCCTTTCTTGCACTTCTTTCTTTTACCTTGCCAACAGCTTTTATATATGGTATCACCTTTTATTTATTTATTTATTTATTTTGCCCCAGATGAAGCCCCACCGCTTTGAGGGTGTCACGCCAAAAACATCTTTCTTCTTCTATTTTCCTGTGTGTTTGTGGATAGAGCTGTCTCCTAAGGGGTGGGAAAAACATGTGGAGTCCACGGAGAATGAAAATTCCAAATGTTCAGAATCTTTGCTTTGAAGGTGTGTGCAAGTGTGTGTTTCTGTGCCTCGATGTAACTCATAATTCAGCCCAAGTGTGAAGGAGACATGGTGTCATGTTGCTGAGGGTGTTAGCATGATAAAGGGGAATGGATGAAAAGAAGATGTCTTTATTGACGCGTCCAGAACATAATCCAACCCCGCTGGAGCCTTGGACTGCTGTTTACAGTAATGCTGGTTGTTTTCTCCGTTCTAAAGGAAAACAATAGAAAGTTTATGCTTTTGTTTTTTTTGAAAGTTGCTCAGACCGTACCAAACAGAAAAGGTAAATGTTGGCGATGTGAACGAGTTTGACTTTGACGTGTTCAGCAATGGGATTGTGTAGCACCTCACTGAGACTAAAACAGCTCAGTGGGACACCAAGCTTTACCTAATTTTATGGGATTTTACAGATGGATGATGGTTATTGAAAGGGATGTGGAGCCAGAGTGAAATGGTCAGGGTCACATCAAGTCCTCCTCCGCACAACAAAACATGAGAGAAGCGCACTACAATGGAATGATCTTGATGGAGGACATTTGCTTCTCATTGACCTCCAGCCTCTCAAACGGGGCCCCCCAGTCAGGCATGGTCCGTTGCCCCGAGTAACCCCTATGCAGCACCTCTATCTCCTAGAGCCATGAATAGAAGCGCTTAGTCCCTCTATTGAAGCACATGGCCTTGCACCTATGGCCTCGGGAAGCAGAAGAGAGGTCGCTGCCTAAAATCCTGGACACAGGTCCCCAACATTGAGGAATCCAGGAGGATTTACCTCCTCTGGAATGACATCAATGTCAGTAACAGAGATGATAAATATGATGTCAAAGTTCACTATGAGGACCTAAAACATGCAGAAATGACCGCATGTAATTACACAGAATACAAAGACAGACGTTGCATATGATGTGACACAGAACATTTAAAATAATGGTTCTCTCTTCCACAATCACTTAAACATTGCCCATTTATTTGGTTTCCAAATGAGACATGCCACCACTTCAAAGAGATTGATTACAGCTGCCAAGCATGCATGAAATCATGAGACATATTTTTAGTCATGCCTAAATCATTCCAAGCACCGCAGTTTGGAGGTTAGACCTTTCCTAATGACTTGAGAACAATGCTACACACACACACGCGCACACACACACACACACACACACACACACACACACACACACATTCCCTCATCACTTGCACAAACAGAGGAAAAAGGTGGTATGGGTATAGTCTGGCTGTCTGAGTTTTGTGTGTATGCGTGCGTGCATGCGTGTGTGTGTGAGACAGACAGGAGACAGGGTGGGACAAGGGAGAGAAGACACTGAGAGAGTTTAGGTGATCTGACAGCATCTTGATGTCTGCAGGCTGGAAGCAATTTTGCAGGAGATGAATTTAATACAAATTCCTGCCCGTGCAACCGTGCGTCCTGGTCGACCTGAGCTGCCCCAGCTCGGGCTCTGAGGACCCCACCCCCCCGCCTCACCCAGCCCTATGCTCCCTCCCATGCCTAGTTGTCATTCACGGCTGCCTGTCACGATTCCGCTCACGGCCGATGCGTCCGTGTTTGTTTGAATTAGAAATACGATGTTTGAGGAGAGAAGCGTGGTGGGAGTCAATCATCTCATGGCCGAGAGTGACAGTCGATGGCGCCACTGGAGGAATTGAGTTTCACAGTACCTGAAACTGTTTTGTCTCAGCAGACCTCACCATGCAGCCAAAGAATGTAATCCTGGCGGCTCAGCTGCTGTCATGAAGTTCTGTGTCTGATCGAATGATACAGTGACTTTAAACAGAGCCCAGTGGTACTGACTTAGATTAGGGAATGGAAAAAATAAGGCATTGCTCAGACACAATTACATAAGTTGTAGCCGATGTTCAGAAATGGCCCAAGCATTTACATGATATAAAAGGGAGGGCATGGTGCCCCTTCCTCGCGCTGTACCAAAATGAAGCCGAACACTGGGAGAGCTCATCAAATATCTGATCTTAACTGACCCAATTTAGAAAAAATGGAGCCGGTCGCCGTCAAGGTGGATTGGCTTCGCTTTCTCATGTCAGCTGCCTGTCTCCCATTACTCCCATTAGCGCTCCAATGTGTGTTCCTGTTTTGATCAAATAAGTTACTTGCTCTGAGGGTTAGATAAAAAATTATACTTTGTAATTGTTCTCTTGTGGAGTGGCCAGCTCTTTTTAGTCCTGTAAACAGATACCCTGCACTTTTCTGCACCACTGGCACACATGATTGACCACAATTAGGCAGTCTGAATGAACGAGACAAATTGAAGACAGCTTTTTATGGGAACAGCTGTCCATCTTCCTCTCTTTTAGACACCACCAAATAAAGCTGAGAAGTCCTCTGGACCGAGTTGGATCATTTGTCGGTGTGAATTCGTCTGCGTTGGTGTGTGTGTGTGTGTGTGTGTGTGTGTGTGTGTGTTGGTGTGTGTTGTTGGTATTGAATTGTGTCCAGGACTGATCTGTAGTCGCTGCGGTGCCCAAGCTGCAGGTGTCCCCGTCCACCTTCAGTCCGAACACACACCTTCTTACTCCGGGAAAATGCTTTCAACCAGAGTTGGGTTACCGCAAGGCAGCACAGACATCTGAGCAACGCCAGGAATGTCCCTCCCCATCAAAGGGCAGCATTTGGCCATTTTTATATCTGCAATTAAACACACAGCAGTTAGAGGGAAGAAAGGGAGCAAGTGTGAGAAAAGGCAGGGGAATGATGGAAGAGAGGGAAGAAGCTTGTCTGGAATTTCAGCACCTGCTAGAGCTTCATCTGCTGCCAACGCAACAATATTGACCCAAAGAATGATGGCTGCCACTCCTTCCCACTATGATTTAATAAGCCCTTTAGCCGTGGGCCCATACTGATCCATAGATACTTCACTTACACAGAACATCAGTTTTTAAAAAATATGTTTGAACATATACTGCTCTTAAAGAAATGCATGTTAAAATCAATGTTTGAAGATCAATATTCAAGTTTACAATGATCAATAAATGCAGAATCACTATGTTCTCTATAGTCAAATACCAGTGAAACTGAACCCATGATACTGTGTTTAAATGCATCAATTTATAAGATGGATATTAGTTAAATGTTTTCCATTTTCTTCATCTCCCTTTCAGACTGGCATTATTAGGCTGTTGTGATTTTAATAAATATTGTATTTCATGAATCCTACTTCATTCAGTCGAAGTTTCAGTTGAAGGTGTTTTTTTGGGTCATATTTGGACAACAACCAGTGCCCGACCAGTGGGACGTGTTTGATGTTTAGCGTGAGTGTGATGGTGCTTGGCAAAGCTACACAAGTCACTTACTGGACTTTGTTTTTGTCATACTTTCACGTCTCAGTCTGAATCCTCCAAATCCTCCCTTTGGCCCCCCTCACTTTAGCTTCTCTTGTGACTTGGGGGGCCTTTGTTTGGCACACTGCATGTGACAGCGGTGCACGCAGCTATAAAGGCAATCAAGGATTAATGACAGAGCTGGTGTAATGCAGAGTGTGTATTTTGCTCTATACATTGAGCTGCATCAACCATCTGGTAAACACCACTAGGATTTCAGCAGATCGTAGCTTTGCCAGTCACAGCCTTTCATCAGCAGTTCCAGCGAGCAGCTGGGTTCTGGCGCCCCATAAACAGAATTCCTGCCTGATTTTACAGTTCTTTCCTTTTCCTTGTTCCCGTTAACAATATGTGGATAAGGAGGGGTACCTCAGTCTGCAGGGTTCAGGGTTGGAAAACACCCTGACTTGTTCACTGCTTTAAACTGAGCCATGGAGCTAATATTAGACTAGGCAAGAGGGAGACTGTTCCAGAGACCTGAACAATCCAGGTGGTGAGGAAGCCAAATGATCCAATAAGGAGAACATATTTTCCAGCTGCGGGCACAATTCTGAAAAACATCATAATGTCAGAGCAGGTGGGTGAAATATGCCAGCCACTTTTACAACGACTGACCACCACCTCTAAGTCAAGACAGCTGACAGATGTAGGGTGCTGTCGTATATGTATTTATAATATAACTATAGAAGCCCACGTTTAATTACTGAATTCATCAGACTTTGATTATTGTTGTGACTCTACAGAAGTGGGGGCAGCAGGAAGTCCTTTTGGACACCGTAAAGCCTGCTCATATAAGGGGGTAATCCCCAGATAATTACAAGTGGGTTATTTCATAAAAACACACACACTGAAGTTGAGGTACAATATCCAGGGTCATCTCCCCCAACGCATCCACTCAGTCTCCGACCACAAGTGGGGATGAAAAAACACGAGGAGCCTCATGGTAATGCATTCAGTTTATTTTCTTACAAAGCAGGTAGAAGCTGAAATATTTTTTCTATCTCACTTAAAGCACACCCTAACAACGACTAAATAAAGCACTGGGATCTAAATAGCAGCTCCACATTTGGATTTATTTGTAGGATGAGATGTTTTGAAAATGCTTCAGCATGTTGAACCTGATGCTTGTGGTTTGAACAGTTTCCACAGGCTGCAGATCAACATCTTTTAGCAATGCGAATATTTCTTGTGGTCACGGTTAGAATTACAAATTATCCCACAAAAAACCAACGGTGTCATTTGATAATTGAAAAAAGAATTGAATGTGATTTAATTTGTCAATCAGATCAAAATGGACCCAGATTAATTATTGACCTTTGGTTCTTGAGGTATGTGTGCATGCAGCAGTGGATATTATCTGCAGCTGTCGCTAGCAGAAAGCCAAATTTCATTAAAAATGAAGCTGACACAAAATAATAAAATAAACAAGGGAGTTATCTACTGGTGTAAAATCTACCACTGAGGACAGAACAAAAACTTTAAACTCTTCAGCACTCACAGACCTGTAACGATAATTGGCACCAGAAAATAAAAGTACAGTAACCTGTACATTCGCATACACCAGCACAACACACAAATAATGGCAAATTTCATAGCTGTAGCCATCTATCTCTGTGCCATTTGGGATATCAAACTACATTTTCAGACACTCCTACCATTCTTACATTCATCATCATCATCATCATCATCATCATCATCATCATCATTATCATCATATTCCCCAGCAGGTTTAGTTCACATTTAACTCTTGGCAAGTTAAAATGGAAACCATGATGATGAGTGTAACCAAAGTGAGTGCACAGTAATGGCCACAATGTCAGACAAACAAATTAAATTAATCTATAGACTCCTTTTGAAATAACAATGTATAGTACCAGCAGAGATTTGATATTTAGTGAGCAGCATGTTCCATATGCCCCCTTCCCAAAAAGGAAAATAAAGTGGGGGCATGGGGCAATTGTGGGAGAACGGTATTCCCTAAAAACACTGGAGGCCATATGAAATTGAGCCTAATGCCCTGGAATGCCGCTTCCGTCTGGACCTGTCGATAAAAATAAAGCTTATTGTGATAGTGGGGGTTTACCTCCTCGGTAAAGTAATGAAAAGAAAACTGGCAGAGGTCCCTTTGGGAAAATGCTCACCTTCTACCCTGCTGGTCACGCACTTGGATGTGTGCTGAATGGATGTACCGTTTGTGTTTCTCCTTTGCATAACTTTGTGATTGTGCACGCTTATACAAGCATGGGTTCTTTGGAAACTGTGCACAAACATGCACTTACGCCACAACAGTAAGGAAAACCTTTGGGGTGAAAGTGAATGATGGGTTTGCAACCACAAAGGGTATTTATGTGACTGTGCAGGTGTGTCTGGTGGTGAGAGATTAGAGGGACTGAATGACTGAGAAGAACCCACGAAACAAATATATACAAGGTACCACACAGGAGCAGCTGGAGATTATAATCAAGAACACATTTAAATCGATCAAGAAGCAGGGACTCGCAGAGTTGAGTTCGCATGATCAGGTGAAACCAGGAGAGTTGAGGGAGGAGGAACAAGAAGCCAACAATCACAAACTGCACGTAAGACAGGCAGACAGCTGCACAGGCAGCCTGGAAGCTTTATGAGCCAGCTCAGGTGTGCTCTCTGAAGGGTCTTTAAGTGCCTGAGGATGCATTTAATGAGACCGGCCTGGTGTGACGTGCGCACACTTACTCAGAAATAAGAAATATTTTGAATATATATGAACAGGCCTGCAAAAGATGTGTCAAAATTGAGTTTTAGTCACCCTTAGCAACAAAACAACATTCCAGCTCTGGGATGGAGAACCTTTTATTTGCCTTTAAGGACCATATTAATTGACTGGTCCTTCTGTTTTCCATTTCGTGTGTGCGCCTGGATCCGAGTGCTTTTGCCACTGAATTAATCTACATTAAACTGCAGGCTCACAGAATCATCATGCTGCTGCTACAAAGATCAAGGATCCACACAGGTGGTAAAAATGTCAAGGCAGAACCCGTATTTATGTAAAATAAATAAAATTAATTTGTGTAAATTCGCTATTTGCCTCAACCCAATTTTCACTGAAAATGTTACAAATTGAGCCCTGCGCACATGTATAACTTTCCGTCTTGTAGTGGGTGGGTTGGTTGGTGGGGTATGCGGTGGGATGTCCAGATGGCCCCTTAATCTCAACCAGATGTGGGCATTTAAGAAAGAGAAATGAAATAATTTAGTAGTAATGCCTTCAGTAATCAAAACATTCAAGATAATGAAAGTATGCACAGATACCACAGAACAATTAAAAACCTGAAGTTTCCAAATAAGTACTTGAATCATCCGTTCTTCCTCCTCATCTCGCTCTCATACAATCACAATACGTAATTTAATCTGTACAACGCTGACAGTTACAAGTTAAGGATTGATTTACTTGCTCAGACTCCAGAGAAGCTTGCTGAACAATGCCGAAAAGTCGCAGTCACACTGGTCATTGTGGGCGTGGTGTTGGCCATAATGCAGCTCAACACCTTCTAATGGAAGCTCGCTTAACATGTGTAACAAGACACCGCTGTTCACACCACAAAGCAACAGGTCTTCAGGGACTTTTCAAATGGCGTCCTGTAATTGACTCCCACTGACTGTCAGCTTTAACTGAATGACTGAGTAATCTGATTTGCTGAAAGATAAAGAAGGCAGGAATTGGACTGGTGGGAGGGTACGGCAAATCTTAGAGACCAGCATATGGTGTGTTTGCTACAAAATAGACTCTTTTCCAAACTCCAAAATCTATTTTTACCTCAGCTTGTCACGTGGTCACGTACCTTTATTACCACGTAACCAGCACCTTAACATGACAAGAAAAATGCAATCATAAATCAACTTTCTGTCTTTTTTTTATGTCTTTCAGCTCATAAATGTTCCTTTTGTAATCAGACAGAGTGTCGGGAGTCTGAAGCATTCCAATGAACTTACCGAGCCCTCTCACCTGGTTGTTATTATACATACTTTTTTGACTGGTAACACCCCACCAGCACCACTAACCCTCTCCTTACCTCAGCCTTGAAGTAATAATCATTACACTGCCAAAGCAGCCTGGCACACATATTCCCGTGCTTTGCCCAGGGAGGCCAGAGGGCATGAACTCCACAGATAAGCACCATTTGCGGGATGCTTGTGCTGCAGCAGAGGGACCTCACTGGGTTGAGGAGTTTAGCGCCTCTTCAAGATGCTACAGCCACATCTCATGTGTTTTTTATTATTTTTTATTACTGCTTCATCTGCCTGTAAAATGCCATGCTTGTGTCAACAGGCTATCAAAACACTTGCAAACATCAATGCTGTTATTATTTTCAAAACATGAGGGAATGTTTCCACGAGAATGGAGGATTATCAATTTATTACTGATGTCCCGTAGCCTCTGAGATGACCTCCTTTAGCAGCCGTAAACCATTGAGTCTTTTGAAAAAGCACAAAGTTGCACATCTGGCTCTATCACTTTCACGGGGGTTTCCCTGCCCCCTGTCTCATATTTCTGGCATAGCCTGGACAGGTGCACATTCAGGTGGAGTGCTGCTAAAAGAGCCTTTCTATTGCTCCTTAATGACACTCTCCATATCTGCAAGTATCGCTGCTCTTGTGTTGTGTGGTGAAGATTTCCACACCTGCATTTCATCTTCCCACAATCCATCAGCTTGTGTAATAAATTCATGCTGTTTTGTTTGTTAGTTTCCATATTAATAACAGACACCACACTTTTCATTCTGCCTGGATGCTCGGTTAACGTAACATCTCCTTTCTTCTTTTCATCTCTGCACTGATGGAGTGCTCTTCAACAGTTCACCAAACTTGTTCTGGTCAGGACAATAAAAAATAGGAAACGGTTCATGCCAGGATGATTTCTGGGAACCATCTAACAGGGGAACAGTTCTAACATCCATCAGTGGAGCCATCATTGACCTTTTGACCTCTTCTGGCCTTGTGTTACTGCTGCTTTAGGCTTTACTTGGCAGTGACCTGTAACCTACACCCACAAGTATTTGCTTTTATTAAAAATGACTGATTGCGGTTTCAGTCAGTCGTTAGTTGTGGTTGTCTGTGTTTTTCACCTGCTGAGGTATTTTCCATTGGATTTCCATTGGAAACAATCGCTTTCGTCAACCTTTTTGGCCTCAGTTTGGCGTTCAGAATGTTACACAGAGTCACAACACTTGCTCTTACCACCAAGTTAGCAGGGTGTTTTATAGGCCTGTGGCACGACTGCCGAGTGGCATCTGTCATTGGAGCATGCCCTTGTATGAATCCAAAGCCGGTTTATTTGGATTGATACGTGGTGCGCTGCCCATATTTTCACAGGTGTCTGCGTTGTTTAACCAAGAGCTTTATTCCTGCTTTCTCTGGCAGTCACAAAGACATGCTTGTCCAGAACTTCCTCTAGTGGATGAAGGTGAGGAATGCTTGTTGTCCAACTCACCTAGTGTCCACTATGTCCATTCAAAAATCTGCCTACTCTCTCTCATTCAACAGTGTTGGGGCTTTGTTTATAGATTGGAAAAAGTCACTCAAAGTCTTTTGGTCTTTAATTATTTCTTTATTAATTAATGCTGGATAAAAAAGGGAAGGTTGGATAAATTGGATCCCTCACTTGTTATGATTGGTCCGCGACAGTGTTCTTGATACGTCCCAGTAAGCCGCTGTGGTTAAGACACAGCAGGAACTGCAGGGTTTGTGGGAGGAGCTTAACGGAAGGTCATCTGTTGAGTTCAGCAGTGATGCTTAAATTATCAATCACTCAAAGACAAGACGTGAATAAACTGTCAGGCTTAGATCTTTTGATCCCAAATTCTGATTGACAGAAAGCATGCAGACATTCATGGTTCTGTATTTAGGTTTAGAGCTTGCTGAGTACAGAAGAAATAAATAATGTCAGTGTCATAAATTTAGCAGTGAGAGAGCGCTGACGTTATGGTCAGTGCACAGATGTTCATAAATATAGCCTAACGGAGCATGTTTAAACACTCTAAACCTCTGCCATCACTATGAGAGTGCACCCCTCACTGAAACCAAAACTAAGATGACCACGGACTTCGCACACCCAAGTGTGGCCTGAAAAGTTCCTGGCTGACAGTGGAGCATCTCAGTTTCGATCAATCACTGTCTTGCCCTCTGTCTCTACCCGTGTATGTGATCCTTTAGCAACATTCCTCTTCAGCCTTGTTCGCCTTTCCGTCCTCACAGACAGGAGGGATCCCTCACCTTTCACATCACATCACATGGTAGCAATCAGAACGGGCTTTGGCAGACAAATTAGGGCAGTTCATGAGGACCGGAGATCAGTACAGAGGAGGGAAAGCTGGTGCTAAATGCCAACAGATGGGCCCTGAAGTGGTACAAGGTTACAATCTAGCCTGAGGTGTCAAAGAGAAAGAAAGTCCTGTGCCCAGAGGAAATGGAATATTCATACCAACAGCTATTTCTTTTAAGTTTTGAGCAATGGGAGACTTCACATCATGGAAAGATGAAGAAAAGAATGTTGGCAGCTAATTGTGCACTTATTTTAGAAGCTTTTCAACCAAGGTTTCTCCAAGAATCAATTCTCTTCTGAGCACATGATATGAAGAAAAAAAAACTATATGTATTCCAGAAAATGAGTCAGATTTGTTTAAACACAGCCTGTCCCAGGATCACCACTGAATTATGCATATTTTTTCATATGTTTGGCTGAGATGAGGGTGCAGCTGAAGGCCAATTCATTCAATGGCATATTTACCAATCAGCTTGTCATCGATTATAAAAAAATGACTTAATAATGCTTTTTGAAATATGAAAATTCATATTTCTTCTGAATTGTCACACGCTATGTGGTGGTTTTTCTCATAGTTATATTGCACTTTCCATGCTTTGAATATATGATTAATTGGTCCCCGGCGTCAAAACTAAACGCATGTCATCGAGCCCAACTAAACAAAAAGGACATGGAGAATAGGCTTTTACAATTCCAAATTTATAAACCTCAGTCAAATCATCATCATCCAGCAACAGTTTGATTCAGAATCGGTTGTCCCAAAACTATAAAATCACGCATTCACAGCCAAACACATCACTACAATTAAAGGGATATTTATGCCTCATTAAAGCTCTTTTTATTGTTACTGTGGTGAAAGCTCTGTTTAGCACAGAATCCAGGATTGTTATTCTTAATGAATATGGAAAAATATTAATATCAATAATCTCTTGATCAATGTTTATAGCTTTAATTTATCTTTTTTTTGTGATCTTAATGCATGGAAGGACACACGCACACACACACACACACACACACACACACACACACACACACACACACACACATTCCTCCTATGTTACAGGCTTTGAAGAGATGGACTCATCCCCATTTTCAACAGTACCCAATCAAATACAGAACTGCAGGGTGGATTAGGAGCAGGCTTAGGCTGCACAATGCTCCTATCAGAGACCACACTGGTTTTAAATTACCCCTGATTCCTGAATCATTTTCAATCACTCACTGGCCCAATAAAGTTGGACTCTCAAGTTAAAAAAGACAAACAAAGAAACACAGAATCTCAGTTTTGTGCAACAGCGGTACTCCAATTCTGGACATAACGTGTTTGTGTCTGGAAAACTGAGAATCGTGGATGTGATTAGCCCATTTTTGTGCATGTTTGAAAGTGAGAGAAGACATTTTCCTCAGGAGGATGAAAGCTTTCTTTTTTTCCCCCAGTGGAAAACTAAAAAGATGGAAAGCTGGAGAGATTGAAGGACGACAAATGTACAAGCAGAGGTGTGGTCATTGTCACGCATGTTGTCAGTTCCAGAGGGAGTGGTGCTTCTTCAGACGACAGCTGGTTTCACTCAGCGAAAAGACGTGGATTGAGGAGAGAGGGAGAGCGAGAGGATCAGACCTTCACCTCTGAATATTTATGCTCTGGGTCCACACAGATTTCTCGCCACATTTTTTGTGGTTTTTCAGAGAGGTGGTGGGTGGGGAGGTTAGCACTTGGTGACCCGCACACACTCGCATACAAGCGTGCATGAGTGTTCACAGACACTCTCAGATATTAGCACATGCCTTTACTGCCTCCATAGGGAGCAAGAAAAAAAGAGAAAGAAATAAGAAAGGGGAATATGTCTTTATTAGATTGGAGAGTTGTGAATGTGATGAAAAGTAAAAAAAATGCATTTAAGAAAAATAGAAAATGTAAGAAACAGACACACACGCAGACTCCATACTGCAAAACAGTGCTATTTAGCTTTGAAGCACAACAATAATGGGGCTCCATTTAAAGTCAATGAAGCTGCTTTGGCAGCTTATGAAAGCATGATTGCCCTCCCTCCCTATTCCTCTGGGTGGTGATGATGTGGTTTTCTGGACATGTGTGAGTGTCACTACATGGAGGAGGGCGAATGAGGAGCAAATAAGCAGACCTGCTTTTGAATTTAACAAAATTCAATCAAAAGCTCAATGTTACCTGCAAACATGGTCAAGTTCACAGATGGATGCTCTTTTTTTCTCCACTATAACCATATTGTGATATTTGGTGGCCATAACAATGGCAACATGCACTAAGTATCTACATGTAAACATGTTCTTCAAATGTTCTCAAAAGTTCAGTCCAGTCATTCATTTTGTGGAAAACAAGCAGTTGAGTCATACCACTCTATTTTGGGCATAAAAACAAATATACATAGATACAACACAACTGGCTGCAAAACATTTGGATGGTAGGTTGAAGTATTAGTTCAGACTGAAGCAAATGTTAGTTCAAGCAGCAAATTCTGGCAAGAAACCTTAACACGTGTGTTGGATGGTTTCCCTTTGGACCATTAGATGTAGCCAAAATGAACTGGCCATCTTCATCGTTTAAAGGGCACAGAGTGTTCACGCTGCAAGTGCGCTCGCTTATCATTTAAAAAAAAAGAAAAAAAAGAAAAGAAAAAACATGGTAGTCTATAGTGAAGAGAAATGATCAGCTTGTGATTTCACTTCAGCAGGATGGAGCCAGCCTGTTTGGTTAGAGGGTGGAGAGACGAAGAGATTGTAGGTGAGAGAGACGGCAGGAGAAACAGAGGAGTTTCCTGCTTTGGAGAGTTGGGCTTCCTCAGAGGTGAGCTCCATTTTCAAGTGTGTGTGTCTCAGTGTTTATTTACAGAGCTTGAGCTCTGTTCATAGAGGAGCAAAACCACACTGGCCGACAGTCTCCCCCAGTCTAGTCCTGAGGGTGGAAACACACCAGAGCAGCGCCCCAAGTACACACACATACTTTCCAAGGCGGAAACGCGTATATCAGCTAATGATTGAAATTAAACAGACAATCAACACGTGGCTCATTAACTAATAATTTATTTTTTATCATTTAGATTAAAAAGTCAGTGGTTCGTTGCCTCAGAGGAAAATGTACAAGGAAGACTTTGATATAATAAAGTGAGGAGCAGGAATGAAGTGAGGGATGAATCCATATGTTCCCCAAGAAGGGTTGGTTGTCGTTTTTTGTGATTAAAGCATTATTCCCAAGTCATTAATGTAACACAGAGTGTCAGGTCATTGTGTCCGTTGATGTCTGTGCCTCTGTGGGAGAAGCAAAGGGTCCGAAGAGCCCGTGTCACATTTTTACTCTGCAAAGTCATTCACAAATGGGTGGCTGTTGCCTGGAAACGACAGGAAACCTAAAGGAATACATTCTGCGTAGCATCTGAACCACATCTTTCTGGTCATGATCACAAAAGCATATGTTTCTGGTTTCTACATCCATATAACATCATCTGGTTTGAACACTCATACACGTGAGTCATCCACGGCAAAGTGACGTTTTTTACAAATGACAACACAAATGGCGAGAAGCATGTTCAGTACATATTTACACCATTATGGAAACGTGTAAAGACCTATTAAACAAGGCGAGCTGGACGTGAAACAGAAGAAACATGGGAAGCAGGCGTGGAAAATGTAATTCTTCATCATACGCTGTTCAAACAAATATTAAAAAGTGTACCCTAACTGAAAAGCTTTATCATCTAAAAGGTCTGCCTTCGCCTTCGTGTGCATATCACTTGTTGATTCGAACAGAGGGGCACACGCACACACACACGCACACACACACACACTCACACACACACACACACACACACACACACACACACACACACACACACACACACCTGTGAATGCAATAAATGCTGTTAAGGGGGGAACAAAGCACACTAGTTATGGCCTCAGTTCCACTGCCAAGCTGCCTGGGCTTGTTAAAGGAAAACAACAGGACGGGTCTCTGTATGAAGCTTTCACGAGACTGTACTTCCACCTCCCGAACAACATCTGGCTCGCTATTACTTCTTATCTTTATTCCGACATTCAGGGTGGGCACTTAACAGGAGGAAGCAGAGAGCCAGCTAGCTCGAAAAAAAATGAGGATTTTGTTCAGCTTTTTACGTTCGCAAATCGAAAGTCCAGATTTAAGGGCAGTAATGTGTTGGGTGCTTAAGGAACTGAGTGCCAGAGAGGCCTTGTGGGCACGTAATTTGACCATCAATCACAGCGTGTCACGGCATACATGCATACCAGCGTGAGGAGGCCGGTGTGGTTCCAACACCACCTGTCACTCAGACCGCCGTGAACAACTAATAACAGCTTGGTTCTGCATTTTCCTTGTTTGCACCTCAGTCCTTTCAAAAAAGTTTGGTTATGGGTCATTTTTGGAAAAAGGAAAGCGCTGCTCTGAGACAGAAACATTATCGTAACTCATACATTCAGAACCTGCACCTGTCTGTGTGCTCTTCACAGTTTGACATATATTCTCAGATACGGCACAGTGCGGGACAGCCCGCCACTGAGAAGGATTTTTTTTTTTTGGCAGCCTGGTTCTGTATGCTGTCACCGATCTGAAACAACGAGTCCGTGACATGTGAAAGAGCTTAAAACGAGCCTTTGAGAGGAATGGTGGCTGACATGTAGAAGAGAGTAGAGGAGAGACACTTTTGAATAGATGACAAACCAAACAAACCACCACAGTCAGAAGAATGTGGTCACTCGCGCGCGTGCACACACATACACACACACACACACACACACACACACACACACACACACACACACACACACACACACACACCTACACGCACACACAGAGCTAAACTGGCTCCAAGTGCCCCTCAAATGTATGTTTATCCTTTCCTCTTTTTTAGAAATAAGTGGAAATGTGCTTTATAAAATGAAATAAAAGCAAAAGGCAGATAAAAAGCTGGACAGCAACCAGATGGGTCTCTGTGGTTTTCGTTGGTCCTGACTTCCATAGTTCCTTAATTGAATTTAAAAACTGACTATGCTTATTTGGCAAAGGATGACAGGGACTGTGTTATGGTGGGCAAGTAGATGACTTGGGTAGTTTTCCTTTGGAATTCAATGCTCAAACTGGTTTAGGTCTTCTGCTCACGTTAAGATTTTGATGGACCAGCAAAAACCACAACCATGCAAACACAACAAAGCACACGAGGAATGAAATGTGAGATTCTTGTGTTATAATACAATCAGTGAGCACTAAAAACTTTCCAGCCTCATTCATTTCGTCAAAATACGCTCGAGAAACACATAAACATGGTATTTATCCAACTTTCTTTTCGTTTTACTGCATGAAAAGGAACTCTCGATTCTATCTCTTATTTTGGCAGACAAAAGCCTGCCAGTCAATGGACATATCAGCACAAGGTTCGCACATATAAATACAAATGATGACACTGGTCACACAGCATAACATCTAGATGGACAACACCAAGCAGGACACCAATCTGTGAAGAAAAACAATTCAAAAGCCTCCATGGAAATAGCAGAATTGTTCTGAAATTCCAGCTGCTTGCCCACACTGGATAATCGTTCTTCCTGACAAAGTGACAAGCAATGAGTCATGATGGTGATGCATGACTTTGGAAACCACTCACGAGAGGATGCGCCGTCCCTGGAGCCCTGGGATGTGACTCATGCATGCTAAAAGGTTTACTCAGCCTAAAATGCAACCAAAAGACACATCTAAAGAATGGATATTCAGCGGGGATATGACAGGATGAGATAATACGAAGGATATAAACTCTACTATCGAATACTTGCAGATATAACAGCCTACATGACAGTTTAGTCTGTGAGGGTCGTCTGGCGGCAGCAGCAGTGGTAGCGAGACTGAGGTTTGCAGTGGAAATTGTCCCTGTAACGGGAGCCCTTGATTCCTTACAGGATGAGAGTTTCACGATTACAGCCTGATGAAGATACTGCAGAGACCAGGAGCAGGCAGACCCTTTTCATTCAAATGTTTTAAGTTTGTTTTCCGGAATATTGAGCCGAGGAAGTTTGGTCAGTCATCAATAAAATCCTGGAAGAGGTCTGTGAAGTGTGAGCACTGGCATTCTGATGTCAGACCGAGGGGCAGGAGTGATTCAGTCATGACAGTAACAGAGGAAGGAGGGGGTGGGGGTGTGTGTGTGTCGCCTTTTCAGGGTGGACATTTCCGCTGTCGTCGTCAAGGGGAGGGAATGGCGTCTCCTTTAGTGTACACTTCATACCCTTTTTAATGGTCCCTTTTTAAGGCAAACCAATCGGACAAAAAAGACAACTGACAAAACTTGAAAAAAGGAAAATAATTATACAATTTACACAAATCATAGTCCTTCAAACAGGTAGGGTACATGCAGTTTCTCTAATGTGCAGTGTTCCTGTGATGGGGAAAGATTTTGGTGATCACTGGGCTCATGGAGGTGGGTGATCCAGGGAGAGGTAGGGATGGACGCTCGCTATTCCATCACACTTTGTTGCACTTCCCCTTCTTCTCTTTGCGCTGGAACTTCCTCAGGCGTCTTGTCCAAACGTCCCTCCACTGGATCACCAGGCTGTTCTTATCAGCCATTAGGCCCACTCTTTCCGCTCCTGGACTGGGGGCTCCGGGACTGGGCCCAGATCCTGGAGCCACAGCGGTCCCACCGTCGCTGCCTCCCATCACCAAGAAGCGTTTGCTCATCTGGATCTTGGGGCACTTGCAGGCGAGGTCCTTCATGTGAACCCAAAGGACGTTGTCGCCTCGCTTCAAGGGATCGCCACGGCTCTTGTAGACCGACACTACATTTACTGAAAACTTGGCCCAGTCTCCAATGGTCTCCATATCCAGAACATTTACCTGGACAGCTATGGACACATTAACAGACATATTCTCAGTTTAATACACCACATAGAGGACACAGAACTGTTACTGTTGATCAATCGGCTGTTTTACCATAATCCTTCTTGCAATATTTTTTCATGTTGATCTTCAGATTTCCTTTGACTGGTTTACAGTAGGACTCACAATCTGCAGAAAGAGGTAAAACCATCGCACACTTCAGTTAAACCAGTTGAGAACTCCACAGCTCTTCTGCCGACACTCGTATTCCACGCCTAAAGGGACACTTGCACACTTCAAATTGCCGAGGTTACATTTTAAGACAATTTCACACCATATCATAGTGCATTATGAGGTGCTCTGGGAGCACAGGAATAAGGAGAAGCACATGCAAAGTCTGTGTGACTTAACACAGTTTTATGTACTGTGAAAGCACAGAGAGGAAAATGCAGCTGGTTGGACGCTGCTGAGCCTGGTCTGGATAGCTAAAACACAACAAAGACTAAATCACACATCTGATGGCAGCAGAGGCCAGTGGGAGGGAGGCAGGTGAAACATACCAGAGGAGAAAAAAGTGTTCAGTCTGACATGTTTTCAGGGATCTTGAAGGAAAACAGAGCGTGGTGGAAGCAGTTCATGGTTGGATGCATCTGAATAGACCTTGGCTGCCAGTGTGATGACTGAGACCACACATTGGACAGATGACCTCTACTGACCACATATAGGCAGAGCTGTCAGTGATGAGGTGTCATTAAAAACAAAATCCCACATAATTTTTAGTCATTCTGGAATCTCTTTTGACTGCAACCCACCCCTTTATGCAGGTCCGAAAGTTTACCTAAAACAAAATTGCACTTGTTTTTTTGGAAATGACACTTTCCATTGCAAACATGTAAATAGGAATACGTCATATACAGCATGTTAAAGGAACAATTTTCAATTGTTCATTTGCTGCCTTCGGAAAGATGTGTTTTCTCATCTCATCCTTTAAAGCTGGGTTCTATGTAACCATGAAAAATGTTTTCCATTAGCTAAAAACAGGGGTAAATTGAATAGAAGGAAGAAAAAACACTTTCAAAAAGTGACTGTGTTTTAAACTGCAACACAGTACCTGCTTAGTAAGGATCCTCTCTGCTCACTGCTGTATTTGCAGTAAATGTATTTTTTGATGCTGCCTGTACTCAAGGTTTGTGAGCTCAGACCATCCCGAGTATGACCTTTGCATCTGCTAACGATTATTCACAGTCAGAATTGCTGTGTATCATATTGATCTAAACTACGCACTATATTCTAACTTTAGTTTGTGATACTGGATACTGTATGCTAATGCTGACAAACATCTTGCCTTTTCACTCAAGTCTGGACGTGGGCAGGAAAAAAAAACAACTGGTGGTACCAAAAGTGTTTAGAGTGGTGCAGAGGTAAGGCAAGTTCAGTGGGAAAGTGAAATAATGGTGAGCTACATGAAACAGGCACTGTTGATCATTGCTGCACATGACGTGATGGCACTGGATTTTATAAACCGTACACATTTGGATCCATTTATTCCAATCACAAAACTATGGGAACAGTTTAAAAGTTACAAATATGAACATTTTCCAACACAGATCAGAGAAGTTCTGAGAAGCTGACCATTCTGCTCACTTAGAATGTCAGGGCATGAAACTGAAAAACCACATGCTACTAACAGGTTTGGTATCCGCGGTCAGGCCTTCAGAGGGGAAACCATTCAGTCGTGTTGCTTCCCAAATCAAATAAAGTTGCTGGACATGAAACACCCCAATTAGGATGTAAAAATGGCCATGAGAGAGAGGAATTACACTTTCTGAGCTGCATTAGAGAGTGGAGTGTTACATTGCTCATTTTAGGGGAAGGACGGATGGAGCAATGGAAGAAGGGAAGAAACAGGGGAACGAGGAGCTCATAAAAACGTCCAGGAGGCTTGGCCATATATCAGAGTACTGGAGATTTTATTAGCCAGAGAAAGGAGAGAAAAGGAATAAAAAGGCGAAAGAAAGAGCAGATGGTAACTTGCAATAACCTCAAGACAGGATGAAAAAATGATTCGAGGTGTGGATGTGGACGCTTGCAGAGGTGTGTGAGGGGATGGATTTATGTGTGTGTGTTACCGACAGACCAATATTAAAGATCACGGCTTGCTTTTTCATTATAAGTCAGTGTGTGGTTTCATGTGCAGATCATTACCATGCGACTGCAGGTTCTGCATTTGTATGAGACTTGCATGCAGTCTTGCATCTGTATGGCTTTCATTAGATCATTACCTGTGTGTGCGTGTGTGTGTGTGCCCAAAGGTATAAAAACTGAATTTTCCCACGAAGACGCATCACTTGCTCTTTACCTGAATCACCCAGTGACTTGCACTTGGCACTTGTTGGGGCTCTCGATGCCCCTGATCTGTCGCGCCCCTCGCATTGTGCCATGACAAGGACAAATTGCACCCGCCGCCTCTTCTACAGACCTTTAGGTTTCTAGTTTCATGGTAGCTTGGGAGGGAGAAAGATGAGGCAAATTCTCTTGTCCATTTTGGGAGGACCTGAGCTGAATTGGCGATCAACGACTCTTGTGTTCTAAGAACTGGTAACATTTTCCCAGGCAAGGAGAAAACCCCAGCGAGGCCTTTGATTGCCTGGGCTAAGAGGTTTCTTTTCCAAAAGCCTCAAAGGTGCAAACAATAACAGATAATTAATAAACTGAAAGCCTTATCAGATGAAAATATTCAATGGAAAACATGCTTGATAAATTGCAAAATATAGAATAACGTTTTTATAGAAAGCGTCATGTCATGAAAATATCACTAATCTTCAATGAAATTCCCATATATATCTCATTGTTGTGAAGACTAGACATAAACCTGGAAGTCTACAGGGTATGACCTCAGGGATTTTACATTTACATTATAAATGAAACATCTTTTTCACCATCCGGATGATGCAGGCGCAGATTTAAAAAAAAGGAAAAAGGGAAGGATAATTGAATGCAGCCTCTGTTGGACATTTTAGACAGAACAAATTTCCCCATGATAGTCCAAAAAAACCTTTTCATGCCTGAGAACTCTTCTTTCCACTGTGTCTCCCAGCTAACGTTTAACTAATTGTCTGTCTATCTGCTGGCCTTGGCCTCAGATTGCTGCTGTATTCTGAGCAGAGCTCTGCTTTCTGGAGACTAGCAGGGAATCTGTGCCAATGACACTGATTTTTAAGACAATGGAAAAAATTCTGCAGGTCCCAGTACACTCATTTTATGTGGAGAGTTTCAAAAGACAGGACCAACCCTTCATTAATATTTATTCCACACCTTAAAACTTAAGTCCAGAAATATAAAAAAAAACAAAACATGTTTTTGTTCCTCTCATAAAGCAGCGGTGCTTATGGGGCAAGGTGCAGAGAGCGTACACTGACCTGCTGGTTCCTCTGTGCTGCTCACCACAGCTGTGGGGCTGACCACTGGGATTTCTGCAAAGCACACCAGAAACAGTCATCTCGCTGGTTAAATGCACATTCTTACCTTTCAAGTATGGTCTAAATGATCTGGCTCTGTGGCTGCTAACAGTGCATGAGCAGTCAAAGAACCGATGCATGTCTGAATTCAATAAACGTAATTCCTGAGACATTTACGAATATATGAATACGCCCACAACAGAATACAAAGTTTCGGCTAATCACAAGGGGGGAAAAAAACACACCAGGCTTGTAGTGCTGTAAGTTTGGATTGTGACTTATGTCAACAATGCACACAAGAACACACGGGGGATTTGCAGTCAGACATGTTAGATAAACACTGACAGAGATACTTATTGGTGGTGAAAGGGAAGAAGAGCTCAAACAAACCATGAATTCCACAGACCAAAGCGGTGGTTTCGCCAACATTTTAAGGGATACGTTGAAAGATCTGTGTAAGTCTAGGAATGAAATGTATGTCTGATGATCCCATTACGGCTTTCAGTAGATGCCATAATCCAGTTACGAAGAAGTCAATCTGTTCAAAGCTCACGCTCGATACCTCTGGCTGAGAACGTGTCTGCATTAGATTTGTGTCCTCGCAAAACAGATGCTGGGTCGACATGGCGGTGTGACTCTAATGCAAGTGTAGACAAATGGACAGATGGCACGGGGCAAATTTTGGTTGGATCATCTTGAGACAGATACAGCGCTCCCTCCCAGTGCCCGCTGGCTGTTCTGGAGCTCATGGAATACCTCCAGGACCTCACTTGTAATTGTATTCAACTTTCTAATACAAATGCTGCCACTAACAACGGGCTCTCTGCTTCAACCGCAGTCACTGGAACGCTGGCGTTGCCTCCGTCCTTGAGATCTGCTTTTCATTGGGAGGCTGACGGGTTTAAACCATGCTAGCAGGACAGTACCGGTGGGCGGTTGTTGGAGCGGGAAAAGGAACATTTGTGTCTCTGAAATCATGGACACCCCAGCATCAAAAACAAACAAGGGGCGGGAGCTTAGTGAAGGCAGGCGCAGCTGCTGGAAGGAGTTTGGCGTCCGAGTGCCCTTTACGGTCACATCTTGTGAAGATGGACGGATGATGAGAGGATCATTCAAATGAGGGCTGCCGCCATCATACTAATTGGCTGCTTAAGAGGCTTGTCTTCCCACCACGAGGCCACAGACACGCATTCACAGTCATCACGATTACCGACAACGTGTTTGTTCACATAAGTAGATTAGGACTGACTGGAATATTTATCATGGCCCATGTCTTATTTCAGATTGAGAAAACATCATTAGTCAACTTGGACTATGAGACGAAGCTAAGGAATTACTGAAATGGGCCCATTCAATTAAGGCACTCTTGTTGTTCTGGGTCGGTTCAGTGGTGTTCGTTAAGGGCGGGGCCTGCCATGCACGACTACAGTTGTTTCCTCCATCCGCCATCTGCTGCAGAGCTGCGTGTCAGGGAACCGACATGCCAGCGTGTGGCTCAATACAGCGGAAAATGCCACAACGCTAGGTGGTAGATTTGTTTTGTTGGAAAGTGTGTATACTTGCCTGGCAGGCAGTGTGCTCTAAGCTTGTTTTCGATTACGCTCCTTAGTGTACGTTCCAGGCAACTGGCGAGTTTCACAATCTACACACGCGCATAACTTGCATGGCATAGGAAATTAAAAAGCCGCAGAAGCCGGTGCGTGTCCCGCGGGGCGGCGACCGTTTACGGCAAGTAGAACAACAAGAGTCAAGAGTTCTGACACCAGAAGCTTTGTATGCAGCCACACTAACATTTTAGTGTGTGTGAGAGCGTGTGTGACTCACTGATGCAGGGGGCGACGGGGGAACGGCTCTGCTGGTAGCCTTTGGCGCAGCGGTTGCAGGTGATGCCAGTGACGCCATCCTTGCAGGGGCACTGGCCTGTGGTCTGGTTGCACGTCTTGCCTGCAGCACCCACAGGGTGGCAGTCACAGGCTGGGGGGGGGGGCAGCAGGTGTGAAAGGAGAGAGAGACAGAGAGAGAGAAGTTTATTGAAGATCTATAGCTCGACGCTGGCATGGTCGCGACAGCAGATTTTGTTTGTTAGGATGTTAAATCTTGTGGCGCTGGCCCGGTGACATCGCTACGCTGTGCCGTCACTTCCAGAACCTCCAGCCAGCGTCCAGCCCATGCCAACAGCAACAAGCAGTGCCCGGGTCACCTTGTTTTTGTAAAGCTTTTATAGGGTTTGATGGTTCTGTGCAAATTTCTGAAACATGAGGCTTTTTTTTTTTTTTTTTTTTTTTTTTTAGGCGTTTAAGGAACTGCTGCGACGGTTTCAAACCTACCGAGCGAGGAGCCGCACAAGACACAAGAGAAGGTGGCAGAGAGGATGAAACTAAATATTGTGAGTGAGAGGGGAAGCAGAGGACTGGAGAGAGTGTTTTAGTGCAGTCCAAACAGAGCCTCCTGTGTGTCACCAGCATAAACAACCATGAATCTAACCAAACTACTCTGTTAAAACAAAATAAGCATTTAAAAAAATGCATACTTAAAATTTCACAGCAGTCCAGTCAAACAAATAAATGATCAGCATACATAATACTGATAACATGTGGTTTCTTCCACTGAGTTGTGTTGCTGGCTTCTTTTTTGTGTTTCTTTTCCTCTTTTGCTGCCATAGCTCGGTCTTACTACCTGTTGACTGGACATGGGGGGGGTTCTGAATGACTGAAACTAACCCCAAAGTGATGGTGTGTCTGGAAGCGTGGTTAGAGGGGATTAACCGCAGTAAAGTGCCTCAGAAAACACATTTTCCTTTTCCGGCAGGGCCGAGCGGTGCACAGGTGTCGAAGTGGCTGCGATCTGTTTGAAGCCGGAGCGGAGACATAAATCTGATGTTTCAGCGTCCGTGCAAAATCCTCGTTATTTGAGTCACGCGCTTTGTGAATGAACTGAGGAAAATACACAGAGGAGGCTGTCAGAGGTCAAATCAAGCCGTCTCTGGACTTTTCCTCTGTGCTCACATCTGCTCCCACCCTCGTTCATCCGTGTGAGCTGAAACCTGATAATAAAACAAGCTGTGACACATAAATGTTCTCCATCCACAGCGTCACGGATCACTTGGACTGTGCTAATAACCAGAAAATTGTTTTGTGTTTTAAACCACAGGTTTGAGGTTGCTACCTGCAAAACAATAAACCGGGAGCAGGGTGATCTATGTGACACGAGGCAGAAGAGGCCATTGTTTCCCCCCAATGATCCCTAACCAGTACACAACATCAACTCAGTCTGCTCAACATAAACAAGTCGCAGGCAATGTTAGATGTTCTCACTTCCCTTCTAAACAATCACAAGCTGTTAAGACTTCAGAGTTTACTGCCTGTGTGGCTACACTGCTCAGTAAACAACCCACAAATGCCAGGTCTGAATGGGCCGTAAGAGGCGGGATGGGGGTGGTTGGTGTCAATCTCCACCCCCAGCCTTCCTCCTTGAACTTTTTTTTCTGAAGTTTTATGTGCAGGGGCTCGGGCCAGTTAAGACGCAGTAAAAACATCCTCAGAGGCTGATGACTTTTCAAGCCTTTTTTTTTTTCTTTTGCGCCTGCAGACAGGACAGGCACCACGTTGGTCTTCGGTCCTTTGACAGGCGTTTGTTCCCTTTAGATGATTTGTGTCGCTCCGCGTGCTTTTGTGTGTGCAAATGAAGGTAATTTAAGGAAGGTTGGTGAAAATCCAGTAAAAAGAAGGGGCTACAGTGCATCAGAGGGGTTGTTTTTTAAAAAAATATATTAAAAATCTATTAAACCTACAAGACTGTTGAACTAGCTGAAGAGTTTTGAAGACTTCTAGGACATTTGTGTTTGTGTTGTAACCAGATTTTAAATCAAAGTCTTCTTTTCTCTGCTTTTGCTCTTTTCACCTTAACAAATACAAAATCTGTGTTTAAAGAGCATATTCTCTTGTAGCCATAGGCCATGTTCTCTATCACAAACCTACAATTACTTTGAAAATTCTTTTCTGACAGCAAATATCATCGTGCCCTAATTCAGTAGGATGCTTTAAACAGACATCCACTGTGGTTAATATTGGCCTGCGTTGCATCACGTGTGCTGAAGTCTCCTCTAAATGCCTTTAATCAACGTCCCTTGTGATAGGAGATACAGATACCAGCTGCACCGCTTGGATTGAAGACGTCGTGTGTTGCAGCCAGACCATGTGGTGGTTGCCATGTTGCTTTTATTTTTCTGATGGTTTAATGCTCCTGACACTTTAAAGGGCTCCAGGAGCAGCTGGTGTCTGTGCAATTCCAGTGCACGGCTAGAGGCCTCATCTTGAACAAGGGAAGCAGAGTGTATGTTACGTATACAGGGACTACTACTGCTTGGACTTATGTTTTATATCTTATGAATTTTTAATCGCTCCCAAGTCTGTTTGCCACTGCTGCATTCCAAAATATCACATAAAAACCATTACAAACAGACATTATGGTCACCTAATCAACCTATGGTACACATCTGCATGTGACCTATGGAGTCACAGTAGTTTTAGAAGCATATATTCAACATATTCACGCAATAGTCAATGATTTTTACAGTCCCTTCCTGCATTTAGGATTATGCATTAGAATTTTTTTTTTTTAGATCATATTGTCTGTACATGTCTATCAACATGCACAGTCCTGCTGTTTGGCTTAACATACTGGAAAAAACTTCTCTTCCATTTTAGAATTAGTGTGGCCTGATGATGTAAAGATATCCTGGATATGGTCAGCTTGTATCGGCCTCAGGTCTTATTAGAAACAGACATGGAGTATTTGTTCCTCCAGAGCCAGTGCTGCTTTTTTCCATGTCTTTCTTCTTCTGTGTTTTATTCCTTCAAATCAAAGATGCCACACTCCGGCCACACTGACCTATCCCCTTCCAGATAAGGAACTGCTCCAAATCCCAGTATATCAGCACTGTGTTTAGCATATTAGTCTCCATATGGATGGTCTCTTCCCATCAGTATTTTAGTGCTGTAGCAGCATCAAACTATTGATTTTGAAGGGAGGTGAGTGGAGGTTTTGCCATCTTATGAGAGACAGCCCAACATTTGAGCACATTCCATGTCGTCCCATTTCTACACTTGGTGTTTGGTTGCCGCTTGATGTGGCTGGAAAGCCAAAACTAGTGGGACACGACCGCTCTGAAATTTCACCCATTAGATTCATCTTCGCAGCTATGAAACATTGGCAGGTCTCACAGCTCTTTTATTGAATGTTCTGGATGAGTCTTTACCTTCATCACCAGAATTGAAAACACTCCCCCCTGCTATTGATTTGAATATTTTCCTAAGTAACAAGCACAGGAAACTACTGTTGTTTTTGCAATGGCTCCAACAAGACAGAACAAATGATTCCAGCATAAAATCAGGCTGAAATATAATTGCTTTAAATGCAAAATGCAGTAAAACACATGTTTCCATAAGAAACATTCTGGTCAAGCAATGATATTATGTGGTGCGTGTGGTAGAGGGAGATGTCTAGAGGAGGGGCAGACATGTTTCAGCCAGAGAGCAAATCAGACAGCTGAGATTTCCTAATGTGAAGGGTACGATGACATTGTGTGTTTCTAATCATAACTTATTACTTATTGTAAATCTTTCTAGAATTGACACAATAAGACAAATATTATTGAAGTTAGAACATCTCAATCAGCCTTTGTTTAAACACTTAATAAACATTTAGCACAGCATATTGCCAAATTAAATGTCAAAGTGATCTTAAAGTTATAATCCCTGACATTTTCATATAAATATGTATTCATTGTGCTACTCTATTACTGATTGATATAACAGAGGAGCCATCCGTGTTTGTATTAGGAGTTGTAAACATAGGGTGGTTGGTCAATCTTTCCCAGAAAAATGGTGCTTATAAAGTGTTTTATTTTTCAGGCGGAGGCAAAGAGAACATGTCATCAAAATGCGAATTCCTAGTTTAACGAACTCTTCAGCTATGACTCTCTGGATTGGCTTCTTACCTTTGCAGGCACGTCGGTGAGTGATGGGTCTAGCCATGTCTCGGTAAAAGCCTTCCTTGCAGTAGTGGCAGTGGCGGCCTGCAGTGTTGTGGCGGCAGTTCATGCACACACCTCCGCTCTTCCTCCCCGACAGCTTATACAGCTCCATGTTGAATCGACACCGGCGCGCGTGGAGGTTGCAGTTGCATGCTGCAGAGGGAAAAGGGTTAACGCTGTCAGCTGTATAAATGCATTAGCAGATTATGAGAAGAGTGAAACATTATTTTCCGGAAAATTCCCTGCAGTCTAAATATCAGACGCTGTGTTACAGGCAAATATATTACATTGTGTATATTATAAGAGAGCTGGGAGAGATTTTCCAGCGAGGCAGTGGTGAGTGGTTTATAATCCGCACTGTGGCTCTGTGCTTGGCTGCTTTTCCAGTGCTCATCAATCAAAGGTGATATTTGCAGGGCTCATTTTCTCCATTTCATAATTAATGAATCTGGCTTCTCTCAGCCCATCAGTTATTAATCATTGGAAAGAGATACATTAATTTCAAAAGTCACAGATGAGCAAAGACTCCTAAGATCTAATAAAAGTGAGCCCGGTTCAGAAAAAAGGAATGAGCTTGGGCTAGTAGTCTTCAAAATGAGCCAGGCCGCACAATAATGGTACATACATCCTAGAAAGCTTCCTTCGGTTCCACTTGAACTCCAACTGATTGCTTTATGCCTCATCAACTCACAACAATTTCCATCAATATATGTCTGATAACAATGTACATAAGGAGATTTGCATTTGTGAACTTTAATGAGAAAAATGGCCTGCTTTTGACTGAGGACATCAGAGATGTTTAAAACAAAAAGCTAATCTAAAAAACAAAACAAAAAATGGCTGCTTATAAAAAAATATCAAGTTTAATAAGACACATGGCAGCAACTGTCAGAGACCCCACCAAATTACCTTCAGGAAGGTCGCTTTGGAAAACATTACATTATTATTACTACATGACTTGTAGTGTTGTGATAGGGAATCTTGTAGTAATTTTATGCTACATGACAATAATTTATGTGATCCTTCTGTTTGGCACATGCCATTACATAAATATTCCAGGGGTGAATTTCAGGCTGTTCATCCTGTCGAGGAGGACCTGAGCAGCCTTTCGGTCTTCTACAAAGTACATAATCTTTGGAATCATGTTTGAACGCTGATCTAAGTCTGAGGAGTCTGGGGGTTCTTGACTCTGAGCTCTCAGCTCTCTTCAAGTCCTGTAATTCTGTATTTGCATTGGAGAATCAGACAATCACACTTGCTTGGAGGCCCTTCAAGAAGAGTAACCAAGTTGAGTCCCTCATCCTCTCTAGCTGAAACAGGCCCCTGCTGCCAAGGGGAGATCAGCAGCTGCATTAAGCTCAACATTGCCTGAAATGTTGGATGAGCTCTTTACAGTTGATCAAGCTGACTGTTAATGACACAGGGTGGAGAATCATACATGTGTACAGTAAATTAAGAAAGTGTAGCCTATGAGACGGACCTGGCACCAAGTCGGGAAAGAGGCCCAGCTTTCCCAGGTTCCAGACCATGGAGAAAAAAAAAGGAGGTGGGGGGCACATTCCCAGACTGTTCCCAACTCCATTTGTTTATGCAGGCAAACTTGTACATATAGTAATGTTGCCATTAATGAAACACTGTTTCACATATGGATCCATATCAAGGTAGTTAGTGTGAGATACTGGCCAAAAATAAGAGCTGACCGTTAGCTGAAAGCTCGAGTTCTGTATGTTAATACATCAATACAGCAGCTATGTATGATTCTCTGATTAGCTTCATCTGTCTGTGCCTCTAATGTGTGTGCATGTGAACACTTAAAGAGCCTGTCAGAACCTCTACTGAGGGGTGTATGTGACGAAGAGCACAGCAGCTCCAGAGAGAGCGGCGCTGGTGCTGGTGGCCGGTGTGATTATGATCAAGCATCTCACACACACACACAGCTGTGAGCACTTGTGTCCATTAACACCTTGTAGCACAACATGAAAGCAGCGCGTCACATTTTCTCCTTTGCAAAATTACTGGCGGCCCTCTCACGGCATCGTCTCCACTTTCTGACTGCTAACAAGATCAGGCAGCAAAGTCCGAGGCAAGAGAGGTTTGAAATCTTTGTGTTCAAGTGTGGAAAATGTAAAGAAAGCCTCAGAGCTGAATATCATGTGTCGAAGTGATGGCTGGGAATGACTTTTACAGCCAGGTTGATTACATGAAAACGTGTATGGAAATGGTCAAGTCAATAAAAAGCAACTGAGAACAAATTTCAATTTGTGCACCTTTGTGGTGTACATGCGGTTTGCAGCTGAGCTGCAGATGCCCAAAGATCCTGGAATGTTTATGGGTTTGTTTTGAAGTGCTTGGGTGCATGCATTCACACATGCACGCCCCGAACACACACACCCTGGTTTGACAACCACAGCACCCACTAACCCAAATTAGACTCAGTGGGGATAACTGAACACTGCTGAAGGTCATTCTTCAGTTCATTAACACACTAAAGCCCCGCTTGACCAAAGAAAGGGACCAAAAATGAGTATGTATGTATGTGTATGTGGTGTCACATAAGAAAATAAATACACTGTTAACTCCTCCAGTTCATCCTTCAATTCAAATGTTCATAAACCATTTTCCTCTACCCTGGAAATCAAAGACAATCTGCCATATACGATTGTTGGGAGGAAATTACCTGGAAAATGTGACTATCTAAAATAATTGTGCTGAAACATTTGTCCTCCTCATTAGTTTATGGCTGGCCTTGTCTTGACTTGCTCATTCTGTTGAGGTTCCCTGGCAGATGATTACTTTATTGGCATATCAATTCTGTTCCAGCATTCATAGCAGGTACTTCAACAAGTTAATGTGCTCTGAACAACCTCAGTTACTGATCTGTCAAGTGTACTACGACAAATTGGCCCATAAAGACTGAAAATGAAATTCAACTGTTTTTGTGGAGTGCTCCACTTCTCTGTTTCCCTCCATATGTTGATGATAAATCTGCCCTCATTTTTCCCTCACTTTGAGCAAAGTCGAGCCGGTAAAGCACAGCCAATTGATCTTGGATGACTGTGGAAAACCCAAACCTTGTAGCTAAAATTGGTCCCACCACTGCCCCGTCCAGACCTGCTGCAGCCCCCTTGGGTGCCTTCCATGCTTAGCCAAACAGCCTCTACTCCTGGGCTGCCATCATGCATATGTGTGCTTGTGCGTGTCTGTGTATTTGGGCTGAGTTCCGCCTGACTGTTCCAGCCACCTGCTCAGGGCACCGGGGGTAACACTCAGTTAATTGGCTCCTTATTAGAGCCAAGGAAGTATACAGTGCAGACAAACACACTCAGACCAACCACAGAGAGACACCAGGGGTATAAATCGAAAGGCCTGAACCTCAATACTACTCGTTGATTGCACTAGGTACATACAAGATTTCAAGTCCAGAACTATTCGACCTGCGTTTGCACCATGGCCTGCAGTAATAAAGTCTTTCTTTCTCCAGCTCTCCTTCCATAAAAGCAGCATCTTTCTCTTCTGCACTGTGTCACCATTCCATTTGCTGGTTTTGACAGTCCAGCCTCGTAACGCCAGGTTTTTGGAGGCCTTTTGAACTGGGACTACTCACTACTCATTTTTCTCCCACCATTCCTTCTCAGCCCTCATACTCTCACTCTGTTGCACCCCCCCACCCCCTTCTCTCTGGATGGCATCAGGCAGGGAATGATTTTAACAAGATTAAGCTGGACGGCTGCCAGGCTAGGAGGCCTGGTGTCAGTGGAGAGCTGAGTCCTTCGCTCTGTTCTGTCTCACTGGTCCACTTCACTTCCCCACATCTAAACATTGTTATCTCTGTTCTGCCTTTGCCCTCACTGTCTCAGTTGCTTGGTTTGCCTTTTTTTCTGTGGGCATGATCGCAGAAGCTGACTTTTGGGCAGGCACATTATCGCGACAAATCAAGCTAAAATAAGATTGATTGTGCAGCACATCCATGACGTGCCTTCCAGGAGGCACGTGTGATGCCTGGACTTCAGAAATAGAAAGTGACAGATGGAACCTGGTGTGTAAATTTACCACTGTGAGCCACAGATGACAGTAGAAATGGCGAGTAAGGCCGTCAATGGCCGGGGTTTTTGTTTGGAGGGAGCCAAGCTTAAAAATACATTCAAAAGTTGAGATGACATTATCTAGATAAGAAAATTGAGGTGTCAAAGAGGCTCATGCCCATCCACAAACAAAGGTTTATCAGGCACCAACAGTAAATGCTCAATAGTAAAAGTGTTGCTTCCAAAATTTCTACATTTCCCAACATGCACCTCTCCCTCTCTGCCTGCCAAAAGCATTTATCTTTTAAACACCATCTCGGGAGCTTTCACTCAGTGTTCACATTCAATCAGATCTTTGCTCGGCCGGGTCATGGCAATGGCGGCTGATTAGCTTATGTTAGCCACCAAACCGCAGTGAATGGCTGTGTAGAGATTGTCGTGCAGTCACTGTAAACAAGAAAATGTATATTTTTCCTTAACAGCCTCGGAGTCTCGCTTCCAGCGATGCCGGCTCACAGCCAGAAACCACATATTTTCTCAGGCAGTGGTGCACAGAGGCCTTCAATCGTGTGAAAGGAGACAAACTGTTACGAAAATATAACAAACAATGAGAGCAGAAAAAAAAATCAGTAGAGAGAAATATCAAAAAATACATAACAACAAACAGTTAGGAGGCAGGGAAAGGATGAGGCAAGATTAATCTTTGACAGGAGTTGGTTACACGAGGATGAAGAACAGTTCCATAGCGGCGACACCTCAGGAGGTAATTATTACCATCTGCAGAGGAGAGCTAAGGAGCCGGGAGAGGTGGGCATGCAGCGGCTCCCATCAGTTTGCTTTGGCACAGGGATGAAACACTACATCACACAACCAGATTACATGTGGCGCGCACGTATGCACAAATGCAGGGAGATGAACATGCACACACAGACGCAGACTCTCTCTGGGCCTCAGGCTGCTGCAGAGAATTTCCTGAGGAGAGGCGAGCAGTCATGAATGCTGTTACATGATGCTTTGCCGTTCGGTTCAGCGTTCTCTGATTGCTACAGAAACATTACAGGAAGCTTTGCAGAATGAGCAAAATATCTGCCTTTGTGGGAAGGACAAAAATGAGGAAAGCAGGGTAATGACAAAAGCAATAAAAGAGAAAAGAGAAGCGAAAAACAATCCAAAATGACCAAACCCTGATGATAATGTAGACCTATGACACACATTACCTCACGCGCACACACACACACACACACACATACACACACACACACACTTGCATGCACACACTGCATCTTGGTTGTTCCAGTGTCTCCTGCTCACTCCCCCAGGGACATCACTTCATAAAGCTGCTGATTTTAGAACAACATTCCCTGACTGTGTAATTATTGCAAAACACATGCAAAGTTTTTCTTTTTTTAAAATCACTTTTGTTCAGCACCTAAATCCACCACCACCAGTGCATTTGTGCATTGCGGTGTAAGTAATTGATGTGTCAATTCCTTGTGAGCCTCCAGCGACAGGCGGCGTAGAGGGTGGAGGGGTGGGAGCTGTCTTTAAGTCATTTAACACAAGTAATAGCACAGCGCATACATGTAATGATGTGGTGGAAGTTCTGGCTTTGCTCATCTGTGTTTTGAAAGTAACTGAGTTTCATGTCATTTAGCATTTAATTTTTTTCAGACCACAGACTTCCAGTGTGTGAGATCTTTAAGGATCTATGATCAGAAATCAAATAAAAGATAGAGAAACATGCTTTTAATAACTTCAACACATCATTTATGGGCTTTCATTCACATCAGATAAAAATAAATACATTTTGTCACATGTGCCCCCCATGGATGCTTTGCCATGTGACCAAGAATTAAACAGAAACCAATACAAACGTCATTATTTATTATTATTATAACTATTACTATAATGAGTTATAATTGATTCAATTGTTTGAATTTGGTGAAGTCAATAGAATTTTTAGATAATTTCTACATATATATATATATATATATATAAAAAACACAAACCTCTAGACTGGGAATACTTGTGGACGCAAAAGTGGGCACATTAATTTTGTTCCTGGGCAACCCTGAAAGCTGTGTAATGTGGTAATTTAAAGTAATTTCACTTGTAATCAAAGAATGATGTGTGGTAAGAAGAATGTGCACAACCTCAGCTGTTTAGGGGGTAAAAAAGTGAAATATGGTGTTGTTTTAAGGACTGAGTTAAGCCTAAAAGTGTCTCGACAAACTTGCACTATGACTAGAACATGGATCTAACCTCTGCTTGCCCTTGTAGGAGATTTTGAGGGGAGGGGCGAGCTAATGGTGTGAAATGGCCAAGGCCTAGTTTGAAATTCTAATCAGCATCAAATAACCATCTGCCCTCTAGTCATTGCAATGAAAAGAGCAAAAAAAACAGAGGAATGAATTTGCGCTTCTGTGGTCTTCAGAGTTTCCACAGCTCTGTACAGATCTGAGGTCTGATCATGAGCTCTGTTCCTGGCTGGCCTCTTGCTTTGACACACACACCTCCGCTGGATCACAGCGCTTCCCCTAAGAAACCCATCTGTCAAATCCCCCCTAATTCCAGCTAATAGGTTCCAAAAAAACAGGGGCCGAGCCCACTAAAAACCACAAGCTTCCACGAAAAAAAAGTTCGAGTTGGCTCCTGAAAAGGTTTGCAGCTTTGAAATCTGTCTTCTTTTGCATCGCTTTTCTACGGTAAAAATTGAATTCAAATGCAGTGACTCACTCATTAGCAGGGAACACATGAGCTAATAACCTGACTGCGCAACAGGTAATTCGTTTTTAGATGTTCGTTATAATTTGTGGGATTTTCGTGAGGCGGTGACTCCACAGAAGCTACTCATTCGGTTATGGTTCTAATTTCCCTGGAAAAAAAAACATGAACCCTGGGCGACTCACTGGAGACAATACATCAAAATGTAGTGTTAAAATGGCAAAAATGAAACCAAAACACTGCAGAAGATCCTTGAATAGCCACTCAACTACAACCACAGCTCATCAACCACAGATCATCTCCATTTCTAGCAAATTAAACCAAAAAAGACGACCTTCATGTGACCGCCGTAACACTTGGAAATGGAGCCGGGTTGGCTGTTCCATTAGGAATACACTGTGTTTGACCTTGTCTCCTGTCCCAGGGCAGAGTCCGCACCAGACAGAAGAAGATCTGGGGAACAGAAGAGCTTAGCGCCAGTGCCAAACAGGGTCGTGATGGCTGCAGAAACCATCAGGCGCTAAGAGCTCTTACGCCCCCATAAATTATCATCTACTTGGGATGTCACATTGTCATTGAGTCCACAAGAGGCCTCTTCGTCTAAACGGTGGCGCGCTGTTATGGCACAGTCCACTGGCCTATATTTGAAGTCAGCGTCAGGGCCACACATTACAAGCCTGCCAGCAGAAAAAAAGCCCATGCACCATCAGAACCAGTAACCAAATACTCTAGCTACTATCCATCTGTTTCCTCATTCTGTCTCAGATAAATCACTGCTTTTTCCATCATGTCTCCCTCAATACAAACAGACACACTCCTTTACAAGGCTGCCCTCCCTGACTACTAGAAAAGGGATTTATAAACCAACGTCTTGAAGTGGAATTTGTTGCGAGGGAGGCGGCAGATGGAGGGTGTATGTGTGTGGCTTGTGTCTGGAGACACACAGACGGTTGCTGCATGTCAAACATGTCAAGCAGCAATGTGACCGTTGGGTCTGGGACACTGCTCTTGATATACAGTACAAAATACATTCAGTCGTTGCTGCTCAGTAGTAGAGTACAACCCCCCCACATGAACGTTAAGAGCATTGCGACACATATCAGCAGCATATCATTTCTCAAGGGCGGACTCGGAGGCGGGTGTGAAACAGCTATCGATTCAGCTCTTTCTCTGGCTGCTTTACATTCCTCATTACCCACAATCCTCACCCTGTCAACTTAACCCCATCACCATCCCACAAAGGATCATGACCTCAGCCCAACCTCCTCAGTCCTCCTCCCAGCCCAAACAGCCGCAGGGCCTCACAGAGGCTCTCGTGACATCTCCTTGGCTGTGTAACTTGCCACTCAAGTACTTGGCTAATCTAAATATGCACACCTCGTCGCCTCAGAGTTGCGACTGAAGGTTTCCCGCTGCGGCCTGTCATTCGTCCACAGCATCAGAATGAAACGTACTCGGCAGGGGTGGATTGTAAGAATGGGCTTTAATATAGACTCAGAAGCCCTTTAAAAGTTCTCCTGCCACTCAGTGAATATTCTGGAAACATTTCTTCCAGGATAAGCTGTAAAAAGAGGTTTGGAAAACAAAATAAGGGACATCTGGGAGTAACTACTTGGCATGCTCAAATGTGTGATCAGGTATAACGTGCAACTATGACCGGCCTGTATCAACACTGGGATTAGGTCATCATTGTTGGCCGGAGCAGGCGGGCGCTTTACTCCAGAAGTCATGGATGGAAGTGACATGTCAGGCCCGTAGAGAAGAAAGCTACGGGAAGCGGGTGTAACATTTCGGAAACGGCTACGGGACATTTGAAAAAGGGTGTGTGGAAAACTGAGTGCATGAACACACTGAGGGATTTACAGGATATTGTTGTAGAAAGGGCAGGGTGTGTATGGGTGGAAGTGTGTGCCTGTATCTCTGAGCTGAGTAAGTGGAGGTGTCAAGGAGGGAAGAATGGCCAAAATATGGTGGATTTGGCATGGGAGGTTTCAGAGTGGAACCTTGGATAGGTTGGCCCATTTGGCGTCTGAACTCCTCTGGCGGTGTCACTTCCCGCTCTAAACAGATCTAACACAGTTCAACACTCAATATGACGGCGGGCCGGTACACTGAATAATTATGACACGTTAGAAAAATATAGGCTGTTTTTAAAGCTGTTTTCTTTTTCTTGTTTTTTCACTAGCTGTAATTTTATTTCATTAGGGGTAAACAGTGAGGAAGGGGACAGCAGGTTTTTAATATGGTTTTGTTTTCCTACCCAAACACATTTTGTGACAGACTTAATTGACCTAAAATGACATTGCACCTACTATGACGGGTTATGTTAACACACCAGTGTTGTTAAAGCAGCCAATATGCCAGAGGACTAATTTCTGAACACACGTGGTTAAAACACATCTGAATCCGAAATCAATGTTTTCTTTAAATAGAACAACCAAGCCCCTATTATTTTATGGCTTGTATAATTATTGTCTAATAAAATACAAGCGTAATCAATCTACATTTAAAAAATTACCACAGAAACATAATTCCACATGGCATCATTTCAGACCTTGTCTGGGCAATTTTCATGAAGTAAAACGTGGTGTGAAGTCAAAGCCAACAAAACCAAATGACATTATTTGATGGATTAAATGAAACAGCGAACCAGTGAGTCACACTGTTGTCATCTTTATCCCTGATTGTGAAAAACTGTGATTTCTCTGTGGAGGACCAGTGAATACAGGTCATGCTGTTGGGAAATGCAAAAGGAAGGGATGGGCTTCTCGAAGATGTTGCCAGACCTGCCAGCTGAACTGCTGCTACCGCCGCTCTCAGTCCTCACCTGTGTAAACACAAACTCATCTGGTATGTTCTGGGAAAAACTCCTAATTGCCCCTGTGACAGCCGACCACAGGTCAGACTTTTTAAGAATGTCACCCCTGCTTTCCCGGTGTGCGCACTTTTAATTTGCGTGACTGATTTTATTATATCCTGAAAATAAGTGGTGAGGAGTTCATCCAAGACATAAATATAGTGTGTGAGAAGTAGAAGCGCTCATGAAGGATGACACATGCAAGGCGGGCGACTTACGCAGGCACTCGTTGGCCTCGCGGGCGTTGGCCCTCTGCCAGGGCCGGTCATAGTGAAAGGGCTTGCAGCGGTCGCACTCGGGCCCCTCCGTGTTGTGTTTGCAATCGCACACCAGCTTCCCTTCCTTGTCTTTCAGGCAACGGGACGCGTGTCCGTTGCACTTACACCTGCCGCCCACCTGGAAGTCGCTCACCGCGTAGAAATATGCGGGCAGCGTTGCCGTGGCCCCCGCGGGGTCGTCATCTCTCCCTCCGTTGTTGCCGCCGGGCCCCAGACCCAGCTCTCTGGGCTGCTGAGGGCGGCTGAAGACCACGCGGATATCGGTGACGGTCACCCAGTCCTGGAGGACCGGGCTGTTATCAAAGTCTTTCCCAGAGGGTCTTCCGTCTAAAGTGCTGAAGGCGATGAGGCCTCCAGAAAGGGGGTAGAGGTCAGTGTGACCATCTGTGCACAGCGCCTCCTGTTCGTTCTGCTTGGTGATGGTAGCTTTATTGGGCCGGTTGTACATACGCCGACACTGTGAGGAGTAGAACTGGTAGGACATCCAGGTCTTGCCGTAGTCCATGCTCTTATAGATGGCAAGGGACTCGGGTCTTGGTGAGCAGAACTGCAGGCTGACATAGGTGATCTCAAACTTTTTACCCAGCGAGAGGGTGAGAGTAACATTATGTGGTGAGGTGTTCAGGTTCTCAGACTGCCAGCAGGTGAGGTTGTGGGCTGAGTTCAGGTCAGTGAGGTAGGAAGCAGGGTGTGCGCGTCGTGGGTCAGCTGCATCACAGATTTGGCATGTGCGCACAGATGGACGATCGTCGCCTCGCTCCACTACGCTGCAAGAACGGGAAGGTGGCCGGCCACAGACGCTGGACACCGTCACCTCCTTGCCGAAGGCAGCGTTGATAAATTCTGGGATACATCGGCGGGCAGCACCTGTGTCATCGTAGCAAGGGTCCTGAGGCATCTGCTGCCCCGCAAAAGGGTTGGTGGCACTGTGTGTGGAGGCTAAGCACGCCAGAATGCAATATCCCAGCAGACTCCTCCAGGGTTCCCTCATCCTGACCAGAGGGTCTGTGTCTGAAACCAAGTCTGTGCTGGTGATCGGAGAAGTCTTTGTGTGTGCACCAAGAATCAGTGTGAGTATGTGTGTGTGCGTGCTTCCGTGCGTGTGTGTAAATGTGAGAAAGTGTGTTGCAGTCTGTGCGTGTGACTTTCACCTATGTGTTTATAATTATGGGTGTCTGAGCTCAGTGACCCTCCACTTCGGGGCTAGCCAGAGCCCTTCCTGTGAGAGAGAGAAACAAACACAAAGGTCAGAGTCTGTGTTTTTACCATAAAAGGATCTGATATATAAAAGTGACACTGGAATTTTACTGTATTTTACAGTATAAAAATAGGCTATAAAGAAAATGAAATTCTGTACTTTGAATTTTACCAGTGGCTCTTTCATTGACTAAAAGCCTGTCAGAAGCGGAGGAAAGATGTGACCATTTAAAGAGAGACATTAGAGGTTACGATCGACTGCGTCCAGAATTTCAATGCCGGTCTCTCATTCAGTGCTTCCGTTCGGTTCAAACCCAGCCAAGCCTTCTGGACATGCTTGAGCAGCATGGCAGAAGTTACCCTATAATCCCTGATGATACCACAACGCAGGGCCAAGCGAAACCTCTGCAGGACGAACATGTGCTGCATGCTTTATTTTTGACTGTTTTATCAATTCCTGTGCAGAGTCAGTGAGAAATAAACAAGACAACTATAACACTGCACTGATGACCAGCATGTTCAATCACTGACACAAAAAAATCTCATCTGAAGGTCAACACAAGATTAACAACATTAAACCTAGGGAGGTGTTGGGACTGTTAAAGCTAGCCTAAATCTCTGGTACCTGGATACCAGGTTATTCAGACGCTTGCAGCTAACTGAGAAGCCCAAAAAGAGGGAAAGTTGCAGGGGTGCAGAGGGGGAAGGCTTTGGGACAAAAAAAGAGACAGAAATGTATATGAATCTTTTCCTTTGCTAATCCTCTTTTTATTTCTTTGGGTGTCAAATCTAGAAAAATCCTACTTCAAAACAGAAAGCTTAGGGGTTGAGAAGGTATCTTAACCCTCTTAGCAACGTATTTATTAAAATACAATGAATCACGGCCACCTCCTCTTACCCTCAGTCTCTTTTCTACACCGCAGCATCCCCTTTTTCAGTGTGGAAGAACAATAGGCCTTCCTTCTATCCTCTTCAGCTGAGCAGACAGACGGATTTAATGGAGGCTGAAAAACAGAAGTCTCCTTCTTCTTTTTTTGTGTATAAGGGGTCCAAAGCTAGACACCCTCCAAAAGAGCCCAACAGCCTGGTAAATAGGACCACTCGTCTGTGCTCAAGTGCTTAAACCCTGCCATGTGGCCTTTTCTTAAGCACAAATTGGGTCTTGAGGGAAAAATGTGTGAGGGACTTACCCAGAGCAGAAAGATTGCGAGAAAAAAAGAGTCAGCTGCTTATGATACTCAGTACTTGGTGGATAGTTTCAAATAGACAATTCTTCTTGAAGACTGCACAACCAGAATCCAATGCACCGTTAACTGTTTCAAATAAACGTAAAGCTTGCATGCCTGTGATGTTGCACAGAAACCGGTTTATTATTTTCACAGGATGAACGGATCCTTCCCGAAGTCCGCTCTGCAATTCTGAAAACAACATGGAAAAAAAAAAATCCTCTACCATTTCAATATGGAAAGCAGCCCGCTTATGAATGACCAGGAAGATATAGCGGTGCCAGGACAGTTGAGGACACTGATCAATGGCATGTGTGTGAGGATGAGGAGGTTACAGTGGGCATGGAGGCGCTAGTTCTTCAGCCAAGGCACTCCATCAAAAACCTGGCCATAGTAAAGTTGGCAGACCGCAGCAACCACGGGGGAGGCCATGAGCGGACAACTGATGGAATTAGCAACTTGTTTGTAGGCTTAGCTACATCAGCAGTGGGTTCATCCAAGAAGAACGGGCCGTGGGGAGAGATGAAGGAGCAGAAATGAGAAGACGGGGTAGAAATTATGACAGGTGAAGAGGGAAAAGAGAAAAAAGACGGATGTTGAGAATTACTCGGGCTCGGCTTTGACAGACATGTTGTTCAGGAAGTGAGAGGAAGTTCGAAAAGTTGTAGCAGATGAAAACCAGGCCTGTCGGAAAATCTGTGACACGCTTAAGAGACAAAAAAAAGAATACAAACAGACGTAACAAAAGAAGAGATTGTTGGGGGAAAAAAGAGGGACACATGAAGAGGAAAAGAAACAGTTTGGGGCGTGACAGTGATGGAGCGTAATGACTTGCGGGAGGGCGAGCAAGGACAGATATGGATGGAGTCAGGAGAGAGCGGAAAGTGTCAGAGACGGAGGGGGACGTTGGAGGGCAGATATAAAAACGGGAGGGAGGAATGGAGGGCAGACAGATGACAGTAGAGGGCTGCATCGGTCTGCGTCTGGACTCTGGATGACTAAATATGGTGCAGTCGGTGTGCCGCCAGGCCTGTTGGGAGATCCAGGGTCTGGTGCTGTCAGGCGCGTCTGGCAGATGAACGCGTAGGTTAAACAGAGGAACTCTTTCATCCCACTCTGTACCCTAAACTCTGTAACGCTCTGTAAGACAGCAACAACGTGAGGCTCCTAAAAGCAATTGGACTTAATCAAAGAAAAAAAACAGCAAACGATCAGCAAAGCCCCCAAACTCTCTGTCAGCCGCAGGAGGCTGTTGGCCCTGAGGGGAAGCCGGGGAAAACTATGAAATGTGAGATATCTATTTCAGCAAGAAAATTCTGCTTTCAGCGGGGACGTGGTGTTTAACAAGCCAGCAGACCCCCTCGGCGAGGGCAGACATGGCCTTTCATTAAACGTGGTTGACAGCTGCAGGTTCTGTCCATCGGAAGACCACAGAGGATGAAACGGAGAAAATGCTGGAAAAAGCTCAGCATCTTCTCGCCCCGTTTAACACGAGAAAAATATCTAGCTACTCCTCAACTAGATTCCTCTTAGTTCAATATCAACTGTAAATGTGGGCGCAGATTTATTTTATTGTGTAAAGTTGAATGAAATGTGAGATATCTATTTCAGCAAGAAATAGATATCTCAACCACCATCTATACATGGAATCTGTGCAAATGGCATCTTATTCACTGAGTGAATGGCTTTATGGAGTGGGGTGACAATTACAAACAGCAGCATTCCTCTGTGGATTAAAGACAAAAAAAAATACCATCGACTAAGCTTCTGCCCTGTTAAATAATTTGCCCATTAGTGCTGGGGATCATGGTTAAAAATATCAATATGCTGTTAAAGCTGCCCATCGCCACAAAGAAATGGATCAAATTCAGAGGTTTCACCCGTCTGTGACAACCCAATTAGAGTAGCTAGAGGATGGAGGGAAAAGGGGAGAGAAAATGGATGAAAAAGCAGTGGGTGATGAAGACAGGGAGTGGCAGAGAGGCAGACAGAAACAGGGGGATGACAGGGTGGTCTGGTGGTTGCAGCCACGTTTTTTCAGCTTCTCCCTGTCACCAGGAGATCATCCCATGTTGAGTTCTCGCTCTTTCAAGCGTGGGCGCCTCTGTCAGAGTTCACAGATTAGGAAAACAGAAGTTGGTGAGAGGCTTTATTTGGCTTGGAGGTAGAGGAGGGCACTGTGGGAGGTGAAGATAGGAGAGAGGGACAGCTGAGCCACTTTGTATCCCAAGTGGGAGCTTTTCACGCTGTTCTAGAGAGCTGCCACGCAGGCCCCCGCGGAGACTGGGGGTGAATGCAAGTCGACGGGGCTGCTTCTCTCGGATGACAGCAAGCTGGGGCCCAAACTGGTGCCCTGCTGTCCCCCCAGCCTGCTGTACAGTAATCCCTGGTGGGTCCATTAGCGGCTGCCCAGAACCATGGAGGACTTTTTAATTGGCTAACAACAGACTGCCTCCGCTCTCATTATCATTACAGAGAGTTGAGTTGTATGGATATAAAAGCAGCAGCAGCAAAGTCAGACAATCCCCTGTGTGCAGATTTGAGGAGGTCATTGATGCTGTTCATCTAAAAAGCAGGACTATTATAATTGCAGACAATCAGTTGATGTTTTCAGTTAAAGACAGTGGAGGACGTCTTTTTTGACTTTAAATTTTAATTTTATATATTTTGATTTGCATTTTGTACACACATGCACACAGTCTCTCTCTAACGCACACACAGACACACAAAAACACACTTGTTTAATAAGTAAATAAACCTGTCCAGATGTGTCAACATGACTGACAGGCTTCAGGTAACAGGGGTCACATATTAGAGCACTCAGCTCCACGTGACAATAGGCCCCTATGCGGTGTTGATGACGATACTGTTTTCTGGATAAGCACGCAAGAGAGTGTGTGTGCGTGTGTGGGAGGTGGGTGTAGGAGTTCCTCGCTGGCATTCATTAGGGACAGACCGAGGAGGATGGGAGGAGGAGCATGGAAGGCCGAGGGCAGGAGGGGGTCAGCTTCACAGCTGAGAGTGTCATTAGCTGAGGGGATCACTGACAAATTTTTAAAGCCCACTTATGTCTGCTGAGTCGCTCTGTGTGTGTGTGTGTGTGTGTGTGTGTGTGTGTGTGTGTGTGTGTGTGTGATTTTTTAAAGATTCCTAGTTTCTTTAGTCTTAAGTCCAACTTTCAGAACCGCCATTATATCACATGTAATCTGGCAGAAAAGAGGGAGAAAGAAAGAAAGACAGAACGCCCAGCAGAGGAATGCAGCAGTTTCTTTGGCTCAGCCTGCACGGCTGGCCCAGACTCTAACAGTGGTTCTTTAAATCAACAGAACCTGATCCAGGACCAAACAGGAGAACAAAAAAGGCAGAAAGTCCGGGCAGAATATGAGGTCAGGCTAGTTGTCGCAGACTTATCCACAGGAAGTTTTGCTACGCTACTGCGCTCAGTAATCGCGCACATGCACTGTGGTCCCAAGGCAGGGGCTAAAGTGCTGAAAGGACAAGTTGCGGTGTGTATTCCTGTTAATGAAATATTCTGCCATTTCAGTGATTTTGGTGAGAAACTGGGAGGGAAGGATGTGCGCAGGCAGAAGGTTACGAGTGGTGGTGACTCACTTTGCTCACGGTGAGTTCGTGAGAAACAAGGCATGAAAAGATACAAATATTTAGAGATATTTCACTTGCCTGGATGTCCCAACATATCCAGGCCATTGTTCTGTTTTGTGGAGCAACAAGAAACAGTTTTTGTGGTCCATGTTGACTGGGAGGAATGGAATGAAAGAGCAAATGTGATGCTGACTTTTAGCCAGACTTTTGAATATTCAAACTATGAGGTGACTGAACTTTCAAATGGTATTTTAAAAATCTGTTTTTTTCCCCCTCTAACTGGATTTATCAGCAGTGCTTTTAATCAAAATATTGTTTAAAATGCTACGGTTCCAAATAAAGATTGAGAAGTTATGGAGCATCACTGTAGAAGACTTTTGTGCTCACTAAATATTACATAAATTAAAAATACAGCCTCGTGCGAGGGAGGAAATTATTGTGGATTTTTGACTGTCAGATTTAGACTTGGAAGTAAAGAAGCAAGGGCTCAAAAAAATTAATTGCAATCTTGTTCAAACTCTGATCCTTCAAATATCGGAAATATTTTCCCTGCATGTGCCATCAAGTTGGGCGTGAGGACACCACCCACAGACGCTGGCAGATGCAGCCTTCGACTCTGTCGCTGGATGACGGCCATGTGGCAGTGTTACAGGGATGATAAAAACATGCAAAAAATGCTGAAAGGTTGAAGATCCCAGTGCGCACTGTTTTGAGGACGTGTGGGCGGGAGGATTAAGGGCTCCTTGACTGAACATTTCCCATGAACCTGAGTGCAACCCTGACCACAGCTCTGCAGCAGTGTGGTTGGGTGACGGCGGCCGGGGAGACGCAGGTGAATTACTCCCCACTACGAGAGGAAGTAGCTCGTTGGGAGAGATGGGAGGACTTAGGGAGAGGAGAGGTGAGCACCCCTTCAAAGCTCTTTGAAGGCTGGCTGCGGTAGGCAGAGTCGCGGTTTTCCCAAAAAGCCCCCCGAACAGGAAAACAGTCTCTCTTTTTTTTTTTCCATTGCACAAGAACAACCTCTACCCCACAGCCGAAAGCTAGCACCAGCTTTGAACTCAGAGGGGGAAAAAAAACCACAAATTATTTTATTAAGTGCCTGGTACTCTCACAGAGCTGTGCACGTCGCTCTTAAACACACATGCTCCCTGCTGGATCTCAGTGCCCACGCTCACACATGCAGACACATTCTAAAAACATGTCAAAGATGGTGACTCATCGGGCCAGTCTCTCTCTGCTCTCCGTCCTGGTTCCCTCCTCATCTCCACCTCCACCCCTCCCTCAAAGTCGCTGACATTCAGCGATTGACCCCAAGTTCAAAGGTCAGTGGTCTCTTTGTGTAAAGGTGAAAAAACACTAATTTTCTATATAATGCTTTGACTTCGTGTGAATATATGGTTTGCCCTGCCGTTCTGTCAGCTTTTTCAGCTCTTGCCTCCTTTAGTTGTGTTTATAGATTAATAGATTAAATATTAAAATGTCTAAGACAATAACTGATGCCAGCAGTAAGCACCTCTATAGCTGCTCCGGTCCATCGGCCTTATTTACTGTCATGCACTTCTGCCATCTCTGCAGGTCAGGACAAAGAAAAGCTCAACGCACTTCTACACACTCCACCCTACTAAAAGGGTAATATCACGCCATAGAAAATAAAGGAAAAGTACCCAGATGGAGACCTCTTTGTGGCCTCTGTAGGTTGAGTGGTGGATTAAGGTTAAGGATGGTGTTAGAGAAATAGTTCTGAACAATTGTGGACAAAAAAAGCAAAGTAGAGTGGTGGTTAGAAACAGAAAACAAACAGTGGTCTCTTATGTTAAATATTGACCTACACGGGAATTGACTTGCTTGCAATTTGATAAATGCAGCCTCTCCTTAGTCCCTTGTTTTTTTTTTTTAGAAATGTTGCTCCGTAACAGTGAACGAGCGGAGTGTGAGGCCGCAGCGGCGGAATACGGTGGTCAAAGGCCCGGTCCTTTTAAAGAGTCGGCCAATCATTCAGCCCGTGCTGCGTGTATCCAGATAAGATAGGGATAGCTGCTGTGGATGTACGAGACCAGTGGACCTCACACACAGATATCCTCCGCTGCATCTGGAGGAAGTGTGTGGCTGACACATGCGGGCCTCGCAGGGTGCAGGGAGCAGCAGGATGAGACATGTGAGCCGCCACCCCCCCCCGGATCCTCTCTCTGTACTGAGAGACAACATGGGGTGTTGCGCCGGTGAATGACAGGTATTTTAACAGGAAACTTAAGCGCGCGCACACACACGCAATTTGTCACTCTAAGACAAAACACACAACCACTTAAGTCAGCACAAGGGCAGCGTTTTAACTTCAGTCTCACCTCTGAGGAGGAGACTGTGAATTTCTGAGTGTCTGACTGCGTAATGTGGGTATTTACACACCACATCCATCTCCAGGCATCAAACCGCAACATTAATCTGCCATTCAAGAGGGGTGTTAGACTGCGAAAGGAGTGCCAAACACAGATAGGACAGCCCTACTGCACAGCTGTAATAAGAAAGGTTGATCTGCTCTCCAGGTTCACACCAGCAGGGTTATTGGTTCAGTATTACAAAACAATAACTGGATGGAAGGCATAAAACATGAAGAGCAGGGAGTGAATAAGGCGAGAGTGTTCGTTTTAACTCTGCACCATTGAAATGTTGAAGCTGCTGATGAAAAATATGCTGGAGATGCTGGTTTTACTCACCGAGTGAGTTCTGAGGGATTGTTTTTACACGCAGGAGAAGAAGCACATAGAGTCAGTACTGATGTCGCTCTGGATTGGTGAGCAGGTCGTGTGTCTTGCTGCTCTGTTATTGATCAGCGGATCATGTGATTAATTTGGTTGCACCACCAAAGAAGAAAACCTGCATTTGTCAGACAAGGTGGGCGCACAGGTTTCCTCTCATTGCAACTTTTGCATCGTATCTGACCTTCGAGAGCAGAAAGGGAACTGATGCCTTCATGGACTTATTCTGCTCATTCACAGAGTGAGAAGTAGGTCAAAGGGGTGACACTGTCTCCATCTGCAATAGGACATATTTAAGATAGGGGGTTCTGGCTTTTCTTGTCTCTCCAGATGAAATGAAGGAGATGAAATGAAGAAGGGTGGAGCTGCTTCTGGCTGTCAGGCTTTTGTTTCCTGTCACCTTCACCATTAAAACGGTTTAAGAGAATAGCTGTAGTGTCAAATGAACAATTATCAACATATAAAGTACCAACATGCTATTAAACCTTTAGAAAAATCAGAAAACTCCCCTATTTTAAAATAAAACCAACAATTTGGAAAGAGAGGTATTTCATAGAAACAAAAGCAAACAAATGTTGAGTCCGGGATCAGCGCGGCTTAATTTGGAAACTGGGTTCGGGTCGGTCTCCAGCTCACAGACTCGGGGAGACAATTACCGGTATCTCCTCGATGTTGATATAGATCTGACTTTAAAAAAAACAAAACAAAACTATTTTTTTCACCGGCACATGTAAGCTGAGGAGACGAACACCTGTCCGCGACCTGTGAGCCAGCGCGCACATTCATCCAGCCACCCAAACACCAAAACTTCAGTCTACCATCCATTCACGACTGTCATTGAGCGTCTTTAAAACAATTATTCATCAAGAGCACAGCCAGAACAGCCGGAGCAGAAGCGCACTCGCTTCTTGTTTCAGATAAGTGATGCGTAAAATTGGAAACTGATCGCCAAGAAAACAACACGGAACGCGTGTAAAGAAGCAGACACAACGCGCCGGTGATTATAAACTTACCCTGTCAAGCTGTGAATTTACAAAGAATGTCTCCAGAGATCCACGACAATTAACGTGCAGCGTTCTCTTCGGTCAGAAACTGTCCTCCCCGACTGCTCAACTGTCTCCGGTTTCTTCCCGTCGCCTCGTTCTTTCCTTCAAGGACCAGAGAAAGGCGCTAATCAAAGGTGAGGAGACACCACGGAGGAACGCAGCCATCCGCCCCCGAAGCTGAAACCAAGTGAGAACTGTCCCGAACAGCCATAGGTTGTAAAGCGAACCCGAAATAGGCTACTCCCCATTAAAATCAAACCCAGATTTCCCCAAACCGTGGATGAGAGTGAGAGAGTGAGTGGGAGAGAGAGAGAAAGAGAGAGAGAGAGAGAGAGTGTGTGTGTGTGTGTGTGTGTGTGTGTGTGTGTGTGTGTGTGTGTGTGTGTGTGTCTGTTTAGGGAACCGTCCGCTGCGCGTTGGTCAGACGTTTGGATTTGAGAGTGCAAATTACGCACAAAAGGAAAACAACAATGGACCCGGATAAGTTCTCAAAAACTCCAGAGCTCAGACGGGCTGACTTGCTCAGCACTTTCTCTCGTCCTGGCCGAGCCGCCCGCACAGATCGGCCGTGTTCTCGGCACACATATGGCGCTCGTAATGAGAGCGCAACGCGGAACCTGTTGAAACGGAGCAGGGACCTAACGGGGCTCCGGGGCCCACAGAAACGAGAGGCAGATGCAGAATGTTAGAACTTATTAATCCTCGTAATAGTCCAAGACATGTTGTACATATTATCTATACTCCGCAAAATGTTGACATTTTACCTCTGTAATAATAAAAGTAAACAGCAGACGTGGGGTTTGAATCCTGCGTCCTCTCATTCATTGAGGCTATGGATGGATGGGCTGGCGCGTTCATCCGGCGCTCTTCTCCTCATCCACAGGTTAATGAGCAGCAGCTGAACCGGACTCCTCGGGATGAGGGGAGAGGAAAGAATGCCTTTTGTTTGAGGAATAGGAGCTGAGATGTCTAACCTGGGTTGTAGTTTCCCTTGGCTGAGGAGAAGTATGAACTTTGTCAGCGCGCACACGCGTTCCGTTTCTTTACAAACAGGCCCACGGCGGCCTGACGTATCGACTTGTACAGGCGACAGTGTGCGTTCTGCTCCATGTGTTTTGGCAGGTGCGATCTGTTATTCAAGCATCAGCGTCGATCAACCCCCCCCCCCATCCCCTCTGCACCCGCCCCGCTGTAAGCTGATCAACATTCCTCCTGTATTTACTGTACCATCCTCTGGGGGGAACAGTCCTTCCGGGCCCGGGCCGCTCTGACCCGGGGCTGAGCTGCGCCTTTGTACCTCCACCCTCACACACACACGCAGCTTACAAAACCAGAACCCCCCCCCATCTAAACCAGATGAACATGGAGCACCTGCAGCCGATGCTAATTAATGATGTCAGTGATGAGAGAGTGGGGGGCACGACAGTTAATGGGTTTGGATACCAGAGGGAAATGTGTGCTCGATTTAGCATAAAAATGGGCTAAAATGAAAATGAAGCCAATCAAACTGGAGCCAGGACAAATGACGAGGAGCGCGGCGGTGTGTGAAGCACGGCGGCGTTTTCTTTGTTAAATGTTTGATCATTATAATCGAGACAACCTGCAACCCACTTTGGTAATCTATCCTTTCGAACGTGGGGCCTCGAGTCCAGCTTGGTTCGGTGAGCCTTTCTGCTCAGTAGTCCAGGTCATAAATGCCATCCCAAAATAACCAGCAGAGATGACTTTCAATGTTGATGAAATGCAAAAAAAAATAAAGCAGAGTTGCAGCTGAAACCTGTTTGAGATGAAGATCAGATTGATCCTCTCTCCAGCCATCCACGGCAGATAATCAAGCGCGTTAAAGACAGAATAAAAGAATGAAAGGGAACAAGAGCAGCAGCAGGCACCACACTCACTGGCTGTCACAGGACTCTCAGGCGGGGAGCTCTCCTCGGTCCTCCTGGAGTTGTTGCACTTGGAACACTTGGCTGATTTTGTCTGGTTACAACAAGTCTCAGCGGTGCGTCTGCTCGCCGCCCCGGGCCTTCAGAGCTGGGCTCCCTGCAGCGGACACCCTGGAGAAAATGCTTTTTCCTCGCTTCATGTTTTTTTTTCGCACCCCTGCTGCTGAGCGCAGGGTGAGATGCTTACCTTGTCCGGGTGGGGGCGAAAACCGCTACCTGGTGTTCGATGGGAAGAAAGCGCCCTCTTGTGGCCGAGCGGCGTTGTTATCCACATATTCGGGTTTATTCCAATCCACATATATTCTGCTTTATAGAAACCAAACTAATTCAAACTAAGACTCAGTTATTGAGTTTTTATTCCAACCTGCGTAAAATACTTAAAGACTGGCTGGAGTTATGAGGTGTTGTCATCACTCTCATCACTAAACATGTGTTTTCACACCCCAGGTTGGTCAACAGCTTTTAGAAAGGTCATCATCATCTGGACTTCCACAAAAAGGAATTTCCTGTTTTTAATAACTGTTCATCTTCACTGATACATCAGTCAAAACCATTAGGCCAAGCCTATCGGTTTTGCGTTCACAATTAGGTTTCTTCATATCTCCCTATATTAAATATACAATGTCAGCTAGTCTAAATTAACATAGGACTACAGGGATCAGGGCTTTTGGGGCTGTTAGCACACTAAATATATGTGGAAACATTTTTAAAATGCAGCTACGTGACAAATGAAATTTCATCTCATTGTTGGAGCTTTATTGTTTAGTCAAAGGGGGGAAAATAAAACCTGCAATATATTTTCCAATTCCTGCTGATGCCCTTCAGTTCAGCGGTCAACGTGTATCACTGCACAGTAAAAAATAGCCCATCATATATCCATATGTCCTTATGGCCAGGGGTAGTGAAATGGGCCAAACTCCGGACAGGGTGGAACCCCGTGGACTGTTAATTAGATGTCTGCTGCTGAGATGAAGGTTGGAGCGGGATCTGAGGAACAAAAAAGCCTAAAACAGAGGAGTGAGCGCTGAATGCACTTGAAATGACATTGAGGTTCCATGTTTGAATAAAAAGCTCGAGCCCCCCCCTCTCAGCACAGCCTCAGTCTCAAGCAACGGGCACTGGGGGGCTCCGCTGTTTACTTTACCTCTACCGACTCTTCTTAAGTCAGGACGACAAGTTGGTGTTATTGTATACATCCTTTCACACACTCACTCACTCAGGGCTCAGCTGACACTTCACCTCAGAACCCATGGATCAGAGGCATGGGTGTGTGTGTGTGTGTGTGTGTGTGTGTGTGTGTGTGTGTGTGTGTGTGTGTGTGTGTCCAAGCATGTTGTTGGTCTGAGAAACGAGCAATGTTGCAGCACATGCACCAGCAGAATAGAAGAAAGGTTGCTTGGTATAAATATAAGTGTGTTTACATATATGTATGCGTGCCTGTGCATTGAATAGGTGGGGGGGTGTTGGTTCAGGTACCTCTCTGGTGGTATTTAGACCCTTCATTTGTGTGGAATCCAGCATCATTATCCCAAAGTGTTGCCAGCTGGAAGTGCTTGGGAGTTCCCATTTGAACTCTATGTGTGTTCTGAAGATGCAAAGAGCGCAAGAGAGCCGTAACGCTCTAATGAAAGCCCGTGTTCTGGTTCTCATTCCGCCTTCATATTCATGAGCCGCAGAATCTGGCACCGTCTCGTCGATTAGCTAATAAATTACATGGCCACAACAATGCCACCGCAAAGCTATATAGTTATGAATTACTCACAATCCAGGGGAGCTCGTAGTGGATGATGATACAGATTCACTGTAGGCACACTGATAATAAATAATGGTCCAATACATCTGCAAACAATTAAAAGAATCCTTTGAATGTCTTGACATTTCCCTCGTCTAATTCCATCAACATCCAAGTGGTAATTATTGGCCGATTTGATTAGTGGGTGACCATTTAGTCTACGCACTGAAACATTAAAGGAATTCTCTGGGTCTCTCAGGAAGGCTGAAGTAACCCCCAGAGGATGAGCTTCATCCCTGTTCAGCTGTGGTAGGCAGCCATAGCGCTGCAGACAAAGGTCATATTGTCAACAAACTCATAGATTTTATTTATTTCAGTCCGTAAAAATCAAATTCTGGATCCCCAACGGATCAGTTTCGTGTAGTCTCGTAGTAAATCCTTCTTTAAAAAATCTCTAAAAAAGACAACATGAGATCTTCATGTGGCCCCCCACGATGTAATACCGTTTTGACCACGAGATGGCAGCCTCTGTCTATGTTGATGTGTGTCCCACCTGTTCAGTTTTTTTCAAACTGAAGTCATATTTTCAGTCAATAAATGATCAAAAATGTCAGGTTCCAGCAATTAAAGGGATTTGACATTTGAAATCCTTATGTTTTTGATGGATTAATTTTACAATTCATTCTCACTACATACACCATCTATAAATATATTATTGTGTTTTCTGCAGCGTGCAAGACTCAAACTTTATGTGTTTTTTTTTTTTTTTACCTTTAGTATGGCTGAATAAGCTGTAGAGAGAAGCAGGGTGGGTTCATAGTTACCACACAATTCAAATGTCCAGTTGGTTCAGTGGAAGGATGCTTCTTCTGAACAATATTAGATGAACCTATACCTGGTGTGACTGGGAAAATCCTGCTGGTGTCAGAATGCTAAACACTTTAGCAATATTTGACTTCTTTTATACATTAGAGCAAGCCTGTAAGTGATGGCCCAAAGGACGGCCTTCAACATGTCTTAGGTGGCAAAGTTTTGGTTAACACTATGGGAAATTTGCTCGACAATCGTGCAGCCAATTACCAGAGTAGCACATTGTCTTGTTGGATGTGGTCGGCGTAACACGAACCATTCCTAAATGAGACTATATGCCCTCTGATTGAAACAAGTTCATAGTGCTGTTCCCATGAGGTCAACCCTCATGCAATCTGAGCTGAAAAGCATCCCATTTGGCTCTCTCTTTACATTCAGGTCCTATTGACAAGTGCACGCAGGCCGGCACACACACTCAGAGGAAGCAGCCCCCTCACAGCCTGAACCTCTATAGCTGTATATGTCCATTCCCTAATTGGTGGTTCTTCTTTCAAAGGAGTGATTATGTGTGTATGTGTTTAGAGGCGTCCTCTCTGTGCAAGGCGTCTCGATTCGGTCCATCTCCAACGCCAGAGGGGACAAAAGAGGCACCCGCTCCTAGTCTCAGGGCGAGGGGCCGTTGACACCAATAAATCCCCCCTTCTACTTCCTCCCCAGTGTGTTGGGGTTATGTCAGGAATGTCCTAGGTCCCATTGTCCCCCGGTGCTCTGTTTTTGGTAACCCATCACCAAGCATTCTCTGCTGCTCACAGCGCCTCCTCCCTCCCCCTCGCAGTCCAACACACATGCATGGGCACACACACATACACACACGCACAGACACACACACACCCACGCACAACCCCGCAGGCACAAACACACCCCCTGGGCAGAGTGTCCCTTGGTCCCTAACTCTGAATAGACCACCTCGGCTGAATACGACAGACAGGCAGGCGTCAGGACATCAGGTTCATCAAGTCACGCACGCTGACTGAGAGGGGAGCACACAGACGCTTATTTCCACCTGTTTGTCACCTTTTGTTTAATGGGAGAAAGAAAATAAAACAATGGCTGCAGTGTGTTTGACAGGACTCTGTCCTCTGGGGTTGAACACATCGCCACCGTCGCACCTTTCTACTCGCAGTCACATCAGCAGCCTGTCAGCTCAGTGGGGTTCAGCTCAGGACATGTTTTGGGATTATTTTGATACATGCAAAGATATTTAAAGACCATTTTTCAAGGCCAGCTGCATCCCCTGCAACCTCTGCAACCTTTCTAACGATACACCTGAAAAATGTTGATGCACAACTTTCCTCATTCGCGTGTCCTGTTGTGTTCTTCTATTTCCACCCACACGTCAGTCCTCATCTTCAAAACAGGCAACCCATTTAAACAGGATCAAAACTGGAAAATCCAACAGTTTGCAAGAGAATAATATTGTCCCATCACTTTCATTGTGTGACTCTGTATTTGATCTTAACTTTCAAACAGCCTGGGAGCATCAGCGTCAACAGCCAACACAGGAGCAATCTCCTGTTGCTGTTGGGAAGCGTTCAAGCTTTTATTGTGCAAATCAGAAGGAAACACCACTTCTTCAAATAAGAATCAAACGTGTATTGTGCTGAGTGTGTCTTGGAGCTCCAGCGCATTTAGTTCCACATTAATGTCTACAGACATTGTGAGACCTGCCTTCAGCCAAGCGCACACACACACACACACACACACACACACACACACACACTTGTCAGATCTTTTATTTTAAGCCTCACCTGATCCGTTCACTTCAGGCAGAGCAGAGCTGAGATCACATTCAGATGCTGCTGCTTCCTCACATCACCTGACCCTGGACCCCAAATACCAGAGGTCTGGCCTGTTTGGTGGGTGTGATGTTTGTGTGTGTGTGTGTGTGTGTGTGTGTGTGTGTGTGTGTGTGTGTGTGTGTTAGAGGGAGAGGGAGGGAGCAGAAGGAGTAGGTGGGTTGTACACATGTTACGAAGTGAGGCGCCATTGCGGCCTAAAAAACTATTAGGCTCTGTAAATACACACTGTGGTGAAAGTAAACATTCTCAGCATGCCATCTAGGCGCACAGAGGGGTACTGGGAGACAGCCGCCGGACAGGCTGTGAGGGGGAGGTGTGTATGTGTGTGTGTGCGTGTGTGTGTGTGTGCGCGCGCGTGTGTCTGAATGTGTGTACAGCAGCAATCAGTGTGCTGAGAGGAGATGGATTTGGAAAATATAGATTTTAATTAGGGGAAAATGTGTGTGTGTGTGTGTGTGTGTGTGTGTGCGTGTGTGTGTGTGTGTGTGTGTGTGTGTGTGTGTGTGCATGTGTGCGTGGGTATGTGTACACTAAGCAAATCCAGTCGGCACAATCTTGAGCATGTTGAGCAGCCATGTACACAACTTGAGAATAAGTTTACCAGCATGCATCTCTGTGATATCAGGACCCGTCTGGAAACACCTATGTTTGCACGCTGTCCTGAGATTCAGTGCATGTTTGTGTGTACGTGTGTCTGTGTGTGTTAGTGTGTGTGTGGTTGTTAGAGAGTGAGAGATAGATAGATGGGAGTGGGGGGGGTTGTGGTGGTGGTGGTGGTGGCGGGGGTCACAATTTGTCTCCCATTTGAAGTAGGAGGTTTCTGGGTTTGATAAAGTCATGATAGCAAAGTCAGTGGCGTTTAAAAGCGTACTTTAATTCCCAGACGTAACACTTCAGCAATCCCAGTCTTAACAAACATTTCCTGACTTGGTGGTGGGGGGGCTTGAATTGGGATAAAAGCAGAAAATTGGGCTGCCCACTGGTGGGCACAGAGCAGCAGCCCCTGACTAGTTTCTGAATTTGAGACTCCATGCTGGAAATGGGAGAAAGCTGATGTAACCATGGAAACAGAGCTTAGAATATGGACTATTCCAAGGCCTGCAAGCGCTGCCACATGCAGCTCTATTTTTAGGCCTCGGTTTGGGCTCATTATATCCATGACACCTAACAAGAGTTAAACTTGATAATCAAATCTGGAGAGAGAAAGGTGAGCCACCTGGGCAGAGGCTGCCTGGACAGCTGCTGACTTCAGCGGGCAGACGTGGCCTGCAGTGGCATGCTCTTGAAGCACTGGGAGGTCCACGCCAGGGTGGACAGTCCCTCCTGGAAGAGTCTCACTGCGGAGGAAGTGAGGGTGAATTAAAGACAGCAACATGTTAAAAAAATAACAAAAGAAACAACGCTGTGTTTTGAGCATAAGTCAAGGAGTGGTGCCGCGGCGTGAACACACACAGTTTAGTTATGACTCTTCTGGGGTCAGCAGTCTGCCTGAAAGCTGGGTATCATCAGCAGGGACTCTGCGGAGAGCGAGCGTGCGTGTGCGTATGTGCACGGCAGGCTGACAGACAGATGGAGACAAGGGTCTGTGGCTGTAAGTAAGACCCAAACCCCATAGTTTTAAAAGCCAGTGAGTCAGCACTGCTGAGGTTATTGATGATGACAGGGTATTAGATGGAGCACCGAGGGGAACGATCACACACACACACACGCGCACACACACACATGCATACACACACTTGCATGCTGCGTTTAGTTGCATGTGCTTATTTCCATGCTCTTTCAGTGTAGGCGCGGATGTGTGTGTGCGTGTGTGAGAGAGTGTGTGTGTGTGTGTGTGTGTGTGTGTGTGTGTGTGTGTGTGTGTGCGTGCGTGCACGCACACGTACAGGACGTTTCCTTGAATGATTTCCTTGAATCACTGCGGACCTGTTGCCGCCCTCTGATGCATTCCAGTCATTCCCAATCAGACCACAATCCTCAGCAATAATAATTCACTCTCATTAGGAGACAGAACCTCTCCATCATCCTCGCCAACCCCTCCTCCCTCCTTCCCCATCCTAATTGTCTCCAGGCTCTTCCTTAAAAGCCCAACAGGCAGCAAACACGTATGTGTTTTACCATCCAACTATACGGAGTGACAGTTATTACTGTTATGGATTGATTGCATCCCAGAGGCCTTGTGTGATGAATGTGGAGGCGCATGGCGACTGGATCGGCCTCCAAGGATTTGAAGGTTTAAAAGACCTCCTGACACTGATGCAAAGAATTCTTCTCAACTTCTCCCTGCTGGATGGTCCGATTGCAGCCATAAATCGACTTCAAGAGAATTTCAAGATGACACTTTGTGATTTGTTGTTGAATGGGAGTAAGGATTTTATGAATGGGGCACAGCTCTGAACGTGAGGACAGGCGATGTCTGATGGTTCTTCTGTTGGAGAATGCCCCCCCCCCGTGGAAGGAAAATAACCACAGGGTCCATATTTAACCTATAACCATGCTGGATGCTCCTGTGTGTATTCAAAAGGTTTCTATTTCTAGGACGGGATTCGTTTAGTGGATGTGCAGAGAATTTGAGTACAATGAGCCAAATGTCAGCTTATCTAATCAGACAGCATTTTAGACACTGATGAGCTCTTAAAGAGAGCGCCATGAGAGGACCTGATTATACCAATTATTTCATTTAATGAACACACCCCGCGGAGAGGGTTCCGTTTGTCTGAGAGGAGGAGATGCTTAATTATCTGGAATCTTTTGCAGGACCACCTGTAGGTCCCTACTTTGAGCACCAGAGAACCGTCCGCCTGGCAGACTCTGTCTCTAAAAGGTGCGCACCTAACTGGCTGGAGCCAGGGCGGCGTATTGCCTTTCGCACGCTTCTAAAATACTCTCCGGGCAGAGCCTGAAAGGGTTACTGTTTCCCAAAGTGCCTCATTCTGCGCAGTCGAGAGGGGGCGGCTGAGTGGCGCCGTCGAGTCAGAGACGCAGTTTCTAAAAACCCCGAGACATCATCAAGAAAGAAGCTGACAGTAAGGAAAGCAGCCCCCTCCCCACCTCTCTTCCTCCTCCTCCGCCTCCTCCTCCTCCTCGCTGGCATGCCGCCGTTCTTCTCCTCTGCTTACCAAATCCCCTCAGTGGTTCTGTCACTATAACCGGGCGGCAAGTGTCAAATCCAGCTCTGACCGCAAAACACAAATCACTTAAACTCGCACAAGATGCGCTCAGTGGAAACACTACACACGCTTATTTTAGCTTTCAGACATGCAGTCATGCACTGTTTAAGCCCATGATTGTATTTAAAGTATAATATAAACACCATAACCCCCCTCACCACCGCTCTAATGGGACTTAATGTCCCTGCGCGTCTCCAGCGCGTTGAATTGGCCACATCTCTCTGACTCGCAGACAGCGCAGCCACGCTCTCCAATTAATAGTCTGGCAACGTCAGAAACAGTTGACCATTGTTTTATGGGCTTTGTGTTCTTTTCTCTCTCCCTCCACGGCGTTCAGACTTGAACAGGCGCCGGTCTGCTCCAGTCCACCTCTGTACAAATACCTCAGTGGAACTTGTGTGGAGCTTCCAGAGTAAAAAAGCGCAGACCCCGGACGCCACCGACTCGCGCACATATACGCAGGCCAGTTCATCATCTGGTCGTGTTTGAAATGTTTGAATCATATTTTATCCGTTGTGTTAACACCTCGGAGCCCTGAACCGAGCCTGTGCGCAGACAGGGTGGATGGATGTGCGCGGCCCCTTTCCCTCTGTCTCGTACTGAGACAAAGCCAGTTCTGCGGAGGCGTTCGAGGTATGCACTGCGCATTACGCGCCGTAGTAAATCAAGCCTTTCTAAAATCACTCTGACGGCGTGGAGCGTCAGTCAGTCCACACAGAATCACCGGGGCTTGGACTGGGAATGGGACTGGGCGCTTTTCGCCAACACTTTGCTGTAAAAGAAAATATCTGTTTGAAACTTAAAAAAAAAAAACCCAAAACCGTATCACATTACTTTTCCAACATTTGGATACCTTTTGCGAGTGAACCATTATTAAAAACATAAACTCTCAGCCATCCTCAGCCACCGGCAGGGTTTTCTAACAAAGACAAAGAGCTGGGACTGAACGAGCCAAGGTGTTGAGGTGATATTTTTTACAGTGTACACGCCCCTCTGGACACGTCCAAGCAACATGGTGTGACACTAAACACGTTGAAAAGATAGACTTTATTGCTAAAACGTGTAAACATAACATGTACACTGATATGTTTTACTTTTTTATTTATTTTATTGTTTTTTTTATATATTTTTAGAAATATTCAAGTAGACATCTCCCATATTTTTTCTGGTATACTCTGCTATTTTCTTTCCTTATGATCTATACTCACAATCGTTAAAATAATAAATAAAACGTACAGATTTGTTTATTTCTACAATACTATGTATTCCAAAAAAAGCTGAGTTCACGCCTTTATATATATCTTTAACCTCAACTTTTTTTTTACAATTGAATTATTATTGATATTAATATTATACAAAAAACAAAAACAAAAAAACCCCTCTAGGCAGCATTGCAGTGAAATAACAGTCAGCATCAATGTTCAGTTGAAAAAAAGTTCACCTCTTGGAGAAGTGTAGCATATGTATTCCTTCTTCAATGATAAAAAAAAAAAAAAAAAAAAAAAAAAGCTCTTCCTTCTGAAGTGCTCGTGTTTCCCCAAAAGCTCGTTTCGGGGTGGAGAATAAAATATGGTCCTGGTTTAATTAGAAAAAATAGCTGCATTTTTCTTAAATATGTACAATGTTGGTATTTCACTTAAAATGCTATATAAAAAAATAGATTTGCTATGGTGCCCATCTCTGTAGAAAGTTAACAGTGCAATAGAAACCGTGTTTTCAGTCACCTCCTGCCCTCAGCTCGAGAAGATCAGCAGGAACACTTGCACTCTGAGATGATTGGGTATTGCACCTGTATCCACGTGCAGTATTTCTGTCTTAGAAAGCCTTGACAGTACCACCGGAGGAAAACCTTGTTGATTGACTTGACTGGTTTGCAAGACATCCCCTCGGGGAAGGAGCAGGAGCGCTCGGAGAAACACTTTCCCTCCTTGATGTAACGTGGCCAGAACCTCACGCCCAAGTCCTTCCAGGTGTACACCACGGGGCAGTGCGTATAGGTCCACAGCCACTGCAGAAATTTCCTTCGGGCTTTCTTGCCCACTTTTACCCGCTTTCCATAGGGGGTCTCTGTCAAGTCCAGTTTTTTTATTTCGTTGGGCATTGGCCCCTGCATCTTCACGTGGTTGTCTGATGCAGAAAGGTTCACCAGCACGGGTGGGCTGATGGACATGAAGTTGGGGTCGAAGTTACTGCCGAGCTTTTTCCTCAGAGTCCTCTCGGCTAAGTCCTGTTCTCGGGGGTCGTACTCCGGGTCGGGGTCCTCCTTGAGGTCGGGCACGGGGAGGTGATCGCTGGGCGATGGACGGAGGCGAAGAACCTCGGAGTTTCCCAGATTCTTCGCCTCCGTCCATCGCCCAGTGATCACCTCCTTGAGGTCGGGCACGGGGAGGTGATCACTGGGCGATGGACGGAGGCGAAGAATCTGGGAAACTCCGAGGTGAACGCACACAAGCACGTAGAAGAGCAGCGTTTGAGAGAGGCCCATTATTCCTCTTGTTTTACGCAGCCGATCTTCTTGCGTAAATGATATTCAGTTCTTCTCCCGGTTACTGTATTCTCTACAGTGATCAGCCCGGGGCTTCATAAATAGTAAAAGTTCAGTCAACAGCAAGGCGATACTTTTAATAGACCACGTCGGGTTTGAATGACATGGGGTGCTTTGCTGTTTAGGGTTCTCAACTTTACGATTTGATGGAACCCTGCAGCGCGTAACGGATCCCCCGCCTTGCAGAAAAGTGTTTAGTCTAAACAAAAAGCACAAAACAGAATGGGGAAGAAAGTCTATTCACACTCTCTCTGGCCTCACCTCGCTCCCTTAAATTCACTTTGGGTTTCTTTTGGTTGTCATGGTTACCTCGGAGACTCGAAGCCACGACGAACTGTCTGCACTGGATGACAGCGGCCAAGGCGAGACCTGCATGGAATGAAGTGTTTTCTAAAGAGACAGAATAGTTCCGGAGCGTCCCGCGACAGAGGGGCGCACAAAGAGTACTTCACAATGTTTTAAATGTCACGCGTCCGGCAATGAGGGCTGCCTTGGCCAATGTTATTTTTACGCACGGCTTTTATAAACGTAGCTTCTTTTAACGTTGCCTGAGGTTTGTCAAGGTACCAGGGCGCACAATCCATGGACTGGGGGACAACTTTCTGCACTCAGGTCCGTTTTGGTATTCCAGTCGTGGGTACCTCGCTAAACTGTCCAAATCGAAGAAAACGGGTCGCTGTGGGATGTAACAGCAACTAAACAAAAAACAGCAACTTATCTTTCCAGGGGCTGATCCAAAACGAAGATTTGTTCTTTAGAAAATAAAAGTCTCAGACTAACATTCCCACAAACTCTCCGCTGTGCACACGTGGAGCCACAAAAAACCGCTTAAGAGAAAGTTAGAGCAACTGCCAGTGCATATCAAATGCAAACTAGAGAAAGCCAACCAGCCCTTTAAGTTCGGGTTTCTTTTCACTGTGGCATTGTAGAATCCTTTGAGAAAAGTTCCAGGTTCAAGTGTCGCAGCATGACGAGACAGTCCATAATCTGGAACCCAATTGTGCGGCCGATGCGAGCGTTCAAATCCTGCGGGAGCGTCTCCACTCCTGTGATAACTGGAGCTCTCAGTCGCTGCTACTTCAGGAGTCTGAGTGACTTGGCACCGGAGCGTTCCTTTGCTAAGGCACACTGTGCGTGAGTGTGTCTGTAGCGAGTGCTGCTCAGTCCCAAGTTAAATATCCCCCTCCGACGGTACAAAGTGTCAGAGGGTCCTGCCCACCCCGGCCACTTTCACTTTGATTGACAGCACCCCACTCCCTCCTCCGGGCCACCCTCTCCACTCACAACGTGGAAAATATCAGGCACAATCAAGATCTACTGGGTCCTAAAGCGTCCGATTTCTTCCATGCGAGAATCCTCCACAACACTGCGCTGTGCGCAGTTCTTACGCACTGTTTGCGCGCCAGGGAAACGTGTTCCTTCTTTTCTTCAGAGGGGTTGTGATGCTCTAATGGCTTCAATACGCTGTCAGTAGTACTGAGGCGTAAAAGGATTCCTTTCGGCCTGAACTTTCCCATGAAATTGATGGGAAACGTTAAGTAGCTTGTCTACGGAAGAGAGGCATCACATTCCACCTTTGTTCGTTAGCATTTGGGTCAGAAATTGGCCCGCTGAACCCAGAGGTCACTAAATGGGCCTGTAATTAAAGGCTATTAATGGCGAGGGGTAAATATTACCCATGGCCAAGGTACCTTTCCCAAGCTAAGCAATGATCAGGACACGATGAGGCTGAATTTCAAACGTGTAATTTGTCATTTTAAGCAAATGCTTGTAAATAGCCTCCAATTGAGATGAATACATTTCATTCAAACATTGTAACTTTTACATACTCACTGTCATGATAAAATCAATCCAGGCACAAAATGTTAGACGGTAGTTTTGGTGTTTGGTTTTAATCTGTTAGTATTTCTTCAGTTAATGTTATCATAGCCAATATTTGTTTCATTCTGCTTGCATTTTGTTTTGGTCACTAGAGGGCGTCGATCCAGCACGATCCGGATCAGCAGGGGCTCCCCGGGCTCTCTTCCCTCACCGGGAGACTCCTCACACTCATATGTGTGTGCATGGAGGGAAGAACAAGCTCCCAGTTAAATCAAGTGAAAGTGATCCTAAAATGGTTTAGACTTGAACCCCAAATGAATCAGCCGAACACGGGTTTTGAGATTTTACACACACACACACATATATATATATATCATATATATTATATATGTGTGTGTGTGTATATATATACATTTTATTAAAACAGCTAACTTTGTCATGTTGAGCAACTTCATCAAGCAATCTTATCTGCAGGAATCCAGTTCGGAGAGTTGCCAGCAGTCTTCTACATCCTGTGAGCAGCTCCCTGCTGACCTCTCCAGTACACAGACCAAGTAATAATCTGGTTAATGATTTGGGTGCCAGTGTAGACGGAGCTCAGTGGGCAGCGGGGACAGTAAGGCTGAGCTGGCTACTGTAGGACCACCGACTCCCATTGTCTCCCTCCACAGGTCACGGGGTGGTGGACTGAGTGAGAAAATCCCATGCATGGAGAGACACTTCTGCTCACTCTCAAACACTAATAATGTGGAGCAACCCGGCAATGAGCGCACCCCCACCCCCCCGGCTAATTACTGGAGATAAAGACAAGGGGAAGAGAAAGGGGGAGTTGTGAACATGGAAGGGAGAGTGATGGCAAGGATGACGAAGACTGGTGGTTATAGCAAAGCATAGAGGAATGGTGGTGGTGGCGGCGGTGGGTGGGGAAGGGGGGGGTGAATGGCAGCAGTGGTGCCGGATGGCAGTTTGCTGTGGAATGGCTAATTAAATAATGCCATAAAAGGAACCTGGCTCACTTTAACGAAGCCCGTCAACCTCTGACGAGCGGAGTGGGGGTGTAAAGCACCATGGAGGAGGGAGGTGGGGCCGGTGCCGAAAATTGGGCTTGTATAACAAGGGGACTTAGCTCTTTGGTTTTACAGTGATTGTTCATGCTCCCTTAGGTCTCAATAGGGCGCACGGTGAGGGTGCACTGGGGGGCAGCCCCTAGGCACGGATAGGACCCCCTTCTCTGTGAATGCTATACACACATACACACCAGCAAATACACAAACGCATACACACTCTTAACACCCCCATGGTTCTATACAAAGGTTTCTACCCAAGGGCCAGGCAGGCAGGCAGCTTATCCAGTGCAGGGGCACAGCAAGGGTCTGGTCTGGCCAGACTGGCTGGCTGTGCCCAACTGGGGGCTGGTAGAATGGCACAGGGGGGTGAACGGAGACGGAGGTGAAGACAGGACAAGCTCAGAGAGCAAGGGAAAAAAAAACACAGGATCCAACATTAAGCAGAGCCAGTTTGTCAATGTCAACATTGTTGTTTGTATTTCCTATATTTTTTTGTGGCGTTGCAAGAGCTAGCATAAAGATAAGCGAAAACTGCAACATTTGGCAACAGTGGTCATTTGGAAACGATCTTGAGTGGCAAAGATAGCGAACCTCTGAAATCCCCAAGCTGGTCTCCCTTCAAACGAGTCGATCTGCCTGGAGCACAGCTCCTAATTATTTCAGTGATGTGGCGTCTCCAGCAGAATGCTCTCTGTTGGATCTCTGGCTGGCTGACAGACTTCAGAATCATCTAGAGCCTTCACAGGTCATTTGGAAGTTTTTAAAGACTGCAAAAAAAAAAACAAACAAAAAACACCATCATATTTTCCCAATAAATATCTGTCCATGATATGAAAACCACTGTGTGTTTGATTTATTTATGAATTGTAAAATCAAGTACAATCGCATTTCACTCTCGCTGATTGTTGATTGGCTGCATGTTGCTTTGTCTTGCATTTACGTACCCCCCCCAACAATTAAAAACAGAGTTTTTCAATACACATGAATATCTTTTCATCAATGCACGTCAATATTTCATTCCTTGTATTCCCTTTTCTCCAGTCTTGCTCCACTCTCCTCTCGCCTCCACATTCGACTCTGTCTCCGAGCCTTAACCCAAAGCAGATGGCTTGGGAAGCCTGTCAAAAATCTGTCTCCCGTTAACGCTACTTTTTGAAGCCCCTTCTACGTTTTTTTCTTCCCTCCCTTAAATTTATCATAAAGTGATTATTATTTCTTTTCTTTTTTGAAAGTAGTAAGTAAACAACATCAAAGTGGTGAGCTTCCCCTTTCGTTAGAAGATGGGTGAAGAAAAGAAGCCAGCAGTGTTCAGGCTGTTACTGAAAGAATATAAAAAAATAATAAAAAAATACAGTCTACGGTCATGTGTGACTGTGACGGCAGAGAATTTCTAGCCAGTTTCTTTCAAAGTTAACCCATATGATAAATATGTAAACGATAAGTGATGGAACATCATCCTCTGCTTTGCTGTGTTGTATTTTATTTTCACCCCAAATCTTTTCCTTCCCTACAGCTGGAGCTTTACCCCAGCTTACAAATCTCTGCATGGTGCATGTTATTACACTCCTGCAATTCATCCAGAGGCAAACACAGAGCCCCTGGAGAATAATGCATCAACGGACACTTAAGGCAATCAGTCAGCAATGATTTTGCAGAAAAGAAAAGACAAAGAGTTTAAACACAGGCATCGTGCTGTTTTTGGGCTGGGTTGTTGATACCAGAGTCGTTGATCCAATCTCAGGCTCCTGCCGTCTGCATGTCACTGAATCCACAAATTGCTCTTTAGTGTTTGAATGTATCACTTGTTGTGATGAGCAGATTGCCCTTAACTGCTCACACAGCAATCAGATGTACCCAAACATCTGTTGAGGTTGTAAATCACGGAAAAATCTTTGGGGACGCTAACGTTAGGATTGGTGGGATGTTGTGAGTTCTTAGTGTCCATTTTCCCACTGCCAGTATGAATAAACCTCTTCTGTACCAATAAGGTCTTCAGTGATGCTGAAGTTATTCTTTTTTTTCAGCTCAGACCGCCTCAGGTCCCTCATCTTTTCCCCTTTGCTTGCATTTTGTCACTTTGCATTTTGAATGGGTACGAAGCTGCCCCATGTTTTTTCTATTCTCTGCACCTCCTCCATTTGCCCTCCCTCCATCTTTCACCACCCCCACCACCCAGAAGCAGGGAGTGATGAGGATGGAATTAAATTGATCACCGCCTTCCGGAAAACAACAGGAAAAAATAGCGCACTCTGAACGCCAGGAGGGCGTTCCCGCCGTTCTTCCCTATGGCAGGATGACATCATTGGCCTGCTGCCCATTTCCCACCGTTCACAATAGGGTCACTGTTGCCTTCTCCACGGTGGCACTGCAGCCAAGAAAAGAAGAGAGATGGCGAGAGCATGGCTGAAAGAGTGAGCGAGCGATACGGGAAGAAAGGGGAAAAGTGAAAGGATGCCAGCAATGTTAAGACCTAAAGGCTTTACACACTGAAACACAAACACACAAACGCCCAGAGACAGCCATGCTGACCAGCACTCCACATTCCTCCACAGAGACTTGGCAGGTCGGAGACATCAAGCAGAGTTTGAATAGACGCCCATGGCAGAGATGCAAGAGCTGTAACAGTGGAACACAGAATATCTCCGTTTATTTGAACAGTTAAATCATATGTTTTCACTACTCGTGACTCCCTGAGATCCAGCCTGTGATACTAATCCACCTTCTCATCAGTGAAATAATCAATGACGCACCGTATCAGGATATGAGGAACTACTGCACAGGGCTTAGAACATCTTACAGGAAGTACCCCGGTTCTGAGTGCATTCACACCAGTGATGTAAGTCCCAGTTGGACAATGGTATTTACAAAATACTGACACCGAAAAATGGCCTTTTAGAAAGCAGCTCCCCTAAGAACTCAGCGTGAAAGCTGCTAAACTCATCGTAAGTTACAGAGAAGTGTTGCCGTCTCTGGAGGACAAAGGAAAATGAAGGTGAAAAGAGCTGAGGATTCCGTATTTGCACTTGAAAAGAGCTAATTCTGGAACACTATTGTGTCAAGACAGCGTCAGCATTCTTTTATGTATCACTAAGAGTTATTTGATGTATAATGCGACCGCACGTCTTTCAGAAGCTCGGTCCGACTCGACCACAAGTAATGGCAAATCGGCCATTCTCCCGACCGCTAAGCCATTGTGATGCCACAGGCCATCTTGTCGAAATAAAGCAGTTTGCCCACAGCCACTGACCACAACAGATGTTTCTTTGCCTCAGCATGTGTGTTCTGTTGAGTCTAGAGCCAAGAAACTTTCATAGACTGGCACTGAGTAACAAAAACAAAGGGAGGGAGACTCTGTGATGGCATCTTCATCTGCCTGTGACAGGATTCAGATTTAGGTATCCCTGTTTAAATCTGGCAGCCCGTTAAACCGCATTCAAAAGCTCCTGTGTCCGCCATGGAATGCAGTCAAATAATCACTGCAGGTTGCTCAGACATGATGGAGCGCATCGGTGTCGCGACCCGAGCGATTCCTGCCGCCCCTAACCCCAATCAAGCATGTTGACAAACGGGCAGCGCCGGCCCTCGCTGCCCTTTGGCCCTCTGGTATGTTTGTGGAACACGCAGGAGGGGAAGGAGGTGAGAGCATGCAGAGATGCCAGGAGGACTGGGAACGCTTTGGGAAATGTCTCGCCGTCGTGTGAGCACGCACTGCTGCCCAGGGGGTGCCTGCCTGTTTGGGAACCGGACGGAAAGGGACGGGGGTTTGACAACAGACCGAGTGTGCGCTCAGAGAGATAGTTTGTCCAGGGGATGTACCAGATGTTGACTCACACTGGTTTGCTAATCGTGAGCCACAAGCCCCTGGAGCCATGTGCAAACAGGAGCGTCTGCCTCTCTGTCGGGGGTGGGGTTCATACGGAAACTGCCATGGAATTATAACGAGACAAAACTATGAGAAGCCAAAGCACGACAATCCTCAAGCAACGGCGTCTCGATCCAGGATCGAGGTGTTTTTTTTTTTTTAAACCGGGAAGACAAGGGGAAATGGGAACACCCATTCCCACCCACCTGTCACTGTGGAATAGCTCTATTCCAACTCGACAGCGTGGTCCCGACAACGACGGTAAACATGAGTAATAGAAGTAATTTTCCAAACAGCTCCTTTTATCCGCTGCAATATCGCGTTTGAGCCACTCGATTCCCACGTGGTGGGAGACGGTTTTCTGACTGAACTGGAACCACTTTAGTGCCCAAGCAGGAAGCAGACAACAGATCAGACCCTCCATACACAGAGCAGCAGACAGAGGCTGTTAAATGCATTTACACTCCAATAACTTTCACAAGTCAAAGAGCCCATGGAGCAAGAGCGAGAGGGGAAGAGAGACGACAAACGGCCTCGCCAAGTAGATCAACAAGGAACTATTGATAGCTGAGATCTGTACTGGTGTCAGTCTGAGGGCCAAACAGGATCACAATTGTGGTTTGTGCCAGTAACCTTGTTGACCTTATTTAACCTTGGATTTGGCCAGCTGACAGCTCAGACTACAAGTGTCCATTCACACAGAAAACTGGGAAATCCACATTTGCACGAGTCCTCTGAGTCTGACCATAGAGATGCATTATATGGCCAAACGTCTGCAGACACACAGCAGTGTTTTCAACATGCTCTGCATCTCATTTTGCAGCCATAACATTTTTTTCCCCCCCATAATTCAACATGCTGTAGACATTGGTTTGATTGTCCTTCACAGAGTTTCAGGAGTCCAATACAGTATTATTACAAACGTTTGAACAATGAAGCTTTGAACAATGAAGCTACCTCAACCTTTTTCTTTTCGCAGCCCTTGTGTGATCTTCTCCTCGCTGGTGTCTCGCTGCACTCAGTTGTGAAGCCTCTTCCAGGCCTCTGACCAATGCCCTTGCAATGCTCACGGATGTTTTGGTGTGGTTGAAATAGATCATCAAAAACTGCTGCGCGTCAAAACCTGCCAGGAATTTTGCTCCTGCTTTGGGGTCCAACCACAAATTTTGGTCCCTAAATTTTGGCTTCATTATTTCATTTCAGGATGAAGACTTGAGTTAATAACTGGGGTTAAGCTTTACAAATTAATGGAAAAGGAGTAGAAATCAATGGAAAACCCTCACAAAGAAAGCTATATAAAACTCTGTGTGTGTATGCGTGTGTGTGTGCGTGCATGCGTGTGTGCGTGCGTTGTAATTGCAGCCAGGTCTCATGTGGAGCCCAGTGGAAGTACCGTCACTCTGTCTGTGGCGTGGGGTGGTGCTGACCTTCCCTCCCTTCACTTCTCAGGCCTGGTGACTCTCAGACTGGCTCCGACTCCACCGGTACGCCGTTTTATGATGTTTGTTGGGTTAAATTCAAAACGCTATAAAGAGCAACCGTCGCTGCCATTGTTTTGTAAACACAGGGCCAAAATTAGATCAAATCGTTTCATGAAATTGTTTCAACATGAAGTGAGCAATTATATCACAATGTGAGTATTTTATGTAAGAGACAGAGCGAAGCCGATGATCCTCTCGGCTCCAGACGATGTTTACTCCCATATTTGTCTATTATTTGGTCAGTTGATCCAACTGTCCAGCCTTAATATCTTCAGGCTGTGCTGTGGACACACACACACACACACACACACGCGCACACACACATTTGCCCAGCTATCAGACAAGATCATATTCTGCTCTGGTAGAAAATAACTGGTTTCAGTGTTTACTGGTTTACATGTCGTGACTTCTGTGTGAAGTTTGCAAACTGAGCTGTGACATGTCAAAAACTACACACCAGCATAGAGCAGCGGCTGACGCGCTACCTGGCAGATGGAGGCTCGAATGCATGGTCACCAGTGAAAATGCGTCCATCACTTTGGTTTTTCAGGCTGAGGAAAACACGAAAGTACATCGAGGAAACAGAACTTCTGCTGCACTTATATAATAGCGATTTATAGTGATGGAGTTTGGACTCCATGAAGCTCGGTGAGGCGACATATCAACGTCCTCCTCATCTCAAAGTCAAACAGTCATTTTGCACATATTTGGAGATTTTGCAGATGAGTCAAAATGTTTTCCATCATCTGATCAAAGAAATTGTGTTTGTGATGTTAACTACTGGGAAAAGTGTTGCATTATTTATCGAGATCATCATCTACAGTAACTATCCACTGGAGTGGCTCCACAAGTCCAGTTAAACACTGTGTGTGTATGCGTGCATGCGTGCGTGTGTGCGTGTGTCCACATAAGCCCACTAACCCCACCCCTCCCTCCTCGCTGCATCCAGGGGGATTTATTTGACCCCTTATTGCAAGCGGTGAGCCTGTGGTGGAGATGAAAGCATGCCTTCCCAGTGTGGCCCCAGTTTCTATAGCTATGGACACAGACTCACACTGGTCGGGGACAATAGAGGGGCCCTGCCACTCGCCCCTGCTAGAGCCCTCTCCTCTCCCCACCCCATCCGTCACCGCAATCATATTTTCAAAACAATAACACAGCCGGTGGGGGTGGGTGTGAGTGTGTGTGTGTGCGTTAGACGTGCCTGTATGTGCATGTGTGTGTACTAGTTTGTGTGCGTCTTTATTTTTGAGTGCGTATTTGTTTCATTGGAGTGTGAACACGCTCGTTTAGCTTATGTCTGGGAGTCTATACATCCAGTCGGTAAAGCAGCTGTGAGTGTGTGTGTGTGTGTGTGCATATTTGTGTGTGCTGTAAGCCGGGCCTTTGATGGCGTGGCCGGAGCGTGCCTAATGTGACTGCTTGCTGGGGTGGGCTGTGGGGGTGTGGCAGCGTTGAGCCTCCTGCCCTCGTACTGTCTACCCTGCCGTGGCCCAAGGCTCCCCCTGCAAACTTGAAAGGACCAAAGGAATCCCCCTTAAACCCCCTGATGTTGCGCCCCCCCCCCACGTGTTTTCAGAAAGCATGACATCATTCTTTGCACAAAGGAGGCTGGAACTGGGGTTAACATGGATCTATGTGTGAATATGTGGACATGTGTGTTTTCTGAATATCAGTCACACAACATTTGACGAGTGCGTCTGTTTTTCGTTGCCCTTCTGCTTCCTGAAGTCTGCAGTCTGGCTACTTTGTGTTTTTTTTTTTTTTTTTTGTATTTCCTTATATTATGCCCCACTCACATGTGCCCACACATCAAGCCAAGCTGGTGTTTTTCTCCTTCATCTTTTCTGGAGCTCTTTTATGTCGATGACTAACAGGGTTTTGATCCTATAAATCTGGAGAAAAAAAGAAATTGCTTTCAGGTTGTTTGCTTGGATGCTTGATAGAATGCCCTCAGGTGGGCCTTTTCAGCCCCCCCCCCCCATTCGTTGTTGACGGTTTTACTATCAGAGTTGGTGCTGTCCAGGCTACCCAGGTGTCAGGGTTGCGGCCGTGGTAGGCCTTACGTGGTCATCGCAGTTTGTAGGTGTGTAAATAGGGACAGGACGGGGGGGGGGGGGGCTGCAGACAGTCTCCAGGAGACTCCAGGTCCCCAGCGGATCTGCGATGCATGCATGTGATGGCTGATAAACTACCCCCATGTAAATATTGATCCATTTCTACTTTTTTGAGTTAAACAACAAACACAAACCTGTCTGGATGGGTGTTCGTGCTCTACAACTGTTCACGCATGCAACATACATGATGTCAAATGTGTTCATGAAATCAGAGGTGGGACACGAGTGGAAGAAAGACTCAGCATTCTCTACAATGTTCTTTCCAAAGTCACTGTTACGACCTGTATCTACAGAACAGTATATCCCACCTGGCCTCACCCCCTCACCTCGTTTTACATGAAAGAAAGCTTGTTTTTCTCTCCAGGCATCTGTAACCTGTTTTTGATGCCTGTCATCAATACTCACTCTACTTCAGAGAATCACCGGCTGTGTTTACACGTGTGCATTGATTTGTTTTAGCCTTTTAGTCACCTTTTAGTGAGAGTTCCCAGGCTTTGATTCAGTCCCAGGCTTTGATTCAGTCTGTGGGGAGTTTTACAGGTTCTCTGACTAGCGTAGTCAGAGAACATGTAAAACTGGGGTTTTCTCCCACACACCAAAAACATGCACATTAGATTGAAATTGATAAACAAAATGTTGAATTCAGTGTATTTAGATCCAGAATCCTGACTCAGAACCAGATCAAGATCCAAAACCAACCTCTTAATTCATGCAAATTCAAAAAGCAGACGCAATTCTCAGACATCTTCCTTTACGTATCTTTTCCTTTCTACAAAGGAAAAGATACGATTGGTGGCGTGTGTGTGAAAATAAGACATTTTTCTGTCATGGCCTTGATTATGGAGTGAGCACACACACCTTTGTGACAAAAGGGGGTTGGAGGCCAGAGGCACAGTCAAAGACCCCAACATGGATAATGTCATGGCCACTGAGTTGTAACCGCCACTCCCAACCCACACGCACACACATGCACACACACACATTTCTCGATCGCTTTTATCTCTCTGCATCTCTCTCTCTCTCTCTCTCGATGTCACCCTCCCTCTCTGCTCTTACAAGTGTTGCGCAGAGGTGAGGGCTCGTCGCCCTCGCCTGCTTAATGGGCCATCCGTTTGCCAACTGTTCCTTTGAGGGGGCCGATGTGTCGGGCGTCGGAGCCGGGATTTGGGAGGGAGTGTCGGTGCCGCTGGATCAGACAGATGGAGGGGGGTCCGGCTCCATTCATTTAGCTCTATGAGAACAACAGAGCTCCACTTCAAACAACAAGGACGCAACCTGCTGGCCCCCAGCGTCTGCGCTTGTAGGAATACGCAGACACACATGCTGGAACACACGCATGCTTGTGTTCAAACACACATGTGCTTTTATTAGAACTTTCTAAACTCATGTTTGATTTGGCGTGTCTTAAATCTACCTCAAGGACAGAAGCTCAACGCGCCAGGCCAGAACTCACACTGTTGCTGTTCACACTGCAGCTGCAGGTCACATGCCACCCTGACACACATTTGCACGCATGCACATGCACACACACTACACACTGCACCCCCAGATAAAGTGAGGGGCATAAATACACAGACCCCAGAGTGCCCACTCCCATTCCCAGCCCTGCTTTCCCTGGGACTCCCTATTTTGCCACGACCCAGCCCCCCCGACTGAATTCACTGGCACTTCTTGAAAGCTCTGAGGCGCCAGCGGAGCGGGGCTCATCTCTTGGGAACAATAAAGCCAGATCTTCATAAAAACTTCAAAAAGGCCTCGCCAAGTGTTTTATAGGTGCTTTAAAGGTTTATGGGCCCTGGGGAGGGAGGGAGAGAAAGAATGAGAGAGAGAAATGAGTGATGCAGTAGTGGCAGGCTTCACTTTTTCCCACCCACTGCACACACACTCACATACACGCGCACACACACACACACACACACACACACACACACTGAGTGTGTATATGCAGCCTGCTGCTGAAGTGCCAGTGAGTGCCAGGCTGGAATGGAGTGTGGCAGGGAGGGTGGAACAGGGGGTCAGTGGCGGGCAAACTGAAATAAACAGGTGAGGGTGCAGAAATGGAACGAGAGCTGTGACATCAGCGAGAGAGGCCCGTCAAAGTTCACAATGTTGCTAAGAGTGTTCTTACACCTGCACGTCAGCATGGAGCTCTGAACCAAGGCCTAGGTTTTTGGAGACATTTGATATGGCCTGATTTGTTCTCACATCACATCTGAGAGCGGTCTGGCATGGGTACGGCCAAGAAAAACCGAAAGAAATTATGAAAATGACAGAATCTGGGGAATGGACCTAAACTTAGACTCGGGGTCAGACGAAAGGGGTCGAACGTGAGGCACCCTGAGGGGGGGGGCAATGTCTACATTGCAGACGGGTCACTTTTATTCAAAAACTGCAGCACATGGAAGGACCCTGTTTGGACTCTGAAGGGCGCAGGCTTAACAGCCCATCAGTCATTCCACTCTCCACAGAAGGAGGTGCTGAAGACATCAGATGATCCGCTCCAGTGGACAACCCCACATTGCTGCTGCAGATATTATGATGAGTCATGAGTTGCTGCGGCTGAGCTAAATGCTCCTCTGAGCAGTCTGAATCGCTTTAATGGGCATGAATAACCACTTTTCAGAGTTTGGGGAATGTTTTCCTACGGGCATTCAGATATATGCCAGGGGTTATATTTAGCTCAGGTCCTCCTGGAGTCAGAAGGTTTAAAATTAGGAGGCGTCAGAGCATGAGTACAATTCTTAAGTTACTGTCAGTAAAGAGTAAAGCGCTGCTCTTAAAGCTGTAGCGGTTTACCAGGATGCATTATACTGTTGGAAATGCATTCACACATGGAAGTTGATTTTAATTTCCGACTATATCCTGCTCACGTGCACTGGCTTGTCTATCTGCACAAGTATTTATATCTGTTGATAGTTAAGCATGCAGCGTTTTATTTGCCTAAGGGCTGCTGGAAGGAGATATAATACTGCTGAAAGCAACCTGAGTGCAAATCAGAATCAAATCCAGCATTGTGACTCAGCAGAATACTTTGACACATCACTTGAGCATTCAGCTGCATGTACTGACACTGAAAACCTTTTATTGAGAGATGTTTCATTAATACTCAACCATGGTTCACAACACGCACACGTTCCTAAAGGCGGCATTTCCCATCTTCCTTATGACAAGGGCATCGTGTGAAGCAGTGTTTGGATGATTTGTTGCTGGTTCCAGCTGCAGCAGAGGCTGTTTACCAGCCCTCTGGCTGTTGTATGCTTGTCCCTGACTGGTAGCCAAAGTGGTGCAGATGTTAAAAATGATGATGAGATGAGATAAAGCTGACTATGACTTTTGTTTAATACATTGATACGTGAATTTTCTGGTATGTTGCAGATAGAAGGAAAATGGGACAACGACTAAGACTGTAATTGTTGTGGTAAAGGTGGACTTTTAATTAAAGGGGCCTGTTGGACTGTGTTAGATAATATTAAAGTCATTCTCCTGTAGTGACACAACATACTATTCACATGCAGAACATAGTGGCTAAAACTAATGCAGTCTTAAACTGCTGTTGTTATGTTTGGTGTAAAAATGTGAATTATATGTAACACAAACACTGCAGATGACAGCATATCAAGCATCATGTCTGTTTTCCTGAGCTGTTGTGTTATGGAGGGTGTCATTTAAATGTCCAATGAAATGAACTCTGGCCTATGAAGGACCTGATTTGTTCCTCCACACAGAGGGGTTTTTGTCCAGGCAGAGCTTTCTGCAGTCTTGAGTGCAGCTGATAGTCAAACCAAGATAACATTTGTGATCTAAACCAGCACACATGAGTAAGGCGGTCAACTGAATATAGAAATTAGAAAAAAAAAAAAATAATAATAATGGTGCATTAGATGGTATGAAACTTTGTTATCAGCTCTCCACAGAAAATAACAGTATTACCTGGAATAAAAGAAAGCTTTACCTGCCTGCTCATAACTGCCACTGACGGTAATAACGAGGTTTTTGAGTCTACACTGCAGCTTCACGCAGCCATGTCCTCCATTTAACACTCTGCAGCTGCCCAACAGTCACTTTTCATCGACTGGGTGGCAAACACTGGTGAGGTCATTGCAAAATAGCATCTACAGGAACAAGTGCCCTCTATTTGCCCTTCACTCTCATTCATATCAGATGAATGAACAGATTTTGCGGGTGGATGGTGCGTGCTTGTGAAAGTCCAAACTGCGAAAATAATCTCCAGAGAAAACGAAGGGCAGAGTCTTCCTACACTTGTCTAAGAAACCCACATAAATAAACAAGGCCTTTACTTTAATATTCATTTATTGTTCAATAAAAATAGATTCTAAAAAAGTGACGTGATGTCTCCTTCATGAGTTTGCCTGCCAACAGCTCCTTGTAAACATTGGCCTTTTTTTTTTTTTAAATTTATTTTCACTGGAAAGAGAATGCAAACTCTCTTCCCCCCCTTCAGCATAATCTTAAATTGGATTCCAGTCTGAGTTCGCAGATGTTCAACCTGTAGTATTGACAATCTCACATTTGCTTTCTTTCACATTTAAGGATCATACAGTACATTCATCCACTGCTCTCTGTTAACGATGTACATGGTTCTCTGTCTGGTTGTGCATTTAGGTTCATGCCGTTTGACCTTGTAAAAACATTTCGAAGACTAATGCAAGCCAGGAGAGTTTGAGCCATTCCTAAACCCAAACGTATAACAGTTTGTGTGAAGAAATCTTTATAAAATAGTTACATGTGAGCGCAGAAACGAAACAGTGTAAACACTTTGGGAGACATGACGGTAAACCCCCACTGTGACAGGCTCCACGGCATCATGTGAGCCTGGAATGCTACAGTAACTGAGGCCAGGTTCACTGACTTCACCCATCACAACGTTTCTGGTGCTACATTTGCAGTTCATGCTGCAGAACAAGGGAAAATAAAAGTTGGGAAGTTTTACAGATGGGATCGTGGGAATAGAGAATCCAAACCTTTGCAAAGGTTCCCAAAACACGCCAAAGGAGATGGTTTAAATTGTTAAGAGGCCTTTGCAGAAATTAGAAATATCATTTAAATCACCACCACACAGTTTTAAGGTTGCGTAACTGACGCTCTGTTTAACAGTCATGTTGTTTGATCACTTTTAATTGACAAAATTTTATTTGATTTTGGCTTTACAAAATTCCAACAAGTTTTGTTTTCAAAGAATAGATTCTGATGCGTCTCCAAATCACCACAGCAACCCCAAATTTCTAACTGATGCTCTTGTTGCACGTTGACCCCAGCTGTGCATGCTGGGTCCATCCCAGAAGCCAGGCTCGATGGAAGATGCATCGGTTTGCGCTAAGAAGACTATTCCAGTCTTGCATTCTGTTAAATATTTTAACAATAAAACACCAATGCTCCACTCCTGACGCTGCAAAGCTGCCAGTTTCGCCACATGCACAATGGATAAATACTGGAGGCAGCACCTCACGTATCAGGTGAAAATCTGACCTCGATTCGGGGTTAATGGCTTGAAATTCACACTGGTCTGCACCTGGCACTGTGAGTGAAAAAGCTGCACTTTTTAAATAGCAGATAAAGCTACAAATCTGCCCTATCTACCAAACAAAACAGAGGTAAAGTTGTGTGGCCTGAGTCAACTTTTCTTTTAAACAATATTTTCAGTTTTTGGTATGTTTTCAACCATCTGAAAGTTCTTTCATATATTACTTATTTAGGAGACAGTCTGGAATGCACTGTATGCTGTTTTGCTGGCAAACGCTGGGCCTCTTCACAATTTGAGTCATCTCTTTCACAACAGAATCCCTTGGGGAGCCCCTGTTCTAGACTGACAGGCACCAACTTTTGATGCATCTGGAAATACCACTGAACCAAACACAACAAAACACTGGACTGCTAACTAGGGTTTACATGCTTTTTTTTGCCATCTAATAGAAAAAAGAAACACAAAAGTATTGCTCTTCTCTGTTGTGAAAATCCAATTTAGTCGTTTTCCATTTGCTCTGTCACAACACGAGATGATTGTGTTTGTTCGCTACAGTAGGAGTAGGTCGGGTACGCAAAGGTTTTGTTGCTGCAGAAAAGAGCAAACAAATACCAGAGATCAGCATTAGCTCCCCCGTCCCTACATAAAACTGTGTGTGCCTCTGCTTTGCTACCAGACAACACGGAGGCTGAGAGGAGTTGACCGACAGGCTGATGTGCCAAACCGATTGCATTCCCAAATGGAGATGCAGGCCCCCCCACCCCATACATCAACCTTGCTTCTGGCTATCTGGGACTGGTCCAGATCCCACATCCTGGGAACACGGGGCCGGCGGCTGCAGCCGACAGCTCCTTGGGAATGACACAATGAGAGAGTTCATCGGAGAAGACGTGTCCGCGTGTGGCTTTGGAGGACGTAATGCCACCCCTGTCGTTTTGGCACTGTGCAAGCTCCCATGTGCCGTCAGCAATCACGCTACAAGTCAGCGATGCTCCATTAACTTTGCTCCTCATCAAGATCTTTTTCCCAATGAATTCTGACAGCAGCAGCAGCAAAAAAAAAAAAAAAAAAAAAAAAGCCTCGGCTCTTTGTTCCATTTTGCTGGAGTTCATTTGGCATCCATACAGAGGTCTCTGATGTTCTGAAATAAAAACTCTTTTATACAACAGAACACATTTCATGAGAGCAGACGTGTCGCGTTTACCAGCAGTGGTGGAAGGAAACATGACAATGCTACAAAGAATAGTGTGACATGGAGGAGCCAAATCGTGGAGCACGATTGACGATACCGTCAGTGCACGACTCAACTGTCACACTGTAGTTGCCCGGCTGTGTTTGAGCGCTAGTGGTGAATACTCCTTAATGCGGACGCACAGCTTGCCCCTCAGCCATGGGTTTTGGAGCTCCAGGGGGCAGAAATCATCCTGAAGCCACTTTTCTCTGTTGTCCAAAACAAGCACGAGACCAAAGTGCTTCAACTGTTCCACGCTGTAGTGCACACACTGCTCCTGCTCAGCGCCGCCGCTGCTGAGGAGCCGCTGAGACAGGGCGTTCATTTCCTGCACCACCAGCTGGACCATCTCCCGTGCGGATGTTCCTGGAGTTACACAAAGCTAAAACACAGAAAAGACATTTCTGAGAATTAAGAGCTGAAGGTCAGATTGTGTCAAACAAGTGTGTACCTTGACGCTAGTCTCCTTCGGTAGGCCGGTGCAGTACTGCGGGTACACTCGGAGCGTGGCCTGACACGCTCTCCTGATGGCAGCCGGTGAAGCTGAGGAGAGTCTCTGTGTGCCGCTGTCCTGCGATAACGTGCGGGCTGGCGGAAGCGGTGCTATGCAGCGCTCGACCGAGCAACATCGGTCCACGGATGAGGGCCTGTGCCACCTCCTCTGTGGTGAGGTGGAGGGGGAAGGACTGTAGCTGCAATAGAGCTGGTTGCAGGCAGGGGTGCTCGAAGGGAATTCCAGGCTGCTTGTTCTCACACAGAAGGCCTGTCTCTTTTCTGTGATGTGCAGCAGCTCTATCTGCCTGCTGGGCAGGATGAAGTCGCTGTCGAACTGCTCTGTGCCCCCCCTTCGCCTTTCTACGCCACACTGAACTCCTCCCCCGCCGCACAGCTCGCCTTCCCGTCCGTGCTGCAGCTCAGAGGCCTGCAGGACATCAGGGGTGCAGTCCCTGAGGCCTCCCCCCCTGCGCCCCCCGCCGCTCAGGCACATTCGCCCTCCTGTGCTGCTCCCGTCGCTGCACAAGAAACCGCGGGGCTCCAGGGGTGCCGAGGACATGAGGGGCGAGTGAGGCAGCAGGTCCAGCTCACGAGGACTCTGGGCGCGACTGGAGTCATAGTCGCTGTCTGTCGTCAGGAAGACCTCAGAGGATCCTTCCTCATCGGACAACCCGGCAAAATCTGCAGAGCACAGGGGAGACAGTCTGCACACAAATTGAAAGGACAGAAAATCTGAGCTGCACACTGAATCCTTGTGATTCTGACCCGAGTGTTTGTGGCCCGGTTCGGGCGATGGCATTGGGGAGGGCATGAACTCTGTCTGTGAGGAAGTGGAAGAAGGCTTTTCTGGCATCACTTCCGTGGAGAAATCAATGATCTTGCTTATAGAAATGCCCCCAGAGGGCTGCTTGTAGCGGGCAAACTGCAGTGCGTCCATGATCCACCTCGCTTCACGCCACACTTCCTCCATTTGCTGTTGTAAACCACCACAATTACAAGAATTATTCGCAATAAGCCCAAAGACCTACCTCAAGCTGTGACAGTACTCAAATGTTGATGGGTGAAAACAATACTCCTAACTGTAACATATCTCACCTGCATGTGCTCCTGGACTTGCTGATGATTCTTCTTTGCAGCGAGGAGCTCGGCCTCAGAGAAGGCTTCTCTTAGTGCCTGCTGGGAAATGAGGGATTCCAGTTCCAGCAATGCTGAAACTCTGCAGTACTGGCCAATGAAACTGGGGCAATACGCATTAAAGTGCACTGTGGGAAAGAAAATCCCCCAAAATACACATTAATTATTGTTCCAGTAAATACAGAAATATGTGAGACAGCTTAAATAACTAACCCAGTTCAAAGATCTGCAGAGGCAAAGTGAGGAAGCCAGAGCGGGGGGAGTATGGGTTCTTCTGACCAGGAGCGGTGCACACTTCCTCGGAAGGTGGCAGGAGGAGCAGAAAAGACACTTTCTCCCCAAATTCCAACACTTCCTGGCTGTAGATTCGGAATTCCTGAGCCTAAACGGAAAGAAAGACAGGTAAACTCCGTGGAGTCCATGCATGACTGGTCCTGAAGTAATGAGAGTAATCTTTATTTGTAACCCAGGGCCCAGAGAGGCAACTGTCTGGTTTCACTGTAATTATGGGTTATTAAATGACACTTCTGTGGAACAGGGTAGATTATACCAGGGCTACAGCCATATTGTTTTTTTTTTAAAGGCTGTTTAAATTTTCATATTGTTACAGTGAAAGAGAAATGTTTTTACAACACAAGCTCAAATAGGTGGCGAAATGTTAAAGGCATCCAGAACAATCCAATGGCTGACTGGAAGTGCTTTCTTTGCTTAGATCTGCTGCTGTCTTGCCTCTGAAGAGTGGCTGGACATCTTTTGACAGGTTCTATGATGCCAGTCAAAACTAACTCAAAGACAAAGGATAGTTTTTACGATAGCACCTGCTGTTTACGGTTAAAGTTAAATGCAAGCTGAGATTCACTCTGACCTGACTGCCAGGCATGTTAATGTGTGCTATCAGGTCCTTGATGGCAGTGTGCAACTCTTCTTGGAGGCGATGTGTCGTAGTTTGTGTGTCTTGGCCCATTTCTGCCGGTTCCTGCAGACAGCTGAGTGTCTGCAGCCATTGCCATTCCTCCCTAAAACAACACGTGAAGTTATGTTTTTCCAACCCTGCATACATCAATCCAGATGAACAACAGTCTCACCTGGACACGTGGCTGTTGTCCCGAATCTTGGTGTGACAGAAGACATTGGGAAGTTTCTGGGGTACGAGCGCTTTGATCTGTTCCACAGATGTACACAGCTTCAGGTAGCCCAGGTATAAGCCTGGAGACAACGTCTTTCGACTCCGCCTGTGATATGCCAGCTTCTCCTGTTAACAGCAGGTAGACACGAGGATATATCAGCCATTTGTGATAGCACCAATTTAATTATTTTCTTGTTGATTTAAACGGTCCTGACCCGCACAACCTTTAATTTATTGTTGTTTCAACACAGCACATCACTGTCAGCACATTTTTGTGTATTTCATCATGCAATTTGTTCACACGTAACCACAAAACAAATATTTGAGGAAAATGAGGTTTTGCTAAGGGGAGGTGTCCTCATTGTTTTGTCACCACAAGGCTGAAGCCATCAGCTTACACTACAGACAAAACAACTATGCAACAATGCTATCATGTTTACCAGGCAATACAGAGAAAATCAACTCTTGGTTTAGTTCCAGACTGTGGCCATTCTCAACCAAACATTACAGAACATTAGTTGCAAAACATTAAACAATAATTAGCTACATTATTATCAGTATGGCCACAGTTCAGATCTAGGAGCATATCCATTCAATCCTTACTAAGCCTGGAATTTTAATTAATCTGTATTCACTATGTGTCCTTGTGCAGCAAAGGAAACCTGGGAGAGGAGTCAGGAATAATTAACCCTGAATGATGAGTATTTACAGAAGTTGCTCAGATAACTGGAAGCTCGTTTTAATTCACACATTTATTGTTTCAGTCTTTACTGCTGTTCTGTGTTTCAAGACATTAGAGAGATGCAGATAAATAAATGCTGAAAAGTAGTTTTGGCGGCATTACACTACACTCTTTCATCTTGCTCGATCTCTGGGTAACAAAACTATGCAAAGAACGAGTTGAATTAAAACCACAGCCACTGCAGAAAACCATCCCAGCATTTTTGATCGCTGTGAAAGCAGCAAACCAAACCAAGGCTTTTCCCAACTCAAGTCAACTCACATGGAGGGTGATGAGCAACATGTCCAGGGCAGTGGGCTCTTCAGGGGATGAAATGGACTTGCGTTGGAGCTGGAGTTTGCTGAGCTGCATCCAGCGTACTCCATCCAAGTTGGGGCAGGTATTCATGTCCTTGAGAAGCACCAACAGAGCATTACCATGTTTGTCTTTGATTGGCTCAAAGTAGACCTGACCAAGGTCCTGTGTCCCCAGCATTCCCTGTTATGGACATCAGAGGAATTCTGTTAATGCTTTTGGTTCTGTAGATCTGCAAACTACAGTAATGATCAGTCTACTGAGCACCGTAATACCTGCAGCTGGGAGACCGCTTGCAGCATCTTGAGACGTGTCTGCAGAGTGCACGAAGAGGATGACTGAGAAAGACTTAGACACTGCTGCAGCCACAGAATCTCCTCCCATAGATAAGATACCTAAAATATTGATTGTGAACACAGAATTTTTTTGTTTTTTATTTTAAGTACATCTTAGACAATTATGACATGTGACCACAACACTGACTCATTTTAAACAAATGGGTTGTGTGTTTCTGTGTCTGTTTGGTGTCGACCTTGGTAAACCAAAGGAAGTCTTGCATAAGGGAGCTGGAGAAACAATCTTCAACTTCAACAATAGGAATCTGGTCCTCTGAAGTGACCAAAATGTTATCATCTCTGTAGAAGATGGATGTCAGATAAAGTCCTCTGTAAAAAGCACAGAAGCAGACATATTGAGTAAGTAAATGTGGAAAAAAATATATCAGACTTAATAATCTGACTGCTTCCCTGGATACCACCTCTGGTCTTTAGTCCAGACTTGAGACTCTTTTTGTTACATTTTGTTTTCAGTAATTAAATGTCAAAATCTGCATTTAATTTTGGCATATTTCTTTCAATGCTGTTGGGACTCTTTATTTTTTCTTCTATTATTCTTTCTTTTAAGATATCTTAGAAAATGTGCTCTGATGATACATTTGTCTTGGTACAATTAAAATAAAGTTGCCCATAAAGTCGTTCATCCATATTCCTTTTAAAATTCCCTCTGACGTATATCATATTTTGCAGAGGAAAAACAATAAATAAAGGAGACATCTACCTTTTCAAGCTTTTTACAAACTTGCTGGTTGGTTGGAAAAGGTGGCGCAGACTTTTGGAAACTGAATGCTTCCTTCCCTGTGATGGAGCTTTACACTGTTCTGTGTGGACAGACAAACAAACCAAAAAAAGATAATTTCAACCCGAGAAACTGAGTCAGACAACTTCTTTCAAAGCAATATTCCAATGTTTAATACTCCAAAGAAACTGTGTCACAACTCTGACTGGCCGTCTGTTTTTTTCTTGCTAAACTGTAGTGACCACCTCTGTTTTGACAAACTTGAGGGACATCTCAATGACAGGCCCGTTACCTAATTGACAACCACCCTGACACGTCCAACAACACGGCTGGAGTGGAATGTTTTTCGACATTTCAGGCTCTCCAGTGCTGCAGCACCGTTTGACAGTTATGCAGGCTGTCAAAAGCAGACTATGGACCTTGAGGGAACCACTAGCTCTGAGCTCCCAGAGGAACACTAACTGTGTATATATGCATATGTGTGTGTTTACCTGCATATACTATAGCTGCTGGAGCATGGCATGTTTTGAGCTTGAGCCATATAAGTGGAGCCAAGGAGCTGTAGTAATTTCTGTGTGTATGTGTGTGTGTGTATGTTTGTGTGTTAACCCTTTGCCACTCACTGACAGGGAGGTCAGTTAAGTCTGTGGGGACATGTTTATTTTTAGTGGGTCTGGAGGGGGTTGAAGGCAAGAGAGAGCGAGAGAAACAGAGAGATAGAGAGAGACAGAGATTTGTGTATATGTATATATGTATGTGTGTGTTTGTGTGGGTGCCTGTTGGTGAGATAACACACCTCCCTCCTCATTAGAGCCCTAAGTCCCAAACCCTTTGCACATATTCTCTCCTCCCAGGTGATCTTACTCCAGCTCTGGGCCACTTGGAGTCAATAAATCCCCCATTCAGGACCCAAAAAAACTAATTTTCTCTTCAGGTGGATGAGTGGAGGTAGAGTAACCAGTAAAAACAGCGCCCCTCGACCCCTCTCACCTCCCTAAATTTGTCTTTACACTCATGTCTGTTGAGCTACAGTCCTCCTGGCCTCAGTCCCCATTTGACACTGAGTAAGACAGACAAGCAGGGCTGACTGCTGGGGTGCCTCTGTTAGTCAAGGCCTCTTTCACAGTTTAATTAATAGTGTTTGGACAAGAGGGAGAATGTGGCGTAGGCTGTAAACTGGGCTACGATGGGGGCGCATACATGACCGTAAGGGGGAGAGTTAAAAGAGGGAGCATGTACGTGAATATTTAGGCCCGTTCACATACGCGTGTATCTATGTGTATGCCTGTGTGTCTTTATGTGTATAAATGTATGGACAGTAGACAGGACGACTGGCAGGCCGCCGGGGGTGGAGGAGCAGGGCAGGCAGCAGTAGTCAGTGTTAATTTATGCCCTCTCCCGACTCCAGCCCGAGACTCGTCTCTTACAGGAATAACAAACATGACCCCAGGACACGCCACCTTGGCTACCGTGTCTCAACTCTCAAGCTTAATCAGTCGCAGTCTGAAGAACCAAGAGCTGCTCAATACTCACTATTATATTGGATCTCGCCTTATTGCAAATATGGTCTGGCCACAGTGGACAATAGTAAGTGGGCAAGTGTGAGAGAGACAGAACTTGCTCAATGCTAAATGAAGTTTGCCATCATGTAAAGGGGTCAGTGTGGACAGATTTTGACACTTATGGGACCAGCTTACAGCCAGCAGTGTTTGGGGATATAAACAGCCTGAATGTGAGAGACGTTGATCTGTATTTTGTCACAGAAAGAGAGAGAGAGAGAGAGAGAGAGAGAGGGAGAGGGAGAGAGAGAGAGAGAGAGAGAGAGAGAGAGAGAGAGAGAGAGAGAGAGAGAGAGAGAGAGAGGAATCCAGCGGAGGAAGGGCTGAGTCATGGAAAGATGTGTAGGGGTGGGGGTTGTTGAGACAGAGGGGAGTGTATAATTTTTGAGGCAGCACACCGTCTTAGGGCATATGGTCCCCAAAGTACATGTCGTGCCTGGGATTTTAAAGTGTTTGTCAAGGTGAGATGAAATGCAGTAACTAGTGAGACAATTTACACCTGCGGGCTGACCATGGCACCTTTGTGTACAGGAAGAAGTTGAAAATGTGGCGACCCTTTAATACTTTTAAACTTTAGTAAGGTTTAGGGTCAATGGCAGTGTGATATAACATATGTTCATGTGTAGTTCACTGAGTGCATCGTCACTATCTGGTTTAGGGGTTTGGGTTTCAGCAAGGGTCAACCATGCAAACCTGTAAAGCTCTCACATTACTGCTCAGTCCTTAAGGTGAACATGAACTCTGGATCTATCAAAAAGTTGTTGATACCATGGCAGACACAGTGGCGGTGAGCTTCTTTTATTTGACCAAGCAGTTGGTCTAGCACCTCCTTCTGGCCCTTCTGACGTGGAGTGCGGCCTTCGAGGTCCCTCCAGCCTGCAGAAGAACAAACAATGACCGTGAGATGTTTGTAGCTCTCATAAACAATAGCCATTATTATTCTACATTTACCATGTGACACCAAATCTTCTGAAATAATCCTCTGGTTTCAGCCTTCTGTGTCAGTTTATAGTGGCATGCTTTGCAGTATTTTATAATACACAGGCTGCTACTGTAGGTTGTGTTCACAGTGGAAAGTTGGAATGCATCAGCAATATTTGTTTCATTTGAAACTGCATACCTGGATTTATGGACTATGGTGTTACAACCCTGTCAGAAGAAAATAAACTGGACCTTGAGTTTGAACTTTGATGGAAAATTGTCTCAAAAAGAAAAATGAAACATGCAAAAACACAAATCGATGTTCAAAATTTCTTTTCATTAATAGATCGACAACATTCCTAATTACACTAAGCCTGTGCAATCCTTGCTGTACTGAAAGGAATCCTACAGTTGGAGCGTGGAGTACGCCATGCACACACTAGAGCTTCTCAAATATGTCCCGTGTGTGTACGATAGGAAACAGTACCCACCCCAGTGTGAGAAAGCTGTGGTTGGCTGATAGACAGAGCTAGTGAGCGCCAGTGTGACTAACTGCTCATGCACACATGTGGGCTCAGACCAGGAAGCATGAACATACACATAGGCACATACACATAAATGTGGCATGGCTGCTACAGTTACAGACAATGAGAATAGTAGCACACCACACATCCTCTGAAAGCAATAAAATGAGTAAAAGCACTGCAATATCACTTATCTAATCTTCATTTGTATTCCTGTTATACTCATCCTTCAAACACACTTAACTTCATCAATAAATATCACTTTTGGTGGACTGAATTACAGACATGCACTTTTCCAGCCACTCTCCCCATATATGACCAGCTCTGCAGAATCTTTCAGCACCTTCTGGCTGCTGTGTTAAATCAGTTAGCATCCTTGCTCGCTCACTGGAGGATGTGTCAGCGATAACCCACCCCCTGCTGCCACCATCAACCACCACCCACCCCCATCACCCCTACCCAAACCCCATCTACTGGAGCCCCCAGAGGGAGCATGGAGCTGAAACACGGTGCGCTCTATTCCCGGAAAGGTGCCTGTCCCAACAGGACAAGCGGGCCCTTTAATGGGCGTCCACGGCATGGTATAAGGTCCCCACTGTTGGGGCCGCGCCGCGTGCTACAGGACAGACATGCAAATATTTCCAGTGGTAGGCCCAAATGGAAAACACAAACACGCAACATCGAAATTAGCTCTGAGAGACGGAGGGAGGGAGGTGGACAGTCGAAAAAAAAGAGGGAAAGCCCAGTCTCTTATAATGAGGACGCACACATGCAGAAAAAAAATGCTGAAAAACACGGTGTGCTGATCAGAACAAACATGTTCATATGTTCCCCAGATGTGCCCTAACTGTGCCAACATGCACACAGTCACAGTACCTGTGCTCGCTCTCTTACAGTAGGTGTGTTCTCTACAGATTTAACATGCAGGACACAAACAGCCAGTCAACTCGTAAGCCAGGATGCTGAATTAAGCACCCCCACATACATCCATATTTTTGTGCACCAATACACAAATGCTGTAATCTGCTCCAATTTATAACAGATACCCACAGTCATGCGAGCAGACAGACAAATGATGATAGGAAATAGCGGGTCAGATCTGCTCTGGTGAGTAAACACCTCAGCTGTTGTTGCACATGACTTCACGGTTAACTTCTTGGCTGAACCCAGGCAGTATGTCTGCCAGCTAGCCCCAAACGCCATCCTGAGGCTATGGTTACATGTGCTGACGTCTGAAGAAGGGGTCCCGAAACCCACCCAGCATGCTGGCAGAAGATGATCCAGCTGTCACCCCAAGCAGAATGATTTCAAAACAAAGCTGAAACAGCGTTGCAAACCAAATGGATCGGATAGAAGGGAAATTATAGGCCCAGTCCAACTCTAAGTGTGGGAAAGCTGTGAGAGATTTTATCATCGTTTGATACTCAGGCACATCTTGCAGGGGTGTTAGTTTAGCAAGGCCTGCCAAAACCCTTCAGGGATTTTGTTTATCCATTAACATTAAAGTTTTGTGTTTCTTATTTTATCTAATACACACATGAACATGCAGATATCAGCAGAAACAGGGTTGAAATGAAACAAATTAACTACTTAGTTGAATACAGGTATTTTTCCATTCCATTCAAGAGGCACCTACTGGAGTTATACTCATCTCTTTCAACTTAACCTTCACAAGTGACATTAAATATGTTAAACCTTTCCTTAAGACAAGTTACCATACCTTTACTTTTGGTTTGATTTTGGTCACCTTTAACAACACAACATACTTACTAGAAGGTACAGCGCATGCAGGCGTAGAGACTAGAGGAGGCCCCCAACCCTTCATGTTGTAGGCTGACACTTGAACATAGTAATCAGTACCCTGTGAGGACAGAGAAGATGACGTTTTAGGCAACACGTTGCTAAAAACAAATGGCTGCGTGCTGAAAATCAGTCTATTTATATCCATAGGTGTAACACCATATACATGTCTAGGCCTCAGCATCGTTGAATGTGCGTGTGTGAAGATCGAAGCCTATCTAAAAGCTCTGTCTGTGTGCAGGGTGAAGATAGTCAGCCTATGTCTCGCCTTTCTCAGCCAGATCAATCACAGCAGTCGCCAACACTTCCTGACCTTGCCTTGACCCTGTTATGTGACAGGAGTGAGCTTTGGCTGGGCAGCAGGGGTCTGGACGGGGGTGTACCCTTACACAATAATAAACAACCACAGGAGCGTCCATTTGTCTACAAGACCACTTAAAAATGCCAAACATAAATCAGGTGACAGGCTACCAAGCTGCTCATCTTATATGTTTTAACAGACCCACAGATCACCCCCCCGCCCATCAGTTTAGGATTGATGTGTGTGTACAAGTTCTGTGTAGAGTTTGATGTATGTGATGAAGCCACATGGGAAATGGCTTCAAATGCCCCCTAAACAAACACCTCAAATAATGTGGGAGAATAGTTTATAGAATCACTGCCAACAGCTGGAAAAGCGAGAACTTTGATGTTTCTTTGTATCGCTTCTCATCCTTTATCTACAAAATAATGGACAAGTGTTCAAGGGCAGAGAGGGCAGACAGGATGAGCTCAAACATGTTCCCCACTTTATCATTACTTTATTTAAGTAAATGTCTTTGGTTTATCTGTTTTAAAACTGATGGAATGCGTGAAGAATCTGATAATTAACAGAAAGATTCTGGTAGTTGAATCATAGCAACTGGTACAAGGATCTGGAAGTCCCAAACAGTCTGTTAGAACTGATGAAGCCTCTTGAATGAGAGGCAAAATGTCTTTGTGAAACGCAATCAGTTCAGTTGCTATGATTTAACTACCAGAATTACCATGACCTGGATGCTGAGAACCAACACAGGCATTAACAGTAAGAGTGCAGCAGAACATACAGAGGTGAGTCCTGTGATGTTGCACTGTAGCAGCGTGGTGTCCTCAACCACCATCTCACCCAGTAAAAGACTGAACGAAGGTGCAGTGCTCCATTTCACTGCAGAGACACGAGAGAGATTTTTTTTCTTGTATGCAAAATATAAAAAGTATAATTAAAAGCATCTATAAAATGACTTATTGCTATGGTACTGCAGCTGACCTTTGTACTTGGTAACCACAGCAGAGTTGACAGACAGAGGCTCCTGAAAGTCCACTCTCAAACTGGTTCTGCTGCTGACAGAAAGGTAAACGGCACTGGGAGCCTCTGGAGGGTCTGGGCAAGCAAACAGAGAGGACAACTGACTGTAGGGAGCCACAAAAAAGAGGAACCTGGCCTAATTCACATTCTATATCATAAAAGAACAAAATATGTATACTGTATATAATAGAGCACTGGTTGGTTGAAGAGCTGGGAAATATTTAAAGACTGTGGAGAAGAACAGATGGTGCTGATGAAACTGCAGAAACGCAAAAGACAACGACCGATCAACTCAATCGTTGAAATGAAATGATAATATCGCTGGTATGTGACTGCAACAATGTAAATATTTTGACGTGCTTGTAAGTTCCAACCATGTTTACCCAACTTATTTATCAAGCTACACGAGCATGTGGGATCGCAAAGATTAGAACGCTGTGTTTTCTTCATCACAGTGCAGAATGGTTGCAGAAGGGTAGATGTGTGCTAGTGAGTCTGTCTGCTGTCAGAAGGTGGCTGTCTAACTGCCACTAAGCCTGTCGTGAAACGTCTATAAAAAAAAAAAAAAAGTAAAACAGGAATTAAGTCGTGTTATGTTTGCACTCAAGGAGTCGAACACTAGGCTTCCCAGTGTGGAAGCCATTAACTCAGCCCAGACGTAATGCCAACAGTGAAATCAGTTGCCAAAATGAAAACCAGGATTGTAAGAAACAGCCATCAAAGTCACCCGGAGGACTTACTAGCGTGCTCAAAGCCAGTCTGCATTCGTCTGAAGAGACGGAGCCTCCACTCCCAGGCTTTCAGCTGCCTGTCAGGATCAGAACCTTCCCACTCACCAGGACCTTCGCTCCTGACCTGGGCCTGGAGCTCTGACACGCGCTGCTCAGCCTCCTGAACCAAGGTGGCTAAATGCACGGCTCGGCCCTCTAGACTAACGACTAGAAAGCACATGGAAGATGGTTAGTGTGCCGCATTCATTCCACTTAGGCACATTTTCATTCATATCAGTTCTACTTTCACATTCATGAAAAGCTGTTTATATCTGAACCAAAGGTAATACTCTATAATAATAAGTGGCAATATTAGAAATATACCCATTTGGACAGTTTCTAAAAACATGTTCATCTCAAATTAATAAGTGTAAACATTTTCTTATCTATAAATGGTGGAAAAATAGCTGCTGTTAATCACAGCAAGGGTGCTTCTTATAACAATAGGCACTTATACTTATGTTAAAAAAAGACTACTGCAGCAGATGAATACAAGAGCTATATTTTATTAGTGAAACCTTGGCAGTGATGTTTGATGGAGGCCACTACATCTGATATGAATAGATCTTCAGAATGAAAGTTTACAACAGCTAATTTAAAGCTGTTAAGGTCACAAAGGACAGTAGCGGTACTGTACTTCTTCTTTGGTGGCTGGTCATTCTTCTGAGTGTTTGGGGCTGGTGTGTGTCTGTGTTTAGTCTGTGTGGTCTGTGTTTGTTCATTGTAGATTCCACTGTTGAGCGTTAGATTCCACTGTTGACAGTAAGTTTAAAGCTCCGTGTCAAAATGTCCATCTGGGTGTTTAATTCTGCGGCTCTCTCCGTGTCTCTGCAGTGGCTGTTAGCTCCTCTTTGAATGTGTGTGTTTCTTCTAGGTGTCAGGTTCTTGTTGTTCACTTCAGCCACTTGTGTGACGATTTAAAGGCTATTTGTCATTTTGAGGGCAGGCCTGGCCTTAGTTTGAAGTTTGTGCTTGTGATTATTGCTGAGAATTTCTGATTATTTGGACTCCTGGGTGTAACTCTTTGTTAATGGTTCATTTTGATTTAAGAATTCAGCTCTTGTAGAAGCAGAAACTAACCCAGATACTGCCTACAGTATCTAACTTGGTCCTTATTTCACTTCAATTCTGAGAACTTTCACAGCACTTTAAGTGTCCTAATGAAGACACCAAAAGATTTATGTGAATAAGAAGCTTCTGTTAAAATGTGTCTGATTTCATTTCACTGTCTGCCTCTCTATTAACCCTGCATATAGTGGTTAATATCAAAACAGATGTGATTCTGTCTCTCTCAAAGTTGACACCTTCCCATGAGTTACTTGAATTCTTAAGGGGGAACACAATCAAAGAGCAAACTTTGGTAAACATCACTTTTCATTCAAGTGTTTTCAATTTAATGTTACCTTTATAAGATGTCTGGCTCAGCTCTGGACTGTGTGCATGTATGTGTGTGTGTGTGTGTGTGAGAGAGAGAGCGAGCGAGTAGAAACAAAAACAAGCCTAGGAGCCTTTCTGGCTAGTTCTAATCATTAACAGAGGAGGGGAGCAGAGGCTCAGCAGATCACAGACAGTAAAATCTGCTTACAAAGATGATTAATATTGCATTATTTTAACCACCCTGTCATCACCTTTATTATAGTTTCATTGCCAACAGAAAACAGACAGAGATGTGTGAGTTCACTGATCGCCTGGGGTGCATGGATTGTTCGTTTGCATGATAAGAGATTGTGTTTTGGGGTGTGTGTGAGTTGTATCTGATGTTGTCCTGGTGACAAAGACCACTGAAGCAGTTTGGTCACATGGTAAAGGCTTAAATCTAACACAAGAACAAAATCTAGTAGGTGGAAATGATTCTCAAAGGTTTCATTTTTCAATCCTAAAATTTGAGAACTGAGCATTTATTTGAGTCATGGCAATATTTTATCCACATCAGATAAAACTGGAGGGGAAAGTTTACAAAAAATCAGCTCAGTTCAGGTAAAAAGGACCTGTACAGAAATAATACTGCAACACACTGACATTCCACATACCAAATCAGACTTTTATTTGGTTTGGAGGATCAAACTAGCAAAACTCTTTTCTGCTAAATGCCTAAGCATATTTTTAATAGACTAAGATTCGTGGGTATATCCTTGGTTTTATGTTGTGAGTTTGAGCATTGTACATCTATCTATTAATGCAAGGAATTCTGTCTGTGTTTACGGGCTCTGCCCTAGTCTATGAAAATATAAACATGTGCAATACAACTTCTTTGAGGAGATTAGACACATGAGAACAGCACTTTGTGTTTGTGTGCTCAAAGCACACTTTTACTCACAGTGAGGGCTCTCCTTGGCCCCAGCTCGGAGAAGCAGCTTGGCCATGGGCACGTTGTTGGTCATGATGGCAATGTCCAGGGGCAAGAGACCTTCACTGTTTGGGGTGTTGAGGTCCAGCTCCTCTAAGCTGTACTGGGACAAAAGCAGCTGCACCAAGTCCAGCTCCTGGTGCTCCACTGCCTCAAACAGTGTTTCATTACTTTGGAACTGTTAGAGACAAATAATGTAAATGAAGTTACCTTAGATGTACTAAAATTACTTTATTCAGACCTACTTTCTGACAACTGCACGTGATAACATTTGAGTTCCAGTCGTGGCTTTGAAAACATCTTTATCTTTTCCTAAAGTTCTGATTGTGTGTTGGGTAAGGACAACATTTTAAAAATAGTTTTATTTTTGAGCATGTGTTTATCGTGTCAATAAAATTAAAAGAAGAATTTAAAGTATGAGGTACAACTGTGAACATAAGAGGTACTGATACTGTCCAGGTCACATCACTGTTGATGTTTTTCTTTCTCTGACTTACTATGGTAGTTTTGCGCAACCTCTCTTTATCTCCCCCCCGTCCTGCCCCCACACTATCCTCCAGGCCAGGGGGGTTGGTACCCACACGGAACTTTCCAGACAAGTTGCGGTACAGGCGGCGGGCTGCGCTTGGTGAGGACAGGCTGGCTGACTTGCGGGCCGGAGCTGGCTGGTGTGTTTGGTCCCTCCTCATTGGTTGCGTCATCTTGGCAGTGTCAGCACTGGAGGAGGCACGGATGGGCAAGAGACATGAGGAGTGATTGAGGGGGTGAAGGAAAAGAGCAGATTATGACATTTAATTCAGCAAATGGCTCGTTTGAAGCTCGAGCTTGGATCCAGTTCAAGAGTTAAAGCTCTAAAAATAATCACGCCACTGACACATAAATGCTAAGGTGCACCGAGGGCTCAAAACAAGTCCGCTCCTCACTTTGTCATGGCATGCTAGTTTACACTTCTCTGAATTAAAAGTCAAAAAAGCATTTCTAATGTTCAGTGGAAAAACACTCCTTACTTGTTGGGAAAAAAATGGGTTTGGTTTGTCAGCGAAGCGGTTTACATTCTGCCTCTGGAGAACATCACTTGCCTCAGCTCTGCACACCATTTATTGAAACACATGTAAAGTCTGTTGCCGTTGAGTGTTGATGCCACAGAATGCATGGGAGTTCCTGTTAAGACTTTGGGATTGTAACATGCATAGTTTTTTCTGTGAAGCTATATCATCAATATTCATTTTAATCTCAAAATCCAAGTAAGTTGTCTTCGACACCATGTGAAAGTGTTTCCAAACACTTAGAACAGTTAATGGCATGGTGATAAAGCAGACTGATCTGCCAGATGGACATGATGTTGTCATTATCAGTTCCCATTCAAGCGTGCTGAGGGCTGATTTGCCAGTGCCGTGCTGGAAAGTGGCCTCTTTCTTCTGAACATCAAAGGCTAGACATCTTTTGCCACTGGTGTCTTGGCATCACTGGTATGACAACTATGCTGTCACTCTCTGTCCCGCCATGGGAAATATGTAGATGACACTGTGTTTGGAGGGTGAGTCTGGTACATGGTTTTCACACACACTCGACTGCTGATGGAAATGTCAGCGAGGCTCTAAAGGCGACAGGTGAGAAACCCTACGATGGTTTCCACTGACCAGACCCAGAAAGACAAATTATTCCTCAAAGACATATTTTAAAATGCTGACTTTAATTGTGTTTTTGACTTTTGGCTTTATAGTTCAACTCATTTCCATATTTAGGTGGAACAGAAGCAGTTTTAGGATTTACTCTTTTATTGGTCCTATCATAAATGTTCTTGATTTAAACTGGGACTACTAGAGGTTGAGGAAAGTAAATAAAGGTTGCGCTACCTTGGGCCATCATCCCATATGTCAAGAAGTATCACACGGGCCAAGAACAGATTTGTCAAGGTGAGAACATCTGTAGGAAAAATGTTATTTATACTTCCACACCACTATGTACGTGTGTGTACACACATACACACAAACCCTCCTCCAACACATGCAGTTTGTATAACAGCTGACAGCGGCCCACATAGTAGACTTTAAAGCAGCTCCAAGCCCCCGCAACAAGCCCTTTTTCACAGGGCAGATACACCTAAAATACCCCCAATCCCTGTCAATTCCCGCTCTGTCTCATCCATCTCCACTCCATCCCGTAATAGAGGCCTTATTTTAGACATCCTCGTGTTCCCGGCTGGGCCTAACCTATTCCAGGGTTCCAGATAAAGCGCGGCAGGTATTTGGAATAATTTTTCCATGGGCCTGGCCCGGAAGATAAAACAAGAGATATATTTGTAATGCGTGTGGCGGTATCCCATTTCAAAGAGAAAGCCCATTGGAATCCAGCCCCAGGCTTATTGTTATTTGCCTGAGATGGAACAGACACCTTTTTTTCTGTCGGCAGGATGGTGCCCCATCACTCTCTGATGACATTACAGAGCACGTATGTGTGTGTGTGTACGTGTAATTGGGAGTGCATGTGTCTGTACTTTCAAAGAGATGCTGCATCCAACACGTGAGTTTGGGATGTCATTCCCCAATGACATATCCCCCGCCCTATGGATAAATGAAAGACGGTGCTAATTCAAAAGAAAAGGGATTACAAAATGATGAATGATATCAAGCATGATAAATCATCCACTACATGGTTTGTAAAAACATTGTGAGGATGCTAATTTTGGTCTAGCACCACTACAGTCATCTTACTAATGATGAAACATTAAAGATCAAACACATTACAAATGTGCTAAGGAGGGAGCGCCGCACGAGTTCCTACACTTATACCAGGTTTGGGAAATAGGAAGAGGCTGTTCTGGGAAACCTAACATTTCTAGCAAAACCAGGCTTCTTGTTTTGGCTCTCAATCAATCCCACATCAAATGCAGTAAGAATGCATCAGGTTGACAAACAATCAAACCCCCGTGCTGCAAAAGCACATAAACTCAGCATCTGTTCTATTAGAGTTATCGCCCTGTTTACACCAACATTTCAACCCTCCAGACATGTGAGTCATATCTACACAAAGTATACATTAAAAAAAAAACTCGGGCAGGCTCAGGGGACTTAGTATGTGCTGAATTCTCTGAGATTTGTGCATAAACTTAAGCCACATACCAACTCATAACAGTGGTGAGCAAATCTACGAACCGACAGTGGAAAATGTTGCTAAGTCTGATGACGCCCGGTTTTTGTTGCTAAATATAAAATTGCACAGACTGAACTGAATAAATCCATTCTATCAACAGTACAATAGAAACAGCATACACACATACTCAAAAGTCGACAAGATTAAATTCCAAAATTCATTTCTGGGGATGCTGATGTGAGTAATCCTGCTTTACTGGTTCTTTTTTTTCCTGATCCTGAAAGGAATCTGTACATTTTCTTAAGTAACTACATTACATAATGTAGAAAAAAGAGACCTTGAGCATGGCCATGAGCATGCTGTACGTATGACTTTATTTTTTAGAACTATAAACAGAGAAATCTTTCTTCACAAGAGTTTACATGCATGCACAATTGCTGTGGATTCCAAACTGCACAATTTGGTTCATAATGCAGTACCTACAGCACATGTTTACAGTATGCACAAATGAGCTTATACTTTAGGTGCTATGGAGAGAATTTACAGGGACCCTTGCCAAAATTAGCAACAAAAACAAAGAATGATAATGCAGCTATAAACAGACAGGCCCATAACTAGTTTTGGTTCATGGAATCAGCCTAAATAATTTACATTTTTGTCTGTTTTATGTAAAACCTCCCAACTCTGCCATTTTAATTTTTTTCTTTACATATTTTCCTTTTATTTTGTCTTTCTGCTCTTCCTCAAACCCCAACTTTATCCTGTACTATACCATCGTTCCATGAGTTATTAGGCTGCACATACATTCAAACCTCACAGTACTATTTTACCACCACTGAAGCAATAAAGCTACATGTTCATGTACTGTATGTAACATAACATTGCATCTCTGCTGTGGTTAAATCAAGGAAAAGAAATGGAGATGAAGTGCAAAAAAGGCCATGAGCAGCACCAGAAGGACAGTGAGAAGGAAGTGTGGGGGTCAGAGAAGCAGGCAGTCAGAGGAGAACACATACACACACACACACACACACAACCACAGATACACACACACACACACACACACACACACACACACACACACACACACGTGCACAGCGAGAGTATGCTAGCTGCTCTAAATGTGGCTTGTAGAAGGAAATTCTGAAATCTGAGTCTTGGCACCAGACAGGCTGGAAGCAGAGGGAGAGAGACAGAGGGAGAGAGAGAGAAAGTTAATATACTGTATCTGTCCCCTTCGTTTGGCTCTTATCAGCTTATAGGCAAAATGAGGGAATTGAGTCTGACCCACAATTACTCATGAATACTAGGTTTGCATGGCAACACAACAAATTGAAATGCATAATGTTCCACATAATAAAACTCATACACAAATTTAGAGCCAAGAAGTGAATCAGTAATATTAATGTGTTTTTAGACACAGTGTACTGACAAACCCTCACCGAAATATTAAAAAATAAAAACAACACACTTTGGCTTCACTGCTGAGGTGTCTAAACATCAAGGCGTGTATGCATTTCTCTGCCAGATGTGCAGTGAAAAGGCAGCATACTGTCCTGGAAGCAATTTACCTGATCAACCAGATTACAACACAGACTGTTGTATTCAAATGATGTTCTTTTGATAACAAGGAGCCTCTCAAGTTCTGAGAAAACATTTTGGAGCCGTCACACCACAGGCAGCAGACAGTATGACTGTCAGGGGAATGATATCAGTGAGTTCTTTTGTTTACACCGTCTACATAATTTTTCCACTCTGGGGTCATCTAGTTTGGGTAGTCCGCTCTCAACTGTAGCCTCCGTTTCCTCTTTTGATAAGCAGGTTGCGCTGGGATGCCGCTCTGGATTTTATGGTTCTTCTGAGGTGGTATTTGTTGATGTGAGTCACACGCTCACTCCTGTGTGTGAAACTCCCAGAATGCTGATTGACTGAGATATGCTAAAGTCATTGCAAAGATTACTGGCACCCAGGCCAGTTCACTCACGTCTGCTGTAAGTCACTGTTAGCCAAACTCCCGTAATGTATATATTCTGGTTGTACCTACACAACATATTTAGATAAAATATATACATTAAATCCTTTTCTATAGCTGTCTGCATTTTATTTTCTTTCCCTTTATCTTGTCCTCTTCTTTAGACTTACTCTCTCTCTCTTTCCCTTGGGACAACAGCAGAGAGAGAGTGGGTGATCCGTTGTATGTTTAACCTTTGAAGTGGGCCTGCTGTGCCGAGCAAGGCCTGCCACCTGTTGGCTCTGTGTGCATGCATGTGTTGTATGTGCATACGGAGGTAAATCTCTCTAATTTTGATGAGCAGAGACAACAGTGGAGTCACCACGGGGATGTGGTAGCAGGCAGTGGCCAACGTTCTCAGGAGGGGGGGCGTGGGTGCTTCCAAGGTGGGATCACATACACACCAATGTACACAGAACCCCTCCTCTCTTTAAGGCTTGGTGACACCGTGTCTCCCACGGCGATCGTGGGCCCAGCCTGGGTGGCTCCAGGCCTTCTGTGTATGTGTGTGTGTGTGTGTGTTTGTATCACACCAAAGGGGTCCCTGCCTGGGCCGCCATATGCCACCCACCCAGCCAGGGACAGAAGAGGGGTGGGGGCGACCCCTGTCCACTGAAGCCACCAGTTGGTCCCTTCTCTCAGTCACACGCCGGCTAGGCGCCATGTTTAAAGTCCCACGGCTGTTTATCTGGGACAGGGATGGTACGAGGTGGTCTGAGTTAATGTTCCCCTGACTGTGATAGATCTTAAGTAAAATATATGGAAGGATAGATGGATGCACGCACACAGATATAATCAAAGCTCAACAGAGATTAGACTTATGCCTGAGGCTGGGACTGTATGGTAATGATATGACAATATATGATCCACCATCAACCTCAAAGAGCTCTTTACTGTCAGCAAAGGAATGAGCAAGAAAAAGAAATACCACAATATCTTTGACCATATACTTTGGTATCAGCATTGCTACTATTAACCAAAACATGTTTTTGACATTAAGTAAATAAAATCGCTAAAACATAAGAACACACATAAAATTCCAGGAAAATGGTAGATTTTGCCAGTAAATGATTTATAGTATGTCTTTATATTACCCAGCACGTCAGTAAATGTTCATACCAATATAAATTATGAATTACAGACTCAGGAAAACATTCCATGAGCTGCGGGAATACTTGTTGTGGTATCCCTCAAATCTAGATGTCTCCTGATCTGATATTTGTGATGAATTCACATCTTCGAGGCTCCACCATGGCCACATTTTGGAGCTGGCTTTGAAATAAGAAGGAAATTGACAGTATCAACTGTGCACCAACAACAACAAAGGTTGGGAACAGCCACGTTCTGAAATCTGACAACAAAAAACTAATAATCAAATCGGGTTACCCTTAGAGAATGAGAAGTGGAGAAAAACATGAGAAAAGTTGAAAAAAAATCCCCCTCTGGAATAACAAAACTCTTTACTGGCGTGCACTGTGCTTCTGTTCCAGTATAGAGTGACACAGGCGTGGAGGTCTGCACTACCTGAGTTTCCTATCTCAATCTGTAAACCATTTTCTAAGACTAGCTTCAAACCACAAGCCTCTTGGTTCTTGAGCTGATTTTCTTTTTGCGCCTGACCCTGAATACAACCTCACATGCTCACAAAAAGTAAATGAGGGGGTGTTTTTCCCCCAGTCTTGGTTGTCTTTTATCAGCTTATAAGCAACACATGGAGCCACGCTAACCCTCTGACCCCACTGGCTGTCTCTGCTCACACAAACAGGAACAAACACACAGAGACACACTACATTAACTGCCTTTTTTCTCCCCTGCTCATTATTTTGTAACGTCTCCCTTTTCTCCTTTTTCCAGCTCCAGTTTTCCCTTGTTTTTGCTATCTCTCAACACCAGATCTGCCTTTCATCTATTTCATTCTCACTATCTTTCTCATCCCTTCCATCCTTGTTCTTACCTATTTTCTGACAACCCCATTTCCGTCTATCTTTCAGCCCCTCTCATTACCTCCATCCCCACTCCAGGTCTTGGTCTCTGTGCTGAGTTGAGGTTTGGAAACAAAATAGCATCAAGTCAGAGACACACAGGACAAGAGGGAGCCAGCCTCATAAATCTCCTTGAGTGTAGGCCAGAGCATCTAGAATCAAGAACGCAGTGTGTCTATATAAATATTTGAGTGTGTGTACTTGTGTGTATGGTTGCATGTGTGTCTGGAGGAATGCTAGTTCATTTTGTATGCTGGAGTTTATGTACAGATACAGGTCTTAAGGAACATTTGTGAATGGCTTTGCATGTACGAATGTTTGTGTACATGCCTGTGCATATGTGCATGTGTAGGAAGAGGAATCCAAAAGCAGAAACTCCAGACTCTACAGCTCAAATTCAGTCTCAGCAAATTAATTCTGCACTGCAAACAAAGAGAAACCTGTAAGGATTAGTGTAGCTACACATCCAACAACAAAAAAACATTGTAGACCAAAACACATTAGCTCTATACTGGTTGTGTTTTATATTCCACTGTGCTCATTACATCACTGCACAATTTTTCATCAATTTCAGAAGTAAGTCAAGTTCTGTGTCATGATATAAACCTCTTACATGATGTAATTTGACAGCTCTGCTTCATTTAGTACATGGGAATCTATCTTTGTCTGACCTCCGCTCTGACCCTCGGCTCTAACAACTGCAGTTGTCAAATAACTCACAATGTTGCGCAAAGGTAAGTTTGAACATTGGAGTTCTTTAGTGAGGAGTGTCTGAAGCAGTGATGGATTGTTTTTTGGTGGAGCAAATTCTTATACTTATTTATACTTAAGAATACAAATACAGCTCCAGAGAGTTTTTTCTTTTAAAAAAACATTTTTTTTTAAAGGAGTAACCAGGAGATTTCCTCTCTAACCTTCAAATTCACCTCTTTCATTTGTAGTGACAGAAGAAAGGAGAACAATATAAAGACAGCTTAAGAAGTAAAGAATGAGGGAATATTAAATCAAATTATAACCAAATGAGCCCAGTGACACTTTGTACTAACCTGCTTTACACAGGGGTCCCTTGAGCATTGCCACTCTTTTTCCAACTCTGGTGATTTTCTCTTCTTTATTCTGCTGGTGCAGGCTTCATAAGATTAACACTCGGTAACCCTGACTCCCACTTACACACCCAGCCCGGTAATTATTACAATGTGTGTTCGCTCATGTATGTGTGTGAGCATGAATATCAAGTAGAAAGCCTGTGTGCGTTTGGGTAAGTGTGCAGACTACGGAAAAGGGAGGATGGCTTCTTCCTGACATTGTAGTTAAGATGTCATCCTGAAGGTGCTGTCAGCTCCGAGTAAGACAGCATGGAAACAGGCTGAGGAGAGGGGCCTTCTGGGAGTTGGGGAGATTTTAATCCCTCCAATAAGTACTGCATATCCATACACATCACTTGTTGGTGTCTTACCAAAGCAACCTCTCAAATTTTAACTTTTATCCAGCAAAAGGGATAGAAAATGAGTGCTGAAGTTTAAATACTTATGCATTGACTTTCCTCTCTAAGCACAGTACATGGGAACTGTTGGGAAAAAATGTTGGGGCTATAAACATGCTTGAGAGGCTTTAGTGAGGGTTAGCAGCTTACCCCTGCCCTACAGAACCAGAGGCCCTCTGGAGTCTCAGCATGACAGAAGTAAGGACAAATGCTGCTGGAAAAATAGAGAACATCAGGCAGAGATGTTACAGTCATGCTCTCATAATTTACAGAATTCATTTGTGGCATACACTATTGGCAGCACAGGAAAATCGTGATGGTTCAAAATTCAGAAAAACGTATTCTGAATTTTCCAAAGCACTCCCAAATGTCTTGAGACCATCGAGAACATTGCAGTTGTACTCTTTAATTACTGTTATAAATGGTTTGTGTCCGCTCTCTTATTTCCTTACTCAATTCTCCAGCCGTATCCTAGAGTCCACTTATTATGATCACCAATAACAATAACAGTGCCATCATTTATTATCATAGTTTCCCAAAACCCTGCCAGCTTTTACGGACTTTGATAAAGTTGCACAATGGCTTCCGATCAATCTTGTATACAGTTTGCGCCTGTTTGGCTCAACATTTTCTTAACAGTCAGTTTTTTTAGTTTATGGAGCAATGTCTCCTAAATTAAGCAGCTGGGACTTTTCTATCTATTTAACAGTAATCTTGACTTTTTATTCTTAGTTTGAAAGAAGAGAGCAAAACAGATGAATACATTTAAATATTCATTTTATAAATATTGCTTTTTTTTCATTCTCTCAGAGCAGAAAAGACCTGTTTTATATTGTTTGTATTAAGACATCCAACATGCATCCAACAAGCAACAACTTTGTGTAAATCTTCCAGTTACTGGTATAACAGGCGATGAGTTATTTTATGGGAGATTAGCATGCGTCACAGCACAATTTTACAAACAGTAATTAGATTTTATGGGATTTATCAATCAATGTCCCAGGAGCAGTATGTGCAGTTATGATATTTACTCAATATTTATACTTGGTTTAACTATGAGTGGGTACATGTAAACAGCAAATATATCAATGGTGTCATCTTCAAGTGTGTTTGGACATCTTGTTCTGCTAGAGTTACTGTAAGATAGTGTGGTGGAAACAAAATCAGAAAAGATGTGGACATACAGTAACAACCAGCCATTTGCAGATGGACATTAAACAGGAGCAGCCCTAAGTCCAACTGGGCCTGCACGGCTTCCATTCTTTCCTCTCTTAAAACAGTGCTCTGAGCAGTAATCAGCACAAAAAAACATGCTACTGTTAATCCAATCTTGGAGCCTTCTCCGGCAGTCTCATGTGTTTTCTCTCAAAAATTAGTACGTGTTTCACCAATATGCCAAAATATGTTTGAGTAAGTTAACAGCCTGCAGAAGCAAAAATATAGAGGGCTTTAACAGATGACAGAAAGTGATATATAAATGTCAAACTATTCCAAAAATGTTACTGACTCATGGGATGTCTGCCGTAGATGCTATTAGCATGTATTTTCCTTCTGACTGTGTGAATGCTGATACGTTCCAGAGGAGCTGTGCCGGACTTGTCAGAGGCTGGACCAACCTTGTTTCCCCTCCCAGGAGCATGACTCAGGCCTCAACCTTGAATCTCTCATCCCAAGTTCCCTCATTTATTATGTCACAAAAGGCCAGTCACACTCCTGTAACAGTGGCTCGCCCGGGTGAAAGTTGGAATCCAGCTGCAGCTGAACCCCCATCATCCCTCTCATAAATGAGCACGTCAAATCTACCCACTGTGTTCCATTAAAACCAGACTACATCAATCAGACTCTGAACTTTAAAGGCCAGGTCCTCTCTCTGAGCAGAACACAGAGCTGTTAAAGGACCTCACACTGCACATACACTCCAATCCTTCTACACTTAACACCACATATTTGCCGGAGGACCACACATCTCATTGTCAGTCCAAGACCACACAGTAGTTCTCGTAAGGCTGACAAAGACCTCGTGAGACCTCACAGCAGGCCGTAGCATCATATGATAGGTCCTTAAGAGAGTCTCTTGCCCAAATCTCAATGTGCTTCTGTAGTAAAAAGGGAAGCAGTATATACCTGTTTAAAATTAGGAGCAATTAGGTGCAAAGGAAGTCTAGGACCCACTTTAGACTCAGACTATTTTCCCAATGGTGAGAGAAGCATAAAGGAAGAGCTATGAATACATAACAGGCGCTTTTGGGGGGAGGGGGGCATGCCAGATGGATGAACGGCAGGATGGATGGGCAGATAAACGAGTGGAGGCCAGGCATCAAGAGGGGAGACTGGGAAGGATTCCCATGGGTGGGGACGGGAAAGCAGCCTTGTGATGGAAAGCTTTCAAACTCCTTTCATCGTCTGCCTGAGGACTGGAGCTTTACAAGAGCAAGATGAGCCGGCGCCACTGGAGCTGCTTGGCGCTCTTGAACAAAACCCAGACACAGAGACAGAGCAGAACCCTATCACCACTCCGCCCACGATCTGCTCCCGCCTCCAACACCAGCCCCCGATATTCATCAACATCAGCCTTGCCTTTGCTTTGCACACAGACACATTACAGTCGCAGCCATTAATGCCTTGTTAGCAGTGAGTCAATTTTTAACTATGTTCGACTAAGTCCTCTTTTAAGTTACATGTTTAAAAGCATTAAGAAGCATTATTATACCATTCAGGCATGGCGTCTCTCCAACACTACAACTGATTTCTGACATTTTTCAACATTCAGTTTATGAAATGTTGAAGGAAAACTATTGTTTTCATAGAATATTAAAAAAAAGCAAATGTTGTCTTACCAGTCCACGCTTAGTGATCGTCTCCTGTAGGACAGAGGTCGATCCGAGGAGGTTTTTTCTGCTTTTGCGCCACGCTCTTTGAGGGACAGGCGATGAGTAAATTTGGAAATTCCTGACTCTGGCCTTGAAGAGATAAGAAGAAGGAATTAGCAGATTCTAATTGCTGTTTCACACAAAGAACATCTCAGATTGTTGTTAGTCCTGGACACTAAAGTAAAAGAAATTGTACACGTTAGTTTTTCCCATGCCAGAGGACACACTTCTGCACAATTCTCACAAGTTGATACATAATATGATATTGTTGCCAACATGGATTTGAAAGCTGCACAGCACCGTCGAAAGAATGTCACACGCATTTTAATCTCTTCGACTTGGCTGCTAATGTTCCACTCTAACATTTTATCCAAATTAAAAACATTCTTCCCTTCCACCCCGAGACACATTTAATGAGACTTAAGATTGCAATATTGCTGCAGCAACACTGGGGAATAATCTAAATGCAACAAGTTACAACAGTTACTGTGAAATTCCTCAAGATTTATTCAATATCATATATGTGTATCAATTGAAGCAGTTCTGGCCATGAACATGAAAGTAGATACTTCGTAAGAAAGGGCTTTCAGTCTTCATCATCAGGGCTGTTGGGTGATATACCAGAGGTGAGGCTTACCCTAGAAATTACAAACAAACCTTCCATTCTCCTTTAATTACTTCTGTGAAATGTTTTAGATATGACAGATTATTAAAAAAAATTTAACTGACAAGGACAAATGACTATGCACAATGCAAGTTCTTGGCTGAACTTCAAATTTAATATTCATTTATGGGAAATAAGTGAAAAAGTAGCTATTTTTGCTTTGAAAGGGCACATTTTCTGAAGTTCACTTAGGTCAAGTAATGTATAAAAATAAATTTCCTTCATAACTTCTGTATGGCAGAAGTGTCAATAGTCAACAGACATTAATAGTGTATAATTGCACTAATCTGCATAAAGTAAAAAAATGTGCTCAGTCATGTTTCCTCCATGTTAAACTCTTTAAAAGGCAGCTGTTTCACAATAAAGATGTTTTCATAAGCTGAGATGAAAACGCACAAGTTTTCATTCAAAGTGACCTCATGCTGTAAGGCTTATCTAATAAATACCCCCTCCACTGCTGCCTTCATTCCCAGTCCAACACGCTCAACTACTGTTTCCTAAACCTACGCCAACTTCTCCAAAGTGCTGGTTGACTTCGGAGACAAAGAGAAATATTTTCCTGTATGAATCACATAAACGGGGAGTGGGATTTTATTCTGATGGCAGCACAACCTCTAATTGATGGCATGAATTTAGACTGAGTTAAGAGTTCTTTAAGAGCTTTTAATTAAATTAGCAGCACTGCACCCTGCATTTCAGCTACTGCCAAGCAATGATGCAAATACCCCTTAATATAAACATCAGGATTTATGTAAAGGGAGAAGTCTGAGAATTTCCATTTCATTAACAGATGGCGTGATTAGGCCGGATCATCAATGGCTCCTAATAATTGTCTTTGCTTATACAACACTAATATGTGGGCTTGTGGCCAATAGTTACATTAAGCATCCCCTGTAAAACTTCAAACAAACATTTGGAACAGAAGTATGACATGACATGGCCATTGGATAATGACTTCAGTGCCACGAAAACACATAGGATCAGCACTTCAAAGAGCTGGGGTCCAACGGACAGAGAGGAGGTCTCAGGGAATCCCTTTGAGGGGTTTAGTGGCAAAATGGACATGTGAAGCATTTGGGTCTCTGCTGAGGGTTTCTGCTGGCAACTGGCTGCCTCTTGGCTGCCTGAGAAGTTCAAGCCAGGCTCCACCCTCACGCAGCTGTCACTGATAACATCATCAGAGCAGTGACGCAATCCCTTCAAAGTCCCCCTCAGGATATCCCTCTCCCGTCATCACGTTTTCTCCATTTCCAGGTGTACACCGGAACATTCAGGTTGAGCTTCTTGTTGGAACTAAGGTACAAGATGCTTCCAGGCAAACCACACAAAAATCCTGCAGGATTACAATCTGAGAATTCTACAGACAGCTTAATCTTTTAGGCTACACTGTCACCAGTAAAGTACATCTGTTGGAGCTACAGTATGCTTGACTGTGTTGTCCCCAGAGAAGACACTCCCGATCACATCTGCATGTATTAATCCCTTGTCAATTTAATCCAGGAACCACAGAGACAGACAGTCAAAGGCTCTTTAATCAATTTTAACACTCAGAAAGGATAAAAATATATTTAACAATGCAAAGCTGTGCAACATGTGCGCATAATGAACTGCAGCTATAGATAGAACTTTGTTCATGCATCTTTCCAAACTATGCCTTTAATTTTCCAATAAATCTTCAGGAGATGGCATTGTCAGTCCCATTGGATGAGTCAAAACATTAACATTTTGAGGCTGACGTGATGAGTTGTGATGATTCCTGCCACATTTGGTGATTCGCCGCCTTTTCATCTGGCGCCACTCTGAGTTGAACATTTTGTTTTGATAAAATATATTTTTTCAAAGGCCACTTCAGGGATTGCCATCAATTTTAGTATTGATATCCATGGTGCCCTGAGAATGAATCCTGATGAATTTTGTCAGCTCCACTTAAGCAGAGAAATATCGAAACATCTGACGGATTGGCAGACAATGTGTAAAGACATTCATGGTTTCCAGATGCTGACTTTCTCTATACCCACACCACAAGGCTGACATTTAGGGGTTTGAGCACAACAGCTATTAGGAAGAGTGTTTCTGTTGATACATGGATTCATGTCCAAATTTTTAAAGAAGCTACAAAGGCACCCATGATAATTTTGTAAAGTATGATATGATAAAGTATGTATTGCTTACTGTAAATATGACTCATCTGTGGAAGATCATATTATCAGTGTGGTAATGTCAAAGTCAGTTCAACAGAGGTGTCTATAAATTTAACTGGAGTCATAACTCCTGTTTAGGAGTGAGCTCTGACTCCAAAGCGGTACATATTGTCTGATAGAGGGCACTCTCCCTTCTTGAAGATGGCCAAGGTCAATTCTCCATGATCAATTTGTCATTGATGGTCACATGACCTGCAAAGGCCTTCCTTCTTTGACTTGTGCACAGAAGACCACAACATATTCACACCTCTCTGCATTAGTGGAGCGCTTGAGAGGCTTTGGTCAGCACCAAATGGTCCACTGTACAGAAAATACATCACGCTTGCTCACCTAGTGTCACTTTCTCTCGGTTCTGTTGTCAGGGCAGGAATGAACTACTCAGAGGTATTCATGTGCAGCACAAATTCTGCTATAGGACTGATTGTTCTTGCTCACACTAAAGAAAGCCATTGGCTGTGCACTTTGACCCAAGTCATACCTTCTAACCCACTGCCATTTGAGAACAGATTTATGACCGCACGCAATTCTAGCAAAAAAACGCCAGGCACAAAGAAGGGAAAACAGTAAACTGCAGAGTGAGGCTTATTCGCATCATAAACAATGTTCAACTGCTGTTTTTAGGTCATTAGCTATCTTCCAAATGCTGTTTTTATGATACAAAGATGTTGTAATTAATTAACTGTAATTGTCGTCTGTTCTGGATTAGCATCCAAACATTTTCTGGAATTAGAATTGTCATAAAATCCTTAATAATTGCCATAGTTCAGTGTTATTTAACCGACTTTAAAAACTTTTTTTTATTTTCCTCATAAACATTTTCCATGAAATTGTTATATTTGAGAGATTAGAAATGGTACAATAACCACACTTTTTGTGTGTTTTGTGTGATATGTATTTATGAAGGGATACCACTAAACCAGACAGATCAGTATGCACTAACCAATATGTGTGGTTTGTCTGAGGTTGGGTTGCCCTCAGCCACGGATCTCATTTCAGAATTTTCAGGCGCAGACACTGCACTAAATCATGAGCAGGACAGGCAAATATCTGACCCTGTTTCAGCAATTATGGGCAATGGCTGCCTACTAAAACAACTATTTTGGAAATGAGGGAAAATAAAGCACTGAGATTTCCTTCATCTCTGTCTCCTGCTACAGCTTCTCAGGCCTGCCAATGGAACCCTAATCAGCCAAAGAGAATGTGGGCACCCACCCATGCAAGATACATGCAAATGAAATAAATGCAAGCACACATGGCTGTTAATGTGTGCACACATGCATGCACACACACCAACGCTGGTTCAGGAACATGCCCCTCAATGTGTTTCATTACGCAAACAAAAAGGCTTTCAGTGGTCCAATCATAAAAGAACAGAGCCAAGCCATGAATATTGCTAATTAAAATGTGCTCAAAGAAAGCCTTGTTTTCCACTCACCATCTTCATCCAAACCCATGTCTGTGCATACGTCTCTCTACATAGTGGAAGCTGCTTGTATTTCACTTGGACTGCAGCCTCACCAAAAGACTGACTGATATTTATTCAAGCTAACATGTTTTTTTGTGATACAGTTACATTATCATAGTTTGCAAAGTGCAATCGATGATATCAGACATGATGAAATGAAAAAAATTGCACAGTGGAGTTTCTGTGCTTTCTGCAAAAAAGAAAAATAAATAACTTTAAAATGTACACAGGAACAAGTTGATTGATATTGATGACAGGCATCGTTCAAGAAATCTGGTAAATGATGAGAAAACAATTACTTCCTCACTGTTAATGGTCTAATAATGGAGTGTATCAAGTGTATCTTATCAAATGATCCCTCTATGAACATATTGTCATGTAATGTTAATTAAAAACAGACCGTTCCATCTGAGCTCTTTCCTTACTGCATTTCTCCTTGTTTCTGCAGAATAGGTGCATTTTCTCATGAAGACATGAAATAACTATGATTATTGGCACCTTCTTTTCCACTATGGTTGTGTGCCTGTGGTATGGGGTTTGATGCCATTCTATTTCTGTCCAATTTTAATTGGATGTAATGTGCACAAGATGATTACAACCATTAGAAAACTGGAGGGAGAGGGCGACGCAAGCTGCACCACAGCTTTCTCTTTCCATTTGTTTTAGCTTAGGTGGGATAATGTTATGAATGTGATTTTGGGAATCTGATTGTGCAATTTAATAACTTGCAGCATGGAGACAAACAATGAATTGTCAGTCCCATCATTAAAGTCATCAGTGCGTTTTTCAAATACATGACACTGAATGTGTACCATCTCTTATACTGTAAATCAAGTCAACATCGAGACTGTGCATGTGTTCCAGCACGAGTTGGACATCTCCCTGCAAATTTGAGTTATTATGGGATTATTTAGGGAGTCTGCACAGCTTATGTTGCTCAGTAGTGGTGACTTTGTAGGGCAGCTTTAGTTGAAACACACATACAAATGGCAAGTCAATTCCCATATTAACCCACATTTGAAGCATGGCATCTAGATTTCAGACTTTAGTTAGCATGCTCAGGGGATTCATTAAAGGGAATTAGGGAAACCTCAAGAAGAGAAAAGTCTGTGTGTGACTTTTTTCTTTTTTGAATTTCCATTCTAATTACAAGATGCCTCTTAAAAGCCTAAACAATATTAGAGTAACCCCTCCAAAGCCTCCTGTTTAATTAAGATAGCTTTAGTAATTCACCAAACAGTGTACCTGCACAAGAAAGATTACAGGCAGCTTACTTTCACCTTTTGAGAAAGCAGATGAGATAAAGGTTGTGTCTAAAAATATGAATTATTTCTGACCCTATCCTCCCCAGTGTGGTTACATGGCAACGTCACTATGTTCGTCTTAGTAACGGCAATTGTGCTGCCAACATTCGTTCAACAGGTGCACCTCCTTGGAAAGGTAAAGACAGCAGACTTTCTAATTCATTAAGACACACCTTGGAGTTATGTAGGATTGCTCTCATTTTGGGACACGAGCACTGGTTTGTCAACAATTTATATCCATGGTTACTGGCTTCTGCTGACTGAAAGAGTTTGCAGGGCACAGAGTACATGCTAGAATGTCTTCTGTTGTCTTTCCAGAGTGTTTGAATGCATTTTTTCCAGACAACAGAAGTGAACTCATGGTTTGTCAGAGTTAAGAGTAGTTGGCAAGGATATGGTTGTTCGGCAATGGCTTTTACTCACACAAATACAAATGATTCCATTGCCATGATGCCTTACCAAAATAATGGCCGTGTCTGCCCGCTGCTCAGTTATTCAGTCTGGCGGTGCACTTGGTTCTCAGAAAAAACCCAACATCACTGCAGTCTGGCCACATGAAATAAGCCACTACACCCCCACATATAGGCACACACAAGCACACACCAGCAAGCACGCACACACACGCACGCACGCACACACACACTCACACACACACACACACACACACACACACACACACACACACACACACACACGCACGCACACACACACACACACACACACACACACAGATGAGGATAAATGGGCACAAGTGTACACTTAATATGATACATATACTGGATCAACAGTATGGGTACAATTACAGTTGAGAGTGTGTGTGCACAGTTTTACACACACACACGCGCACACTCACACACACACGCACACACACACACAGACACACACACTAGATCTACTGTACAAATAGTCAGCCAGCGTCTGTCTCGTCCGGCCCGCTGACTGAGCTCCCTCTCCCACCACCATTACCACTATTGTAAATACTCCTCAATATGTATTTACACAGGGATTTCAAAACCCTGGAAACAAAATGAGGTGGAAAGAAAAAAAAGGGTGGAAAAATGAAGGAATGCATTTCACATCAGTCAGACAGTGAAAACCCTCAGTCCTTATTATCATACTGTTAAAGTTTGTCTTGGATTGTCCCTCTGTGGGATGAAATATCACTAAACAATCTGCCCACACTCTGCTGTATTTGCTGTATATATGCTTGTTCATATAACTAACTAGCTGTCTACATGAAGAGTGGTGCACATACTTGTCACCTCTGATGTGCTTTTGAATTCCCTGCTGAAATTCTCTTCACTGAGATACAAAAAAACCCAGTATGTTCAAAAAGCTCCATTCAGGACCTTCTGTTCTGTACTGCTTACTGGACTTCATTAATAAAATGTCATTTCCTGATTAGAGCATAACTGCATACAGTGCTATACAGCTGAGACTGGAACTGTGTTTTGTTGACAGTGAGACAGATTCATTCCATTTGGGAGCAAATGAGGCAAAGCCTCAATGTTGCAGTATACATATGCATGCCTTTCTGCTGAACACACCCTGCCATATATCATCATTTGTTTGAGTTGGATAAAAAAAAAAAACCCAACTGTTTCCCCCGCTTGTCTCGTTTAAATTATATTGCATATTCTTACTACAACCCAATGTTCCCCAGAGATAAAATATATTCAGGCAGGTGTTGTTGCCAAATAAGCATCCACCTGCAGGCCTTGGCAGGAGTTGCAGTCATTTCCTCCCCAACATTTCTGAGAGGACTGATGAGAAATCAGACTAAAGGATTGTTACCTCCGCAAGGAGGTTATGTTTTTGCCGGTGTTTGTCTGTTTGTCTGACTGTTAGCAACATAACTCAAAAAGTTATGGACCTATTTTGATGACATTTTTAGGATTTGTTGAAAATGTGAAAAGGAAGAACTGATTTCATTTTGGGGGTGATCTGGAAGAAATCTTGGATTCTGGATCATTTTGAAATTTTCGTTAACATTGTGGTAAATGGGACTGAAAATTTTGTTTCTCAATATCTCGGTTAATTATTGACCAAACGCCATGAAATTTGACTCAACGATGGACAATAAGACCCTCTATCATATTCCAAAGGCTGATCTGGATTTGATCCAGAATACGGATTTTATTGCAATTTATATAAAAAATGGGGGTGCCCTTATATTTTGGCCTACTGTGCCTTTTATATTAGAGGTAGAAATTTCTAACAAGCGTCATGTAGCTGAGTCAATTTCGCATCTGTAGTATGTCAACGGATTTGTTCTAGCTTTAATATTTTAGGAGCTATGTCCAGAAGAAAACCGCCATTACAGAAAATACAATTTTGGTGAATAACTACTGAACTAAGACATTTATTGTTATGATTCCAGTGGCTAACGGTATGTTTTTATGGTCAAGGAATCTAAATATGTAGTCAAAGTATATGTGGGACTAATATTTATGGTTGAAATCACAATATGCCAGGAATTGTTGCGCTTGGTGGAGGTCTGCGCTCTCCAAGTGCTTTCTAGTTGCAACCGTTATTGCAGTAAAAGTTTTCCTGTGTCTCTTGACTGAACATACATTTACCAAACTGCTGTAGAAAAATGCACAGCCTTTATTTTTTGTATATATACCGTATATGTATATATTGTATATTTTTGAATGTTAAGTTGGGTAATGATTTTTTTTTTTATATTTTTGATCTGTCTCATTAAATTGTTTGAGGTAAAAGGAAGCAGAATGAATGGGAGTTAAAAGGAAAAAACAAACACACAGATGTACGCACGCACCTACACCCCCCCACACCAATGTAATTTCCACATGAGAACGATTACATGGCCTGTAACACAAATAAATGAGCCTAATCCAGTTCTGACTTCCTGGACATATGACATAAATCCCTTACTACGTGCAAAAGTGGAGCATCCCACAGGAAGAAAGCACCACAGCACTCCAACATTCATTCTTCCTGCACCAAAAACATTGTACCCTGCCTGTCCATAAACTGATGTCCTTGTCACAGCATGAAAAGCTGGTAACAGTGATGAATGGATGGATTTTCTTTAATAAAAATGTGGCCATTATCAAATGCAGGATCTGCCTCTGAGGCTCCTGTGACTAAGTTGTATAGGTACGTTTTTCTCCCGAGGTTCCGCTGCTTATCTATTATATCCTACACTATTAAACTTAGAAAACAATTATGTTGCATAATTCAGAAGGAGTATGAGGATATCAGAAAAATCCATGGTTATGTGGTGACCCACATTAAAGAAATGGAGACATTCACCAAAGGACGCGTAACTTCTCACGTAACCTCTTGCGAGAAGTTACACGAGAGGTGGCGCGAGATGTGACGCAGTAAGTTGTTGTTGCCGGATGAAGTTCTGCCGGTAGTTGTGTGTACTGTACCTGGTTTTTGGGAAAAGTAAAAAGACTCGGAACCTACACCTCTGTCCTCGTCTTTTCATCCTCCACAGTTAACATATTTTTAGGATATTTTATGCCATAAATGATGTGCCAATTACTCGTTCTGAATAATAAGACTGATATTGCAGGTTTGGTTAAATAGAGACTGATACACTGGTGAGACCTCAGTATAAAGCCTTTGGTAGGGTTTAGTGGTAGAGCATGATCAAGTAGGAAATGCTATACATCCCCTGCTGCTTGTCCAGAATGTAAAAATTGGTCAGAAATGGCAACAGCCAACTACAAATGATCACTTTAACACAAAAATACACAGCAGCTACAGTCAGCCATAGAGATGATAAAAGCTGTTACTGTTGATGGAACTGGTGATTTAAGGAAAGTGAATAAAATAAGGAAAATGAAGGATTATATCCAAATTCCAAAGGAAAACTTAAAAGTATTTTGGAAGGCTAGGTCATGGACACAAGTCGGTATTCCAACAGGACAATGAACCACAAAAAGGAGTACATTTTCAAGTAGCATTCCCACAGTCTAACTTCCTTCAACCCCAAACAAATGTAGTGCAGTGCCTCTTCTTCCAGGGTATGCAAGTGTGTAAATGATCCAACCAGTTTCTGTGTCTTTAAATGGTGAAAATCAAATACAGGCAGCAGATATGAGAAGGAGACATTTGCAAGTGTGGGGAATTAACTTACTTTTTAGGCTGAGTCTCCTTACGGTCAGCTGAGCCCAAACTCTGTAGAAAGGACAAGAAAAAAATATGTTTAACATACCTATAATGTGTTTTATAATGTGAGTATGCCCAATATACTTAGATATATCTCTCTTGTGTTATATTAAACTAATCCCACAAGAGCTATTCAACAGACTGAGATTCATAAAATCCTTGCAGAATGCCAAAATGTGTAGAGCTAATTTAGTACAAAAAGAACAAAGAGTTGCATCAAGTGCTGTATGGATTTAGAGACTTAAAAATACTTGAAATTTGTGTATCATTAAACTGACTGCTTGATATCTTTTGGCTGTGTGGCCTTTGGCTTTATCATGTGACCAATAGTGGTCATGTGACCTGTTGGGAACCTTTACAGGTAGCACCTTGACAGCCGTTCAGTAACTGCCCTGATTAAGGCCTATATGGCTGAAACATGTTGGCATATTTTTAAGATTCTTTTGCCCTCATTAAATAGAGACTTTTCCCTCTGAGTGCCTCAGATTTTCTCAAAACTTTAAGTATAAAAAGACTAAAACTCAGTTGCCCTGAATTGAGGCATTAGGAAGTACCGGTAAATGAACCTAAATAAATCTGATTACATAAACAGATGGATAGAGTTCCTCTCTTTTCTAATACTGTTTGGTTTATTGGGATGAAGTGACCTACAGATCACAAACATGTCAACTCTGACTGATCTCAACATTTACATTTAATAAACAATTACCATACGATCCATGCCACAGTCTAAAACCCAAATTAAAGGCAAATGACCTTTGAGGAGAAATGATAAAGCCCCCCATCAATAACTAGTCACACCAAATTTATAATTGTACACACATTTATCAAAATCTGGTTCCTGTAAATGTCTGTATGAGACAGAAGTGAATGGAAAATGAGGCACACATGAAGAGTGGATTTAAAAACAGTCACAATGGTAAAAATATTGTTGTTAAAAAAAACAAAAATCTGTCATTTCTACTCAACAATGGACATGAACAAGTATAGAATTATGATGTAGAAAAGCAGAAAGCATCCATTCAGACAAAATAAGAAGAGAAACATAAATAATAATTCTTATTATGTCTGAAATATCATCTGAACCCTGCCGGCACAAATGCAGAATCTAATCGTGCACTCTGATATGACTCAATGAAAGAAGCCTTCACATTGTTCAAAGCTTTTAGCAGAAAATGGAGGAAACTGCTTTTGTGAGTGTGTGTGCATTATTAAAAAGTAAAATTACAATGATGCCTCTTGTCTGTGCAGTGCAGACATTTTGACTGTAGACTATTTACCACAGTGAGAAAGTGGCTGACCTTTGACCTTGCAGCTCCTAGAAGTGCAGAGGTACCAGTACATTTATTGTGCTTTCTATTAAAAGATTATTTATGAGCCACACCAAGAACCAGAACATTTGACTGAAATGCTTACTTTATGTCTCAAGATTATGTTTCACGATTTTCACATTCTTTTGAACATTTTTCTTTTTTCAAAGCTAAATCATTTTCCTGGGAGAGGAACATGTTATGAATACTGACATATAATTTCATTTTAAGTCGATACAGCCTGTAAGCAGTTGCTTGGTTACACATTCATCAGTTTATGTTAAAGCTCCCAAAAGTGAAGTTATCCAGAGTCAGATTCCAGTGTTGTCATTGCTACATACTATTTATTATTATTGTTATGGGATGCTGAATCCAACTGCTGTGCATTGATTTTGGTTGATTTTAAGCTCTTTGCACCAGACCCACAGTATTCATATAATTAGAAATTGTGTTTTTATTCTGCCATGTTTAAATAGATGTGCAACTTAAGCAGAGACAGATTCCTGTTGGTCTGTGCATTGTAAAAGCATGATGCACAATACTGTATGTGCGCTTATACATCTAAAAGGCTTTACGTGAAATGCTGATTTCTCTGTGGATCTGTCTTCAAATCATATGTCAGTTAAGCTAAAATTAGTCATAAAAGTAACTGCTCTGAATCACAGTTCCCCTTGCGTACATCATCTTCTAATAAGCATCCATCACGATGTTCTTGCAGCACGTCACCAGCACCCTTTCACCTCCGTCCACCTGCGCCCACACAGAAAGCATCACTAACGATCACTTCAGCTGGTTCATATAAGCCCCCGGCTGGACAAATCAGACAATGAACAAGTTATGTATTAAATTTTAGACTGGATTATATCAGACAATTCAATAAATTTAAAATTCATCTGTTGAACATAAAATTACTGCTTAACCTTTTTAATGTTTCCTTTAAATGCTTCAATGTGAAGCCACTAAAAACAATTGCCTTCATCCTTCACATCAAGAATTACCAGTCTTATTTTTTGATATACCCCTATGTTTGTGTGTGTGCGTAGATGCATATGAGTGTATGCATGTGTGCTGTATCATGCCTGCACATCCCTAGTTAAACGTTTCAGAACTGTAAGCAGTCGAGTGTAACTTCTGACTGAGATACAGGCAGAAATATAAAGCAATACAATACAGCAAGAAAAACAGCATAACACAGAAAGAATGTTGCATCCACTGACTCCATCAGACCCACCTACCTGTCGAGTCCAGCCAACTGAAGACAGTTAAAAAAGTGACTTTAAAATCCCCCGTCCATTTTTCTGTCTTCTTTGAAAGGCGCACATTTCTGTATATCCAAGTTGTACTCTTTAGCTCCGTGAACCCCCCCCCTACCCCCCTGCCTGACTCTTTTCCTCTCTTCTAGTGTAAATCCGTCGGTCACAGTAAGGTTTGTGAAGCTTGGTCTGATGGTGGCAGCTACCTCCACTGACTTGTTGTACTTTAATTGTGGTTGCTAGGCGATAAGCTTCTCCAATTCTGCACAGTAGAGAAAGGGAGGAAGGGAGAAGAGAAAGTCATGGGGGGTGGTTAGAGGAAAGGCTCGTTATAGAGACAGTAGCCTGAAGAAAAGGATCAACGGGAGATGACAGAAAAAGGTTCGGAGGAGGGGAATCAGTTATGCAGATAAGGGGAAAGGATGGATGGAAACGAGCAGGTGCAACTGTTGATGTGTTTGTTTGTCTTCTCCAAGCTTGTGCGACACTGAGCATATAAACTGGAGCAACATCACTTGGAGGATTTACCGTAGGACTTTAAACGAACAAGAATTTCCCTTCATACTTCACATGAACTCAATACCCTGTTCTGTTTTTCCGCCTGCCTGAAAAATGCCTTTTATTATTCAACAGAAACAACCCACGCGCCTAAATTCTAGAGACACAAAACAATTAAGTCATGAAGCCTTAAGCAGATGATGACTTTTAAAATAACTCTGGGTATTACTATAAACTGTAAGAAGCAACGTGTGTGTATGATACAGGTGCAGTTGTTATATGACTCAATGTTTTCAGTGTGGGCAGGCACATCTCTGCCACCTCACTATCAATTGTAATTGGCCCACAAAGTTGAATAGGGTCACATTACTCACTGCTATCAGAAATGTCAAACATGCTCAGAGAAGATACACAGGGAAGATCGCCATCATTTTTCTCAACTCTCTTGTGTGCCCCTCCGTACAATCTTGCTTTCCACATCAATAAAAATAATATGTCAATTTCTAGGGCTGAAGCTTGAGGAGATGAATGCACTCAGCATGCACCGCTGAGGAGCCACAGCAGGTTGCCCCGGCTCCTGTCAATCTCAAGCATCTTTTCTAATTATATCTGAAACACAATTACCCCCACTTCTCATCTTTCCATGCACAGCAACTCCTTATTCTCAAACACATTATTACACAAACATGTAAAACCTCCTCAAGGGCTCTCAACAGGTTGCTGGTTGTCTTTCAGCATGCTGAAACTATTCTCTTGGGTTGACTGCCTTCTTTGGGAAACACACTGCATTTCTAAAGCTCTCTGGCTCATTAGGATGCATTCATGTTACAGCACACACAGAATTATTGTTGTTTAATTGAGTGGCAACAATCAAATGATAAATTAATTACTCAAAAGAACAACACATGTTGTGAATGTTTGCTACCATTTCCAATTATGGTTGCAAAGTCAATTCCAATTGTTTCCATGATAATCTATGTTCCTTTCTGGTTTAATAATTTTTGCCACTGTTTAGCATATCACAATCTGTCTGACTGCATAACAGCAGAATTTTTCCAATTATTACTCTCTCGCATTACACCACAAGGATCGGGGAATTTCTATATGGACCCCTGCATACACAAAATTATACATGGATTTGAAGGAAACTGTCCTCGATTTGATAAGTCAGCACATACAGAGAGGCATTCCCTGCTGACTTTCTCTTTTGAATCCATGTTTGTATTTCAGATTATATGAAGATAAAAATATATGATAAATCTAGCAAATATACATTCATACAACTATTGATAACAACAGCAAAAATAACCATCATCATAATTGTTTTATAAATATATTTGCAAATATAACAATTTGAACAATAGATAACAACAACCAGTATATATATAGTACACACTGAACCAAAAGGGAAGGATGATGTGAAAAGCACCCCTTACCCCTTTTTTTTTTTTAAACTTTCTTATGCTAACACACTTTCCACTGTGGTGTTGGACAGAATTAATAGGCCCTTAAAATATTCAACACTACAGAGACCTAAGACAAAAGACAAAATAAAAACAAATGACAAAGAAGAAGAGAAAGACAGATTTATTACATCAATAAGAAGTAGAAGGAATGAAAATGGAAAGAAAGAGTGCACAGCCAAGAGAAACACTGGTGAAAAGTTGTTACTTTAATGGGTCATCGTTTACAGGAAGTGAGACCAAAAAGACGAGTGAAAGAGAAAGTTTTATTTATGTGTTTCCTGAGTTTACTGACCAATCAAAAGTTTTCAGCATCTTTAGATGATGACAGAGTGACAGGGTGGGTCCCTTCTCTCCATGTCTCCACTTTAACAATGTTATTTGTATAGGATTCCCCCTCCCACGCCCTGTGGTCTCGGGACTAAAAGCAGCAAAACATAGCTCATAAATCAACCCAGCAGAGAGGGACTATGGATATTTACCCATAAATCACTGTGGCGGAGCCACCTACAATCAGGCTAATAGGGCTGGAAGACGTGCTGTCATCCAAGCCATGATGTCACCAAGCCCGAGACTGTGGGTGTTGATGCTAGTGGTGGGTCTCTGGATCTGTGTGCATGAATGGGGGATGCCTGCATGTGTGGTTGTGTGTCTACGTGTGTCTGCTTCTATGTGTGTGCCTGTCTATTTTGTGTTACTTAGGTATATGTGTGTCTGTGTGTGTGTGTGTGTGGTGATGTGGCAGACGGGACTGCTTATATTGGTGTCTGTTTATATTGGTCCATGTGTACGAGGGGAGTTGGCAAACTTATGTATGAGTCCGACTGTACATATGCTCATCATGTCTTTGCATTTATGCATTTCTCGCACTGGTCTATACACTCACATATAAATAAAATACCCATTCTGGTATTTTAAATCTTAGAGTGGACTCAACACACGTGTACAACACACACATTCAGACACATGCACACACAAACACACACATGCACACTGGTCTTGTGGTTAGTGCTGGCTTACAATGGGTGTGGGATTCCATAGAGAAAATCTAAACAAGGCGAGCGGTTAGCACGGGCCTGCCACGTTTCCACACAATGGCGCTCATTGACATAAATAACTGGGGACTTTGTGAAATGGGACACCCATTAACTTCTCCGCAGATAATTGCCCATTAGATCTTGGAAGAGCACTGTATTGAGAAATAACTCAAGTCTGACACTAAATGCAACTTGTAATAATAAAAAAGTCACAATGTGAAATGGGCCTGGAATCTGCTGCGATGGGTGGGCTTTTCATACTATCATCCAGCCAAGTGCTTGCATTATCTACAAAGAAACCTGTATATGCTTGTTTTGCACGTCTGTGCTAGAAAAAAGATGATGGCCAACACGGAGAAAAGATAAGTAACAAAATCAGACATTAACCTAGTAAAGTCTAAACAATCATCAAGTAAGAAGTTAAAGGATCAAAGTCAACGTGCTGAAAAGCAAACATAACAACATAACAGAATATCTGTTGTAGAGGTTTAGAAAATAATAAATTACAATATTATCTGGAATTCTATGAATATTTGCACAAGTCATTGAATGCAATTTTTTAAAGAAATATTAGTAAATTTCCATTATTCCACTATTGATAGACCAAATATGGATATCGATGTTTTATTACTATCAGGACACTATCAGATTTTGCTGCCAGTCTGCTGTTTCTGTTACTGTAGCTGTAGATTCACGCCATGCTGTGTGACTCTTTTTCATTGCTTATATTATCTTGTGCTGATGTTGAAAGAAGCTTTTCTCTGAAAAGAACAAAATATGTTAGATTCAGAAAGTGCCTTGCCTTTTTCTTGTTTTGTTCATGTTTTTTATTATAAAATACCAGGTTAACCTTTTCAGTACAACCAAAAGCAAGAATGTACATTATGTACTTTATCAATAATTGGGTAATAGGAGAAATCTGTCCCTGCTTTCTCAGTTAAATTTTATTTGATACATCTGGTTTATCAATTTATAGAATCATCATCTCCACAGACTCCTTTTTTAGACTCTAGTCTTCTACTGTGAAATTATTAAATCATAATCTGTCACACTAACAATGCAGATTCTATTTTGCCCATCGAACACAGGAACAGATGGAATTAAGATGGAATAAAATACTCACTTTGAAACACATTTAAATAATGTTCTTTCTCATGATAACTGCCAGATAAAAACATTTGTTTTGGAGGTTCATGTATTTAATGACATCATAATAACAGTACTGAATCCACAGACAATTCCAACTTTGGGACATGAAAGTTTCCAACCTGTATTTCCTATCTGGATATTCAATGGTAATGGGGTCTGCATTAGTTTGCCTGCATGGACTCTGAATCTGTGCATAAGCCAAAAGCGCCATCTATAAAAGTGGGGTTTAAGATGAGACTCAAAAGAGTTCACTGACCCAGCCAGGGTAATCTCCCTATGCACGCTGTTCTAAAGTCAAGGGGTCCTAATCGCCTGGTCACCTTTAGTCTTCAAGCTCAACTCCGGAACAACCACAAATGCCCCACCCAACAATTTTGGGCTGTGGGTTGGCTCATATGGGGTCAACAATTCACTTGTAGAAATGGGAGCCAGACCGCTATGAGCTTTAAAAGTGACCAGTATAAAACTAAAATCAATTCTGACATGAACAACAGCAGCAAGGTTTTTTGGGTCTCAGAAGGCATGCATGTGTCATCTATATTACAATGGTGGCAAACCAGTTAAGTGCAATGTCCTTGACCGTGAGTCTAGATCAGAGATAAATATTACCTTATACAATTCATTAGCTGCAGTATTATCAAAGCAAAAGGAGCACATCGCTGAGATACAAGTTTTAAAGCATATTAATGTAGCTGTGATGAGCATCAGTCAGTCAGTACATAATGAACAAGCAGTATATTTATATTCAATCAGCCACACTTGCATCATATATAAAAATTAAGTAACCTCAGATATTTAATAATAGACTAAACAGTAAACAATATAAATATTTAATATATTTTATATAATATAATAAAATGAGTCTGTCAGCATTAATCAAATGGCTAACATAACAAATTTTGTCACTATTAAGAAGTATTTCCAAAAAAAAAGACTCATATTATGCTGATTAGTTGGGATTAATCACTCACTGAATCTGTAATAAGCAACAGTGCACCATGGAAATGAAATCAGTTTCTTCTGCAACACTTTTTTGCACAAAGATTTGTTCTAATAAAATGCACATTTCATTTATTCAGTTTTGTAATTGTGTTTAAGAATATTTGTGGCTCTTCTTTATGTGAAATGCTGGATGCTGGTTAATATTACACAGCATTGTTGCCACCTACTGTTAAGGAATGTGAATAGATGGCACCTCATAAAAAAATCCCCCTCAAAATGAAAGCACCACAACCCACTGAAAATTGGGCCGTGACCCACCAGTTGAGAATCACTGCTGTAGATACTCAAGTTTTCAAATGTTATGATCAACAGTCCCAGGACTATAATAATGTAATCCTCTGTCAGCAAATAGCAAAAGCTCATTTATGACTTAAAAAGTGATTGTTTTGGTGCTATAATCTGACTGAATAGAGGAAACACAAAGAATGTAAAAATGAAATCACTTTTTTCTAAAAGTCTGGATGAAAAGTGGAGATTGATTAATAAACAATTATAAACTGAGAGGAGTCAAGGTCTGGAATTTACAAAAATTGCAGAATAGTATTGAATAAGGCTGTGGAAAATCTCCAGTTTCAATAGAGGAGTTTAGGATAAATTTGTAGTCCAACATGGTTACAAACCTTGAGAAATTGCATGGGCACAAAGTCAAGACTACAGCTAAATCAGATAGTGAGTATTAAGCATCCAAAAAGAGCAATGACTTTTCCTGTTGGTGTGTAAAATATGATCATATGGGACTATTTGTTGTCTCATATCTGTTATTTTCTTTGAAAAATATCTCAAATATGTTGTACAAGTCCTCTGTTCAGTATAAATACACAGATATGTAGTGTTGACTGAATCCATAACTTACCGTAATAAAATCCAGGGACTTTAAGAATTAGTGGAAAAAGATGAATACAGTAGAGCATTCCTCTGGCTTCTTTAACAGCTTTCTGATATGATTTGGTTTTATCTTGCCAGGATTCATGAAAGACCTGGAGCCAACCTGGATATTTTCCATTTCTGTTGCAACCTACTGCACTCTATTAAGATATTAGAAGACTTTCCAAGTGTGCACAGCTTTGGTTGATTTCTTTTCAGAGAGTAATAAAACTAGAATTACTTTGACAGTGTAAATTTAAAAAGGAGACATGCTCTTCTATTTTGCAATTAAGGTCAAAGTTAGTTAAAATAGCATTTGATAAAAGCTCTGAAAACTCACTAGGAGATGTTTAATTGAAAATCCAATATACCGCCGAGGAGTGAGCACAGGTTAGGCTAAATGATTCCAATGGATACATAAAGTCACTGCTCAGGTGTGCAGCTTAGAGGTGGGTTGTGGTGTATTGGAATAAATAGGCATGCTTGAATGCAAGACTGTACAGCAAAAAATATTTGCTGACAACATTTGGCAAGCACCAATCTCCTCTCTGTCCCAGATGAGATTAAAATGATCGATAAAAAATTCTAGGACGTGCAGGTGGAATCAGGTGTGCAGGCTAAAATTCCTGCTGGAATGTTGAGATGCCCAACCAAAAGATTTCAGGGAAAAACATTGATAATTTCTGTTGTGAATAAAAATAGAAAAAGAACAACACAAAAACCTACCAGGCAAATATCACAATAATGGCATTAAACATATAGCACAATTGAATATGAAAAATATCAACATGTGTCCATAAAATTTTGTTATGGTTAAACAGTAGCATAAATATGAGTGTGGCCATGTGTTCTACATGATAGTATGATGTCAACTAATGAGAACTGCCCAGAAGAAAAACAAACCTTTGATTTTAAAATGACATCATTACAGCCTGAGTGATTTTGAATTTTCACTGGAGGCCTGAATACACACTACTGAACTGCACTCAACTAGACTCATGTCTCTATTCATTATGTCGCATAACATAACACACAACAAGAAAAAAATAATTGGAAGCTAATGACAAATTAGAGTCCAAACAGCCTGAAATTAGTAACAATTCATTTCAGTTTAGCTTTATGTCATCACTGCATTTATGTTCTTCTTCAGCTTCACGAAAATAGAAAATATTATTATAAAAGACCACCATATATTTAACTTGTCTTTTCAAATCAGGTGTTAAGACAAATGGGGTTAGGGGTAGACTCAAAACACCCTGCACATGACGCTGTTGAGTGCTTCAGTGTTGTCCCAGAATGAGTGTGTGTTCTCTCCTGGTCCCAGAGTGATTTATTTCAAATTAATACAGCATGTTTACTTTGGAGCATGATATGTATTTGGTCATGAAACATTAATAGAGTAGAAAACATGTTGAAAAATGAGCTCGCTGACTCCCGTCTGAATACTGTATGTGCGTTTGAGTGAGTGTGTGTGTGAGGGGGGGTGTATGCATACACCTACTGCTAGAGTCTTGAGGCCCATGCTGTCACTCAGCCCAACACACAGGGTGGTCCAAACACTGAGCTCTCTTTACTCTCTTGCTCACTTTCTCTCTTTCTCTCTCTCTCTAACGCGCACACACGTGCATGCACATGCATGCACGCACACACACACACACACACACACACACACACACACACACACACACACACACACACACACACACACACACAGAACACACACCAGGACATGAGTACAAACAAACAAACACTCACTGGTGTACGTGTAGTAGGGAGTCATGCAATATGTGGTGTATGTATGACCAAAATGAAGCTATCAAATAACCTCAGTTGTCCCCCTCTGTTTGGCATACACCTAACTCTACACCCACCTACAGTATCTCCCCCTTCAAAACAACAAAAATTAAATTGGGGTGAAGGATCAGCACTGTAAAGCAAATCTCTTGCACTTCACACTTGATGCAGTTTCACTGGGAGGCACTTGACATTAACGACTACTAGCAAGCGAGTAACAGTATCTTTTAACCTGTTTTCGACCAAGCTGGTGTAGCTGGCCTTACTTGTGAGAATTTTATGTCAAACTGGAATCCACACCAAATTCCTCCACTAAAGTGGCCTTAATATAAACACAAGATAGTCAAAGAAATGTATCTCAAAACCTCAAAAGCTGTTGTTTTCCAGTAAATTTGTTTTCCAATGTTTCCAATATTCAGATTTGACAAATTCTACTCAATTCTGTTGATAAATAGTACAGAGAAATATTGATCTCATTTACTTTACACCACCATTATAAATAAGACTTAGACTGGATTGAACTGCAAAGCAAACATGACAGTGTACGTGTTCATCAAAGAAAAATGAAATCCTAGCTGTGCCAAAGGAGCGTAAACTAAAGCCGAGGACATGCACTTTGTTGAACTGAACCTTCGTGTGAGCCCTTTTTATTCAGAACCAACAGTTTCCAAGTCTTAACGGATGATATGGTCTGGGCATCAAGCATTGAGCGTAAAGAGATCGAACATATGATTTCATGAGAATATAGCATGGGCTCCATATCTGCTAATCCATAAAACAACATGTCACATATTAAAATTATTAGCATTGATGTGTCTGGATTAAAGCCACTTTTTGATTTCTCCTTGAGGGGGAAATTAGTTATTAATGTTTCTTTCTTTCTCAGTGCTCACACAACAGAAAACTTTTCGTTTTTGGCAATAAGACGTTTAGTATAAAAAAAACAAAAAAAAAACTGTAAATGAGCCCCACTTCCCCCGCAAAATGGTAATAAACCGTAATTGCTTGTAATCTGAATACATTAGTCCTTTGAGGTTCCTGCAGCTTTGTGTGCAATCATGACACAGCTTGAGGAATAAAACACGATGATATGGGGGATGTATTTTTCATTTTTCTATAAATGAGATATTAAAAAAAAAAAGTGGCTGTTGGAAATCTTACCAGCTCGAAATAATAAATGCACTGAAGCTGGAACTCCAGGGACTAAAAGCAGGTACTTTTCTTTTGCAGTCCTTGTGTTTTGGCTCTCTTTAGATTTATTTTTTCATATATTTTGCTTACTGGGTTTCTGATCAGCATGTTAACTCTGGAGGTTTGCATTCCTCCTTTTCTCTTCCCTGCTCATTTATTTTCTCACTGCACCACCATTTCGTAGTTTTCCTGGAGTCAGGGGCGCCATTGTGTACTTGTGGCTTGTTTATGAGGAACACTGATTCGCCCAGTGAGGTTTGGCTTGTCCAAACAGGGAAGCAGAAAAAGTATGAATGAATTCACCCCCCCTGCCCGCCAACCTCACTTAAAAAAAATCTCCTATTATCATTTTTCTGTACGTGATCATCAGCCTCCTTGTGTCACTCTTTTCTAATAGTGTGTATGTGTGTGTGTGTGCGTGTTGGTGAGAGCATATTTGTGTAAACTCAAGAGAGGCAGCCAACAACGACCAGCGGCTCATTTTTGTGGCCAGACCAGTGTGTATCCCCACGGCTTGCAGGCGTCTCGAGGGCCAGCTCCTTCTTCCAGCTCTGTTCCCTCACCCTAGAGAGTCTTTGCAAACAGATATTGCTTAGTCATTTCCACCCCCTCCTTCCCCCGAAATCCAGTACTTTATTAAAAATGCCAGGCTGTGTTTGCAAGATTTGTTGAGAAGACAATGGTGACTGAGATAAAATAAAGACATGTAAGCGCATCTGAAAAGAACATTGAAATCAGGCTTCATGTCTGGGTAGTGATGGGATGTCTTAAGGTATCCTGTAATGGTATATCTCTGAAAATGTCAAAGTTAAAAATGTCTGCCTGCCCGCCTGTCTGCATGCCTGCTTGGTTGCTGATGTTCACTATCTCTGGTGTGCAAAGCCTTTGGTTACCATAGGAACCCACAATATTGGTTGGTACAAGTGCAAAGTAGCTCAAACTCAATCTAAAATTAAATGAAGCAAAGAGGTTTTTTTTTTACTTATCTCCAAGGAAAGAATTTAAAAACTATGGGACACATGCTAAAGGGTTCCATAAACCATATAAACAATGTCCATGTCTCATTAGCAATAGCAGGGAAGAACTGGATCTTGTTGTGTGGTTAATGAACTCTTGATGTCGAGTCATTTTGAGGACCTCTTTCAAGGATGAAAAGCTGAGCTTGAGCATTTAATTTGTTCACGTGGCAAACAAACAAACCAAATGGTTTTCTTCAAGTTTGCAAGTTGAGGAATCAGTGATAAAAGGGAATGGTGTTTGATTTCGTGCTGACACAAGAGGAAAAGGTTGGGGGTTTATAAACGAGAGAAATAGGGGAGGAAGGGAGAAGGAGAGGGGGCATGGAGACAGCAGCATCCTGTGTAACACCTCATCTTTCCCACGGTATTTGGTTTGTTACAGGCAATGAAGTCAGTGACAGGTTCATTCCTTGAATCCTGGCTGCAACCAGTGCCAGGTAGGAGGTGGCCAGGCTCCAAGGCCTTACTGCCACTCAAAGACTCACACAGGCCAGCATGACCAACAAGCTGGGATTTCCATGTCATAACATAACCTTCCCCAACCCCTGACTGACGCCAAGGCTTTCCTTTCCTTTGCAGTCTCACCCCCCCCATCTTGCCATGTCTTCTTTGCTCCATGGGGCAACAGTAGCCCCAACCAGTGTAACCCAAACTGATGTTTTCCCATATCTCTCTTTTCATCTAATTGTTTTTGCAGGTTTCATTTTTGGCATTGGTGTACATATGTTTATGTTCAAAACAGATATCCTGATGATACGATACTACTTCAGACACCCCCCCAAACTTCAAATCCTATACATTTTAAACCAGATGCCCCCCCCCCAAAAAAAAAACAAAAAAATAACAAACTCTTGTCAACCTTATCCCACCCCCCCATTCACCTCATAACAATTTTGCAACATGGAGCCTTCTAATTTACAGTGTTTGTTTGTACTGAGAGATCCGTGACCGGCTGGCTATTCTGGGCATGCAGAACATGGCATCAATGTCGGGGATCATCTATGTGGTTTCCTCTATCTGAAGGCTACACCCATTCCTCACTTGCCATTTCCTGTAAAAGCATACAGGCTCACATGTCTTGCCCGTTAACAGAGATTAGAAAACAAATTGCTTTACCAATACAGGAGGACAGAAAAGTGATTTTTAGACATTCCAGGAACTTCAGCTAGTGACTTGGTTACTATCCAATCTAGCTAAGTTGTTAGAAAAAGTTTCCAGTTTCAATGTTACGCTGGCTTAAACTTGAAAAATACACACTAGCACACACACAAATGTATACAATCTGCAGAAGAAATACAGAGTGCAACAATGTCAGACTGATTTTGTGTTCCCTATAACAAGCGTTTCCATTCCAAGCATTTGAAAGAAGAAATACCACAGTCTCTATAGCACTGCAGCTCTTGTAAATAATCCGAGTCTGGGCGCCACCTCAGAATCCCCAGCTTGGTCCCGACCTGGTGGCTGCCATGTCAGTTCAGAAGGGAGGGGGGTTGTTGTGAGAGGAAAGAATGAGACGAAGACAGCAAGGGAAGAAGGGGGAGGAGCTGTGCATCCAAGCCTACTCTTGCATCATCACTGGAATACCACTTAATGCAAGCTGCCAGAACAGGGTAGAGATTTAATTTTGTGTTTTTCTATTTAAATTCACTTTTTTGCTATCAGCCAGAATAACCAAAGAATGAAGAACTTTCAGGAAAATAATGTTGTGAATTTAAATGATTTCTCTGATTAAAATTTGTGTCAGTTGCACAATGTAGTGCAAAATTGACCTTCACTGTGTTCTCTGGTTCCTCTGAAAGATTGGACTAAAGAAAATACAAGGACATGTCAGTAATTGAAGAGGTATGGGAAGAAAATCTGACACTGACTTTGCAAACCTTCTGACAGACCTAGTTATTAAAAAGCAAAAATATGAGTTCTAAAGTGAAAATAACAGCTGTATATAGTTGTCCTAATCTCTCTGTCTCTCTCTCACAAACACGTGTACACACACACACACACACACACACACACACACACACACACACACACACACACACACACACACACACACACACACACACACACACACACACACACACACACACAGCTACTGAATGCAGTTTCTGGAATGAGACTAAAATGACAACTGCCCATAAGTGCCCTACATTCCACAGGACTGGAAAAATACAATACATCATTTTTTGTAAAAGGCCACAAATGCAAATGTAGATGTGTCTGATGGCTCCTAAACTGAACAGTTGTACAATTTATTCTGATTTCCATATAAGAAAGTTTTAATGAAATATTTGTGGTCCATATCAAATGAAATGCTTGTGGTTGAATTCTGCTAGTGCGTCAAACCCATGACATACCAATAGTGTCATCGTGGATCCTACAAAGGCGCCTACACCACAGCCTGACAGGCACTTACTCAGAAATATAATATCTCTGACTGCTCTGATTGCTCTGTAATTCCTCCTGCACATTTCTGTTTCACTCACTGCTTATTAAACACAACTAATTTAATAAGCAATTGATCAAATGTCCTCAAATATGAGAATTTGTATGAGTGCCCATCAGAGCGCTGTCCACGTGGAAACTGAACATTTTTTATAGTTAATAAGGTTATGTGTAAAAATATAAAAATCACAAGATTAACAAAGACACATGTAGAGACTAACTTTTTCTTCTTCTTAAATAAATAGTGTAACAGTTCTAATTGATTTGACAGATATGATTTTAACATTAACTTTATGGAGCAAGAAAAGTTCTCATCATCATCCACACAGATAAATAAATCTAAAGAAAACACCAGGTGTCCATTGATGTGAATAGAGGTAGGAAATGTGATGTTCAGTTTAGTTCTCTGGCAGCTATGAAGTGTGAATATTTTATTTTAATGAGCATAAATGATCTGACATCATCTGCTTTTCTATCCAGGATATATTTGTAATTGTGGTGAGCACCTGCAGTAAACTTAAAAAGCTTTTTCTGAGAACTATTGAACACATTTATAGAGTGATAGAAATATGGCTTAACAAATAGAAATGGATGTTTTATATGCATTATTGTACTGTTTGCTATTCATCTGTGGCTCTGCAGTGGAGAACTCAGTCAAGGTGCTGGTAATAGCAGTTTGTCAGCCTCTAGTGGTTTCCCAGTAGAACTATTGTGTTTAAATAATAATAAAAAAAAATGAACCATGCTGTAACTTCAATTTCTAATAGCTTTTGAGTATAAGGAATCTAAAATATTCAGTGAGATACACTGTACATAGACACATTAATATAGAAATGCCAAAAATAGAAGACAAAACTAGAGGCAAGTATGCAGTAGAGGAGTGATAGTGGTCTGTTCTGGTTATTTAATAGTCTTTGCCTTATTTAGGTCATTTGAAAATGGATGACCAAAGGAGCTACAGTACAATAGCAGTGACATATGTACCCGACAAATAGAACAGCGGGCCTGGGGATTCAGTTACATCTTTATTTACTCCTACTCCTAAGTGAAAATGTGTTATTGATTAATACAGTACAGTACGTGAAACTTGAGGCACGTATTGTGCACGATGAAAGGTTGACATGGTGAGATGCTGTTTCCTTGGACAGTATCATACATCAACTCCCATTCATGAGTCATTCATGTTTCACACTCATCCCTCCTTCTGTTTCATGCCTCTATATCAGTGTCCCCGGTGGGTTGGTGTCTAGAAGTTCCATCTGTCAGCACCATCTAGGAGGTGACAGAGCAGATGAGGCCCAAGGGAGTGACATCAAACATGGGATGCTGGCCTTGGTTCTGCCCCATCTCATCTTTATTTGAGTTGCAGGCCACTCCGTCTGTCTGTGCGTGATTGGGACCTGGCTGTCACAGGACCGAAAGACAGACGTACCACTGATGACAAATGACAATCTCAGAATAAACCCACATGAGAGGCAGGGGAGGAGAAAAGAGCTGAATCACTCTTTCATCATCCATCAGCTTCTGTTGGCCCTTTAACCTCTAGTCTGTTCTCATTTTGTTTGTCCTCCACTCATTTCACTGCATAAACTTACGTGGATAATGGTGGATCGTAGATAATTTGATCTTTTTGGAAAACATGGAAAAAGGAGACACGAAAAAGTCTGTTTTATGCACTTCATGTGCCTTTTTTTCTCATGTTAATTCTAGAGCTGTTACTGCAACCAGTGATGCAAGTAAGTGTGCCGACTGTACTCCAGCATGAGTTTCAGCATGAAGTGAAAACCTGCAGTCAAGATGCCGAGCTCCCTGATCCCAGTGTCGGCTCAACCAAACACACACAATGACAGATGCCTCCTCTGCAGTAGTGCAAGCATTCGGAGCATCTCCTCCGCCACCAAAGGCATACTACATTTATAACCAACAGGGATTAGGCCCATTGCAGGAAGCTAACATGTGCACTCGCCTTTGGTGGCCCGCAGATAGAAAAGCATCTCAAATTGAATCAATAACCACCAGCCGCCAACTAATCCAGAATAGCCCACCTAAACGCTAGAGCCATTGTCCAGCCCCTCCTGACCCAAGCTCCAGATGGTCCCCTTCATCTTTTTATAACTGCAGCCCAGAGAACTGTAGGGGTGCTCAGGTGAGGGCTTTCGGGTGGGGTTGGTGGGGGTTTATACTGTGAGCAAAAGGGAATGAAGTAATCCATGAGCAGACAGACCAGCTTTGGACTCCACTACAACTGGCAGCTGGAGCAAAGTGGACAGCTGATGTGGGTCGAACCCAGCCACAGCACGCCAGACAGGATAAAGAGCTCAGTGCTCCCCCTCGTCCCCCATCAACAGACCCATGTCACCCCAAGCTCTTTCATCTTCTAACCCAGCGGGTGCTAAAGCAAACTTTCCACTTTGGCTCTCTCGAGACTGGGCATTATCAAATTGCAGAAAGAGACTTGCTCACTTTGCTCAGCATCACAAAGAAGTGCCACACCCCTTGATTGACTGGTGAATTCAGCGCTAAGTAATGGCTCTGGAGTATTAAAAGGATGTTGAACAATTCATCACATCCAGTAGATGTCTTTAATTAACTGTAATTAAACCAGACCTGTCTCATGTTTTACTCTGTTTGAATTTTATTGCTGAGATTTTATATAATGACCAACCCTCACAAATGATCAAGTGTGATCACCTGATTTAACTAAAGGATTTGTCCATAAGACATATTTTAAGAAATTAATTGCATGAGCTCAAAGTAACTTTTAAATCTCTCTTCTAATACATATATTATTTAAATGGCACTGAACTCCACATATAAAAGTCAACATGAGTCCTGGAGGATTTAATTCTATCTACCTGCCGCCTATGCAGGTAACTGCAAACCTAAATGTCAAATGGTTGATAAGAGACAGACAGACAGTAAATTAGAGACACTTCAAAGCAAAATTTGAACATAGTGAAGGATTTTTTTTTAAAAAAGTCAAAGAAGGGTAATCAAAATGAGTGAGTTATTAAGCAAGTCAAAATTGCAGACAAAATAAACACAACATGCAAAGAAAACACAGGTAAGGTATATCAGTAACACATCAATGCATACTGTACAAATATGACCAATGATCAGTTATATGGTGCTTTAGCAGCCAGCCAGGCAGGCTGACAGAAAGGCAGACAAACAAATAGAGTGAGAGATCCCCATGTGAAAGACAAAGGAGGGTACAGTAGTGAGTAGCAGCAGCCAAGGGAGACTTCATTAGTGAGGTCAGTGCCCCAGGGTACTTAGTGTAACACTGGAGGCCTATGCAGCCGCCCCCACGGCCCAATGCTGAGGTGGATATTGCATCTTTGCGATAACATCTCCCTACATAGGAGGGGGCCCCTGCATCACAGCATAAAGACCCCTGTTTTCGGCAAGTTTGAAATAAGGCTTTGTTCCTGCAAGGCCTCCATCCCCTCCCCCCGACCTCCTCCTCTTTCCTCTTGGGTGGGCCAGAGAATTTCCAAAAAAACTAAAAAAACTGAGCAACTTCTGTCTGGAGATAGACATAGACACCCCCTTATATATACACACATGTGTGTATATAGATATGCACATATATGTGTGTATACCCATATGTATATGCATGCGTGTGTGTGTGTGCGTGGATGTGTGTGTGTGTGTGTGTATACATGTACATATATACTCACAAGACAAGAGTATACATCTCACAACACCTCATTGGCTCATAGAAATAGAAGTAGTTTGTAAGGTCCAGAGTTGTTGAGGGAACAGTTCAAGTAGGGCACATGGTGGGCTCATCTCACTCCAGGGACAGAGGGGGTCCACACAGAGGTGTGTGTTGTCTGTGCAAAAGCCTAGGGGGCTTACTCCTGGTCAAAGGTGCTTGGTTGCCTGGCACTCCAAGGAGCTCCAGAGACAGGCCAGCTTTACATGGAACCTCTCTGTGTAGAAACTTCTGTCAGTTACATTCAGTTTACTGTAAAAGCTCTCACCCCCATCAGCAGCCATACTCGCAGTCAAACACACTGGAATAGTCACAGTCATAGTACAGTAAGAGTCAGCACATTCAAATTTACAACCAAAGATGCCCTGAACCAACCAACAAAATGTGAAAAGCCTGGTACATAACTAAACTATAATGAAGAGCAAGTGATGGGAGATAGTTTCCTTATCCATTCCTGACATGTAAAAGGTTTGTCAAGGTCTTATGGTAGAACAGACAGTAAAAATATCCTTGTTGTGATGCTGAGATGGGTTGCCAGGTAGGAAAGAAATGCATGCTCCCTTTTATACCCACATCAGCTGGTGGATTTATAGGTCCCTTAAAATGGATCAATCATTTTCCACTCCCAGGTCTCTACACATCTCATCCCCTCTCTCCACACTTTCCCTTTGGATTCTACAGTCAGACTGTATATACAAACTGGGGGGGGGGTATGTGGGGTGTGTGTAGATTGTGTACACGTTACCACACAGAGCACCTGTGCTACACAAGAGTGCATAAACCCTCAAAGTATGATTATGCATGCATACAATACATGTCTAGTAGACTGTATGTGTGTAGGCACATGGCTGCATGTGCTTAGCAGGTCAGTCAACTAACAGCACTGGGTGCTTTTCATGTTCATTATCACTTGTTTTATAGTGGAATATTTAAGTCAGGGGGCCTTGGCATGACTGTGGCTATAGTTAGAGAACAAAGGAGAGCGCTAAGGGTGTCAGGAGGGTGTGGCATGCAGAGCGCAGAGCTTTTCAGTAAGTGTTGCACCCCACACTTCATGGAAAGCCAGGGGGGCTGGCCAGGACAGCCATGCAGGCAGACAGAGCTAAATTCAACTCATTCCTGTATTAATGGGAGCTTATGTGCCATTCCACCTCACTGAAGAGGGCATTAGCCAGAGCCAGACAGCAAGGATATACCTCAAAATATCTACACTCTGGTCTAAGGTTAAGACTAGGTGTTCATGGAAAGTGTTTTGAATGAAATGTTGCATTTTCTTTTCAGAGCCAAAATAAGAGGTTTGATAATAAAGTGAAGTAGCGTACACACAAAGAAAATACATTGAGCACTGGCATTGCAATGTTGCTGTTGATTGTTGACTACCTCCTGGATGGATGACAGCTCTGAAAACCTTACAGACATGCCAAAAGACTGCTTTTGGGTTGTGAGCAAATTAGTGCCATCCCAATGACCTCAACACTAAAATGAGTTGCCCCAAGATCAGGCAATCTGAATGTTTAATGTTGCTGAGAATTTTATGAGGTTAACAGTGATGTTGGGCAAAATTACTGTACTGACACATTTTATAATCAAAGAGAGTTTTCAGTTTGAGAATAGTGTAATCTTTTATCAGAACATAAGTTCTGGACACTGGCGTATGAATTCACAATGTGCAGATTATACTCTCTAAATAATAAATATATAAATAGTGCTGATCACATACTATCCTTACTGTGTGTGCATGGTCAAATATGCCACACAAATTAAATCAGATAAACCAACACTGTGTAATGGATGGAAATTGCATTGCCTTCAAGTTACTGCACTGCAGCTTTCTAACACATATTTTGTGAGTGTTGGGAGACACATTTTCTGGTTTGTACCATGGTCTGTCATCTACCATTTACTTGGAAGTTCTGTGTTCTATAAACCCAGAGAGCCTGTAAGTGAAAGTAAAATCATATATGCACGAGGAAGTGCATTCATTGTAATGTGTGTGTTTGGGTGTGTTCTGTGATGGAACGAGCTGAGTAGTTATTAGCTGGCAGGGATAATTGGACTCTATGTAGGTGGCATGACCCAGCTGTCTACAGCAGGAAGGCCCAGAGCTGAGCATGACCTCAACCACTGACCTTACAAATGCAATACAGTGACCTCTGACCCTCCTCATATTAAAGAGACAGTGTTGTCTTTTTGCAGTCAGCCAGCAAATTAGAGCACAGGCAGCTAAAGAATCCTCTCCAATTATTTTGTTTGAATTGGTATTACAATCTGTGTTATTGTTATTACCATGCTTCAAAAACTATCACTCAGGGTCCTTTGACCTGCTTCAGTGAAAACTGAAGGCTTTTTTTTAGATTCACCTCTCACAGCCCTGCTCCTCCTTCACACCTGCCAAAGAGAAAAAGAAAGATGGGAGGATGTGGAATAGAGGAAGCATTGGGTTAAGGTCATTTAATTTAGATGACTGTTAAGTCTTGACTGCAAAAATTGCTCTATTGAGTGCCATTATGTTGCATACCTTCAAAAAAAATAAATAAAAATTATATTATGGTACAGCAATACAACCCAAGTCCCCAGAAAGCCTTTTTCAAAATTACATAACTATCAAACATGAATGACATACAGATACTGAGTTTATTTTTGTTTTCTTATATAATGTAACTATAAGCAAACTTGACAAACAGCAATCCCTTCTCTGACTAGTAAACAAGTCACCATGAACAAGACATATACCAGAAGTAAATTCTATCAAGACAAGGACTGTACAGTTTTTACAGTAAGCTCATTAATCTCTCTACAAACATCACTAGAAACCAGAGCAACGTGGCCTCATTTGGCCCTTTTGCTGAGGAGCATAGCAGCATTTCTCTAGGTAAAGGGGAACTCTGCAAAAATTCCACAAATTTTATATATATATATATATATATATATATATATATATATATATATATATATATATATATATATATATATATATATATATATATATGTGTATATATATATATATGTGTGTGTGTGTGTGTGTGTGTGTGTGTGTGTGTGTGTGTGTGTATGTGTGTATAAAAACCTGTCTCTTTTGGTGTTGGGTAGTATCATTTCCACATCCCTGTTCTCCTGGGGAACATTAGAGCAGCCGTAGCCATCAAAATGAAAGCAATGCTCCCTTAGACTGCCCACTGAGCAACAAGCGTGTCCCCATCTGCTCTCCTGTATCACAATACTGCTGCTGAGTGATTAATGGATGTACTAATGGATGCAGGTATCTGCATCAAAAAATCATAAAATGTGAAATTCAAATCCAGACATGTTCGTAGCTAAATGTGCAATAACAAAAAATGTTAAAAAGTTTACCTTAATGTAAATACCCTAGGCTATTACAATTGATTGGGTTCACTATATCTTTTTCTGAGTAATACAGATAAGAGAGAAATATCCATAGCCATGATACTGACTATTTTTTTCATGTATATAGTCTAGTATAGATTATACATCTAGTATAAGATGTGTCAAGAAAGATTTTAAAACTGCTTTAAATAGTGGAGCTACATTTATCATATTGATGTGAATTCATTCTGACATTTGAGGGGGTCGTCTGTTTTTCTTAAATGGAACAGTGTCACGATCTTAAAATCCATCCACGAAAGCTTAATGCATTCAAGAAATGGCCTCTGGAAGCAGGCAGAAATTATACAATTTAAAAATGCGTGAAATGTAAATTGAGAAATGGATTTAAAAAAATAAAAGTGGCATGGAATGGAGTCAGCAGAGAGAGAGAGAGAGAGAGAGAGAGAGAGAGAGAGAGACAAACAGTGGAAAAAAAAGAGCTTGGCAGCAGGGAGAATTGACAGATGGGAGATAGAGACAGAGTTGATAGCGCTGCCTATTGTTTCAGGCTAATTTCATGGGATCAAACCAAAGCACAGACCCAGACGTAGATCGAGCTGCAGCAATCTGTTGGGAAATCTGCCCTCTAATTGGCCTCATAGAAAAAGGCCACTGCCAGCACACTGCAACTTGCTCTTGATCACTTTACCTCCTGACTCGCTGGCGAAATGGCTAAAGGCTTGCAAACAGCACAATGACAGCTTGTTGCTAACACGGACGTGCGTGGGGTTAACTACAACAATTACTTTACAGTGCTGGAACAGCATGTTTCCATTTTAGAGAGAAAATTTGTAATTAACAGGCCTTTCACTGTCAATCAGCCAGCTGGACTGAAGAATGAAAACTCTATCATACTGGGAAGAAACAAGTGAAAGCTTGGCAGGGACTGCTGTTGACATGTTTGGTTATAATTCTCTATGTGTGTATCTGTGTATCTCCCTAAAGTACAATGCAGCTCACCTAATGATAACAGACCATAGATACACAGATCAATATAAGCATGGTGCACACCTGTGCACGTGCGCTTCTCCCATCGTTAAGCCTATCTCGTCTCCAAAAGGCAGCCCCTGATGGTAAATGGTGGAAAGTCACTCTATCACAGGGGAAAAGTCAGAGGTTGAATAACAAGCGCCGACACAATCATCTCTCACAGACAGAGCCTGCTTGGACCCGAAAGTGGCGACAGTCCCATTGTGAGCGTGACTCATTGTTTCCGAGGCCTCTCACATGTGTCGCATTAGGAGGGGATGACAGACAAAGCAGAGTTCTCCCCTTGTCTCCTCTCGTCCCTCTTCTGATGCCTTTTGGTTCATATGTTCATGTCTGTCTCCACCTTTTTCATTGCTAACACGTCTTTGATGGTCCAACTTGTTTTGTTCCCATTATTAGTGCATTTTTTTCCTGCTCTTCTCACCTGTCTGTGTCCTTAGTTTTGCCATATGATAAATGGATTTTGGTAATATTATCCCCTTCAGATGTCAAATGTCCATATGATAGTGCACGTCTATCCCACCGTATCTCACATTTCTGGTTTATCTATGGCTTAAAAAGCATGCAAGGGAACACAATGTTCTCCCATTTGTTTGATACATTCTTTTAGGGATGAACAGAAGCTCATAAAGAATATTATTAAGGTAGTAGACAAAGACTGAAAAGCTATGTATGGAGTCACCATACCTGACTCCTTCAACTGTGGCCCCATTCCACAGTGACACACGCGCGCGAAAACACACACACACACACACGGGCCTCAGCAGCAGTAGTATTGAGGAGCAGGAGTGTAGAACTAGCCTCCTCAGGCAGTAGCTGTTTGTCGCTAAATGAAGGCCAGCATTCTTTGGTTTCCCAGGGAGCTGGGTGCCTGCCAGTCCCCCGGCCACTGAGTGCCATTTTATTAAGAACAAAATGGAGCCCCTATGAAAGGATCCCAGCACTGAGCCATCATAGGTCTCACTGAGCTAAGCCTCGGCATAAACAAACACCACCTTAAAGAGACAGGCTGGCAGAAAATGAGGGATGCTAGGGCCCCTCAAGGGAGAGACAGCACTGGGGTACCGGCCATGGTTCTTCATCATCATCATCAACAATGTTACAGAATACGGTCAGTGGGAGAGGTGCATCAAACAAGCTCCCCCATATAACAACTGGTCAATTGTGTATGTTATAATAAGATTCCTTTATGTCTTCAGTTAAGCAAGTCTGAAACAGGCAGAGGGGCAGAGCGCAGCATCCCACCACCTCAGAGCATCTGCACTGTGAATGAGATGGTACAGAAGAGCTGCCTAAAGACTGTGTCTTTTTAGGCCACAGCTATGCTCCCCCCTCCTTCCAACTAAACATTTGGAGTCTGCGTCTTAGGGGGATAAATTTAATAGATTCATGTTCAGTAATAAGGGGACAGTATCTGCCCTGTCTCCTGGTTAATAACGCTTACAAAAACAATGCTAACAATCTCAGACCTCTGGCAATGTCCTGAAGAGTCTACGGTAAAAATCAAGAACAAAAGTCATGGACTCAATGTCAAAAATCACAGTAAAACAAAAACATAGATTATGATATTATACTTCAATTCTGTGGATTTAAAATTCCACAAATTTCTACAATTTTTTTCCCCCCAGTATGTCTTTTCCAGGATCTCTAAATAAAGTACAGTATGGTGTTAAGATTCTGAAAGTATGATGGGAATGGGGCCAACATCTGTGTTTGATATTTTTTTTAACTAACCGCTTATTGTGGGAGCCCGCTAGCACCGGGGATGGCGTCTAATGCTTTGTGTGTGTTAGTCTGGCTGCACTTCGGCGTCCATTCCGATGCTTTGGTGAGCCGCCGCTGTGTCGTTACCTCCTTCAATTGGTGTGTATGTGTGTGTGTGTTTTCTCTGTGTGTGTATGCATATCTAAGAATGTGACTGCATACCAGCGTGCAATGTGTGTTTCCACAGACATGTGAGAACAGTGTGAGTGTGTGCGGTGGCTATCCCTCTTCATAGTGTAAGCCGCAGCCCCAAACCACATCAGAGAACTTGTGGGAGACAGAATGACAAGGCCAGGAACCAGTCAGCGTCTGCCTGCAGCCACACACAGACAGACACATGCTCACGTACTGACACACACATACACACAGTCATACTTACAAACAGATTTATCACTCTAACCCATTTACTTATTGACACACGCTGTCTCTTACGCACACCCTCAGTCATTCTCTCCCCTCTCTTACACACACACACACACACACACGCACACGTACACGCACACGCACATTTGACACCAGAAATCGTCACCGCAAGTCCTCAGTGGTCACCGTTTACGCCAAGGACGCGGTGCGTCGCAGAAGGAGATGTTTGTGTTTACTTACGTTCTCACAGACAGACATTGACTGTGCGGAGAATGAAATAGGCTTTCTACTGTGGATTCTGACCTAGCATTTTGATGCAGTGCAACTGTCACTCAGCAGCACGTGGGAGAAACGAAAATGAAAATATTTGGAGTATTCACCTCAGTGGGCACAGAAATAAATGGCATGCAAGCAATAAATAGGCTAACAACAGCACTGAAAACAGGATAATTACAGACACAAATGTATGTGTGTAGCAAGCACAGGGACATGCATGCGAACATTCCTATTAAACTTGATGAACATCTATTAACTGGAGGGATATTAATGTGTGTGTATGGCTGCTTACATACTCAAACATGCTGTGAGACCATGCTTGCAATTTCTCACACTGACATAAGCACGCAAACACACACACAGACACAAACACGCAGGGACAAAATCACAGTGCAAGTGTATATCATCCATGGGTCAGTGAAAGCTAGAAGCAGTGTTTTTCCTTGTGGTGGACGCACATCAATTTCAAGGAAATTGCTCGCCCCATTATTGGAAATGTTACCGGAATGTCAATTAAGGGGGAAGTTTTTAACCTCGCACCACACAAATAAACAGTGCACCCCACTCACTCTTATTAAAGGCCGTGTCAGCGCAGACAGAGAGTCTGGAGGGGGTCGAGAGAAGGGAAGGAGGTATGAAGTGAGGAAGAGATGGAGGAAGGGGAGGGCCCGGGAAAAAGAGAAGAGGAGATTTGGTGCGTTTAACGAAATGCTTTTGGCCCTCCTTTTGTGCCCGAGGCCCTAGACCCTGAGAACCACTTACAACCTGGACTCCAGCCTCAGCTCAGGCCCACTTAAGGTTAACCTCAACAGACGAGGATCTGTTTGACAGCTGCTTGGATTCTGTAGGTGCAACTACAGCAGACCAATTAAGGCCAGGTCAATGTGGAGAAAGCGGGGGCAATATAGGTAGAGGTGGAAGGAAGGAAAGACAGTGGGGAAGAAGAGCTAGAGAATGGTAGCAGAAATGATGACTGAGGACAGGAGTGAGAAAAAAAGAGGGATGGCTGGTGGGAGATATTGACAATGTTTACTTAGTGCTGGCTTACTTTAAAAACACCATGGGTAATAAGGCAAATAAACACTGTGGGGAAGCAGGAAGATATAGATAGTCTAAATGTGGGCAGGCATATATGGACACATTCTATTTAAAATAACAGCAAACAAAAGATAAAAACAGCAAGAGAGGGAAACGGTAATATGATAATACCACAGAAAGAAAATGATGGCAAAATAGAAAAATGAAACAGGCGGGGCTGTTTTACAAAGGTATCACACTGCAACCTGGTTTCTGTCAAAAAAGTCAATGATCCCCTATGTACTGTAGGAGGGTGGTGTTTCCAAAACTAAGGTCAACCACAGTTGACCATTACTGAGCATTTTATAGCTCAATAAGCCGAGTGGGAATATGTATTCTGAAGGACCACTGTGGGAGAACTGAACCCAGATCAGTGAATGATCCGTTAATACAGACAGCAGCACATCAAAGGCAAGACAAGGACTGACTTCAAACAGGGATCTTCTACTGATGCTTTACTGAACAGAACCTCCAAAAATGGATAGAGTGTGCTCAAATGGCTCCAGGGGTCTAAGTCTGTGAGCTCATAGGCATGTGATATGCCTTCACATAGCCAGCGTGTGAGCCTCTGTTTGGAAAAGGGCTTGTCAAGAGCCCCATCATCATAATATACAAACAGCTGTTGAGTGGCTACATGTGTTATCGAGCATGCTAAAGCACACATAGGACACAAATGTTACTCTTCTTTTGATCACACCGCATGGAACAGCCACTGAGGTAAAGTTAAAATAAGCTACATCAGATTACATTTAATGATCTTGATGCTGCAGATCAGAGTTTGATTCCCTGTTGAAGTCAAATGTCAGTGATTTTTTTCTTCCCTAAATCTAACCACATATGACACGCGGGACCTGATACGGTTCATATTGTCCACAAACAGCAACTGGAAGGGTAGACACGCTGGTCTCAGATGCCTCCTACCAAATACCTCCTCCATCCCAAAAAGTAACAACTGCCACAACATACACACAACACAGAGGACATCACTGGGTTTGTAGTTAAATGCTTCCAGCAGTGCAAACATGCTACTGGAGAATGAGGATCATGGAAATTTTAGGAACGCATTGCATGGCCAAGTAGGTTAACATTCATTTCAGACAGCAGAGCCAGAAGCGGAGGGTTCACAGTTACAAAGAAATGTGAAATGCAATGGCCCATATACTGCATGTGCCCCGGAGAAGAGGCCTGATTTCTCAGTTTGAAAACACTCAGTTTGAGAGTGCAAGTGGAAAGCAGACTAGAGGCATTATTATGCATCGTCATTAATGACCTGCACGCTCTGTAATCTTCTGCAAGAGCTCCCACATCAGTAAAACCCAACGCAGGGCCCTCAGAACAGAGAGAAGACACAAATAATGGAGAAAGAAAGGGGACAGATGAAGAGTGGGAGAGTGAGTGATGGAGAATTAGAAAGAGACAGTGAGGAACATTTTAGAATCAACATAGTTAATGAATGCCATTTTAATGGTTTCCATGGGCAACCAAAGTGGCTGAAGAAAGCATTCCATGCCATTCTTGGTTTGTTTTGACGAGCGTGTGCGTGCACGCATGTATGTCAAAGCAGGCTCACTCAACGAGGGCATTCAAGTAAGTGGTATTTTCTTCCTTCTTTACATGAAACAAGCAGATTGTGGTTCTCTCCTTTGGCCACATTGATTAAACCCTGGGGTAAATGGCTGTTAGAGACAAGAGGGGAAAGAACACAGTGACGAGAGGAATGAATGGAAAATAGTTTATTGAAAAGAGTGAGACGAAAGGCTGTGTAAAGGTGATAAATAACATGTGATGACGTGAGCTGTGTGCACTGCTATTCCAGCGTGGACAAAAAAGGCAAACAACAGCAACCGCACCATAAATGTGAAGGCAACGCAGACCATCAGAGCTGCACATTTTTTAACATCTACCTCTGAGTCTTCTAAAAATTGTTAATGTTTATTTACATTAATCACTTTGAAACCAGTGTCCACACACTTCATCCATCATGTGTTTTACAAGACAGACAAGCTTACAAACCAAACCAAAGGCTGTGACTTCATCACTTAGTGTCAGATCTGTGGTGCTGCACAGGAATGCTGAGCAAACAAAAACATCACTGTTTTATTTTTCACAAAGTAGCCAAAGTTCTGGCTTCTGTCTCTCTCTCTCTTCCAATAAAACTCTCCACAGATAATGAGTGTAAGTAGGCTTTCCACAGCCAAGCGCTGGCTCTGATGGCAGTTATGACTGTCCACTGTGGTGTCTGAGAGTTAGTCATCTCAGGATGAATGAGTCACCAAAGAGAAACCTCAGGCACCACCCAGGTAATAGTTCAGCCACACACAGACACACACACTCCACCATGAAGAGCAGCTTAGGGCGGCAGAGTGCTGCTTTTATTCCATGGAATTACAATGCCACCATGTGGCTGGAGTAAGAATGTACAGGGCAGGAAAAGAAGCAGGACTGGTGTTTGCACTGACCAGAGAGTTTGGTATAAAAGATGTCAACAACAGAACTGCGTGAAGGTCACACAACCGGCAATAAGAGACACATTTGATCCGATCATACCAGGGAACATTAACAGACATTAACAATCATGTTTAATGGCTTCCACAAATTCTTTATAGAGATAGGGTAACCTTAATTAGTAAAACTCATGCAAACCATACAGTATATGCTGACACATAAATCTATAAGATAAATCAAACAAAGAAATTACAAAGAGAATTTTAGATTTTCAATCCTGCACTATGTAATTTGATCTTGCTGCCTATCTTAATTTAATGGATATTTATAATGAATACATTCCAACACTGCAATGTGAACAAATGGCAAGCTGCTATTACAATAATCCTATTTTGGACTTTGGAAGTAGATGTTATTCGTCATAATCTGTGGTAAACTGAGTCCATCTGGCTTGTTGGCCAAGTGTCTTTAAAGGTTTTTCAATCTATCTTTTTGATGATATCGCTGCAATCACAGAAGATGTACAAATGATAATAGAAAATAATAGGGTAAAAAAAGAATTATATCATATCATGGTTAAAAAAAAAGATTGGAGAAGTTCTTTCTTCAAAGACTTCCCCTCCTTGTGACCTCACTTTAATTATCTCAGTGTTTCTGTCCTAATACTTTGTCTTCAGACATCCTGATTTGAATAACGCCAATGGATCTTTGACAGGTTGAAAGAACAGAAGAGCCTTAAAATTGCTCTCATTTAAATAGTCCTATTCGGTATCTGACAACCCAAGAGCCTGTTATTGGAGGGTTAATGTTTAACACAACAACCTTATTTTACTGGTGTGTATTGTGCCACAACCACGTTCCCTTCTAATGCAGGTTATTTTAGAACTGATTGGCTGCGCATACTGCAGCCCTCCTGCTGTTCACAGCACCAGTTTAAGCCCACACTGGCCTATGATATTACTATAAATGCTTGTAGTTTAAATTACAAAAGTTAAAAAATTCTATACGGGAGAGTGTGGAATATATGAAGTGGGCTGAGACAAAAGACAATTAATCAATCAATCGAACTGGGTCAGGAAAAAAAAAAAAAAAAAAAAAAAAACTTTTTAAGGAAAAAGAAGAAACCTGAAGGAGAGCCACAGATGAGGGGCTCCTTTCCCTGGAACGCACAGCTGTGCAGTAGATGCCACATATTCAGAGAACATCAACATTAACATCAGCAATATATATATGTTCCCATATTACCATATTAAATGTGTACAGGGGCCCCAAGGTTACTCAGCTTAAATTGTGTCATAAGTAAGTGATTTAAAATTGAATTAATTGAATAATAATTTCACACCAGCCACCACTAATTATATTCTGTAGGACATAAAGGACTCTTGCTATTTGTGTGTTTCCCACACGTAGGTCTGTGACATAGGTAATCATTCAAGATCAAGAGGTGAAATCTGATTTGGAGTACGTTGCAAAATTTTGTGAGTAATAAGACAAGAATGCTGTACTGAGTGATGCCAATGGGTTCAATGAAATACAAACTATTACTGCCCTCTGCTGGATACAAATGACATAGCAAGTTTATAAAATAATGAAAATATTAAATAATAATACGTTATCATTATTAGAATTATTATTACTACCGGGGATCATTATCTTACAAAAAGTTACAAACCAAACATTAATTATTTGTGCTTCATTGACACTATAATTGATCTCTGAATAACAAAACCATTTTGCTCCATGACTGACCACAAACAAAGTCGAAATTGAACCTGATGAGAAATCCACAGTTGAATCGTTGACGGGCTCACAGGAACATTCAACCAGCAAAGATGCATCAGTTCTAAAACCTAAAAACCTGTGTGGGCAGATTTGATTATTTTTTAATAAAAGCAATTAAATTGCATAATAACCTCTGACAAGAGCTTGTCAGCCCCTACTTCAGCTGAATGCTTTTCAGTTTTGAGGCAAATGTGCTGATTTGAAAACAGATAATGTTGTAAAATGGAACTCAGACTCATAATTTGAATATCTCTATTCACGCAAAAAGTTTTCCAGTTATTGTGGTGTGCATGGTGTGTTTATGAATCATGACATAAGCTCACACTTTGCCAGTTTCCTGTCAGCAGAGTGATTGTGAAGGAGGACAGAGTTTAACCACAGGGAGCAGTGACATATCCCCTCAGACTAACAACATTTTTGACCAAAACCACATGATGAATATTATTCACCTCATTGAACAAACTGGATACCACTGAGTATCCTGCCAATACTGCGTGTGTGTGACTGAATATGTATTTATGTACGTGATCTGCTTGAAGCACATCATGTGGTGCTTCCTGCGGGTTTTCTGTGGATCAGGAAATCATGACAAACTATTTGCATCATTGGTTTATGAATAAATGAAAGAAAAATGACTTCCCTTTGCTTCATTCAGCAGAGAAACTTTGTGAGTCATCCTGTAAACAGAGTGTGTCAGACACAAGTGCTGCAAGGAAGCACAAACAAAGCATTATGTACTACATCCATTCGATCAACAATCAAATGATACGCTCTGTACTTTGATTACGTGGTTACTCAGCCCCGGCACTGCCTGCCATTTCACATTTGTAAACTAACACACACTTAAACCAGAAACACACAGTGACACACACTCACACACACCCTCTCATTAATTTACAGAGATAAACATATTGTTATGCATACTCAGAATAGATCCAATATGATTAAACTGAATTATGTAGAGCTGGCATTATCATTGATAAAAACAGCAAAACCTGAGTGCTCTTGGATTGTTCACATTGCTATCGTGGCCTCCCTGAGGCGATAAATGGCCTCAGAAACAGTCTAGACGAATACTTCCTTCAGGTATAATTTGTCTCTATCATAACATGCTTGAAGGAGCATGGAGGTGAGTTTGGATCAGCACTCAGATGTCAAAGCAGTGCTCTGGAGTAAAAAAAAAAAAGCAACCGACTGGTTCCGAAGCCAGAAATGTGTTGAGAAAAATTCCTCTGGCTGCTCTCTTGGCAGCAACAGTAGCACAAAACTGCTGTTGACAAGGTCACAAGAGGAGAATGTAGGACTATATACTGTAATTTTCACTAACATACAATAAACCCATACAAACACACAGAATACTAAGACAGAAAACGTGTTTGGATAAGTATTGCTGTAGGTTTCCTGCTAAAATTGCAAAACTATATATAATTTAACACATAATTTAACATATATAACACCCTGTTAAGCATTTTAGTCTGTCTTTTACATGTTAACCATATTTTATTGCTCATATTGAAATGCATTAAGTTAAAAATGGAAATCAACAAGTAAAAACTTAATCTAATTCTGCTCTAGTACAGAGTTGTAACCTTGATAGATAGGTCTGTCTGTAAATGTGATACAAAAGGAGAGGCACTGCTGTTTTGATAGGTAGTTTGAAAAAAATACACTGATTAAGTCAGACACAGCACGAGACAGGTTAAAATGTGGAGAGGTGGCTTACGAAGCAGTTTGCAGAGAAAGGAGCAGAGCAGGCCTATTAAAGCAGCTTTATTAGTGCTTCCTATTTGCCCAAAGGCAGCATCATGAGCCGACGTGGGCTCGCTTCTTCATCATCTGATCTGCTCTCAAGTAGCTAAGGTGGTAAGCTGATATTCACACTTGTGGCCATGTTGAGCTGATGCAAAGACTTCCCATATAAATAGGCATGCAAAAAATGATCCCGAATGAGGAGAGGGAAGAAAATGCAGAATATTTCCTTCAATGTGATAATCGTTTCTGTAATACATTACATTTCCACTTCCTCATCAAAGTCAGCCTTCACAGTAACAGCATCAGTGCTGAGCAGAAATTTGTTACTTAGTATTCCCCCTGCATTTGTAATATGATATGATACTTAGTGTTTTTGTGCAGGGAATGGACAAAGAAGTGAAATTAAATGATAAAAATGCAACATAAAATACAATAAAATGAACAATGTTTGGTTTTTAATTAGATTTATAAAAAGAAATACATACAGATAATGAAATCTTCCTAATTCATCATTGCCCATTCTTATGTATTAATGTATTAAATTATTGGAAATGATCCTATCAAGAGGATGAATTCAATCTCATGAGCTCTGTGTGTTATCTCACCCTAAAACACAGATGGCAGGTCACCAGATCCAGAGCTGTCCCCATAACAGCAGCCGATACACACGACAGTCCAGGCAAGATGCTCAGATGCAGTTCAAGTTAGCTCGTCAGCTCCTTTTTGGCTTTTCCACTTTAGTGGCAGATCTCCAGGTCTTAAATGCCACCACAAAGCTATCAAACTTTAATAAATAAGAAGTAGGATCAAACGTAAGCCAGTCATATTAGGCTCTACGCCATGGAGAGAAGCCTCCTCCAAACATCACTGGTGTCCTGTTGCACCTGTGACACCGGAGAACCAATTACAAAGCTCCTGGTGGTAATGAAGTCTCAAACTACCTGGTCAGGTGACCGATGGACAGTAAAGACTTCAAACTTTAATGGATTTTCATGAAGCATGTGATCCACGGAGGTCCTCCAATACCACAAATGAAATGCATACCCCTCTTAACAGTAGTAACAAGCATGGAAACCTTGTGTCTGGTCAGGTGTAGTACAGATGGAGCTGAATCAATGTGAACACTGGTCAGTGGCTTTGGGTTACCATTGATTTTCAATAATACAACTGTAGTGACATTAAAATGTATATGTTTCGGTGGTATTTATAAGCCAGAAATTGAAGCATAAAGGACTAATAACATTAACAAAAGGAGAGATAAAGACTTCCTTAACTTATCACTTTCAAGCATACAATTTCAGCTTCATAGTCCATTTGCTAATCATGATTGTTTTCCAAGCGTTTCTCTCTTTTCAACATCTTTGCTTGTAAGGTATTCAGTAATTTTTAATTTTAATCATCCTTATTGGTTGTACTGAATGAAAAATCAAGATGAAAAAGGATTTCATGGTTTCAGATAATGACTCTAGGGTGAAAGTGGAACTTACAAACTTTCTCTTCAGCTTGCCCTTGGTTCCACGGCTTGACTTCCCCTCGACTCCAGCCCCACAGCTGTAGTCGGAGCCCATGTCCAGGTGATCATCGGCGGAGATGCTCTTGCGCAAGTATGCTGCGCGCGCCCTGAAGTGGGAGAAGGGTGACTGAGAGCGCGGACGGTTTTCAACACAGCCGCTGTGCTCAACGTCTTCTTCGCCCTCCATGTCATCCTCCAAGCGCCACAGTTCTCCTACACAGGAGTAAAAATAGGGACAAATGATGCCATACACCCCAACCTGCCACTGAAATGAAGAGTTAAGTTAAAATATTGATAATTCAAACATTGTTAATTCAAACAATTCAATCTCCTGCCATTGTGGTGGAAACACATCTTCTCTGTCTGTTTTAACAAAATGGCTGGATATTCAAAATGACAGCACGGATGTATGGTTGCTGTCATAACATCTGCGCAAATCACAGACTTCCATCCTTATATATCTTAGATAAAACATACCTTCAGCTGTCAGGGCTTGAGGACACTGATAAAACGCACACAGTGTTAACAGTGACAGCTAATGCATGCTGGTGATGGTCAGAAAGGTGAAGTTGTTTTGGATAGCGAAAGGCAATGTTAAGGTATTCACATGTAATGTCTGCTCATATACAACATATAGGCAGATAGATATGTCATGTAAATAAATAGATATTAACGTAAATAAAAATGCTGGTAAAGTGCAACAGTTTGTTTTATCATTTAATATCAACAATATCAATTTAACAAGGAATAATGGGCTTTTCTACATTTTGATGTAACATGTGGTAGTGCGATGAGAGAGTGCTTTCTGTAGAGCTGACGCCAAGCAGCTCAAAGTAATAAAAACAATCACACAGATGGTTTCTCATGAATAAACGCTAGTAGAAAACATAAAGGTCTCATCTGTATGGTTCTTTGTGCTCGCTCCATCCATCCATCTATCATCCATCCATCCATCCATCCATCCATCCAAAACTAGAAGTCTAGTAGTAATTGTTATTATTTTAACTGGATAAGTACAGGAAATGAGTTATGAGGAATCTACACAATATTTTGATGAAGCCTCATTAAAGGACTGTTAGTTTGAAATAAACATAATGATTCACTTAATTTATCCCATTATTTATCCACTTATTTACTGTATTTCCTCTTGCCTTCCTGTTGACATATATGGTGACATTAAAAACAAAATCAAATATTTAGAAGGTGTTGAAATGTGGCACGTAACCAGTTAGATCAAAGTAACATGTAGAAGCCACAGCCACCCTTTGATGTTTCCTCATGGTCCCTATGACTGACGGCAACAATGCTACTTATTGTTATTTATTAATGAGCACATTGATTGGGGGGGGGTAAATAAAAGTTACTTTGGCAGTACAGGAAGATACAGAGAGACAAAGCGAGACAGAGATGCAGCATCATGGGCGATGACAGCAGTTGCTAAGCAACAAGGGCTCATGTGACAGCAAAGTCTCAATACCGTTGATATTTGCTACCAAGCAGCAGTAGGGCAAAGGAGAACAGACTAACAATGTCTGATTGAGAAAATCTGCATAATCTGCACATATTTCAGATACTTTGGGGTGGAAATCAAGTGCTGTGGAAACAAAACAGTTGTTTAGTTGCCTCAGGGCCTCTTTCTCTCTCCCTCTCCAAAATATAATCTTAGTTGTTCATGGTGAGATAGAATTGGTGACAATCTGTTAATATTAAAAATTAAGTCTATTGAGTCTTCATAACTGCATGCTGTTAAAATATTTAACATTGCAAGACTGTAGTTTCACTCACAATAATGGTACATTAGCTGGGCTGAAAATCTGTTGATTGATTTTAAATTGATCTTAAAGCCACAGGCATTTTAAAGTCTTTCAGGAATTTTAAAGCAGGAGCTAGAGTTAATTAAGGCAAACAGCCTAAATTGGTTTAAGAAGATCATCATGTGGAAATGTGCACTTTTAATTTAAAGTTTTGTCTTAAAATCCATTTACCACATCTCTAATTATAGACATGCTCAATTGCAGTGAAGATAGCAGTGAACTACAATGCAATTCCTACACTGTTCAAACGAAGAAGAAATCTGTCCACTCTCCTGCAGGTGCCACCTGGATCAACCACTCAAATATGTTAACTTAGAAAACATTAGACACAGATAAAATAATCTGTGGGATTAATTATATTTTAGAGTCAGTAGACTGGTATTTTCTGCTTGGGTCTTTTTTTTTTGTTTTTTTGGTAGGACATTTTTTTCAGGGAGCTCTCTGTATAAACGAAATGACAAAAAACAGCAGTTTTCTCTCTTGTAACACTGGCACTGTCACAGTTCCCATCCATCTGGTGCTGGAGGGAGGGTTCACTGATCAAGTAGAGACGACTGATGTCGAGCAGTGACAGAAAGCTGTTGTCAGTGTGTCTCATCCATAATGGACTGTGATGGACATTGAACCCAACCCTTGTCCGGCTCTGGCTCTATGGCTGCGTTCTCTGACATGATGAATGATGGTGACAGCTTTGGAATCTACCCAGGTCTCAGAGTTGATTATATGATCGCTCTACAAATGACCCACTTTGAGAAACTGTGAGAGCTGCTTAGAGCAGAACTGAGTGCTGAATTATCCACAGAGAAATTTTAACCCTGAAAAAAACATGTATATAGGTCATTTTGGAAAGTTGTTAAAACATCTGATGTTTTATATCCTTCAGAAATATTTGGATGAATTTTAACAAATCTATGGCTCAAATAAGTTTGTTTTTATTACCGATTTAATGAGTTTTTATTAATTCAAATTAACAGCTTCTAGCGAGTGATTTCTGTGTTACTCACTGTGTTTTTGACATCTGGGAGTTTTGAGTTTTTGTAGAAAAGCTGCCCTTTAATCTCAAAACCTTCTACCAAAGCCTTCTGTTCAAATAAACCCTCCAACAACTACAAATGTTTTCATGTTAACAAGAAGAAAAAAAATCACTTCATTCATCCCTAAGATTAAAGCTATCTTTGCCAGCAGGTTGAGCTTCAGGATTCACAATGACCATCTCCTCCGAGGTGATGGGAAACAGTGTTTGACTTATGGCTTGCTGCTCGCTATCAGATACCAGAGAGGCAAAGCAGTGGTGGACGATTAGCCAGGAAAGAAGAGAAGACATAGTAGACATATCTAAGATGATATTAAGCTTTGCATCAATTTCTGTGATTGGCATTTTGGAGATGTGAAATGACGCAATTTCATGTGGACTATGTACACACTATAATTTGTACACACTGTACAAATGAACTGTATTTTCACAAAGTTCAAATTTTAAACCTTTCTAACTAACCCTAACAACAAATTTAGACATACCGAGACAATTTTCATGGTAAAAATGATTGGAGCTGCAAACATACAATACAAGTGCATTCTGGGAATGATTTGGGGAGAATTTACTCAGGGACTGATTAAGCTAGACACATTACGAATGCAAATCAAGAAATAAAGAAACAATGGGGTTGCAGTGGATTCTTCTGTTGCATCTTGTAGGTGAGGTAAAGACACATTCACAAGGCAATTGAAACGTTAAAAAAACAACAACACTGTATTGTTTTCAGCTTCTCTTTACCTGCGGATGGGAGAGTGCAGGCCTTTGGGTGGCCGGTGCTGGAAGGTAAGTTTGTCCTGTGAGGTGGACTTCCACCAATGAGATCAGATTGATGAACCCTGGAGACGGTGGGGGACTGTGGAATGCTGGGAAGCGTGCGTGATTTAGCTAGCCTGGGCCTCTGCAGCTTCCTTTCCAGTGACCTGTTTGGACACAATAAATAAATGAATCCTGTGGAGGACCGTGGTTTAAGATAAAGGTGTTTGCATCAGCCACATTTACACTTGGACAAACAGGGTGGAAAAGCTCTCATGCTCACAGCTCTCTGTGGTCAGTAATGAGTAACTGCTCTGATCAATAGTTAAATTACTTACCACCATATAATTTTGACAGAATCCATTTACACAAAAGCAATCTAATTAATTCCCAGCATTTAATATCACATGCTCCGACAGTTGGAAATCAATCAAGATCAATCACCTTAAGAGCTGTTATTTATGGAATTTAAAGGACTTTTAATTCCATAAAAAGTGATAAATTTAAAAAAAGAAAAGGAAAAAGTCAAACATCAGTAAAGGCAAATACAATATAGTAAACACATTAATTTGAGCAATAATATTTTATATAACCATAAGTATTACATTGTTACATGTGATCTGATTAATTCCACCACACTGTCTCTGATCAAATCAAATGTGGCCAGCATTCCAGAAGATGTCTGACCTCCAGATGATTGCGTGACAAATCTTGGGACAAAACACATGACCCTATGTTGGGGGAAAAAAAGGCCAAAGACACGCAAGCTGAGTTCTCCCAGGCTGACATGTTCAAATACCTCCAGTACACCAGGCTACAATTAACATCAAAACAGAACAACCTAGTAAGCTGAGATAAGAAGGATGTTTTTTTTTTGTTCTTGTAAAAACAGGGCAGAGTAAAATAATACAGATCTAATTAAAAAAATATATAGTTTAAATCATGCAAATCTCTCCATTAAATAGAAAACAGCTGCAAGCCAATCTGCTTCATTTAGGACTGAAACTGAAAGATGGCTCAGCATCTTCTAGCAGTAGATTTTTGGCCATAAAAACCAAAACATTTTGCAAGGCTTTTCGTAGATTAAGCCAGACTGACTGAAAAGATTAGGAGCAATGTCATGTGATGTGATGGCAGAATATTAATAATGTGAAATTCTAGAGCTGAAGCATGATTTTTGGCACTGATTTTTGGCATCTGAATCTTCATCTTCGTCATCTGACACTTTTTAGAGATAAATCCACCCACTACATAGTAATCAGTTGTGTCTTCCCTGATCCAGGATCTGGTCATTTTGACAGTGGAGAGTGTGTTGGACTTTCACCTGTTCGTCTACAATGTCAGCATAATGTTGTAACCTTAAGATTGTGTTTGTCCTTCTTTATATACAGATCTCAGTAATAAATCTGCCAGTAACCGGAAAATGCATGTCAAAAGAAGGAATCTGGATCGATCTGATACTGATAAGACTTCATTTCAATATCAGCTAATCAAATTTCACATAAATGAGGCATGGAGAAAGAAGGTAATCACAACCTACATCTATTGGGTTCTGAATCAGAGATTGTTTTTTTAATGCTCTAAAATTGCCTGTCTGAGTGAAACACCTGTTTACTTGTTTAACTCCATTGGATGTCTGGCTCAGGATATATTTCAGGCTTTGGGCAATTTTAATCACCAGGGAACAATCAGCACCTGAGAGCTCAGCCACTTCGAGGTCAGCATATCTGCTGTCTTGAGAAATAAATCTCTGATAGACAGTGTGCCTGCTGTCAGCTCGTAAACTGCTCCCGTGATAGTGAAGGTGGGTGCAATGATTGTAAATGTCTGACCTGGGATCAGCAAACACTGAATAAAACCTACAGCAACACGGAGGACTAAGGATAGTCTATTGTGGTGGTGAATATCACAGAAAAATCTGATAGAGACTGTGAAGCCCACACATAAGCTTACACACATGCACATTTATATTGATGGTAACACAAATAGGCAGACCCCTCACTCCTCAGCAATCCATACTGACTATAAAGAATTAGCCTAAAGCAAGCACACGCTCACACTTGGCAGGGGATGAAATAACTGAGTTTGTGGCTTAGCACATGCACATCCACACAAACAGTTTCACACACACACTGGCAGCCTCAATCTCCCATCAGTACATCATGATGATAGCGTACTGGGTTAAACCACCAGACAGGCCACTCTGACAATTTGGGCCTCAGTCATCATACTAACCTGTTGCTAAGCGACTCTGTTCACAAAAGCAGGGGGAGAGGAGGGGCTCATTTTTACTACACAGTAGCAATATGCTGTTCCATAAAAACAAAGCGCCCCATTTAGGAATGGTGCATACTGTGAATCATTGCAGAGAGCATGCGTGTGAAAGTTTGATGCACAACTGTGGCATTCACCAGTATGTCTTCACCTGAACTTGCACTTACTTTGATGAAACTAAAGAATTTTCTCAGACCATGATAGCTTAGCTTTCTGACAAATTGTAAAAACACACCACTTATGGTGAACACAACAAACATGGAAACCTTTGTAATAGACAGTATTTGAAATGGATGATGACATTCATTACAAGAATCCATCTATGCTCTCAAATGAATGGTTATCAAGGACACATTTGGGCTCCAAGGTCTTTGGCTATGTTTGTTCACAGCAGGGAATTCCCTTTCACCTCCTGTGTCCTTCCAAGCTTCTGCCTACAGGTAGAACCTGATACTGTACCAGTGAGAGCAATCCCAACTACACAAATGGGATCATGTACAGCTAAATGGAGCAGTTTCAAGTATGATTTAAATTCACCTCAACGAGTAGCATCTCAGACGATCAAGCAACAGTCTTTGTTGGGTTATGAGGTTTATGCAGGTTTCTGTGGAGAATATGTCATCTGTAAATGAGACCAATTGTCTTGTCTCATGTTTCAAACAAGGAGACAATATAAATCATTTTAGAAGTACAATGTGGTGTTTGGACACAAAAAGAAAAGGAAAAAAATAACAGATTATTTTTACATGTGAAGTGTTCAAGGGCTTAGCTGCAACAAAAACAGCAGCTCAGTATTTCCCTGACCTTGATGCTAAAAATTGCCTCAGCCCAGATTAGTCAGTTGATGAAAAGTGAGTTAATACTGTCATCTTTTCACTCAAGCCGCTGCACTGATTGTCACATCACCAATAATTGGGAACTAACTGGGGATTCAGTAGCAAGTGACTGACTGATGAATGAGCATACAGCATTGTTGAAACCACAGAACTATCCATGGTACTGAACAATCTACAATACACACATGAACAGCCTGTTCTCCTTTTCAATATTGCTTTACATCTTTATCTTCAGTTCTGTGGGAAGCATTTGAGTCCTTTTCTTTAAAAACAATTCCAGTTGTGTGCTGGGGACAACTGTGTTCTAGTCTATTTGAAATATTGTGCCTGCTGTCTTTTGTGCTGACCTAACAGCACTCTCTACTGCAACAGACAAAATAACAAATTACTCACAGACATGCATAGCTCCATTATCTCCTCTCACCTTTTAGTGTCTAGATAACACAATAACTATCGTATAATGTTTTATGTGAAACTATCTTTTATTGTCGTCAAATGTGTGTCCAACATGCTTCTTGTTTATATTAAATCACTTCAACAAACATTGCACAATTTATTTATTATACTACATCCTAACATGTATAACTGTGTTCAGCTTGTAAAACACCCCTGCAAAAATAGCAGTTTCAATATATAGAAATAGATAAGAGCCAGCTTCTTTAAGAATAAGAGTTGAACAGTTGACCTTCTGTTTTGTTGGTTAAGGAGTCAATAGACTGAATGATTGAATGAAACAGCTTTGGGAGGGCTATGTGACAAGCAGGAGCAAAGGTCATTGTAGTGATTGACACTATGTGTTGATTAAAATATTGATTCCTCATCCATTTCAGCCAGGCTACCCATAGCCTGTTCTTGTCAAATATATCTCTTTTGGAAGTCTTTTTTGACGTATCATGTGGGCGTGAATAAAAATAATAATAATGAATAATACTTCAGCATGAGCCGAGCTGCTGCCAAGCAGATTTATGGTGACCAATATAAAGCTAAAAATAAAGGCAAACCTGCCACATAATGCATGTCGACGGGTGACAATTACTGTAACAAATATGTCGGAAAAGGTTAATAAAGATTCCAGTACTCGTCAAAATTATACAAACATTGCACAGCAATCTGAGAGGTGGAAGTTTGGTGTCTGAAGAGCCAGCTGGGGTGAGAGCTCACTGAGAATTTAAAATTAGAAGCAAAGCCACTAATTGCCCTGGATAAGACGTCAGAGGTGACGACTGTACCTGCTGAAGAGGAGACTGGCATTGTTGAACTGGGGTAATGAGGTTGTGGTTAAGTTATTCTTCAGTTTCTATTCCAATCTGCATTAAAAGGAGCATTTGTTTGTGCTTCTGTTGTATCTGACAAAAAAAGATCTACAAGCACTTTCCCCAACTTAGCTCCTATTTTGTCTCAGCGGATGTGAGAGAACAAACCAACAGGTAGACGCCATAACCAGCAAGGAAGGATTTTTCAAAAGATTCCCAAAGAGGACACTGTGAAGTCAGAAAGGAAGATGGGAAGATACAGAAGTGAGTAGGAAGAGGGCAGCTTGTGAGAAAGAGACAGTGAGTGGGAGACAAAGACACTGAGGTTGAGAGGGATGCTCGGTTTGTAATGGCAGGGGATAGGCAAGCTTTTTCTGTGCTCCACGTCCGCCCACGCCAACACTTATGCTGCGAATGAATGATTAGATTTGATGGACATTATTTTCAAAGTCTAGAGTAGTGGCAGTGGTGGGAGTTGATTACGCTGGAATCATGATTTGCACTTTCATCATGCTTGTATAATTTAACAACGGCTCTGGAGCCATTTAATGAATTATTGCAGCTGAGGGTTTTTGAAGGCTCATTTACAGGAAAGAAGTGCAGAGCACAACAGAAACCCTTGACCGCTGTCAAGTGTTGGTTTTATTTCCTTTTGTCATTAGCAAAGCTGGTGTCAGTTTGATCTGGTTTTAGGTGTTATTGTAAAATATTAGTCTTGTAGTAAAGAAAAAAAAACAAAAATGTAATAACTGTAGTTCTATTGTAGATTACAGTCTTCAACAAGTACCACCCTTGAGCAAGGCATTTAGAGACATCCCCAAATGCTGCTGATCATAAACTGTTTTCCATTCATCTTTAGATTTGGAACATTGACTTAATCCTTCTCTTTGCTACTTACAGTAGCTTCCAATTTCAAAGAAGAATCAAATACAAGAATCCATAGTGGCAGTTTAGCAACATGCTTCACAGCACACATCAACCGCACCTCCGTGCTTACATAACATAATGCTTAGACATGCATACGGACACATGCTTGGACAGCCACGCACTCGTCTGTGCAGACACCTGTGTGCCAGACTGTCCTCAGCAAAGACACACAGACTGGGTCAGATGTTAAACAAAATCAACTTAGTCAAAATATGCTGGACAGTGTGTGATGCACAATGAAGAATGAGACAACGCCACAGTATGAAAACACATTTATTTGATCACACAAAATTAAACATACTGTACAGGGACATAAGTGCAACAAAGACAAATGGTCCATGCACGCATGTGCTCCGTAATACCTGTGGACACGCACACATTACCTGGCCTCTGCCACAGTGCAGCAGTAGCTGCCGCTGCGCTGCGAGCTCCTGCCCAGCCGCAGCTCCTCTTGAGACTTACGTCGATTAAAGTAGTCTGTGAGTTTTCCAAAACTCGCCATCTTTCTTGTGCGTCGCTCACCTGCTGTACTAGAGGGTTCTCTGCACTTTAAGCTTTAAATTAAAAAAAACAAAAAAAAAAAACGAATATATTTCTGGTTTGGTGTTACCAAGCTGCAAAACAACCCCTCAACAGGGTCTGATGTTAGCCGCCGGTCTGAGTCTGCTCATGAGCTTGCATTCCTTTGATGTGCTGCCTCTATTGTGCTAAAAAACAATCACCAACCACGTTCTGCTTTTTTCCTCCGGGGTCTTCTGATCAGTCTCCGTTGCCCGCAGAATGGCCACACACTTATGCGCACACTGACTCTCTCAAAATAGTAACGCTTGGAACTGCCTACCAATTCACACAGCGGTGGAAGACCCCCACCCACCCACCCCCACTGGAGAGCAGGAGGAAAAAAGAGTGACTGAGAGGTGGCGACTGAGCATCAGTTGTTTTCTGTGCTGGAGAGCACGGAGCTGGTGGGAGAATATGAGCTGCTATCTGAGCCCACCCACCCCCCTTTTTTCTGTCTATGTCTGTGATTCTTAGCGCATACTCTCTCTCCTCCCTCTCCTTTCACTTGTCTCTCTCTCTCCCTCTCTCTCTCTCACTCTCTCTCTCCCCCCTCTCTCTTCCTTTCCCTCCCTCCCTCCCTCTTTCATGCACAAATTCTCAGCTGACTGATGGAGAGCAAACACACGAGCTACGTTCAAGGTGGCACGCTGTCTCACGAGAACATGTGAATGCGTGTCCGTGTGCATACATGCATGTTTGCACGCGCGCACACACACACGCGCGCGCGCACTCAACCTGAAGTGTGTTTGCCTCTTGCCAGTCATGTGAATCAGGGTAGCTCTTCAACACTTTAATTTCATCAACATTGAAAACCTGAGTGGTGTGAAGTAACTGACCTGCTGATGGCCCCCATGGAGGAGATTCACTTGTAAGAATAAAAATGGATGATGGGAGGACAACAGGCACACTGAGCATATAAGGGAAGGAGGGAAAAGAGGTATGGAAGGACAGCTGTGTGTGAAGAGCTCATTAGTGTGTGAACGCGTGTGGTTCCCTCCCACACATCCAGACACCATACAGACACTTTTGGTCTGCTGGGTGTGTTATCTCCATCGACACCATTTTTAAAAAAAATCCATTTTAGAAAGAAATATCTTGGTTGTGCCCTCCACCTCCTGGTTCTTGCCCTCCAGCTGACTGCTTCTCTATTTGTATTTAGCTCCCATATCTAGATGCTCTGTGTTTCTTTAGATTTCACCAATCAGACAAAATTGCCAGATATATTCGAGAAGGTGGACAGCATTTTTACAATAATTGGTAGTAAGATACTGAGGGGGGGGGGTCTCTATATATAAAATTAAATAAGTTGTGTTTGTTTTTTTTAATCTTATGACATAAATACTTATATATAATTATAAGATATTTTAAGGCCATATAACTTGAGGGGGGACTTATTGTTATTTGTAAGGGTAAGTGTGCATAGTTATCTACTAAGGTCTCTTTATCAGTCAGTGCACTATGTCCCATATAATTCTAATCATCCCATATTTGGACACTAAAAGATGCAACTTTGTTTTGTCCTTTTAGAATCCAACTCAGGCAATTGTTATTCTAGGGAAATGGGGCCGTTCCAACCGCCACTGCTGACTCTGCTGGTCTAGAGAGCTTCTCATTGACCACTGAGACACCGTTATGTTACTGTGTCACTGTTGCTACGAGAACTCGGATTTCTTGACCAATAGAAAGCGCTGTCAGTGTTGCTAAGATACCCTTGCAACGCGACTCAAAAGAACAGAATGGGAAAGTAAACATAAAAATAATACCAGCAAGTATAACATGCATAAGACTGGGTCTGCAAAATTGAACGAGTGCCAGTGAAATTGGTATTTTTCATTGTGAAATTAATCTCAACCCGAGTTTGACAAGAGAGATACAACATAAATAATTTAGTTGAATTTTTAGTTCAGAGAATTGATGGATATATATAGTAAAACAAAGACTAAATCTTATGGGTGAAATGTACCAGCAAGGGACAGGAATTTATAACCATATCAAGGAAGAGCTCAAAATTATTGACATCACTGGCTTGTTTATACCTTTAGGCTTTTTGGCTTTGGGTGATGAATTATTTGTATACTTCTCTGGTTATTTCCACTCAAACTTAGGATCGTGACTGTAGTATCTTCCATTAAAGTGCACGATACGTGGCCTAAGATACATGCTTCCACAGAGATAAGATCTATATGTCTTTCTCTAAAGAATATAACTGATAATAAATTGTTGTAATAAGTTATAAACCTTTATTGTTCAGACACACTGAGCTAAATAAAGAAAGTCAAACCTTTAAGAAAATGCCTTTTTTCTAATTACAACTGTAACATTTAGTGGCCTTGCCCTGCAGGATTCTGCAGACACGCTTGTTCACCACACGCAGGATTTTAAATTGTTGAAGTAATTCAAATGAACCCCTTCGCTCTGAGCGCAGCGGAAGGATCTTTATATCCTGTAAAATGAAAACCAGCCTCTATAGAGCCAGACAAACACAGACACACACTCAGCCACATACTGAGGATGAACAATGTCACCGTCTTTATGAGTCACCAGTCACGGCTCGAGGATAATCTTTCTCTGCACAGATGCGTGCATGCATCGCCTCTTCCCTGCCTCTTCTTCAGCTTGTCATCACTTCCTTTAGGAAAAAAGTTTCTTAGCTCTCTGACTTAAGCTACAGCTCCTTGACTTTATATCTGAATTCATGCAGAATAATCGTGCGGGAGCTCAGGGAAACAGCTACAATAGCTGCAATAAGAGTTATTATTAGATAAGAATTAGCTGTTACAGACTTGACCAGCAATTATTCTGACCTATTTCAGTGGAAAAGTAGTAGAACATACATAAATGCAAATTGAACTTGAAGGCGTCATCACTTCCTATACAGAATCTTGTACTGATATGGTTTGTGTATTCTATGGCTCATTATCTTTTAATATTGTCATACTTGGTATTAAGTGGCATGCTTTGTCAGTAATTCATCTAAAGCATCCACATTAAAGATGTACACAATTTTCCAGAAATCCAATTGCAGAAATGCAATTAATGCTAAAAAAAATATTTACTTTCTTAGCTCTGTTTTTACAAGAACACAGTTCTAGGGGTACAAATGTCACATCATCCATATTTCTCAATAATTTGGAAGGAAAAATGAAAATGGCCACACAAACCAGGAGCCCATTTGAGGTCTCCTCCACCTTTTCCTTCTTGTACATCCATCTCATCATTGTGAGTTTCTGTTGTGCTTTCTGCCACTCCCATTAATGTCAGTCCAGTCAGACATGCATGCAACCTAGAGATCCTTTGATCCTGAAAGATGGGCTGAATAAAAAACTGAAGTGACTGAAGTATTGGCTGTTGACTCTAACCTTTCTTTCATCTGATTGGGCCGATATAAACCCCTGATCTGTAAATCTCCAGAGGAATTATCAAATCCAGTGTTATGCTTCATGTATGCTTCCATTCTTTAAGTCCTTATTCTCCAGGAATCTGTAATTTTATTCCAATTTTTTTTTTCAATTTTTATTCTTGGAAGCTGTCCCCGAGCAGACAGAACACACACAATCCACTGCAGCTGACTGTAGATGAGAACATCCTTTGTCTAAGCAATGCTTTGCACATATTTGAAAATACTATATGAAAACAACAGACAAATGATTGCTACTTGTGTGTAAGGTCACACATTTATCACTGAAAAGTATTAATAGAATGCTCTTTAGATCTCCAAGACAGTAGACAGTAGGGGGCATCTTCATTTAGAAAATATAGTCCTCATTCTAATCTCTCCTCTTCAATTAAGCATCTGACACAATTGACAGATTAAAATGATTTTGTTTCGCACGCACACACACACACACACGCACGTCTAAAGGAAGCTGATCATTCTTTCTGTTACTGCCCCTACGCGAGGCCCAGCCAGCCATATGCTATGTTTCATTATGCATCAGTTCAGCTGCATTTGAAAAAAAAAACAAAAAACACATGTGCGGAGAGCGTTTGAGCATGCCTGCATGTGTTAAATTGGCATGTAAGCAAGTAACAAGCATACACACAGAAAAGAATCTGTCTTTGAATTTTTTTAACGCACACTCTGAAATAAATATAGATTTTATTTTAAAAAAGACCACATTTATGCTTTCAGTAAATATTTTGCCATTCCGATAGAATCAACCTGCAGACAGATATATGAGGTTTTCAGTAATAACTCATCTTTATGAGGTCAAAGAATAGCGAACGCTGTTGTGAATGATCATCAGTTGCTGTATGGCATTTGTCTCGGGCTGCCACATGCTGGATTAGCAGTGTAGTGCATTTTCTGTCCCCAAGACATCAGCATAGTTTTCAGAATCCTTCCAGAACATTACAGTACACCAACAACCCCATGAACCTTTACATCTAAAATAGAGGTTTACAGAGCTCAAAGGCCTGTATAATATATTTTTTTACTTTACAAGTGTGTGTATATCCATTTATTTAGTGACACTTTGCTAAAAAGCAGTTGGTTCGGTCACAGTAACATATTTGTAACTGCAAGCTAAGACAGAGTTCTTCCAAAATAAATAGATGGCTTATTATTTGGTTGGGAATCATCTCAAAAATGTCTTTGTGTGAGGAGCTTGTGTAAAATGTCCTCATATACTGTGGCCATTACCCCTCCAAAGAGCAAAGAGTGTGTGAATAAAGGTATTGTCCAAAGGTTGCTGCCCTCTTAAGTTAGGTGGAAGTAATTTAATCACTGGGAAAAGTAAATGTCAAATTTGACTCGGTCAGCTGCTGCACACAAACAATACTGATGTGAGTGAAACAAAGGGGAAACGACAAGGTTTTATTTAAAAGGTAAGCTTATTATGTAAAACTTTTTCTAACTTCTGCATTATTCTAAGTCAGTGTATAAACATTGAAGAACAATCCGGACCATGGTCACACCATAGTGCCATCAGTCACATGAAATTCATTGTGCTAGAGTCTCTGACAGTCTGATGAAAGACATTTTCACTATCCCCAGGGGAAGATGAATCACCTACCACTGACAAATTGTCCACACTATGTAATGGAAAAATGAAACAAGAAAATCTAAAAACATCAAGGTGTCTTTTAAGGCACAATGTATTCTATTGACTTGCAATATGAGCAAATCAGAAGACTTTAATATACAGTATAACAAATGTGATAGAAATGACATTTTCAGAGGTAATTTGATCTTCTAGAGGTTCACATCAATCTCCCCCTATTAAAATTTTAAAAAACTGTCAGGTTGTATTGTTGTATAATAAACAGTATGAGTAATATGCAGGCGCATTTTAATTAGCAACAATAAACTAGACAAATTCAAAGACAGAATAAGCAACTTCATCCATTCAGCACTCAACTCTCCAATCAACCAATCAATTCTTTGACACACTTAAAAGCTGAAGCTGTAAATCACTGTGTAGCTGAGTGGAAGGACTCTGTTTGCCTGGCCACATAAGAGCGTATGCATTTGTGCAATACAACACATGGGTGTAAATTCAGACCTTTTCTCCTTTGCAATGATTCATCAGTGACTCACAGCCCAGAACAGGCGACCGGAGTTGCACAAGTCTGCAACCTGTCTCCACCAAGCCACCGTTCGACAAGTCATCGTTGCACAACCTCATCATTAAGAGAAAGCTAGACATGTTAGCAAAGAATGCCAGAGATGCTAATAATGAGGATGATTCAGCAATCACCGAAGTTAACGTCAGATGTCATTAAAAGGAATTGCTGGGAGGGGAGGAGTATTGATTCAGAGATAGATTGCTTCATTTGACAGATTTGGTAGGAAGGAAAGCATGTAGGCACGTGTGCCTCCCAGGGTACAGTCACAGGTATGAATTATACATTCTGCATCTACTTGCACCACTGAGAGGGAGAAGTGATGAAGTGAGAAGTGATGATCCTGTGATTCACATGGACCTTTGGCAAGACGGTCTCACATGCTCAGCCCGTTTAACATTTGCACACCTCTAATCTTGTTTGCACTCTCTGTACAATGTTGCAAAGAACAGCAGAGGAGAAGATGCTGCGGTTTTGGCTCTTCCCACACTGTGGTCATCACGGAAAGGGATATTCATCACAAAGGAAGCTGCTAGATAAGGGAAGGATGACAGCCACTTCATTTGGAAGCGTGGTGGATCTGCGAGGTTCTGACCTTCAGAAGCATCCCTTCCCCCAACGGCATGAAGATGACTCTACTAGAAGAGTTGAGATCATTCCCCGGGCAATTTTCCCCTCTTTCTGCTGACTCTGTCCTCAAAGGGAAATCATAGTAATGTCTGTGTTTACGCTCTGTGAGGTGTATGTATAATTGTGTGTCTCCGGTCTGTATCCAGACTGCTGCTGCAGTCCTGCATGATGCATGGCAATTAGTCCTGTTTCTGGCTAAAAATGTACAAAATGCTTCCACGGTGCATGTTAGAGTATAAACCTTTACCCGTCTCATCAACCTGTCAGACCAAAGCAGAGAGAAACTGCATAGCCTCCGCCTCGATGTCACCAGCATAAACAACAGGCGGACTGGGCTCGAATTCACTATCTGTCAGGGCGCTTTTCAAGAAGAGTCAGAATGAGTTTCATGCTCCCCAATAAACGTCCTCACTTCAGCTCACACATCAACGTAAAAGTTTCCTTTAAAGGTTCAGCCATAAAACGGTACTTCTTTTGCATGGATGTAGACATACATAAACTTCCACTTTGGATGGCCTGTGAAATGTTTCTCCAGATCACATTTGGATACATATAAATGCTTCTCATCTGGGCAACAACAACTACAGGAAGCCCAAAAATAGAGACAGGAAGTTCATTTTGGTGGACACAATAAAACAATTTAACAAACCATGCTAAATGCAACAGCTGAAATAGAGCACAAACGTGAAGGCTTATTATCCCTTACTCAACAAGATGCGCCATTCCAGGATCCTGTGACTCCCCAGGTTCACCTTGATGGTCCTCAATTTACAAGTTGCTCTTGACATATACCTGTGAAAACAAATGATCAACAAAAGAACATGTTTTGAGCAGTTATAACCCCTTATAAATTATATGACATGATAAATTTATTTAATTTAATAGTTATCAAACTCGGAAACAACAGCACAGGTACAAGAAACAGTTGAGGCATATTTGATTTGAGGCTGAGTTGTCTTTTGAGGTCCAGAGGTTTGTGGATACAATCACTCAAACTCTGGCCTATGTGGTTTTTTAAGGATTGTTCAGGAGTGTTGAGTTTCAGAGTTGTCCATGTGAGCTCTGATTTCCTGAGGTCACATGTAGAAGCAGGATCCTTCACTGAGACAAGAACTTCAGAGAGGATGCAAACAACCCTCACAGTGTACTGGACATATCAGTTATCTTTGTTATCCTGATTAAGGATCCATTTTATTCACATATATTTCAAATCATATATCAAAATAATATTCTAAGTTATTTTCTTTTTCTGTTGATGATTGTACAGTACAGTCAAGTACAGTTGGGTTTCCGATAAGTATTTATGTAAAGTAGTGGCTCCAGGATGAATGAAACACCTCAGTGTTTCAACAAAGGTGGTTAAAAAAGAAGATGCACATTGTGCTTGTGCCAAATCAGTTTAGAGGCTAATGCCTATGCTAAAAAATAAATTATTTTTCTTGATTTCATCTTTTTAAATTATAATTCGTTTTGATGTATTGTTGCTAGGGCCACAGCAGCTACCCCATAATCTATCATAACATTGTCAATTGGAAAAAAGTGCTCAACACATGGAATGATTACAGCTGCATGCTCCACATGTTTAGGCCTGTTTTATAGGTCAGTCTGGTAATTAGTTACTTGATCTAATGTTTGAAAATGGGAGAAATCAAACTATACTCAAAGGCATAATATGTTCCACATGCAGAGTAAAAGTGAAGAGAGAAGAAGAAGCAGCAGAAGACAAATGTTATCATTATACAATGGTTGTACAACAAAATTACATTTTGTTTGTCATTATGAAAGTTTCAATGATTTGAAGATGAGATTCCAAAATGATTACAAGATGGAGATTATTTTCTATTCATCAAGGTAATCAAACTTTTTAGTTTTATCATTTTGGTTAGAGTACATAATGAAAGGGTCATTACTAACTATACAACTATACATAATTTAAATTAAAAAAATGTTAGATTCTACTGGAGACATTTAGTTTTACCTTTATGTTGATTTTTTCAAGTTTAATTATAAAATGTAAAAAATATCCAATTTTATGACATCCAACTTTTATTATAAATAACGATTTAAAAAAATCTGGCTAATTCATCAGACTAATAGATCTGTGTATTTTGTATTTATTTCATATTATTCTATATCAGTAAATATATGCATATTTTTCTCTTTTTACAGCCATACACAGAGAGAATGTTTTTCATTGATTAAAAATCCTGGCATGTCAAAGACCTGGATTCTTAAATTAATCTGAAAAAATTCTGGCTGTAAATCCTTGAAAATTCCAAGTTGACCTGGTATATTAGGTACTTTATCAAGTATTAATAAGCTTAATTCTGGTCTGAGGAAACCAGTTAGTCTCTAAATGGCAAAATCTGAGCGACAGAGTAATCAAAGCTGGGGGCAGAACCATTAGAGACCACAATAAAAACTGTTTCGCAGTAGAGGAAGAGGTCTGAACTCTACTTTTTGGTGCCTGCTACTCCTTTAATTACTGCCCCATTGGTGGACATCAGGTTCAGTTTCTCCTTTCATGTGTGGATGTTGTGTCTTTCCTTCATGAATCGGCCTCTCTCTCTTATCACGCACACTAATCTGTGCAGTAACTTGAGGCAGTGGCCAACTGCTGCCTGTCTGTCCCATCAACCATGCATAAGAAACAGATGTATCTTTGATGTAGGCTTGTTCGTGCTACCCTATGTGCCAAAGTGTGTGAGTGGGCGCATGCGTGTGTGTGTGTGTGTCTGCAGCACTGTGTTTATGTGCCTGTGTCAATGTGTTCCCAGGGCCTGCGGCTACAAGCCAGACAGAAAGATTGCAAATGCATGCCCTGACACACAAACAGAGGGAGGGCTGAGGGTTTGATTTTGTCAGGACAATCAATGGGGCAATGTTGCCACACATTACGCATGATTCTTAGCTTTTTTTTTATGATTATAACAACTGAATGTTGTGTTATTCTGTTTAAGCAGCTGTTTTTATTCCCTATTATTACTGCATATATAGTTTATTTTACCTCAGTAGTTTTCAAAGAAGTTTTAGTTTTCAACACAAGTTTCATTTACAACCGTGTGTTCCAGCAGATTTCACCCTTTATTAGATAAATGCCATTTTCACTTACAGCACCTACAATAAAACACAGTTTAGCCTTAATTTCAATGTTAAAACTAATTTCCTGTTCATCTGAGAGCATGATGCCATATTATTGAGGAAGTAATTAGTGCCCAGGCACAATTAGCCTTACAATGTGCTACTTCTGTACCCTTGTTTTAATTCACTCTGTAGATGTTTGTGCTTGATATGCATGCCATTTTAAATAGTGCATTACTATAATGTAAACATCCAAGGGTTTACTGCTTTTGTTGTGTTTTGGTCCTTCCTGCTTTGCTGATGGCGCACTGACAACAACAGATAGGTCATCCACCCATGGAATTGTCACGATGAAGTCCCTGGGCATGTGAAAACTTCACATGCCCAAGACCGTAAACAGGTGTAATCCTGTCATCGCCGGGGAGCGCTGCTCCTGCCCATCATGAATCACCGCGTGGCCACAGGGCCCCTGCTGGCTCCAGTGTTCCCAGCGTATGGGGCAACATCTGGAGCGGTGACACAAATAAAGTGTCCTCCACGTGTACAAGTCCCTGGCCATGTAAAGAGACCCTGACCCACCTTCCTACCCACAAACTCTATGGAGCATACAATGACACATTTTTGTCTCTCAACTCCCGCTCCCCTGCCCGCCCACAGACACAGACACACACACACACACACACACACACACACACACACACACACACACACACACACACACACCTTTTTCCTTTTCCCCAAAGACAATTGTGTCAGCCAGTCATTTCCACGTGTGTTGGCCATGAAGCAGCAGATGACCAACTAAAAGCATCCCTTTCCTGGCTAACAGGGTCACAATTTGTCTCATATAAACACAGGACACACCTTAACCCGAGTGTTTTCACATATCCTCCTGACCCCCCTCATAACTCTGACACAGGATACTACACCACCTCCACAGGGAACAGTAAAGGACCACCAGAATCCTCCAGGTGCTGCTTGTTTTCAGACTTTTTTGGGGGGGTTTTGTGCAGAAAGTCAAGCTGGACACTGAAGCTGGTGTCTTTTGTCCTCCAACGTGCCTCGCGCCGGGTTTCCCTAGCATTGTCATGACAACAGTGTGTACTCACGAGCCTTTGAAAACAATGTGCTAGCGACTTTTAAAGGCAGCTAAAAGTTAGCGAACTTGTCCAAAACACGCGAAATGGAAGCGTCCGAGTTATTAGTTCACTCCAGCAAAGGACAAGTGCACCCGAGTCTAGAGGGACCAAGAAAAAAGAGAAAACAACCAAGTGGTGAAAGATGTAGGAGCGCGCGTACCTCCAGACCCGTCCTGCCCCGCTGCCCACGCCGGGTCTCGGTGAGCCCCCGCCGGCCTCCGCTCCAGCCCGGGACGCGTCAGGGGCGCCGCTGGCGGATCGCTCCGACCGCACACCGTGAGCGCAGCGCGGCGTCAGCCAAGCCTCCTCCGCCGGGGCTCATCCCCGGTCCCGACCCCTCTGCCCCGCCGGCCCCAAGCAGCGGATGCTTCGCCCCGCCTCGCCCGAGGAGAAATAAAGCCCAGCAGAACTCCCGACGGCGTCTGGCCCTTCCGCTGGAGAGTTTCCTGGCTTTATTTCCTCCAATGGCGTCAGACGAGGTCTATGTAAATGAGAGAGATGGAGCGCAGCCGGGACAATGAACGTGATTAATGAAATAGAGCCGGTGACCCTGGTCACAGGCCTCTGAACCTCTGGTTCAAACGAGCTGGATGACACGGAATTAACACTAATCCACTGCTCCGGAAAATGACACCCAAGTGTTGCTTATACTTTTCTTTCTTTCTTTCTTTCTTTCTTTCTTTCTTTCTTTCTTTCTTTCTTTCTTTCTTTCTTTCTTTTAAGAATTCGTTCAAACTGGGAGCAATGGAACTATTCGGTAAAATATGGAATCCATTTTTATGAAATTAATGGGAAAAATCAGTCAGGTTAATTTTGAATATAAGCTGGAGTCCCATACTTGAAAAAGAACAGATATGTATCACAGGTAGCCACGACCTTTATTAGAATTAGCTGAAGATCGACCTCCACCATCAGGGACCAGAATAGAGAATGTTGACTTCTGCTCCACACCTTCTAAGTTACGTGTGAGTAAAAGTTCTTCAGAGGTCTTAAATAGGTTAAATAAAGCAAGTTATTATTACATCTGACTAAATCCACTATTTTTCAATTTGCCACGAGGTGACAAAAACAGCTTTTGTCTGCAGAAAGGAATAACCTCATTATAAGATAAATGAAAAGTAGTGCATTCCGGAGGGAAAAAGACTGAGTTGTGATAAGCTAAAGGAAGAAGAATAACACATTTCTCAAGACTGGCTACTATAGAATATTAAAATTACTTGAGATTTTTCTCCAGCGTCAATCTAAATGGCCTGAAAATAAGCCAAGGATGCAGAAAAATAAAGTTGCTTACAAATATTAAAATAAAATAAAATTCTGTTGCAGATATCTTCGCTCGTAAATAATGAAAGGGAAGTCGTTGTTGCACAATTGAACTTAACTTCTCTTGTTTAGACAAGATTCACCTCTAAATATATATATTCTTTACCTGGTACCACTCAGGCTTACAAGCTTTTCACTTTCTTCCATCTGTTGATATCACTATTGCTGCACTTTTATGTAGTCCAATAACATCACGAACACGACATTGATGCCACTTTAACACACCACTAGATGGCAGCACAGCACCACTATCATATAGAGGTCTCTCCGTAGACCGTGAAGTAAACACTTTTCAAATACAAAATTGGATTTGGTTTTACCCAACAAAACAAAACTCAAGGGAATCCATTTTGATTGTGTTCAAAATAGATTTTACTTCAATTACATCACATTAAATGCATTTGTTTGGGTCAAGGGTGATGGCCTTCATACCCGGATATCCTAGTTAAAATGTCTCTGGTGAACATGGGAAATTGAGTCTTTTGCTCCGCGATTCTTCAACAGGATTTACGTAAGACTAAGTGCGCTGATAAGTAGCCGCCGTGGCCGCGGCGAATTTGACGTACGCAAGCTATCTATTCGCTCCTTGGAGATTCCTCTTCCTCTCTGGACTGTTTGAGGTAAACCTACACGATCATATCAGCCTCAAAAATACACGTCGGAGCAGAAAATAAACTGTACACGTACGCGTTTGTCACAAAAAATGTCCGACCCATGCAGGGAGAGCCGAGCGGATGAAGCTAACAGCTGGAATGGTCACGGAGGCTAAAGTCCAACCTGGGAACAAGTTGTCGTCTTGATGGCTGTGAAAAGTTCACCCGGAGAGGACTGAAACCAGGAATCCTTCCTTTTTACCCCAGCCGAGGTAAGAACGCGTGGCTTGTGAGGAGAAGTCTCTGAATACATGTGTGTCTCGCAGCGCTGACACGGTCGACAGGGGTCTCAGAAAGAGTGCCTTTGTTTATAACGACCGAGGCTCTGGGGGTCTCGATGGGTTCCTGAGGACTCCGTGACCCGCCTGCACTGTCCCCATCACGCTGGTGGAAGTGTGTCCACGCGTCCTGAGGCGGGTCGTGTGCGGCCGTTGTCTGTACCAACCGTAGCTCCACACGGAGACCTGTGCGGCAGAGACGCGGGGAGATGTCAGGTCAGGAGGACGCGGACACACACTCTGTGCGTGTGTGCGTGCGTGCGTGCGTGTGCGTGTGTGTGTGAGAGTGAGTGATGGAGGAGGACCTCCACTGGTACAGGGGAGCTGCAGCCAGGGAGGTGAGCCCGACTCTGCCTCGGCTCACCCCCCGGCACCCCTTGGGTGTTCGTCCTCTGTTAGGCTGAATGGATGGTGTCATGGTCGTTTAGCTTCTGGTTCCAGTTCAGAAGGAGAAAAAAAAAAAAAGAGGCCAGTGGATGTTGGCACAATTTGGTAGGTGTCAACATTACAAATATCAACGCTGTGAAATCACATCCCGACTTTCTCCCGCGACCCCTCCATGTCCTCGGAGAATGAACATGAAATCCAATATTCCTCTCTGGCTTTGGCTCCTTGGCTCTCTGGCTCTGGTTCTTTCAGCTGCTGTCTCTCTGGGCGCTGATTTGCAGAAGGACAGGTGGCCGTTGGACAGGTGTGGCTCTCACAAAAGGGTTCTCTTGTATTCCTTCTGGATGGCTCCAAGAGCAGGTTTGTCCTCATATTTGGCCTAAACGTGACTGTAAATCCAGAGTGCAGTCTAAGAAAACAGCTTCAGCGATCACACTCTGAATACATCTATGCCCTACGTTGTAACACGACAAAGCGCACACATGTTTGTGTATGTTTGTGTGTGTGATTGTTGTGAAATGGCTGGTAAATGTGGAAGTCATTTAAACCCGTCATACATAAAGTGCTTTGTTTTGATGTGATGAAATGTTCAACAAGATCAAATTTCCCTGGAATCTTTATACACATCCTCTTTAGCAAACCAGTTTTCGTCACAATGCATTTCCTGCTTCAGATTTGTTTGCACTTTGCGCCCATGATGATGTTGTGCTTTTTGTGTGTGTGTGTGTGTGTGTGTGTGTCTGTTCTGCCCATGAACACGGCGAGTGGGGAGAGCCAGAGACTGGGAAATCAGAAAAAAAAGAGGTCAGCAAAGGGATATGGAGTGGAAAAGAGAGGGGAGAGGGAACATTTGAGGGCTGATTTCAGTAATGTGCAGGGACAGCGTGCGCCAAAGATCGTTGCGGTGACTGCCGGCTTCTGTTTCACCCATCCCTGACACCGATGGTGGGGCGGAAATAATACTTCTTTTTTTTTTTTCAATAAACCTCTTATTAGACTAAACTCTGACACGTGAGGTGCAGATTCTTTTTCAACTTGTTCACCTTGCTGGCCCATGTGAGATGTGTCTCTGTCGACGTTTATTTAAATCTCTTGAACGCAGCCCCTCAGTGGCTCTCCGCTCCCCTCGGTGCGCATGCGCGCCGCTGACACTCCGCTAATCCGCTGTGAGGAGGTTGCATCCTCCTTTGCTGTGCTCGTGTTACCAGTCAGGCGTTCCAGAAACCCGCGGAGGAGAGGAGGGGGGGGGAAGAAAACATAAAATAGGAGCAAAACACAGCCCGATGGAACAATCAAGTGTGGATATTTGGCGGTGGAGCAGTTTTCCAGCATGAACCGGCGACATCGGGGAGAGAGAGCACGGATGGTTCCTTCCATAAAACAACGAGGATCAGCATCTCGGCGTCCAGGGTGGATGTCAGGAGCGCACGCAGGAATGGACTAGTTGGTGACAGGGGAATTCGAATTCGAGTCCTCCCTTGTTAACGCGATTTGAAGGTTTCACAAGCCCGCAAGCCGGACGCTCTTCCGTGGCCTCCGTATCGCCTGTGCGCAAACGGACACCCTTCTTCCGCCAAGTAGTGGTTCGCAGGGTGTTAGGGGTCTAAACTCAAAGTCGGCGTCCTGCCTTATCTGTCATTATTATGATGATGATGCCGCCGTCGCTGATTCTGGATTTCTAAATCTGCACCCACCCGATCTGTGCGCGCCGTGGGGCTTGGACGAGATATCGATGCTGGAAAGAGCCGGACAGCTTTCCAAGGGGGTGATACCTCAGATACTTTAATAGAGGACACTTGCAGGCAAGTTGAGGAACTCGGTTGACTGGGCTCAGCGGTGGGATCAGACAGAAAACACCCCCCCCCTCCCCTGCTCTCTCTGACAGCGGGATCTGGGATCATCTTCCGGGCTGGCAGAAGTTTGCAGCCTGAAACGGAACATCACCCCTGGGTATTTTTCCCCTCTTGTCTGCTGCGGCACAAAACGTGACGCTGAGGATGTAAACACGCCGCTGACGCTCCGCTGCGGCAGCTGGCGACACCAGCACGTGTTGGGGTTCTCCTGTTTCATTCAGAAGTTTCACGCCTCTCTTCCTCACGTGGGAATCCAGGATTGTGCGAAAAGCACCAAAGGCTGCGAGAAACCTCTTGAGCTTGCAAACAACTTGTAAAATTGTGCCGCAGCTGCAAGGGTGGACTGGGAGATTGGACTTGGATGTTTTGCATACTTGTTATTTGGCCAGAACTCCTCCGTGGGCATGTGTTGTTTTCCTCAAGGTGGTTGCACAGTGAATATCTGTAGATAAAATCCATCTTTTGGCTTCAAGGTCCATGCCAGTATTGATTCCCCTCTTTATAGAAGACTACTTGTCATATTCCCTATGACTGATACTTGAGCCACGCATTTCCCCGAGGTATCCTGTTTGGCTGCTGAGATGTTGAAAGAAGGTCAACACCATTGCTTTTATTCATTCATTTGACTCTAGTAGCATGTGTAAGATTAAAAGGAACCCGCTATGAGAGTGCACAGACTGGGGAGGACTGTGTGTGCACAGAACATGGGACGATACGCATTTAAATGCACGGTGTGGAATGTTATGGCTTTAACGTCAAGTAAAAAAAAACAGGCGCATTTGTTGTGATTCTCCCCCTCACTTCTCTGAGAATAGTTGCTAAATTAAAAACACATCTACATTCATCAAAAGCTTGTTTAAATTAAGAACCCATTCCCCTCTTTCCCGTGGAATATCCCATATCTGCAAACTGTGCCTAATGGTTGATTCCCTTCTGCTTTTACTCATATATTCGCAAGCAACCACAGGGTTTTTTTTTTTCCTCACCAGCAATTTCTTCCCATTTCAAGGGAAAAGTATAAGAGTAACCAAAACACTTGAGATGCTATAGCAGTACAAGCAATCTCTTTAGCCTTTTACAGATCAATTTGTTTCTACCAAAAGTGTGGATCTCTTTTGACTCTCTGTGGCCAAAGAAGTGCCCATAAGGGTGTTTTCAGAGAACAATTTGCTTCTGACTGTGGTAATGGGGAGCTCAGCCTCGTCTCTTACTGCAGAGACAGAGTCCGACCATGGATTCCGCAGCACTCCGTACCCATCTTCACCCCCTGTGGGTTGGCTTAGGAACAGCCACAGCAGCCCGGTGTGGGGCACCACCTTCATCACACGTCAGCAGCAGCACCCTCTGCCTCACCGTGAGCGCAGGTAAGAGTCACCCGGTTGGGTGCCAACGCATTTCTCAACTGAGTGCGTTTGGAGCACAAAATGGCATTTGTTGGGGGCATTGCTAGAGGGATAAGATGTGGAGTAGGTTTTCAATGAAACTCTATCATTTTTTGGTGTCCATGTGTGCCTGTTGAGGCTGTTGTCCTGAAGTCACCTTTATCATCAGTACTGGGCTGTCTGTCTATAACTGTTGTTGATTTTTATTGTTGCTCATTTCAGAAACAGACTGGTATGTCTCTATATTGCTTTAAGAAGACTTTACTTGGGATTTAAGAACCTTACACTGAGTGATCAAATCTCCAGTTTCATCATAGCATATCTAATCAAAGCCTGCATTTTGATGTTTTTCTGTGATGCACCCGAATCTTGTTAATCCGGATTTGTAAACCAAAAATCCTGTCCCACTGCTTCCTCCTGACACACATGTACAGTATACACTCCACTTGCTGAACAGAGTGGATTGACTTGTCACATGGATTGACCTGACCTTTGTGAGCCCAATAAAAACTAGACAAAGGGTAATTGAATGATGAATTTTGGTGCAATGCTTTTTCTCCGGGGTTGCAGCAGTAAACTGTTCAGTATATTTTTGCTACTATGAACCATAATGCAAAACAAAATTACAGGATTATAAAGCAGCTCCATTTGATGGTAACTCCAGTTTGTCAGTAGACGCTTCTATTTCCTTGAGAGAGTCCACATCTGTTCGGGGGTAGTGATCCAGATTTGAGTATGCACTCTAAAATATTCAGTTACTGTATCTGCATGAAAAAGTGCTGCAGTAATCCATTGTTCTAGTCACTGCTTTCTGTCAGTGTTATGAAAAGCCTACAGGCAGTGTCTGTAAGAGGCTCAGTTTGATCGTGCAGCTCATCCAGAATTTATTCCCGCTGTTCTTGCAGTATATGAGCTCAACAACACTAGCACATACTTGTTTGGAAGTACTTTCCATTTTCCTTGACTTTCATTTGCGTTGTAACAACAGTATACTGTGGCCATCGACCACCTTGGTGCAATGAAGTTATCGCTGAGTCACTTGGGATATCATGGTCTGGTTGTTGGTTATTGATTTTTCAAAGGTCCGATCATATTCACAAACAATAGTTGTCATTATTTATTCAGCATCAGCCTCCAGTTGGCTTTCATCTTTATTGAATACTGCCTGACGGTGTCAGTGCACTCACCTGTCTATTCAAAGCTGTCATGGCTTCCATTAGTTACTTTTCTTTGAATTTTAAAATATAGACAGAGATGTTTTAGTCCATGTTTAATCACTGCTCCATCAGCTGGAGTCATACATAAAGAGTTCAAATATGAGAGGTACTGTCAGTACAGTTTTTTGTCATACAGCCATCTTGGTTATTCCTTTTAACTGGCTCTTCTATTGTCCATACTGATGTCTGCAGCAACAGCTCTGCCAGAATAAGCATTATGCTTAAATCTCATTCATATGTATCTGCACACGTGGGCATATCTACACTTCACATAGGTTCATTGTAATTTTCTGAGCCATTTCCCACAAATTGTGACATTAGGTCCTTTTAAATAGTCTAAACTGTGCTTTAGTACTTGCAGTCATTGAATGTAGGCCCATCCCCCCTCGCTTGCTCTTGTTCCCGCATAGTTGGGCTCTCACGGTCTTGTGTACATTTAAATGAGCCTTTGGCATCCTAAGGAAGGCCTTACTTGAATATAGATCACATCTCGAAATTAGCCATTCTAATGTACTTTTATATTTTATTTTCTCATTGAAAATGACTTTATATGATTTTATCACTCTGCATCTCTGTCCACACTGCCCACAGCCTCTGAATCCTTTAATGTGAGTGTCGGCTCTCTACCAAGTCGATCCTAATGTCTCCACTGCCCTGGCATGAAGGATGATGGGTTTTAATCCTGGCTCCATTCCACTGGTTCTCCCACATTTAATTGGATTAAAACAGCTCCAGTTGGATTCAACCAGGGTGCTCACTGGCCATGTTTATGTCTGAATTATTTCAGCGTGCCCTCCCTTGCTTATTGCCAGTCTGAAAAAGACAAGGCCATGTCAGTGCTCCTGGCCTCCAGAATAGATTTGGCATGCAGGTTTTGTCTGGTAGTGGTGTTTTTATTATTGGAAAGCAGAGCATTGATGCAGCAAGGGAAAAAATAGCATTTTGGCACTGCAACTGACATGATTACAGATTCCCCCACACTTGTTACCATGGAAATCTGTAGCATATGTTCAGTAACCTAATCCATTCGGCTCTTGATAAACGATGATGCAACCTGGCAGGTTTTCACACACAGAGAAAGCAGCGTTAGCAAATTGTTTGGAAAAATTACACAGTATTCTTAATTAATAATAGCAATGTTTCAGACATTAAAATGCCTTATAGCTGTCTCTGATAATGGGTAGAAGTCTGTGTGTAAGGGAAACCTCATGGCAAGGATGTACCTTATCTATGTATTGCGGAAATGGAACTAAAACTTTGTGGTGTTTGTCTGAAAGTTCCCCTCAGACAGTGCTCTGTCAGCAGTGCTTCTTCCCTCCAGGTTTGGGTACCCAGAAACCACCAGTTAAAAACACAGGCAGCAGTGTGGCCTTATTACTGTATTTATTCCCTTTTTTGATTCTGAAGCTTCCTACTGGCTTCCTGCTTCTCCTCCCTTTGCTGTGCTTTGCCCAGTGAAACCCAGTCTGTTTAAAGATTCAAGTGTCTAAAGCTGTCTCCATCGTTGACAGATTCACTCATCAAAATGAGCAGACCTTGTGAAATATTCACAGAGGGCACAGCTAGAGGTCAGAAATGACCTCCTTCTTCTTTTGTTTTGCAATATTTGCAGTCTGCAGTTATTAGTGAGTCAGCACTTTGATATATTTTTGTGGTTTGATGGCTTGCATTGGTGGAAAACTAATATATTATAATATATGATATTGTTTCTTTATCACTCAACGATGAATCCAGGTCAGGTTTATATAAAAGTGAAGTGGGTTAGCTTATCATCCTAAAAGCAACCAGGCTCAGTTAATCAAAACCATGACATAGTCCAGTTGCATAACCTATAATGTGACCCTTGTTCTGAAAAGCATATTAGTTTTCCTTTTTCACAGGAGTGGAATATTTACCAAGTTTAACTATGAATAGTCTTAATGGTGCTTTTTAAAGCAATGCTCCAGCTTAAGCCAGTTTCTCAATAGACTCTTTGTATATTTTTTTCTGGTCAGTGAAACAGGCAAACACCACTACATTTAGAAGTGTGCACTGCAATCATATTCAAATCGTTTTCTTTCCCCATAAAAGCAGAGTGTTACTCATGACTTCCTGCTTCTTGGGTTTCTGTTGTGACTAAGCCTCTGCCGTCATTCGCATCATTCTTTCAAACCACATCGTACAAGTGGACCTCTTTCCTTTAGGATGCTAACACTCATACCACACATGTGGAAACCATAGAAGTTGTTTACAGTGATTCATGTTGCTTTACAAAATACTTTGGGCAAGAAAGTTTTGTAGAGTGTTTGTAGTACTTTCTCTTCATAAGCAATATTAATAGAATATTTCAGCTTTAGCCGTTATTAGAACTCCTCGGGTCCAAGGTCACATTGGCCTCTGACGGCACTAAAACTTCACCCTATAAGCTCTTAATTTACACCATAACGTTGACTGCATTATCACCCTCTCAGAGATAAAGTAAAAAGAATAAAAAGCTCAAACAGAAGTGCCATTGCCCTGAAAGTAAGTAGACTATAAGTACACTTTGTATGCATTTTGTAGAGCACTCTATGTATTTCTGTCACTTCAGATATGAAGTAGGTCTGTCATCAAGCATACAGTGGCCAAGACAAAGCTATCAAGTTTGCTCTCCGTGTTTACACAATCTCTGCCAGTAAATATTAATCATGGCTGTGAGTCATTTTTATTTGAGAGTGCTTGTGTTGAAACAGCATTTAGCAGTCTCACATAGGGAGCTCTAAACGTTTCCAGAGGTCTTCAGCCTCATGTGCCCTGTTAGGAATAACTGATGGTGGTGGAACAGCTTTAAAATACTCAACTAACCCAGGAGCACACCTGCTTTTAAAAACCTAAGGGAGCATGAAATCGGCTTCTGTCAGAACAGTTGTATCTGTTTATTTAGCTGTTCAGATATTTATTTGAAAACCATCATAACTTTCTTCATAGCACACTGGCTGGCTACAGTGTACACAGGACAAGCCTTCTTTGAAGCAATCAAACGTATATGCTGTATGTTATGATGTGCATAAACATTTCTTTATACTGGAATTGGTTACTGGCTACTGCTGTTTTCTAGTCAGACTTAAGAAACCATTAAAGCCCAGCTGGTGAACTGAGAGGGACGTGCTGAGTGGCTGCTTTTGTGCTTAGCTGGGTTTGATCTCAGCGTGAATTAATTTACCTGCCAGATAAATGTTTGAAGTGGCAAAGAATAGTACAATGTTTTCCCTCAAAAACAGTTGGTATTCTTGTTTATTGATTATCTCTGCTTTTATATTAGAAAGGTATCAAGATATCTTTGATCTTGCAGTACAGAACAACAGCGCGAGGTCACGGATCGTCATTCATCGTGGATCATTAATGTCATATGTTTGACAGCACATGTTAAAGGTTCATTGTGTTTTGTGTCATTGTGAGGAGTTTTCATCTTTGGAATGTTACAATTCTCTCCTGGTTACATGACCAAACATGTATTTCATCGATGTTACATATATTTTTTAAATATGTATGACTCAGGCCCAGTCCTGGAAAGGTGTGAGGCTGAAGGTCTTACATCGATATAGAGAGAAGCTGGCAAGGCTCAGCTTGATCACGCAATAGAGTTCAATAATTGTCAATTCCATACACCAGATATATATGGGCCGCATTTGTTTCGTGATGCTGCCGCAGTCTTACTGTATTTTAGCTCAAGCTATTAATGGTAAAACACTTGGCTAGCAAACATTATGTCCATACAACTTGTTTATTTTCAGTGAGAGCTGTTGAGCTCTGACATCTTTAATAGTCTGCTGAAGAGGTTTATGATTGCCTTACACCCAGTAAAAAAAATGATGAATTATCCAGGGTCTTATTAGCTCTAATTTTAGAAAATATAGATGCATAGCACTTTAAAGGGAAGCCAAGTGCAGTGAGGATTCCTCTCTTTTTCTCTTGATCCTATTGTCTCTTTCTTTCTTCCACTCTGCACTGTATAATTTCATCTTGGAGCCTGCATCCATGACTATGAAAAACTAAGAAAGCAGAAGTGGGCAATTTTGCAGCAACTTTGCTGAACACAAGACCAAGGACAAAAGGTGTGTGTGTGTTGTCCCAGCTCCTAGAAAAGGTGTGCAGCAATAACACAGAAAGCATCCACTTAAATGGGATTCAAGGATAAGAGACTGGAGCCATTCATTATTTGCTCCAAGCGTGAATTTTCCATACAGTACAAAGGTTTCTGTGTAGCATTTTTTTTCCAGGGAACAGGACTTTAGGTGATACATTAAAAAATGGTGACAGCATATTTAAGCTGCATGTTAAATATTTCTTGACAGGCTTGTCAGTCTGATGTAGTGCTTAGTTTAAAGTTGAACAAACAGGTAATTTTCACCAGTCAGAAGCAAATCGGTTATTTTGAAAAGTCTTCTTATGGCTGACACAATATCTTTGCTTTGATGAAAGAGGCCTGACAGTTATGAAAATGGCCACAGGGATGAGCCTGTCATCAAACATGAAGTGTTGACATTCGTTGTCATCATAACTGTTTCTGAGGCTCATGGTCTGGAGTTTGGAGATCACATGTGAACACGTGCCAGGGATGTCACACAATTGAGGTTCAGTTATAGTATACTTCAGTTAAAGCATAAATATAATTAAAAATCATACAAATATATTTGATTATTTATTTAATATCACCTGTCAGATTCTATGCTGTTGTTGGAGATATAGACATATACAGTATAATGATGCTGTGTTATATTTAGAATTAGAAAAGCACAGAAGTGTGGAATCCTGGAACCTGCATCTATCTTTAATCATTTGTTCCTTGTCCCATTATCAACATTTCCTGAAAATTTCACAAAAATAAACGAAAACAATCAAACAGACAGATAAATACCAAGTAACACATCACCTCCTTGGCAGCAGTAAAAAGAGTGATGGTTAAAAAGAGAATACCCATGAATGAATCACAACATGTCACAATGTTCGTTCAGTGAGCCTTGATTTCTGAGTTATTTGTGCTGAATTCAACCCAGGAGAATGAAAACAGCACTAATGGATTCTGTCATAAAGTACTGAGACATCTGCCTCTATCTGTTGCTCCCTGTGGCAGAAGAGACACTCAAATATAGTAAGACAATATAGGTAGTAAACCCACTCACACACATCCCAGTGTCCTTCTCATGCTGTTGTCCAGCTTCTACTTTTACCTCTCCCTGGGGAGAAGTGCTGATTAGAGGACTGTGTACAGAAAGAGGTTGTCTGAGAGATTCCCCTGGGTTTTGACAGTTCTTCTGGTTTTGAAGCAGAATGTGTTGGAGAGCAGAACCTTCACACATTACATAGAAAGTATAATCTTAGATTCCTCTTATACCTCATGGAAGCATAAAATATCACGTAGACTGAATGGTATGCTTTTAATTATGAATGACTGGCTTTGCGTAGGGAAAATTTACCCCAAATGAATTCTTCCCATTACAGCCTTTGCCATGGTTAGATAGCATCAGAATAGGGCAGCCACAAATGTAATGAAGAGGAGTAAATGTGACGGTATCTAAAACCTCAGCGGTCATTTCTGAGCAGCATCTTTGTCAGTGTGGAGTAGCATTCCAGCTGTTACTAAATTACGCTTTACCTTCCTGCTATTCTGACACACACTTCCCTCCATTGGTGTTCACACATGAGCAGCTTGAGTGGCACTGACATTTATGGGCTTGTCCTGAAACTAACCTCGTCTGTCCCCTTGGGCTGTCAGTGTTATTATCACTCTCCAGAGGTTTCCAGCTGTGCCATCTCCCCCAAACTCCCTCATATACCCACTATCAATAAGTAAATTGACTGAGCTGCAGCTACACAGACTGAATTTACACACATACACAAGTCAATCCACTACAGCAGATGGCTTTGGGGTATTTTGTGTAGGAGGTGAAACTCAACATTGTGGCCTGTCTGACTAGAACATGTCTGCTCCCAAAGCTTCTGAATTGGAAGTCTGAAACAGTTCAACATTAGTTATACATTCAGATCTGTTATAAAAAAATAGATCTGGGTTAGGTTTTCTTTCTCCCATTGGGTATAAGTACTGGTGGTGTAAATCAGAGGTTTTTGGTGTTTCTAGCTATATCATTGCTTTGATACTGTTTAAAGATGTGCATAAAACTGGGTGATAGGAACATATATCATTACCACCATATTTGGTACTGTTCGTAACTTTTACATGTAAGAAAAGATGAATTTTATTTAAAAAAGGGTCAGCAGCTGCAAGAATTGTTACTCAGGTACACAAAAAAATTCAGATAGAGAGCTGACATGACCTTAAGTTGCCCACCATCATTAGAATTCAACTGGTAAAATTGCTAATCTGTAATGGAGATCCCATGTGTTTTTTCCATTCTAATAAGTGTCAGTCAGAAGGACGGGACATCTTCCTCCTTAGTATTCTGAGGGAATCGTAGCCTCTTCTCCTCTTCCTCTCCTCTGATTCCATTTACCATCTTCCTAATCATGAAGCTATTGTATATGGATTTACTTCCCTCAGAGTCCCAAGGATGGAGATTTGATTTTTCCCTTATTGCTAGCTAATCTTTTTCTCATTCTGGTTTTCTTTTCCTTCCTTTGATGTCTTTAATCATCCTTAGCTGACCAGAAGCATGCTTTCAGTTTGTTTTTCTTTGTGTTTTAGTTACGCTCTTTTCTTTTTTTTCAATCTTTATTATAATTGTTTTTTCTGATTGGAAAAAGCCTTATTGATTTAGCATTTGCATTGTCAATACTGCTTTATTTTTCACGCTATTATATGGGTAATGTGAATGTTGAGTTAGTTTTAACCCATTGTTTCCTCTTTTACAGCCATTCTCACTCTCCTGGCTCCATGGCAGCTGCGGTGCGAGGCAGTGAGTGGTCATGTGGACGCTGCACTTTTCTAAACACTGGTGCCGCACCTCGTTGTTCCATCTGCGAGGCGCCGCGGCAGAAACCTGACCTTAATCAGATTCTGCGCCTTAGCAGTTCTGAGGAGCATCGCTGGGCTTGTCCTCGCTGTACACTCAACAATCCTCAAGGATCTGGAGCCTGCTCCATCTGTGGCTATGGACAGTCCCCAGCCACTCACACACCTCCCACGACCACCATAGCAGCCACTGCTAATGGCCTCCCAGTTGAACACCCAACACCCACCGTCACCCCAACAGTAAATGTCGAACCCCATGGGCAGCATCCAGCGAAGGAGGAAGTCCTACGGCGATCTGAGAGCAACCCTGAAAGCAATGGAGAGGTGGTTGGACCAGAGCGGCAGCACTCGGGCTGGGCTTGCCCTCGTTGCACACTTCACAACACACCTGTAGCAGTGTCATGCTCAGCCTGTGGGGGGCCCAGGAAGTTGTCTTTGCCTAAAATCCCCCCAGAAGCGCTGGTGGTGCCTGAAGTACGCACACCGGTACAAGGGTTTCCAGTTCACACAGCAGGCTCTGCCCCGCTACTCATAGACCTTACAGATGACTCTCCTCCTGCTCCTCCATGTGACACTCAAGAACCCACCCATGTTTCCTCTCAGTCCATCTCCTCTCCTTTTACATCTTTTACATCATCCCTCCAAAACAACCCTGTGCCTCGCAGTAGAAGAGAGGTTCCTCCTCCAGGTCGCTCATCAAACCCTGGGAACACTCCAAGTCCCACGTCTCCTTCACCCACCAGTGTGCCACCCCAGCCAGGACCACAACGGCCAGCCAAGCCCAAACACGCCCAACCCCAAGAACCCTCACATCCCAGCAAGCGCCTCAGTATTTTGGAAGAAGAAGAACCTCATCACCCATTGAACCCTCACATTCCTATTGCCTCTTCAGTCTCCCCCACGTGGAAGTGCCCTGGCTGCTCATTACCCAACCCAGGTAGCTTGTCAAAGTGTGAAGGATGCCGATCATCGAGAGCTGGCGCTGACCTTATTGATCTGGTAGGATGTGAGACAGTACGTTTTACCCCGGCCAGCCCTTCCAGCCCCGACTTCAGCACCTGGGCCTGCTCTAAGTGCACATTGCGCAACCCTACAGGTGCGCCCAAGTGTTCGGCCTGTGGTTCTTCTAAGCTGCACGGCTTTCAGGAGCAGCAGGTCCCACTTCCCCGCTGCTGTACACACTGTGGCCTCCCGTCATGCACCTGTGCACCTTCCTCTGCTGTGTCCTCCTCTGGGCATAAAGCTCGGAAACATGGCCGAGCCTTCCCTGCTTCCTCCTCAGCCACAACTTCTAGCGCTTCCTCCTCCCTGAACCTACAGGAGAAAGTAGGACAGTGGAGCTGCCCAGCATGTACACTGCTCAATGACATGAAAGCCAAGAACTGTGCAGCATGCCACACTCCCCAGCAGTATCTCACCCTCCGCAAGGTGGTCAAGCCACTGAAAAGAAGGGAGAGTATGCATGTAGAGGCACGTCGGAGAAATGACGAAGGCGAGGCCAAAGAACTTTGGGAGAACATAGTCAGCTTCTGCAGAGAGGTAAGCAAATATCCAAGTTGTAGAAGACATATCAAGTCTCTTTTTTTGACATAAAAGAATGAATGGCATTAACAATATAATAATAACACAGTTTATATTCATCCATATCGGTTCTTCGTGGTTGCATTAAGTTAATGTTCTGTGACCAGTTTTTTCCTCCTCTCAATCTTTTCCATTTGATGAAAATCTATTGAATTATTGACAAAGTAAATCTGCTTAAATTTCAGTTTGTTTCAGTAATACATTACAGTGTGCCTTTCGGTGCCTTTCAGTCATTATAAATGCTGTGGTTGTTGTGGCACTAACATTGTTTTTGTCTCTGATTTCATAGAAATGCTAATAGGATTTGTCAACATTTGTCAGCATTTCCATGTTCCATTCCTTTGTTGCTCAGTTTTTAAAATGCCAGAGAGTGAATGTTCCTAAAAGTGCTGCAAGCTGCTGAGGAATTTTTTTCTGAATATTCTGGTGAAGGATATTCAGGTATTGGTTTATATCTTATTCTGTTCAGACCCAAATTCTTGTTCATTAGTAAATGGAATCACAATGTTCAACTCTTCTTTAAGAGGGTAAAGAAATATTTGCCATTGTATATTACTGCATCACAGTGAATATACATCTGTGAAATTGAAAAGGTTTGTGGAATTTAGATTTTTTTTTCATCTTTCAGTTCTTTCCAACTCTCAAATATTACTTATACTGAAAAATACCAAAGCATCATTACAGTTTCTTGTAGCAGAGGTCACATCTGCTCTTTGTGTCTGTGTACACCAGAAAATTTAATATTTCTGCTTACATTGTGTATGAAAGAGATTTTGATCCTTTCAAACCCTTGAAAGATTATATATAGGTATGTGCGTGTTGATTCAGTAAAGGTAATTAGGCGTTATATATTATTCATAGACTATTAATTCATCACAGACCAGATGCCAACAATGCAGAGCATAATGTTGCAATGAGTAAATGTATACCTATCGCTTTACCGCTGCATAGAAATTTTAGGTTTTATTTTGGTAATCTGCAGAATTAGGCTTGGGTGTGGTGAGTCAGATGTGCAGAATGTGCTTTCACTGTGTGCATGCACAGGAGCAGTGGTTTTGCGTCATGAGCACGACAGTTCCTGAGCTTGTTTTTCTTCTGTGCAGAGAGAAAATGCCTTCAAAAGCTTGTATGTCAATGATACGTTAATAGTTGCTAATTAGCTTCTTCAGGTCTTTGCTGTACTAATAACATACAGTAAAACTGCAATCGTTTCAGAGTCAGTAAAAATCCAACTTTCTGTACCAAGCTTGTTAGGCCTTGACTTTTGTCTCGATATTTAATGTTTAAGGATCAAGCTTGCCATTGATCTCATTCACAGGCCTTCTTGATCTGTCAGTTTTATGCTGCGTCTTTGTGGTACTTTATTCATGCCCCTTGCTCTTTGACACTTTTCGATACATGTTTTATATCTGTTGATTGAGTTTTTGTATTGTCCTCAGTAAGAAAGAGAGATCCTTTAAAAATACATTTTTTTTTTTTTTATCATCAGAATGTGACCTCAGTGCCCTCCACATTGCAATTGTTCTGACATGTCATGCTACAATAGCATGAAGTGAGCTTCTCCATACATTATTAATGGCTTCTTTGAAAGTCACAGGGCTTACTGCTGTGAGCGTGGGAGGAGAGAACTTGCCTCAGTAGGAATGAAGGATCGGAGATCTCTCATTGCCATCTTAAGCTCTTCTCCCAATTTAAGTTTGATTTTAAAACTTGTCTGTCTTTTGTCATCTTTCTTCTCTCCTACAAATATTCTCTAGAGCCACGTTCCTCTCTTCTGTGCATTTCCTCTTCAACTCCCTTTTTTATCTTGTCTCTCTCCATCGAAGCTGTCTCTACATGTTCGTTTGTTGTTGTTGTTTTATTTTATCTGAAGACATGCTTTTATCACATTCCCCATCTGCAACCCTCCTTCTCTACATCACCTTCAGTTAGTCCTCCAGTGTAACAGCAGCCAATGTGTTCTTGTGCTAAGGTGAACGCGGGGCTGGCCTATTTATAGTAGCAGAGTTAGAGATGATCGGTTTCCCTGGAGTGAATTCAGTCACTTAACGGCATCAACCGTGGCAGTGCGATTTTTAGGGTTCAAAGGAGAACTCGGGCATAAATGTCAATGAAGAGGCATGAGTCCTGTTGAATGTCTCTGTCACTAAGACATCAGTGGTGACAGTTTAAAAGCCATAAAAAGAAAAAGCACTGGGAGAGCACAAACAAATAGATAAATGCCTTTTTGTTCACAGACAAACAGATAAATGCAGGCTGTCACGTTACCTTCTTGGTGGAGGTAATGACAGTTTTTGGTTTACCCCTGAAAAGAAATGTTTAGTATTTCTAGAATGTCAGGGTTTTTTTACCTACTGGTTTGCTGATTACCTAATGTTTTCTCTGGAATATAGCAGATAGGGTTGCTGATGAAATATTGTGTAAGTGGGAGAGTTTCTGTATGTTGAAGCGAACATTTTTTTCCCATCAGTTCAGTTAGCATCTTTTGCGTCCTTGACTTTGTAAGTGTTTTGGTTTAGCAAGCAGCAGGTGTGTGTGTGTGTGGGGGGGCTGCTTGATGCCAAAGCCCCACAGCATGTGTGCTTCTTCACTGTGCCAGACCAGTAAATGCTACTAGCAGCCACCAGTGTCGCCTGTGAACTGTAAATCCCAGCATGGCTGGAACAGGATCCTGTGTTTCCTTTTCATTTTGCTCACTTGGGGAACTGCAAAATGTGCCACAGCAACAGACTGGCTTTGATTTGTTTGTTTTTGTTTGTTGTTCGGCACTTAAGATCTGTTGCTTTACCACTCCTGAGATTTTGCATTAAATTCCAGTTGCCTTCAGGTTTCTGACCAATTTGGGGATTTACATAGAATATCAAACTATTGTGGATTAAATGTAAAGGAAGCCTGCTGTATTGCAGCTTGCGTAACCAGATGTGTTATCTGGCTTGAAGCGTCCTATCCTGAACAAGGACGTTAAGCAGTGAGATGGCAGGAAGGCAGTAGTTTTCTTTGCTCAGCTGTGAATTGGTTCATCATCTAGTTTGCAGGCTGCCACATGCCAAGGGATAGAATCTGTTATGAAGACAGTCATCAAGGCTTTATTGCACAGCAGAAAACTGCAATATAAACCACCGTAATGTTGTTATTATTTCTGAAAAGTCAGTCTAGGCCACGGACTCTTAAAGACCGCAATGTTTGTGAATATCTTATTTCAAATAACTAAGAGCTCCAGGGAATGAGTCAGCCTTCCAATGTTTTTCTCAAAGTTGGACTGCAGCAGCTCATGTCTTACTGTGACTCAGCATAAGTCACTCGCATACATACATGCATCTGCTATGAGAGGGGAGCACATGAGGAAACTTCTAAAGAGCAGTGTTTTTCCAATGTGACGTGGCTGTTTTACAAGCACAAGCTGGGATGTATCAACACCAGGACCTCTTGGTTTATTCATTAGCCACTGTTCCCATTTATCCTTAGCGTGAAAAACAGAATGAATTAGATATTCTCCCTGCCACACAGCAAAGTCACCAAAGTCAATGAGTTCCATATTCATGCACAAGTATTTTCATTTTTGGAAAATAATGTTAGAGAGAGAGACACATCTTTAATGCATCAAATCATTTGAATGATGAATGTTGGTATGTAGGACTCTTCTTTTTCACATTCAACCTTTTTCACATTCACTTTCATTAAACATTTTACTACTGAAATTTAATCTCCATCTTCGTACATCGTTTGCCAAAGCTTTGGCCTTCAAAACTGTGGAAAATGCACCCCCCTCCCCAAGCCTCATGTGGCCGTAAATAAACAAAGCCTAAAAGCTACAGGAAGGCCCGGGATGCTCAGAGCACTGAGCCAGGACTGAAGTGATTCTGCATCCAGTCTACAGAATTGGATTTTTTAGGGAGGATTGTAACTAATCAATTTGCTTCACTGTAAGCCTCCAGTAGGGTGGCCACAACACACACCCTACCCTCATTTGCAAAACACAACAGACTGAAACCACAGCTGACACAGGAAACCAGATAGGGTTGTGTGCGTATGTGTCTATAGGCCCTCTCAGGTTCTCTGCTGGAGTTTTAGATGGGCGATAGTGTGACGGATTGAGTGTCTAGATCTGTTAATGTATCCATGTTGCTTGGGTTCTTGTGGAAAGGTGTGCTGCCCTTTAGTTTTTCTGAATACAGTGTGTCATATGGTGAAAGCTTTCAGGTGTGTCTCTTAAATCCTGGCTGGCACAGCTCATATGCCATGTTTTTTTTTTTTTTGTCCTGGATCTGTGATGTATGCAGCAGGACACATGGAACTCTTTTTTTTCCTCCCTCTGACACTTGACTAAATGTGGAAGGTACAAATTTGTCCTTGTTCTCAGAGTCCAGGAGTCATGCGGCAGCTGGTGATTTTCTGTATTAATCTACTTGAAATATATCGTGCCAGAAATGACAGAGTAAAAGTTCAGGTCTCAGGTGGTTAAGTGCACTCACCACCTCATTCAGCTGTGTTTGGAAAGTGGATTTGCTTCTCCATCAAATACAGTAGCAGCTGTTCATGTGTACTATAATCTGTAAATCATTTTTTGTAATCTATCAAAATAACTGCTGTCAATATTTTGTTTTTTTGAGGTTTTTTTTTTATTTGCTTCCATCACATTTCCTTCCTCTCATCTTTTCTCAGAACTCGGTAAACTTCGTGGATGACAGTTTCCCCCCGGGACCCCGCTCTGTGGGATTTCCTGAGGGTGACAGTGTCCAGCAGCGAATCAAAAAGTGGCTCCGTCCCCATGAGATCAACTGCAGCAACTTCAAAGACCGAAGCGTCAAGTGGTCCGTCTTCCGCACGCCACGACCCTCCGATATCTTGCAAGGGCTGCTGGGAAACTGCTGGTAAGCTGTCTGCAGTGAAACCAAGGACAGTCAGGACACCCATCAGCCTTGAGGACATCTAAATCAGACTGTTACAAGAGGTTGTGGGGTACTGAATTAAAGTGTAAGGAAAACAAAAAACAATCAAAAAGGAAGTGGGGTGAGGTTGGACAGTCACACTGTCTTATCTCCCTGCCCTTGTTCTGTGTCCTTCAGAATGTGTTTACATTGTGTGCTGTCATCTTCAGTCTGTTTGCACACACAGAGAAACATCACTCACAAGTCGCCCCAATTCAGAGGACAAAACCTGTCTCTCCCTTGAGCCAGAGTCCACGTGCGACAGGATGTAACTCATTCATCTCGCACACACGACACGCGCACACATTCACATTTTGTTAGACCAGCAAACAAACGGCTCCCTGCAGCCAGCCACTGACAGCAGGGTATGGCCACAGTGATGATATCAAGGACATAACATGACATCAAGGACATAACATGGAGAAATGCATCTTTATTTGAGGGCTTTATTCTAGCCAACTGGTTTCTCATCCTGAGGGGAGGGAAAAGTTTAATACGCACAAAAGGCATGTCGATGTTTGAGTTGAGTCAGCAGTTATTAAGAGAAGCAAATACTTGAATTTCATTGCAAGACTGAAATCATTTCAGTCAGTATTGTGTGTTTTATTTCACATTTTTTGATGAAGTAATGTTCATAAATTTAATTTATTCCCTTTTATGTGGGATCGTTGGTTCCTCATGTCCCCAGCCACATTCCTCTTGTGGGAGGAATTAGCATTTTCTCATATATCCTTACGTCTTTTTTTTTAATGAACTATTTTCTCTTGCAAACTAATTAGATGAAGTGTTCCAGTTTGTCTTGGCTCCGAGATGAGTCATGGGCACATGCCCAACTCCTCAAATGTAATTTAATGTCAACAAGGGCAATACAGGAAAGAGCAAAACTTTTGTCATTAGAATTTTTTTCACTGCTGTCTGTCATTTCAATTTGACTTCTTTTTGTTCCCAACTCATCTTCCAGTTGACAGTCTTTCCATCTGTGGTATTTTTGGCTAAAGTAGGCTTGCATTGAGCCATCTACATTTCCTTTTACTACCTAATTCAGTTTGTGTCTGCATTTTCTCTCAGTCACAGTCTTAAAATTGTCCATCTCCTCCTGTGCCTTAACTTGGTTTTATCATCCTTCCCAGGTTCCTGAGTGCACTTGCAGTCCTGGCAGAGCGTCCTGAGCTCGTGGAGAGAGTAATGATCACGAGGACCATTTGTCCTGAGGGGGCTTACCAGGTTCGCTTATGCAAAGATGGGACTTGGACAACTGTGCTGGTAGACGACATGTTGCCCTGTGACGACTATGGTTACCTCCTCTTCTCACAGGTCAGGAAAAGGGGCTAAAAAAAATATAAAAATATATTTTAAAGAGTTTTTGACAGTAGAAAAACATTTGCATTAAAAATCTGATATAATACCATTACTGACTTAATTTCTCTTTGAAACAAAATGTGTATGAGCATCTAAGGACAGTGTATTGAAGTTATTTATCTGTTTATTCCTCTTATCATGGAGACGATTACAGCTTTGGTGTGATGTGATATACAATATCACATGTCTGAAGATCCTACATACGAGGATGATACCATGAGATCTCACCACATATCAGTTCCAGGGCAAATGAATTATTACTTAATACGACAAACAAGATATAGATAAACAAAGCCTGGGTTTAACAGAGTGAACTCTATATGTCTCGGTATAAAGAAAACCATGTGACTAACTACTCTAACTAGTGTAAGACAAAGACTGATTAGGACTTTCAGACTTGTTTCTACAAGGTTATTGTTTTTAGAGGCAGCAACACCCTAAAACTCATATCCTGATGACTTGCCTCAACTAAATATTTCCCTTTCTGTTTCCCATCGTTCCAGGCCCAGAGGAAGCAGCTATGGGTGGCGCTGATTGAGAAGGCCTTGGCCAAACTCCACGGCTCCTACTTCGCCCTGCAGGCAGGGCGTGCCATCGAAGGTCTAGCCACACTGACAGGGGCTCCTTGTGACTCCCTCATGCTCCAAGTGAGCTCAACCAACCCTCGGGAGGAGCCCATTGATACAGACCTAATCTGGGCCAAGATGCTCAGCTCCAAGGAGGCTGGGTAAAACAGGGGATTGATGGGATTTTTGTTCTAGATATCTTTTCCTCTGGCAGATAATAAAACTATATACATACAGATAGGTTGACTAATTCAGAGAATGTGAAATATGTACTCGATCACTAATTTGACAGACAAGCATGGAGAAATGTCAGAATTGGTTTTAGTTTAACCACTCGCTCTTTTGTCTTTCGTCAGGTTTCTGATGGGTGCGTCTTGTGGAGGAGGCAACATGAAAGTTGACGATGCTGTCTATGAGTCTTTGGGCCTGCGGCCTCGGCATGCCTATTCTGTCCTGGATGTGCGAGATGTACAGGGTTACAGGTAAAAGACGAGATGAAAGCCTGTCTTTTTAGTTTGTGCTTTCTTTTTCTTCCAAATGTTCTGCAATTTCCCCTTCCGCCATCTTGAAAAAGAAACCACATCTCAGACTAGTCTAGTTTTACAGAAATTTTCTAAATCTGGTATAACCTCTGTTGCAAATGTGCGTGTGAAGGTGCTTGTGGGATGATTCAAAAGCTTCACAGGGTGGAGGGATGCTGCATATAAGAGCAGTTTGATCACTTTAAGCATGGCCGCCTCCATTGTAAGGTGGCACAGCAGAGGCTTTTTTCAGTTCTACCTGTGAGATGAGGTTAAGAGCAGCTGTAAATTTATTTTATATTCTCACCTCTCAGAGCCTCTTTAAATTACCAGTTTGGGAGAAAACAATTAGCTTTGATCTAAAACAGTCTGGAGTCACCCTCTTACAAATTGGAGAAATTAAAGCACCATGGAGAGAATGATTCACTCACTCTTTATATTAGAAATGAGGAACTTGACAATATTTTGTTGATGATATATAGAGACAAAAGTTACATAAAGTGGCCTGCTAAAAGCATTACAGTCATCTATAGGAGGAGTTTATTCCTGCACAGGCTGACAAATGTCAATATGTTATCTGTATTTAGCTCTCCTTTTGTGAGTTACTCTTATCGCTGCTCGTCAATCTTTGCCCACACATCAGACTGCTGCGGCTGCGGAACCCCTGGGGTCGCTTTTCCTGGAATGGCAGCTGGTCAGATGAGTGGACAGACTGGCCTCAGCACTTGCGCCACGAGCTGATGGCCCATGGTAGCAGCGAGGGTGTCTTCTGGATGGAATACACTGACTTTATAAAGTAAGAATTGTGTGAAGATTTTTGCTTGTTCTTTAGTGGTTTCCCACTGTCTTAAAGCACACTACAATTGCATTCATCATGCTGTAATTTATTGCATTTAGTAATTAATTTGTTGTTAGTGTTTTCCACTGATTTTTACAGTGAAAGGTGTACTTTTCCAGTTGAAATGCAGTGAAGGTTGTTAAGACCTTCTCAGCTTATTAAATTATTGTCCAGTAATGACCATTAGTGGATAACCTTTTGTGATATGATGACAACATTTATGGCTTCTTGGAAACTTTCATTGTGAAGGAGGGACTAGTGCTGGTTTGTGCTGGATAACCAGAGATATACGACCTTGCTATTGTGATTATTTTCTTGAATAAGTAATGGAAGACTGGAGGCAAATTATTGCCCTACTTGAGATTTAGGGGTGTGTTACTAGGCAACATTAATAGAAAACAATCATACAGTCAATAGTTTCATCCATGTTGTATGTACGTGGCATGCAGGCACCGTAATAGGCACAGCTCCATATATGATGAATTATGGATTTAAATTGGCTGTTAAATTGGCTGTTCACATGACGATAAGCCACATGGCAAGATTTGTTCTAATAAACACTGTATTCTATCTGCCATTTATCAGTGCAAAACACAAAGCAAAATCTGGAGTGGTAAAAACAACAGAGGCTTTATTTAAAATGGTCTACCTTCTCTGCCCAGACGTGTGTGTTTGATTCATGGTTATTGTTTTTGCAGTGTTTTTTTTTTGGTTATTTTTCCCAATTAATCCAGTACTTGAGTAAATGGCACTGCATTGTCTGTCAACAACATATTTTTCATTTGTTGATTAATGGGTAAACAGTGGAAGGACATTCCTGCCAGGAGAGAGAAAGTGGTTTCACCCCAGCCATTTAAAGGAACTAATGTTGAGGGTTTTTGAACAGAGAAGTAGCCATCAAATTCTCCTTTTCAATTCATCATAACACACTGTAAAATCATACGTGTTTTAATCGCATATATAATGAACTGCCTTTGTTCAGTTCAGAGTACTAGATGGTTAGACATACATTAGTTCCTGCCGCATGGTGTTATCATGGAGTTGTATTGTATCATGATGGCTTTGGATGCCAAGGATTTTGCAGATTGAAGCTTATTGGTTGGTGTTTTGCCATATTTGATTAATACTGTCATCCAGTCTCAGGCAGCAACAAGTAAGGGGGTATTTTCTCAATGCCTGTCTGTCACTTTTGGAGAGGTCAGTAAACACGGTGCCTGTAACAACTTTATTGGAAACTGAAATGAATCTGAAACACAATGAAAAGCTATTGCCAGATGAAACACTGCAACAAGGTCAGAAAAGGATGATTCTGGGAACATGGAATTCCTCTGCTGGAATCAGTCAGTTATGGAGTCCTTCAGCAAATTCATTTCACAGGTTAGCAGGTTCTCATAGGTGTACTTCATGGATTGCATTTGTGATAAACAGCGGTGATTGGGTGCCGGATGTGCAGTATTGATTTCCTGTCTGGAGACTCTTTCGGTTTAGGGTGCATCATGGCTCTCTGTTGTGTGCTTTTAACAGTCACATTCTTACTGTTCACACACAAGGCTGAGGTCTTGGATGCAGCAGTGGGCGATTTTTAGTTTCATTCATTGGTCACCTCTGATATTCAATCACTGTTTTATCGTTATGGTGGGAAAAGAACATCTAAATGATTTATTTTTAGGATGTGTGTGTGTGTGTGTGTGTGTGTGTGTGTGTGTGTGTGTGTGTGTCTGTGTGTGATATTCGAACAAAACAAGAGGAGCAGCATGTCCAGCAGAATCGATGGCACTGTCCTCCGGAACAACACGAACTTGAAAAATGCCTTCAGCCTTGACAACGATCCCATCTGTCTTCTGTTTATTGTTTTCTCCGTCAGACAAATAATCACAGTAGCGTGCTGTGTGAGAAAGCCACAGCTTGAGTCTGCCCAGACTTTGCTGCAAAGTGGGAAAAAAAAATGCTCGGCCTGTGTTGGAGAGTTATATTGACTCTTTTAAACAAAGGGAAATGATATTCACTTCTATAAAACCAAGAATCTTTGCCATGTATTTATGTATCTATGTCTGAACCAAATCTATTCTTAAAGCATGTGGAACTTCTCTTGCCTCCTTGATGCTGATTGCATAAAACGCAAAAAAAAAAAAAATGATGTGTGGCAGTTGTCAAGGTCAGAAATTGATGAAACAGCCAAAAATGGGCTCAGAGCTTGAAACGGTTTGTCAGTCGAGGGACCTCAGCCTTTAAAGGAAGAGGTGAGATGTGTCAGCGGGGTAAATGGTGTTTGTACAGCAGAAGCCTCAGAGGCTATGCTGATGTTAAAGAGTTCCTTGTGATGAGTATAAATAGACTCAAAGCTGAAGGGAGAAAGATTTGCTCAGTGCTTCAGAAGAAAGGAGCTTTCCAAACATCTGGAAATGCGCTGCGAGGATGCCTTCTGTTCAAAATGTCATCTGTTCTGTCATCTCCTCCTGCAGGTACTTTGATTCCGTGGACATCTGCAAGATCCACTCTGACTGGCAGGAGGTAAGGCTGCAGGGCTGTTTTCCCAGCAAGGCGAGCGGCCCCGTCACCGTCACAGCCCTCACTGTGCTGGAGAGAACCGCTCTGGAGTTTGCTCTCTTCCAGGAGGGAAGCAGGTAAACGCGTCAGTCACTCTGTTTAAAAATTCATTCATGAGAGTTTTTATTTAGTTCCTCCGTGTTTGTTTGGCTCTGACCCATCCTCCACTGGCTCTGTCTCTACAGGCGTTCAGACACAGCCGACAGTCATCTGCTGGACCTGTGCATCATGGTGTTTCGTGCCTCTTTTGGCAGTGGCAACAAGCTGACTCTGGGTCGCTTGTTGGCCCACAGCAAGCGAGCAGTGAAGAAGTTTGTCGGCTGTGATGTGATGCTGGAGCCGGGGGAGTACGCCGTTGTGTGCTGCGCCTTCAACCACTGGCAGATGAACATCAGCGGCGCAGCAGGCCCACCCACACCCAGTAGGCGTGCAAAATATTCCACACAGAGATTCAGAACTTTCCTCACTCATCCTTCAGATTAGTATTGCAATAATAGTCAAGCTAATGTAAAGTATTTATTAGAATCATACTATTTTTTTTTTTTTTTCCAAGTCTCAAGCCCCACCAGCGGAGCGGCGCGCCGACCCAGCCAGGACCTCCCTGGGTACATCCTAGCAATCTACAGCTCCAGACAAGTGATGGTGGAGCAGGTGGAGGCCACCGCCACCACGCTAGCAGACGCCATCATCCTCCTGACAGAAAACAAGGGCGAAAGACACGAGGTGAGACGCACGTCCCTACTCAGCTTTTAACGGTTTCTGTCTTGACATCAGGATACATGATGCCCACTCACACACAGTCCAACTATATCCATAATATCAGCTTCAGAGCATAAAGAATGCTTATTATAATATTACAGACAGGGTTTAGCCATATAAAAGCACTTTAAACTTTTCCGAGTTAGACCACAGTGCACGGTAGTCTCGGTGTTTGTTGTGTTCACAACAACAAAGCGTTGCATCACTTGCATGCAGGCGTCTTTTCTGCATGTCTGATTGCATCTGTTGTGTGTGTTCTCAGGGCCGTGAAGGAATGACATGCTACTACCTGACCCACGGCTGGGCAGGCCTCATTGTGGTAGTGGAGAACCGCCACCCGAAATACTACCTCCACGTCTCCTGTGACTGCACTGACAGCTTCAATGTGGTGTCTACACGTGGCAGTCTGAAGACCATTGACAGCGTCCCTCCTTTGCACAGGTACCGTCAGCACAGTTTACCTTTTACACAAAATGAACATAAAGAGGGGGAAAACATGAGATTTGGTACAGATGTAGGAAACAACAACCCATTTCGACACCTGTCTTGTGGATGCGCGCTTGTGTGTGGTCACAAAAAAGAGCAGTCTTCCTGTTTTCTCGGACACCCGTTCCGGACACCCGTAAAATCCACCATAATGGAATTTTTTAAACATCATCAGGTTTTCTTGAGTTTGATATCTACTGACAAAAGGTTTCAGCCTGCAGAAGCACTGCAGCTCACATGAATGTGGATTTTCAGGTTGAGATTTTCATCATGTCAAAGAAAAGAGTCAGCACAATGAAGCATGTCTTTTCTCATATCATGCAGGACAAAATGTCAGTCTGAACACTCTACATGGACTGTGAGCAGAAAGGAGAACTATTTTACTGTTTGGCAAGAATATCAAGGCCAATGCATAAATCCAACAGAGGTGTTCTGAGGTTAATGGAGATGTTTTTCTCATTTTATTTTCTCATATAGTCCATCAACAAGACTGATTCAGAGGTGCTTCACAGTACTAATGACTCAATTGGTGTCTTCCGGTAATTTCACAAACCAACAAAACGTTCTAAAATCTTTGAATTGTTTCTATAACTGTCTGTATGAATTTCATGACCTATTTTACTGCAGCAACAGCAACAGATATATATTTCTTTCATTATTTTAAATCTTCCTTTCAGGAAAATACCCAGATACTGTTTCTTTTGCCCTTGAGTCATACTTTTTATTTTTCAGAACCGCGTTTACACAATGAAAGACAAAGATAACCTCACTGAAATGGTTCCAGACTGCAGTGTTTCTATTAAAGTATATTTGGTTGAACTCTCTCCTCTATCCTTGAAATTCACAAATAGTCTTTTATTTCAATGAAATATATAAAACATTGATATTGGTCATAAGAGCTTTTCCTTTTGGTCCTAAAGTGCTCTCTATCTCCCTCTGCAGGCAGGTGCTGGTTGTGCTGTCACAGCTGGAGGGAAATGCCGGCTTTTCCATTACCCACCGCCTGGCTCACCGGAAAGCAGCACAGGCCTCCCTCGGAGACTGGACCCCCACCAAGGCTACCCACAGCCCGCAGCTCACCCCAGATATTGATGGCCTGCACCGGCCTCGGCCACTATGACCACCGCCTGCGATCTCCTGCACAGACTTTACCCTCCTGTCAGACCACTGGAAAATCTGTAAATCCAAGTGCAGCCCTCAGAGATGCATACAGCATTTATCCACCGTCCTCCACCTGCTCCATACACCTCTTCAGCTGGCTAGTACTCTCTCTCCCTTGCCAAACGGATGTGCCATGTCAGGATGAAACAAGGGAAGAGGGTCCAGTTTTCCAGATATTTTTTGTACAGGTGCTGTCTATGGAACAGGTATAGCCCTCCCCCACACTTGTCCCATACACATGGAAACGATCCCGTGTTTGGGTTGAGTGCCGTAATTACTGAGCCATTTTCCAGCCTGTGAGCCAATCCCGTGCAGCGACAGTAACTCGTGCGTTGTCTATGAGCACAGCTAGCAAACAGTTGACTTTGGGGTGAGAGGGATTACCTACCAAGCCCTTATATGGTACTTATGAGCCAAACCCAAATCCTGATTTTATTCCTACCCTTTTTTTTAATATGTGCATCAGTCTTACTCATTTTATACAATACTCAATGTCAACTTGTGTGTATTTGTGTATTGGAGGTCACAGAGAAAGCCATCATTCACACAGTACTGTCTGTAGCTCCCTCGCTTCATCACTGCTGGCCTGTCTCACCATCACTCTAGCTCAGGACCAAACCCAGGAGTTGTAAAGCTGGAGTGGAGACGGCAGGAGTCGCAGACGTCAGCCAGCGAGCCGCGCTGCTGTTTCTTCTGCATTGTTTTCCAGCCCCACTGTGGTGTTGTGTGTGCAGTGTTGTCATAGCAGGATTTACTTTGAGACGCATAAGAGAATTCCCACTCCCCTGGCTTGGTAGACCAACAGGCAATCCCCCCCTTAATGACACATAACTGGGTACTTGATTCATTTGCTCTCTGTCGTAGTTTGAGTTCTAACTGCAGATTTTCTCCCCGGTCTGTCTCATAAAACTCGGCTGTCAGTTTACATCTTTCGGTCTAAATCTCTCACTCTAGATTCACGTCTGATCTATCTTTTCAGTATTGCAGGACGGTAAATATTTAAATCTCCCCTGTGCATCAGTTTACCCATGGGTTTATACACTTAAGTATACTCGGGAAGTCTTACAGAAGCTTTTGTGAAAGTTTGCCATCGCGGAGCTCTGAAGAGGAGCTGTCGAGTTTACTTTGGCAGGTCAGGGACCATTTGTGCGTGTGTGTGTGTGTGTGTGTGTGTGCGTGTGTTTGTGTGTGTTTGCTTGGGTGCAGCATGAGCATCTGGCAGCGTCCTCATTTAATAATAAATAACCGTTTTGTCAGGGAGAAAAGAAGCGGACCCCTGAGACATGTCGTGACACTAAAAACTGCGGTTGCCTCGCAGTTTGAGCTACATTATTTTAACTGATGGCTCGCCTGTAGCTGTTGTGTGGGTTCTCTCTCAGGGTCCCATCTGCTCCCAGATTTTTCCAACAGCCATCACTTCTGTTTCACTAAGCATCTGTCACTTCTCAAAAAGCAGCAGCAATGTTGATACGGAGAGGCGGGAAAGATGCTCACTGTGGTACGTTAAAATGGGGAGGAAGTGAAAGCTGGTGTTGTCGTTATTGATCTGAATATGGAGAAACTTGAAACCTGGAAAATGTCTATAACAATACCTATTTTAGTTTTATCGAGTATAAGAAGTGAATTTAAGACGTGATGGTTGAGTTCAGGCCTGCACAAACCCTGTTGTTATCGTCGTCCGTGAAAATGGCAGCACTGTGTCCGGAAAGGCCGCAGTCGAACAGTTTTTAAAAGAAACTACTGCAGCTGTGCATCAAATGCTGATGTTAATTGTGTAAATATGTTTTTCCAAAGAAAGAAAACCACTTTCATATGTCTGTCACCCCTGTGTGGAAGTGTGTGCGCCCACTATGTGTTTTAATTTATTTGTGTAAATGATTTGCAGCCCTGTTGTCCAATGAATTGCTGTTGATCAGATGATTTACAGTGGAAGGAATGTGACGATTTACGGTTTGCTCCCAGAGGGTCAAGGAGTGAGCCTGCCCTGAAACATCTGCAAATAAAGCACCGCCAAATTCAGTGTCGCCGCTTGTTCGCTTCACACCTCCGTGACATTTTAGTTTCACATCTTTCTGTTTTGATAAGCGTCAAATTGGCTCTCTGCTGGTGCCCGGTGATCCTCCTCTTCCTCCTGCGAGGTTGAAGCCGAAGGCTCGTCCGTGTGTTCAGGGCTCCCCCTGTTGGCGGAGAGGAACGCATCTTTGTCTCCTTCCCTCCTCGTCGATTCTGTTGACATAAACCACACAAAAGCTGAAAAGATATACTGACCCTTTTGAACTACTAAAAATCAAACAAAAACAATGATAGTGGAAACAATAAAACTTAAAACTAATGCTGAAAAAGTGGAACTCTGATGAATGTGATATATATTTTATTGATCTTTTTTTTTTGGGGGGGGGATGGGTATATGTGTACAAACATGTATGTTTAATTTTCAATCTCAGGTTCTAATGGACCAAATAAATTTTTTAAATTAAAGGGTGACATTTGTCATGAGTCTATGGGGTGTTTATTCTTGTTTTAAGATTTATGTTGCACGAAGAGGATTCTTTTAGTTTAACAAGTGAACCAGTAAACGCCGTCTTGGTTGCGATCACTGCGTCCTCTTTGCATATTTGAGATTGTACCCCAGTTTGTGGTTTTTTTTTTTTTCAATCTCCACCTCCTCTTTCCATTTTCATCTGTCCTCATTTTCTCTGGCACCCTCATCTGCCTCCCGAAGCCCAAACTCCTCCCTGATCATCCAACTTCCTTCCCTCCTCACTCCCACCCCTCACCCCTCTCCACCTGTGTGCCACTGTGGTTGGAAGCTTTTCTGACCCCAGCACAGACACCAGGGAAGGTCCTCGGCGTGGCAACATCCAGAGTCACTGGAGTCCATCGCTGCAGACCACGTAGGAAGAAAGGTCTTTACCCAGGTACAGGTACGAGCGGCTCGGCGTGTGTTGGGATCAATCTGAATTGTTTTCTTCTTTGCATGCTGGCAAGATTCATGCAGAAATGAATTTGCTGCCTCCTCCCCCCCTGCTCAGTTGATATGAAATAGCCAGGATCTTTTGGGTTTGCCTGCAGACATCATGGTGACAAATGGGTCCCCTGCAACACATCAGACTTTCGAAATGAAATAATTTATAGCCCACGGTGATAAAGAGAGACCCAATCAGAGTAACCTTTGTGTGGTTCCGAGAGGTCTGGAGAACGGAGCGTGCGAGCTGCTGATATGCTCCCACTTTCCTCCCTTCTTAGTGTTCTTCTCCGTGTCAGACCAACTAAATAAATCAGCTGACACATAAATGCACACAGGAGTTCTCTCAACAGCTGATGATGTAACAGCAGGAACATGCCAGCCAGAGCCTTAGACGCTGTAAGAAGTTGGGTTTTTCTGTAATCCTCCTGGTCATAAGACTTTCGTTCCCCAAGCGTTTGTGTGTGTGTGTCTGTCTGTGTCTGAGCCAAAGACTGTATTTTAAGTCACAAAGGCCTTGGCTAGTGTCTAAGTCTGTACCACATATTTGTGTTCTGTTGTGTTTTTTATATGTGCATTATCATCATCTTTTTGTCCTCCACCGGGGATAAAATAGAAGTTCAGAACAGTGTTGTGTTTCTCTGTTGTTGGGTTGCTGAGGGCAAAAGCCTTTGTGTGGCTCAGAACTGTCTGCCCTTCCAGAGAGTATCCAGGTTTCCAGGCCTGCCTCGTCTCATTTGTCAAGACTGGTCTGGCTCCCCCCGCTGCTCGCCTCCCACTGACTCACAGCAGATAAACCAGTGGCTCTGGTGGTTCGCATTGTTGGGGGGGGGGGTGTGCTGTGAGGCAGCGACACATGGCCCGAGACCAGTTTAAGTGAAAGATCCTTGAGTTTAAAGGCTTATCTGATCTCCCAAAACCTCCCATTAGCCCCCTGGCTCAGGGAATGATCACAGCGCAGCATGATTGTGTTCTTGACGTCACTATCGGAGCCTGATGAGAACAAGTCACAGTCGATTTAAGTCACGTTTGCCACCAGCATTAATCACACGGCCGTCAGGGCCCCTGATCATTTAGTGGAATTAGGGTCACATAGTTCAATGGTGACTTTTGTCTGAAGTCTTCTCCAGATCTGTGGCTGGATCAAATCCTGTCCTTGAGCTCTGGAGGAACGTCACAACCAAAGTACAGAAACAGATGAGAAGAGGAATGGATCATCCTCACAGCTAGAGTTCAGCAGCGGCTCTAAATACTGTTTTATTGTGGTATTCTGTGGGGCTGACCGAAGGTTGACGACAGATTATTTATTTCGACTAAACACCAAAGTGTGACCTTAACCTTTTCTTATACGATGCATTCATCTTCTAGTGAACACTGAAGGCCTCGACATGGCGTCACAGATCCCAGCGCTCCCACAGTCCTTCGCTCCAGGGACTGACAGCGTCTTTTCAGACCAGTCTGGCTTTCACTCCCTGGATTCTAATGTTCCTGGGCTCTCAAAGGTGATCCTGGACAAGCTGAACATGAAGGACTACGGAGAATACAGGTACCCAGCTACTTGACTTTGATTCAATTGCTGCGGGTTTGGATCCCTCCAGACCCTCACGTATGGGTCTGACAGGGCGGCCGTCGAGGGGAAGCACCGAGGCGTCTCCTTCCGCAACTACAAGGAGATGTTCCAGAAGATGGAGGAGACGTTTAAGTTCTGCGCCAGCTGCAACAGGCTGCCCGAGCATCTGGCCGAGGGACAGGCGCTGAAACGCTGCGTCAAGTGAGTGCAAAGCCGCAAGTGAAGGACGACACTTTTAGAGCGCCGCGTTGACACCGATCGCCATTCTGCAATATCGGAGCATTAACTGATTAACGCTGGCTGAGACGGGACCGTTGTCCGGTCCGGATGATGTTTGGGCATTCTCTTCCATTAGCCGTCATGTGCGAAGCATTACCGGGCGCAGCTGCCGTGTCAGCGGCAGGCAGCAGAAGGACGGGTCACCAGGCTGGGGACGGCTCTGCAGAGGTGGACAGCGGCCAGTTTTTAAATATAGCTAAGTCCCCTGCTCGTGATTCATCCCCCTGCAAACCTGGCAGCTTCTCAGCAGCAGCTTAAAACGGTTCACACCGTCATAATGTCAGGGAGTACGAAGTGATGGCAAAGATAATGTTTTGCATACCCACCAAGGGTTCGGGCGCTCCGCTCGTCTTCCAGGACTCTGTCCTCACCTCGTCTCTGGGCTGAAGTGTTGCTTGGTGCCCCTGAGTGTCACACAGTGAGAGTTCCGGAGATTTATCCGCGTCTACCTCGTCATTTGAGGGGGGGGGTGGCTCTCATTGTGCTGACTGCGATGGGGGGGGGACAGGCCCGCAAAATGATTTTGGGAGAATGTCGTGGCTCTAAGGCAGCAGATGCCTCCACCGTAAAGCGATACGGGCTGACACAGCCGCTCTGGTATTTACGGCAACACACGACCTCTGCACCCACGAAGGGTCCTTCAAGACTTTACCTTCTGTGGGGGCTTTTGCACGATGCTGGGCGACGGGAGCGCATATAGACGGGTCATATAGGAATGAGAGATGCTATTTGTGCCCTTGCCGGGGACATTCTTGCTGAGTCATGTTCTCATTCTAACACAGGCACATACAGGATGTACACACACTAAGTGTATATAAATACTGCAAATGATCCTCATTCTGAGTGTGTTAGCATATTTATTTTGAGGAGGCTCCATACTCAGTGGGTTTGTAATGTAAGTAGTGGGTTAGAGTTCAGCTGTGAACCCCCCATTAGCGCTAACGCATTCAGATTATTATTGACAGTAGTTGACAGGTTCTGGGTTTGAATCCCTGCTAATTCCTCCCGCATTAGTTCCCTCTGTGCAGAATAATAAATAACTTAGATTATTTGATTAGTTTGCATGAATAGGAGTGTGTGCACGTGGGCGCGTGTGTGTGGATGGAACCGCAGCGGTCGCCCTTCAAGGAAGAGTTTTTGCTGCTTCAAGGAAAACGCTGGAGAGTGTTTCAATATCAAACCAGTGAACTATTTCTCTGGAGGTGGAATACATGTCTTAGTTTAACTTCCATGCCTTGCGTGCCCCATGGTGCTGTGTCTGTGTGCCAGGTGCCTGAACGTGTACTACTGCACCAAAGACTGTCAGAGACGGGACTGGCCCCAGCACAAAAGAGTCTGCAAGATACTACAGCTGGTTGCCATTGACAGGCTGGTGGAGTGGTTGATGTTCACCGGTGAGGAACGGGAAAGGCAGCGGCCAAGATCACACCGTAGACCAGGGGTGTCCAAACTGTTCCACAAAGGGCCGTGTGGCTGCAGGTTCTTGTTCAACCCAGCAGCATCACACCAGACTGGACTCACTTAATCAACTCATCTGAGTCTTCAGACAGCTGATTGGTCAAACTGGGTGTGCTTGACTGGTTGGAACAAAAACCTGCAGCCACACGGCCCTTTGTAGAACAGTTTGGACACCCCTGCCGTAGACAATTCACGAATGCCGTGACTTTTTAAATAAAGGCTCCAGAGGCCAGGAGCGACTCTCAGGGGGTTTGTTTGAGTTTCAATCTCTTGCTTTTCTTCCATCCATGCAGGAGACCTCCCGTTCCCCACTGAGACGTGGTCCAAGCCCGCAGCAGAGGTGAGGAACTGGGACGACTGGCTCCCCATGCAGGGAGACCTGACTCCCCGCCTGGACGCCGTCTTGTCCTCTCCCAACATGGCAGCCCTTTGGAAGAACGCCAGCCGACCGAAGCCCGACGACTCGGAGCTGCGTCAGTCCGTGTGGAGACTCCAGAGCGAGTTCCTCTCTAGGGTCCTCTCAGTGGGGGCGGCCGTCAACCGTTTCGGCCTTGACCCGTACGCCGGGCCGCTCACCGTCCACCTGGTGGGGGCGTCCTTCAACGAGACCATGGGGGCCAGGCCGACGGACTGCGACGAGCTGAGCCGCATGTTCCCGGGTCACCAGGGGATGGAGGTGGTCATGGTGGGGCCGGAGGTGGTGGACGGGCCCATCGTGAGGCCCCCTCTGAGGGCGTTGGGCCCCAGGCGGCAGGTCTACATCAGCGCGCACAAGGGCCTCTACCACCAGTTCTGGGAGGACGTGGTGGAGCGAGGGGACGCAGCCAAACCAGACCTGGTGGTGGGATTCCACCCCGGTGGGTAAACGAAGGAAAGAAGGAAAAACCTGCCCCGCGTGCCTGAAAACCACTTTCACCTCGGAATGCCTTTAAATCAGGCGGTAAAGAGCAGCGTCGGTGCCGCTATAAATAGAAGCTACTCAGCTGAAGTGGTCAGCTGTCCTGGGAACCAGCGACTTTTCTCCCTTTATGGTCATTTAACAATTGCCTCTTTCAGGAAGCGGCGAGCAGGAGACGTATAACTCAGCGGACAGGGTCCGTTCATTAGTGCCCGCCTCTTACTGGGGGTTTGGCTGATTAACGAGGGCAGCTGGGAAATCGTTTGGCCCCTGATTGCCAGAATCGTAATGTCATTAAGTTAACCATTTGAAAGAGGAGTCCCAGATCTCTTCTCGTCTTCCCGGTGCGAACGCTCAAAACCGCACTGGCGTGCAAAAACACTTAGCGATTTCCCGTCCTTATTTTCAGACGTGGGGCCGGTGGGGACATTAACCGATACCGCGCTGATGCAGAATTCATTTGGCAGATTACCTCCTGCATCCGAGCCAAGGGAGGCACATGTGTTCGGTCTGCTTGGGAAGTAACAACCCGTGTCTTTTTGACATTTTCAGGTCAGAATTCAGATTCTGGTGGATTGCGCTTTCTCATTATTCCAGACTAATTGACATGATTCTGACGTTTTTTTATAAAGACAGCATGTGACCTCCAGCTCTTTCTGATGAGCACGCTCCCTGAACTTGGCTTTAACGTCCCTCAAAGTCTGATGTGAATGTTTTTGTGCTGCTGAAGAGACGATGATCTGGATAAACCCAGGGTATGCTCGATACTTTTAGAACACAACAGAAGCGCCTACCCCCGGTTTTCTCCCCCCCGTGCAGCCGGGGGAAGCTTCAAAGCGCCGCTCGAACCCGACACCCCGGCCCCGCTCGCTCGCTCGCTCGCGCCGTCTCGCAGCTCGGGCCCCCGTAACCTTCAGAGCAGCAGTAAAGTCACCGAGCCAGCCTCATCCAGAACATTCGTCTCAGCTATCACCGCCGGCTCCACCTCCACCGGAGCTAAATATACAGGAATCAGTCATCCTGCAAATAAATTCCCAGAGTGCCTGGCTGCGTTTCAAGGCTGGCAGAGCGCTGCATTATGACACTCTGTAGGTGACAGAAGAGTTAGTGGGAGGTGGGGGGGGTCTGTGTAAAAACAAGGTGGTCAGCCGGGCCCACCATGGAGGGAAGGTGATGTCAGCTGTGGGGACGCTCTGGTGAAGGAAGCATCCGTCTGAGGCTCCAGAGCTGCTGCAGAGGCTCCAGCTGAGGCCGTGCCTTGCTGCACTCATTACTGCGCTCGTTAACACCCGCACTGTATTACTCCTTGTCAGTCGAGCTCCGGCGGGTCCCCGTTAAATATTTTATCACGACGAGAAGTGGAGCCCTGGGGATGCTGCTGCCATGACATGCATTATTCACGCTAAAATCCTGTATTTTCTTGTATTTTGCGCCGCTGGAATTTTGCATGAAAGATGGAAAGCGGTGCTGATGACCGGGGAACACACCAGCAGCCTCGCAGCAGTCACGCACGCACACACACACACACACACACACACGCAGGCACCTACACATACCGGCGGAGACAGCAGTCTGGATGGAGGTGGCAGCAGTGGGGAAGGGTCTCCGTCGCTGCTCCCCACATGCTCATTATTCCAAAGGCAGCCTGGCAACATCTGCCTGTTCATTTGTAGCAGGATTATGCAGACACTGTCTGTCTCTTAAATCAATCTCAGGTCCTTCAATTAGGCGAGGAGAAGAACAGAGAGAAGAATGCTGCACCAGAGACATTCAGTCAGTCCTCAAAAAAAAAAAAAAATAAATATATATATATGATTTTTTTTCAGCTTCTTTATATATTTGATGGGATGTTACATTAAGATTTCAAACTCAGAATGAGAATATTTCACATAAAAAATTAAAGTTAAAATGGAGGAAAGGAATGGGGGGAAAGTATAAACTAATGGCTGTGACAAGTCAGTTAGACTTTGAGGCTTGAAATTATGGGTTTTGATTTTCTTGGATAAACTTTGTGGAGGCATCATTGGAGCCATTTAAAGATGATTATATTTAAATAGTGCACTGGTAGCACGACAAGGCTGAACTAAAGAGACGCCCTCTGTGTTCTCTTGTTGCAGGCTTCCATGCTCACCGTGGTCTGCTGGAGGGCTGGCTGCCCACTCTTCTGCTGCTCAGAGATTATAACATCCCCTCCTTCTTCACCATGTACAGGTGAGGCCATTTGCATCACACACCTGTTGCAAGGCTGAGAACATTTCTCTGTCTTCAAATGGCCTTCATTGCTTAAGCGTCTGAGTTCTGTTTGGTCCGCGAGCCTGATCTCATCGCGTGTAAACCAGCCCCGATCTCTGTTTCTCCTCCGCAGTGAGGCGGAGCTTACGTCGTCCCTCCACATACTGTCAGAGCTGGAGATGCACATCAGGGACAGCGGACGGAATCCGTTCACCTCCCAGAAGCCAGAGCAGGTCCAGGCCTGCCCCAACAAAGCCCCCGTTTACTGCAACTCTCACTACGTCTGCTTCCAGGGGCTTCTTCCTCAAGAGCTTGAGGAACCCAGACCAGAAAATTAAGTCAAAGGAGAAAAAAAAAAAAAAAAGTTTGTTTTTTTTGTGCTGTGATGTTCCTGCAGCGACGGACACTGAGGCACACTACGTTGCCTCTTAGATGAGGATGCTGACGCTGGGTTCCCCTTCAGGGCAGAGACAGAGACAGAATGATTCTGTCTGTTCAAATATCGACTAACAATTCTCTACTCATGTCTACATGTGTCGGACGATGGCCCTGAAAGCATCAAGTGTGTATTTCCAGACTGGGAGGGCCCAGAAGGTCTCAGGCTTCTATACATTGCACTAGGGAGGTTTTCAGAGCCTTTTAATATTTAATAATGTTGTCAGGTTGCAGCTTTTTGCTTAAAAAAACCCCCTCTGATTTTCAGTACTTCACTACATCAGTGCTTAGCTGAGGCACTTCTGCCAGCAGTCACAGTCTCATCATCACCGGCTGTGCAATAATGCTAAAATGATGCTATAATGGAGGAGTAGATTCCAACATAAGGACACATGTCCTTCAGAGTCGGGTGAGTCTGGGTTGATGGTCAGACTGGAATCAGTGAAACTCACCCCAGTCACCATCTGGTTGAAATGATCTACGTAGGCATTTAAAACTCCCATTGACCCCTTTATGCTGACTCGCAACTTGGAATTCTTCATTTATTACCATCAATATTATAAAATTCCATCTAGAAATATAAAAAAAAAATCTGCTGGAAAATCTGTTTTATTTGGGGTTTTTTTTATTTGTTTTTTGAGGATTAAAGTTGTGACACACTGCATAAGGATTATTGTGTGTCCCAGATCTAGTCCTCTGTGATGCTGTGATTGGATCAGTTGAAGAAGACACACACACACGCGCACACACACAACACACACAGCTGCGGTCAGAGATTATCTCTGCTGCCCTCTTCTGTCCAACCTCGGTATTGCCCAGTGTCTCACCTGGCCAGGTAGTCCACCCGCTCTGTGGTCAGACTGTCGAGGACACTGGTTCAGTGTTTTGTCTCCATCCCTTCAGCTTCTTCAATTTTACTGCTCTGCATCAAAATGATAAAGTACTCAACATTGATTAACAACAGCTCGAATTATAGATTAAAAAATAAACCAAGCTAACGTAAAGGAGCAAAAGTAAAACATTTAAACATTTATTTATTTCCAACATTAGAACCTTACAACTCTAAAAAAAATTCTCAATGAATTCCCGCTGTTTGTGTAATACCTCTCTCTAGTGGACACATTTGGAATCGCTCGAATCGCTTTTTTTTTTTTTTTTTTTTTCTCATGAATGAATTAAAACCAAGTTAAGTTTTCTGTGCTTCAAAGTATCCCCACTGTGACATGTGTAAACACATCAAGTGCGGCTGTCATAGCCGCAAGGGTGAGCGTGTCAGGGCTGGACAGGGGCCGCAGGCTGCTGCGGTGACGGAGAGGCGCAGCTGCGGCCCCGCGCGTGTGTGTGTGTGTGTGGGGGGGGCGACAGGCCGCCCCCCCCCACACACACACACACACACACACACACTTGTACAAGCGGCGGCAGCAGCAGCAGCGCAGACCGGCGCACTCTCTCTCAACATGACCGAAGCTCACAGGTTAGTGTGTGTTCTGAGCACCGGCCCCTGTTCCGTCGCGTGTGTCGGTCAAATGAAGGCACGGCTGAGCACAAGCGTCGAGAGGGCCGTGGTCATGGAATAAGAGCAGCCCGACATCATTTCAGTCAGTTATTCCTTCACATGCGCTTATTTTTTTTTTAATTTTTTTAAGCTTCAGTCCTCCAGAGTTTAATTCGAATTAATTTAAATATGCGCTGTTCGTTCGGCAGCGCGCGACCTGCTCTAAAAATAGAAAGGGCTTCACTTATTCAGCCCACGCGCTGACACCGGTGTGGAGTTACGCAACAATTAACGATCTGCGCTCAGTGTCAGGAAGTGTTTAGGTTGTCTTAAAGGGGATGACGCCTTTTGTTTATTTTTTTTTTAAGCTGTTAGGCGATCGCCTGTTTTAATTTTGAGGCTACAACAGAGGGATTTTTAGTTCTCGTTTTCAAAAACCAACTTTAACTTCAGTCAAAACATCAAGAAAACATTCAGTAGATCAAATATAAATAAAAATCGTAATAATTTTCTTTGAGGGATGCATATATTTTAGATTAATCAGTCTATATAATTAATCAATCAATATAATTTTAGGTCTGATTCTGTATCCAGCCAAAAGTGTCAAATGTTCATCACATTATTTATTTATATACTTTTATTATTTCATTATTGCTGTCCTGTTCGTGATGATCTGAAGTGTTGTGACTCTTCTTGCATCGTGTCCCTGTTCAGTGCTGGTTTGCAGGCCAGAAATAAACCCATGACCTTTAAATCTCAGAGAGAGATGTTTGAGAAGATGGAGGAATCCTTTAAAGTCTGCACACGCTGCGAGAAGAGACCAAATCAGCTTTCAAACTCACAGGCCCTGAAGCGCTGTGCCAGGTAAAAACAGAACACACTCGCCTGCCACACACACCCGGTCAAGGTCATTTCGTGACCCCCCCCCCCTAATCTTCTTTTGTACAGGTGCTTGAATGTGTACTACTGCAGTAAAGAGTGTCAGAAGGAGGACTGGTCCAAACACAAGAAGCTGTGCTCCACGCTGCGTCTAGCTGCCATGGACAGGGTTGTGGAGTGGCTCCTGTTCCAGGGTAACGACGCAGTAAGAGAGGCGGTGGTCCCTGGACAGGCTCTAATGATCTTCTGTTGCGTCTCCAGGAGCACTTCCATTCCCTACAGAAACGTGGTCAAGGCCAGAGTCGGAGGTCAAAGGCTGGAACGACTTCCTGGCCATCCAGGGGGATCTCGCCTCTCGCCTGGATCCCGTCCTAAACGGTAAGAACATGGCGGACCTGTGGGCCAACGTGGGGAGGCCGCGGCCCGACGACGAGGACCTGAGGCAGTCGCTGTGGAGGGTCTGCAGCGAGTTCTTCTCCAGGCCGCTGACCGTAGCCTGGGCGATGAGGCTGTTCGGGCTGAAGCCTTATTCCAAACCGCTCACCGTCCACCTGGTGGGAGCGGGCAGCAGCGACACCCTGGCCGCCAAGCCGACGGACTACGACGAGCTGAGCCGCATGTTCCCGGGTCACCAGGGGATGGAGATCGTCATGGTGGGGCCGGAGGTGGTGGACGGGCCCATCGTGAGGCCCCCTCTGAGGGCCTTTGGGCCCAGAAACAGGGTGTACCTCAGCGCCTACAGGGGCCTCTACCACCAGTTCTGGGAGGAGCTGGTGGAGACAGAGGAAGCAGCCAGGCCAGACCTGGTGGTGGGATTTCATCCTGGTGAGAAGCGGTCAGCCTGTTGTCCAGGGATGAGCGCTGGTCTCCGTCAACTCTGTGCTTGTGTGTCAAGGGTTTGACGCCAGTCAGGGTCTGGAGGACGGATGGCTGCCGACGCTCCTGCTCCTCAGGGATTACGATATTCCAGCTCTTTTCACCACTCTGAGGTGAGTGTGTTGTCTCACACACCATGTTTACTCACTAGATCCATTTTGAGGATTTATTCTTTTATTTCTTTATCTTATTTTAGTTTTTTTCCCAACACTGTTATCAATTTACATGTTTATGCTTGAAATAAATATTTCAAAACCTTCAGGTTCATTTGGATTTTTTTTATTTTATATACATTGCAAGTATCTTTATTATAGGCTTCAGAACACTATCAGTAGAGTAACTATATTTCATTGATTCTTATGTTGGAAGTTTGCATGTTTAACTGATTTTAATAACTGTCTTTCAGCTGCCTCATTTATCTGAGGAAGAAGCAAATCAGCCCTGATGTTCATGTTCATTATTTGCATTTGTGTAACACCACACTTGCACCGCCGCTCTAGAGAGTATCCAAACGGAGCGCGCTTTTAATCAACTTAGGTCATTTTCCCTGTGTGCCGGCGTCACTGACTGTCTCGTCCTCCATTCACAGCGAGACGGAGATGACCTACTCCCTGCAGATCCTGCTGGAGCTGGAGATGGACATGAAGGGTAGTGGAGCCAACCCGTTCGCCTCGCTCAAGCCAGAGGTGGTGGGCTCGGCTCCCAACAGCCCTCCCGTCTACTCCAACTCCCACTACTTCTTCTTCCAAGGTCTTCAGGAGACTGTTGAGTTTGAGGAACCAGAGGAGCTGTGAAGGAGGCCATTCCGCTTACCTGTGCTCTGAAATACTACCTACCTGTTCACCAGTATCTCAATTTTACGGCCAAACTACCTGAGTTGTCAGATTTGAATACATTGAATCCATGTGGACTATTAGCAGAGACGGTGTGGCTTTACTAACCGTAGAAATATTCAAATACAAGCCATTAAATGCAGCATCGGCTCAGACAGCTTTTTGTTCCTTATTTCATTCTCATGGTTTAATTGGGATCGACAGAAGAATTTCCCAAAATAAAAGACATCACATTATCATGAAGTTACATTTACTGCAGAGTACACACAACACACAAGTATCATTCTTTAGGTCTTAATATAATAATAATGTTCTAGCGAGATTTAAAGGTTGACACCAGGTCTATGATGTATAATATTAGATTGAGAATGGCTCCCACAGTGACGGTGTGCATGTCTGCATATGAACACTTGTCGCAGGTGTAAGGATTGTAGTCACTGTGCTTGTAACCGAAGACGCACCAGAGGATGATGGCGAGCACGTACGCCACGACCGCCGCGATGTTGAACGCAAACTCCATCAGCTTCAGGCCGAACGAGAGCAGACACTGCAGCAGCGAGAGCAGATTGAGAACGATGATGGCCACGGTGGCGAGGAGGCATCCGAAGAACAGGAGGATGCTGAGGACCATGGCGAACGGCCGATATTGCCATCCGGTCATCACAAAATGGTCGATGGCGGCAGTGATGATGATGCAGGCTACGAAGGCCTCTGAGGTGCGCAGGTATCCTCTCATGCTGCACATGTAGCCGGTCGGCAGCTTCATCCTCTGCAGCACGGTGTCGACGACAAAGACGATCGCGGCCACCAGCGAGAAGATGAAGCACAGGATGTTGCCGATGCAGTGGGAGCAGATAAAGACGACTCCAAAGATGATGGTGGCCGAGATGATCGTCGCAGCGCACACAGTGGTCAGCCCGCAGTTCAAGTCGTCCCAGTTGGGAAGAACAGCGACCAGGAGCACGTTCCAGGCCATGGCCTCCATCAGGGTCAGGACCGCCGGCACGACGATGCAGAGGAACCAGACAAACTCACACCAGACGCCCCACGGACTCACCATCCAGCCTCTGAAGAGGACGATTACAAGGGCCAATGCACTGAAGATCATCTCCAGGAGGCGCAGGATGCCGTGAATACCCTTGAATGGTCCGCACATGGTGCTCCGGGGATGTTGGTTAAAAAAGAAAAGAGGGAGGAAAAACGTCCCTGTTGAAACTTGAACACTGTTGGATGACCCGCTGCTTCTGATCATCAGTTCTGCTGCTGTTGATAGAGTCAAATTTCTTACGAGTGACGTGAAGGCACCACACACACACGCACACAGACACACACACATACACACACACACACACACACAACTTTTAATTCCCATTTCCTACTAGTAGAGTTGTCTTTCAAAGCAGCTGTAAGCTCACTATGAACAATCAATATTGAATGCAAGTGAGTAAAAAATCAGGGGTGACTTCGTATATTTAATTATGTGTTTATTTATCTATTAAACTAAATTAGAAATAGCACATCTACAGGATGTAACAATGTAGTTATGTATGTGACTGACTAATTAATACATTTACATCCTTAACTATTGTTGTTTTAATGTGCTAGGACATAGCAAAGTACATGCATTCTTTCAGTCGACTATCAATTGAAATAATAATATTCAACTCGTAGTTATGATAAATATTAATATAAATACGTGTAAAGTACAGCATGTAAGAGACATACAATTGAATAATAATTTTAGACAAATATTTCGCGATACAAATACAGTCTATGAAACATCGCAGTGATGTATTTGCTTAAGTTTGAACTATTTAAACCAGTCGTGAATCGTTCTGTTCTGTTGTCAGAACTAAGAATCAAGCCGGACAGTTTCTCTGGCGTTTGTTTTCGGGGGAAGGTGAATGCAAAGCACGCAGCGGAAGTTGTTGTCAAGTGAGAGTGTACTAGCAGAGCTACAAGATTCAGAAATGTCTGCCCGCTTTTTTAGTCTAAACGTGTGATTAATTAAATAATAACTCTGGAGGAAGCCGTTGCCTTGCTGGAACTATACTTAGTTGTCATGATCATTTCATTTTCTTGGGCGATATATTTTATATTCGTGTCGAAGCCGCTGCTTGGTAAAAATTAGCTGGAGCATCAGCGATGGGTCGATGACAGGAGCTGCTGCAGAGCACCTCTGCTTTGGTCAACAAAGCCTCGCTTCTTGGATCAGTAAATGAGGGGACGAGCTAAATGGATTACTCAAAATTCTTGGACGATGATTTCGACGTGAAAGATTGGGTGAACGGTGCCTTTAAGGTGGTGCAGAAGGAGGCTCCGGGGAAGGCGGACACACACGCAGCCACCCTGGTCATGAAGCTGCAGCTCTTCATCCAAGAAGTCAACAATGCCATCGAAGGTGACGCTTTTAAATAGTGGACTGTGTAACCAGCCCGTGTTTCTCTTGATTCCCGAGTTTCCACTGTTGTAGGTGGAATCTGGTAACAATGCTTCTTACGCTGCAGGTTTTGTGTTTCTCAGCGTCTTTAATAGGCTTTTGTGTCTTTTTTAACATGGATTTTGGCTAAAAGATTCGTATTTCTGTGCTTAGAGACTAGTAACCAAGCCCTCCAGAATATGCCCAGGGTGCTGCGAGATGTGGAGTCTTTGAAACAGGAGGCTTCCTTCCTCAAGGACCAAATGGTTCTGGTCAAAGAGGACATCAGGAAATTTGAGCAAGACACTGTGCAATCTATGCAGGTCTGCACATAAGTCACTCTGATATTTGTACCAAATAAATGTCTTCTCAGACTTTTTAATGTGGCTGGGCTTCATCTGACCAGGTCCTGGTGGAAATCGATAAAGTGAAGAGCCGCATGCAGCTGGCAGCTGAAGCTCTGCAGGAGGCAGACAAATGGAGCACACTGAGCGCTGACATTGAAGAGACGTTTAAAACGCAGGTAAAAAAAAAAAAAAACTCAGATTTTTATGGCTGCCTTCTTTGTGATTGTGATCATAAACTTTAAGCAGTTCATTGAAATTAGAACACTGAATTGAAGTGTAGCCTCCTAATGTCATAAAAGCTGAATAGTATTAGAATAGTGTACAAAGTGATACCAGTTCACGTATATGTGCAAGAATGCAAATAACACTTTTGAATTCATTTTGACTCAGGTTCCTTTTATTAGAGCTCAGAGGGAAATTTTAAATGGTCTAACACATCAAATAGTGAGATGTTATGTTGACCACCTTTTCTACATTTTTCAGGACCTTGCAATCATATCCTCCAAGCTGACCAGCATGCAGAGCAGTCTGGCCATGTTGGTAGACACTCCAGATTACTCTGAGAAGTGTGTCCACTTGGAGGCCCTGAAGAACAGACTGGAAGCTCTGGCCAGCCCACAAATAGTTGCAACGTTTAATTCAATGTCTACAGGCAAGACTGCTGTCTGTTGAACTCATTCCACCTTGCTGTTAATTTCTTGAGTTCCAGGCTCAACTCCATTTATATCTCTCACTTGATAGATCATGCCAAGCTTTTCGTCAAGATATTCACAGAGATTGACAGAATGCCGCAGCTCCTTGCCTACTACTACAAGTGTCACAAGGTAGATCCCATTTCGTTCAATTCAACTTTATCTTTGGAGCATCTGCTAAGATCGAGGAAGCATTACTGTTACCTCTGTCGTGCATTATGAAAGAGGTCGGCCCAGATTGAACGTGCGTGCGTCTCTAGGGGCAGCTGGTGAGCATGTGGCAGGATCTCTCTCAGAGTGAGCTCAGTCTGAATCAGCAGCTGTCTGAATTCTATGACACCTTGCTCTCTACGTGGCACTGTCAGCTCCAGTGGACCAGTCAGGTGAGACGCGCTCCTCGCTGTCAGGACCCTACTGACACCTACTGGATGTTCTGACAGTGGAAGAAGTGACTGCTTTTGCTTTGCACACTGACAAACAGGTTTTCAAGAACCCTTACGAGGTGGTGACGGTGTTGCTGATCCAAACACTGGGGGCCATGGTCCCGTCCGTTCCCGTGTGCCTGAATACAGCCGTGGAGCGTGCAGCACAAGAGCAGCGCCTCGACACCCTTCTGGAACTCCACAACATCACATCCACTTTTGGGCACAGCCTTGAAGCCGCCATGCTGCCACACCTCGGTCTGCACACGGACTCATCCTCAATGACTCCAGATGGTTCCTTAACATTCCAGTGTTTGTTTATTTATTTATTTATTTATTCATTTTGCTGCAGGTGAGAATAATCTGCTGAAGGTGAACGAGTTGGTGTGTGTGCTGTACGACCCCTACAAGTCTTACCAGCTACAGTACGGAGAGCTGGAGGAAGCTCATCTCCTCATCCAGATCAGCGCCGTACCTTTGGTTAGACGCGACACGCAAACCCACCACGGCGGCTGTGACGCACGTCCTGTTTTCAGGTTCGCTCTTGTAGACGGACGCAGCTCTTATTCCCGTTCTCCCGCCTTCAGGAACACGGCGAGGTGATTGATTGCGTGGAGGAGATGAGTCACTCCGTCGGTAAGTTGTTTGGCCTGGCCAGCTCAGCCGTGGACCGCTGCGTCAAACTGACCGATGGACTGGCCATACGTGGCCTCCTCAAAGCCCTCAAAGCTCTCTTCACAAAGTAAGGCTTCCTCTTTACCATGCCATCGTGTCCGTCTCCTTTTTGTGCAACTTTTACTGTTAGATTGTTATCCTCTCTTTTATCGCGTGTGAACCCCGTCTTTTTCCAGATACGTGTCCGACTTCTCAACAACGTTGCAGTCAATTAGGAAGAAGTGTAAACTGGAGGAAAGTCCAGGCTCGTTTGTTTTCCAGGAGGACTGGACAGCCTTCCAGAACTGTGTCAGGTTAATGTTCTGTTTTACATCTGACTGCAGTCCGTGACTGTGCTCGCAAAGGAAGGAACTTCACTGTTTTATTTTGCCTTTTGCAGGATTATATCTACTTGTGGCGAATTACTCAGACAGTGCGGAGCCTTTGAACAGCAGCTGTCAAACAAGTACGATTATCTTTTTAGTTAACCCCAGGTTTCACTCCTTTACTGCTTATCTTTTGTGTTTTGGACTAATTGAATTCAAAGGTCAAGATCTCTGCAAGGCAGTGTCAGATTTCTGGGAGATTTGCACGCATTCGCTGAATGTTTTTAATCCTTCTCATAGGATACTTAGCACAGCAGGTAAGTATTTATCAGAGTCGTACAGCCCACGCAGCCTGGCTGGTATCCAGGAGGCCAGCTCTACAGAGAGGAAGAGCACCACCAAGAACCCCTGGCAGGAGTACAACTACCTTCAGAGGGGAAACATGGTTGAATACAACAGCTTGATGGAGGTCCTTTACTCCCTAAAGGTACAGGGTTTTTCATAGCCATGTTTCAGTCTGTCTGCAGTTTTTTTTCCCCTTCATTGCCTTTCCCTTTTCCCTCGTCTTGCAGGAGAAGGGCACGGGTAATTCCAGCCTGTTAACGGAGCCCAGATCTGCTCTGACCAGGCTCAACCAGCAGGCCAACCAGCTGGCCTTTGACTCGGTGTTCCTGCAGATCAAACACCAGCTCTGCCTTGTGTCCAAGATGGAGGTGATTAAGTGACGAATGTCTGCATGCTTCGACTTGAGATGCTGAATCGGACACCGTTTGAGCACGACCCCCATGTAGTGTGGGTTTGCTCCGTCAGACTCGTGTTGTATTTTTCGTTCAGAAACACGAGGCTCCTGGTTTTGGGGAGAGCTACACAGAGGACCTTCCCACATTCAGCCTGTCGCCGCAGGAATACATTGCAAATGTCAGTTGACTCAAATATCAACTATGTTTAATTCATACTCCCAGATACTGGATATACCAAATCCGATGTTTCTTTTCCTTCCAGATAGGGCAGTACTTGATGTCGTTGCCCCTCCACTTGGAACCATTTGTGACTCAGGAGGACCCGGCGCTCGAGATGGCCCTGCACGCCGGGAAGCTGCCGTTCCCTCCAGAGCAAGGTCGCCGTTGTTTCTGTTTTGACGTGCCCTTGGTTCTCTGTCTCCGCCTAATATCCAGTGCGATTGACTAGAATACAGGATGTGTGCATTTCCTGGAGGGGAAAAAGCGTATAAACCTCGTTTCCTCTCCGCCCTCAGGTGATGACCTTCCTGAGTTGGACAACGTCGCCGACTACTGGCTGGGCTCCATCGCCAGGGCAACGATGCAGACCTACTGTGATGCCATCCTGCTCATCCCCCAGCTGAGCACGCACTCAACCAAACAGCTGGCCACAGACATCGGTGCGCATACTCGCGCCCGTTCTCAGGTTGCCCTCCGCGCTCTTGTGCTGAACCTTCCTGTCTGACCCACAGACTACCTGAGTAACGTGATGGACGCTCTGGGGCTGCAGCCCTCGCGCTCCCTGCAGCACATCGTCACCCTGCTGAGAGCCAAACCAGAAGATTACAGGCAAAGCGCCAAGCTGCTGCCTCGGCGACTGGCCTCCACCATCGCAGGGCTGCGCAGCATCGACTACTAACGTCAAGGAGACTCAGAACAGTACCCGAGCATGCCAGAACCTGACTTGTTGAGCTACACGACAAGACGTTAAGAAGGGTTAGAATCCCCTCCAGACGGGATTATTGAGAATGTTTGAGATTAAAATCAGGGTGATTGATCAGTAATTAATGTGACTTTAAATGAATGCCTTCAATCTAAGACAACGGCTTAAAGTGTCTTCACTTTCCATATTATGTCCTGTATTTTTATGTTGTTTGGGGGAGCGGTGGAACTACCAAAACATATGTTGGGGATATCTGACAGCATTTATGGCGGTTATATTTGCTATTGTCTTTAACTTGTCACGTTAATCCGTTCATAATTACAGCTGTTCATTTTCACTGATACGAGTTATTTTGCTTTTTCTGATCTTTAAATTGGGCAGCTGTCCCTTAAGGTGGAGTTGTTATGGATGGAAGTGGTACTAATCACATTACTGTGTGAGGGATCTGTGTTCTGTTTTTCATGCAATATAAAGAGAATCTTTAAGTGTTTTGTGTTACTTTTCACCAAATTATGTTTGTTCTTTAGTTGAAGTCTGTAATGTAATAAATCTATAGTTTAATACATGCACAGCATCTGCTCTCATGTCCTTTTGTGGCCAATCTTTTAAAATAAGATGCATTTTCACTTGTTTCCCTTTAATGCACAACTATTTTATTTTGATTAATCGTTAAAGTGGCTCTTCAAGTAAAACTCACCCACAAACCTACTTCAATTAAAAACGTGTCTCCGGTCCCAGCCCTCGGGATTCACCTGCGATTTGCCGTTTTGCACGTTTTCAGGTGTAATTGAATGAAAGCGAGGGGAGCAGCTGTGGACGAGCGGTGTAATGACGGGGGCGTGATGCAGTCGCAGCCTAGAGGACAGGAGGGAGCTGATCCCTACCTGCTCCCCTCCAGCATGGACCAGCGCTCGGCCCTGACGTCAGCCGTCACCGCCCTGCCTGCAGTCGCGCTGATGGAGACGGCGGAGGCGGCCTGGCTCTGAATCCGACCCCCATGAGCCCTTCTGGTGCCTGAGGAGTCAAAACAAGGGCTTTAAATCGGAGCCGGACGTGGACACGGACAGCGGGGTGGGAGGGAGGGAGGGAGGGAGGGGGGTTTGAGCTGCCGCCCGGGGATGGAGGGTCTGGGCGGCGCAGGCAGCGGTCGTCGGTCGGGATGTTCCTCAGTTCGGGAAGACATTAATCGGGTAAATACTGTCAAGTGTCCGGCAGATCCGTGGATCGGACCGAGCCGGAGAACGATCCCAGATTGGGTGGAGCTACAATCGATTTCATACGTGAGGAGGAATAGCGCCCGAATGTAAAGGCGCCCCGACCACCGCGGGATCTATATTGTTTCGGGCTGTTTGCGCGTCTCGACACGCTGATGTTATGTCACGATGGCCGCCTGCTGGTCTGGGTCCACCCCGAGCCTCCGCGTAAATCTGCCACAAACAGCCTGTTCGTGCGATCCGATGCAGCGCCGCATGCGGGCTGGCTCCATCCCGACCCAGAGCTCCGGTGAGAGGAGCCCAGGCCCCATGTAGAGCCAGCGGCGGTGGTGCCGGGGGGGGGAGGGTGGCGCACAGAGAGAGACGCACAGGGAGAGACGCACGGGGATGGGGAGATGCTGTGATCGAGGTGGAACCGTGTGTCAGGTGTAAACATTAGCGATCATGTCGACGGCCGTCAGCAGCAAGGAGAAGAAGTCCTTCAGCAAGAAGCTGTTCCGGAGGAGCTCGGTGCGCTCCGTGGGCAGCTTCATGAACAGAGTCCTCCGGACCCTGTCCACACTCTCTCATTTCGGCACCGACGCGCAGGCCGCCGAGGACGAGAAGGACGACGCGGCTTCGCTGCAGACCACCACCGGGGGGTCCCTGCCGTCCGACGACAGCGACTGCGGGGGGTTCCCCTTCGGGGACAAGGTGCCCGGGGTGGCCGGCCTGAAGAACCACGGCAACACCTGCTTCATGAACGCCATCCTGCAGTGCCTGAGCAACACCGAGCTCTTCGCCGAGTACCTGGCCCTGGAGCAGTTCAGGGTCGGGGACGCCGCCGACAAGGCCAGGTCCAGCGGCGCGGGGGGGGCGGCCGCGGTGCAGAAGAAGGCGGGCCAGCAGGCGCAGGAGGCGGGGGAGGTGACCGAGCAGCTGTCCGGCCTGGTCCGAGCGCTGTGGACCTTTGAGTACACACCTCAGCACAGCAGAGACTTTAAGGTAAGGGGGGGGGTCAAAGTTGGGAACTGCATCCAAGAGTCGTTTTGAACACGTTTGATGCAAGAATCCATCTCATTTATTCATAAAAGACAAGTGTTCATCAGGCAACATAGTCAGATCTTCACCCTCACTGTGGTCAAAGTCAGAGTTCTTTATGGAGAAAACAATAATCCAGTTGAACAAAGCACTTGGCTGCTCCAGTTTCTTTTTGTGTCTTTTTTTTTTTTTTTTTTTTTAAAGAGATTTCTCCCCAGATGTCCGTATTGAACCAGAGTTCCAGCAGCAGCAGAGTGGGCCTGTCACACACAGAGTTGCTCTTCTGTATCCAGGATCTGTAAAAAAAAAAAAAAGAAAAAAGAGATTTCAGTTGTTCCAAAACAAGAGACCGACCTGCACACAGCACAGTTTCTATTTCTGTCACTTTTGTCGCCGGTTGCCAGCCGGAAAAACTATTCAGCTTTTTTACAGATTGTTTTTTTCTTTTTTTCTTTTTTTGATCGATTGTCTCAATCAGTAACAAACGATGAAGTACGCCTCTACAATGGCACCCAAACATTTCAAATTAAGACACGTGGATATTTTAAAAAGGCTTCCCAGAGTTAATGAAATAATCATCAACAACTGGGTTCATCACGAACATGATCAACACAAATTCTTATAAATTATTCAGTCCATGCTCAGATTGATCATTTGACAGTGTGACTGAATGTGAAACAGCACAGATTTTTTTTGTTTTGCTGCCTGTAAACAACATAAACCTAAAAAATTCATTCAGTCATCTAAATCAGTTTGATGAGCCGAAACACAATGCATTATTTATATAGATTTATTTAACAGAAATATTACTTTGATATCTTTATAACCCAGAAATCCTTTGAGAGACTAAAAGTTCATCAGAGAAGAACAATTATCCAGAATGCATGCTGATTCTGAAAACATGTTTGAAAAGCATGAGTCCTGGACTGGCTGATGCACTCATGTTGTTATGGTGGACCCCCCCCTCACTAATTGTTACTGAGGTTAGACAGCATTTTTCCTGGTTTTAAAAAGCTTCTCCAGGCCGGCGTCTCACCATCACTCGCACCTCTGCTGACCTTTTGGAATGTGCTGATCATCAACATCCGAGTCAAACGTGCTGAATATTTCATGGGGAGGTTGCTGACGGCAGACGTGGACGTTTGCCGTCTGACTAAAACTGTTTCCGTTTTCTTTCTTCCTGCAGAATGTGGTGTCTAAGAGCGCCATTCAGTTTAAAGGAAACTCCCAGCATGACGCCCAGGAATTCCTCCTCTGGTTGCTGGATAGAGTTCACGAAGACCTCAACCACATTGTTCACCCAGATATCAGACCTCAGAAAGTAATCATCACAAATATTTGTAGTGCTTTATTTGCACCTGAGCAGAGTCACTCTGCAGGGCCATTCATGTTCTACTTGTTTGTCTTATGAGCGTTTTTACACTCTCCTCCTTTTCCAGCCTCCAGTAGAAGAACAAAATGCCCCTGAAGGATCACCACTACCAGCACCGGGCTCTTTTGTACAGGAGTTGTTTCAGGCACAATACAGGTAAATATCCCATTGTTTACTGCTGATACCAAGCTGTTTCTACCAAAGTCTCCATTGATCTTAAGACACACACGTGTTACATTCAACTTGCCTATACGATCATATCCACGGTGACTTTTTTGTGTAATTGCTCTTTAATTATAATGACAGTTGTGTCTGTAAAAATGCAAACAATGTCACATTCCTGTTAGAAATTCACATTCAGTTAGAAATTACTGAATGTGATTTCTTTTTTAAATCGGCAAAATAATTCCAAAATAATTCCAGCACCATTACGCACACAATTGCGCTAACAGACAATCTCCCATATATTACTCTCTCTTTCATTTTACAATGTGTAAAATAGGAACATTTTAACAACAGATCTCGCACTTCTTTCTTTTTCCCATCAAGATCTACAGCCAGCAGTTCCGTTGACCCAATAGATTAATAGGCTGGTACTTAAAGCGGTTCCGGTCTCCATAATCTTCTATGAATGTAGCTTTCATGAACAGTTCCAGTCTTCCAGAGTCGGTGTGTTGGGTTGTAGCCATCTCTTTGTTAGACAGAAGCTCCAGACTCCCCTGAAATAAATGATGGTTGGCTATATCTGAAGCACACATCCTACAACGGTTTGTTCCACTACCTTGATGTCTGATCTGGTGTTATAAAGAATCTCATCATGTTTTTCCACCCAAACTGCCACCAGCTCTGCGAAGATGTGCTTTTTCCATTTACAAATGTTTTCCCTGAATGGGAATTTTACGCAAAAGTACTACAATATTTAAGAATGTAGACAAACAAGCTGTCACTTTAAATATAACCATTGTTTAATACTCCAGTATAAAACATCATTCTTGAGCTAATTACAGGACTTACTGTGGACACATCTTTCCTTCCAGAACATTCAGTTTCAATTTAACCACTTTTTCCCCACAAAATTTTAATAGACGAGGAAAAATGAGCTTCATGTCCACCAGGTTTGTGTCTTTACGATAAACGTGACGCAGTAGTCAGTTAAGGTAAAACAGGACGTATAGTGCAAAAATGTAATAACCTCTATGCTAATCTAAGATAATTTGCTGCTGATGTTTATCACTGCAGGCCGCATTTTAAAATCCCCATTATTCCTTTGTGTAGGTCGTCCCTGACTTGTCCTCACTGCCAGAAACAGAGCAACACCTTTGATCCTTTCCTCTGCATCTCACTGCCAATCCCAGTACCTCACACACGGTAAGCTGACTCTCATTGGTCCGCGTTATGAAGCATATTCATCCGACTAAAAACAAGACTCTATATCTGATGACACACCGAGACAAGTTCCAGACTCAACCTGGCGTTGGAGATAAACCCAGCTAAGACAAACGCCACGAACGTTCTGACAGGAGAACGCTAAAATTAGACGTCGTCTGTCCGCGGGAGTGGTTATGAAACAGCCCGTTAACCGCAGTCCTTCTGCGTTGCAGGCCGCTGTATGTGACAGTGGTGTATCAAGGGAAGTGTTCCAACTGCATGAGAGTTGGGGTGGCAGTACCTTTATCAGGCACCATGTCCAGGCTGAGAAAAGCGGTGGCACAAGAGACCAAAATCCCTGCCCAACAGGTGCTCTCTAATGATTTCAAGATTCATTCAAGAAAATTAAGATCATCCCCAAAAAAAACACCGAAACTCGGTGGCATGTTTTCAGTGGATCATCGGTGGTTTCGTGCTTTCAGATCGTCCTTACTGAAATGTACTATGACGGCTTTCATCGCTCGTTCTGTGATGACGATGAAGACCTCGATGTCATCCAGGAGAGCGACTCCATCTTTGCCTTCGAGACACCAGAGTTATTCAGACCGGAGCAGATCCGCTCCAAGCGATGTGGTACAACATCCTTCTTCATTCCCCAGAAATTGCTCTGTGTATTACTTCTAATGTTATATTATTATGTTATTATTATGGCAGCAAGACTCCAGATTAGAGTAGAAGTTATCTGAGGCATAAGATTACGGTGATTTCTGCTGTGTTGTCATTTTTCAGGAAGCCCACATGCAAATCTCAATCAGAACAACCTAAAGTATGCAAGTACAGATAATAATAGGATTTCCACACAAATCCAAGAACTTACGAGTCCACCTCAAAGTCCTAACAAGAACAGCGGTCAGGCGGAGAAGATTGTCCTACTGGTGTGCAACAGAGCCTGTGCTGGACAGCAAGGCCGCAGGTACTGGGCAACAAGCATGACCATGACAAAGTTAAAGGGACCCTAAAAACAACACAGACCTGTTTTCTTTTTCCTGAAACCTGCAGGTTTGGCAATCCCTTTATCTTGTATTTGGAACGCACAGTGACATGGGATGTACTTCAGAAAGAGATCCTTGAGAAAATGCGACACCTTTTGCGCCCTGGCGTCTTTGTGCAGGTAGGTTCTCCTTACATCTGCAGTGACCCTTTGATAAGAACATCCCTCTTCTATAAAAGTCATTCTTGCACTTTAGGTTGGGCCGTTTACTCTGCGTGTGGTAGGAGTGGTGGGAATCACTTATCTGTTGCCTCAGGAGGAGCAGCCACTCTGTCATCCCTCTGTGGAGAGGTAATGTACATTCCAAACACTAGGGGGAGCGTTATAAACCCAGCACTGAGGCCATTACATCGAAAAAAACTTTCTCACAAATCAGAAGCTACTTGTTTGATTCTGATCACTCTGATAAACTCTAATCCTCAGGGCCTTCAAGTCTTGTGGGCCGGGAGGACCGCCTCATGTCAAAATTGTTGTCGAGTGGGACAAAGAAACAAAAGACTAGTAAGATCTGTCCCAGAAAGGGGCGCTGTTCAGACATTGTAAAACAATGTGCAAAACTACATTTGTGCTTGTATGAAGGTGTGTATGAAGACTCTGTTTCACATGTCTATTTGCAGTTTGTTCAAAAGGACTGAGGATGAATACATCCCGGATGCTGAAAGCGTGCGTCAAGTGAAGGAGCAGCACCAGCAGCCCCAGACCTGCTCACTGGCCCAGTGCTTTCAGCTGTACACCAAAGAGGAGCAGGTCAACTCATCACATGCTTGCATTAACAAAGACTTTTGGTTTATTTCTTTAAACGCTCTTTAAATCTCTTGCCATTTTGGTCATCGTTGATTCCAGCTTGCTCCCGATGACGCGTGGCGCTGTCCGCACTGTAAGCAGCTTCAGCAGGGCAGCATCAAGCTCAGCCTGTGGACCCTGCCGGACATCCTCATACTCCACCTGAAGCGCTTCCGACAGGTACTGCCATCATGGCAGTCCTGCACATTTGCAGGGACTGCTCGTCGTGGAACCTGAATCATATTAAATGTCTCAAATTCAGGATGGAGATCGAAGAATGAAGATTCAGAACATGGTGAAGTTCCCTCTCATCGGCATGGACATGGCACCACACATGGTGAAGAGGAGCCAGAGCAGCTGGAGCCTCCCCTCTCACTGGTCGCCATGGAGACGGCCTTACGGGATGAGCCGAGACCCAGAGGATTACCTTTATGACCTGTATGCAGTGTGCAATCACCATGGGACCATGCAAGGAGGACATTACACAGGTAACGGGATCAAAGCCCTCTACAGTGTGTTTGCTGTTGACTGATAACATGGTAGCCTTACAGTTGCTGCCCTCCTTTCCTCACTAGGTCAGATTATACAAAATCCCAAAGTTGTGTTCTCCAATGTGGCAAAACAATGTTCTTCCTTAGTGAAGCCATGGGCCACGTTGGTTCATTAACGTATGTTTGCTGTGTCACAGCTCACTGTAAAAACTCCATTGACGGACAGTGGTACTGCTTTGATGACAGCGATGTTCATACCATTTCTGAAGATGAAGTGTGCAAGCAGACTGGATACATCCTGTTTTATCAGAGGCGTGCCACTGTTCCCTCCTGGTCTGCCAACAGCTCTGTCGGAGGTAATTGCCTGTTTGTGGTGGTGAATGAATGGTATAGTGTAATATTTTGAACTGATCATTATACTGTATAAACGTTAGGCTTCATGATGTGAGTAAACTACATATTTAGAATCGCAAGCACCGTAAAACACCAAACCAAAAAAACACCCCAAGGGATAAACTTTCAAACTGTGTTGTGAGTTTTAAGAGTTTTAGATCATTGTATCATAATTGACGTTGCACGTTGGTTAGTGTTTCACGATCACGATTATCATGAAGTGCATTGAATGGTGCAGTGTTACGGCCCTAATATCCACCTGCTGTGTGGGAGTTTAGGATCAACCAGTTCCTCTTTGTGTGAGCACTGGATTAGCCGGCTGATGGGCAGCCGTCCTCCGAGCCAAGCCTCATCGGGCTCATCCCGGCGCACCTCGCTGGCCTCCCTGTCCGAGTCTGCCGAGTTTGCTGGTGAACGGAGCGAGGACGACGGTGAGAATCCCGTCCTGAAGACACACAGTGTTGTTAGATGTTTTCAGTTTAGCGAACAGGACATGTGTGAATGTTACTCTTGTGTTACTGATTTCTGACCTGCAGGCTTGTTCACTCGGCCAGTAGTGAGAGGAATGCAAAGACAAAATTTCTGCTCCAGATCTTCCATCGCCAGCCCACTGGCGCTCAGTGAAAATGGTACCAAACCATTGTGGGCCCACTCTGCTAAGCTCCAGCTGCGCTCCAACTCACCCTCACGCTTCTCCCTGGAATCACATTCCTCCTCCCCAACGTTGGAGAGGATAGGAGAGGTGGTGGACACTGTCCTATCAACATCCTGTTTCTCTGGTTCACCTAAATCAGAGAAGATGCCAGGGATCAAGGCGGTGCTTCCGTGTCTAAACAGTCCAGGCAATAAACGGTTAATAGAGCATCTTCACTCAAAGGCTTTAGCACAAGCGGAGCAGAGGAACACCATTCAGCCTGGGGATAACAATAACATGGCTGCTGGTGCTGAACAGGTCAGTCCTCGCCATGCGGCAGCTGCGAAGGAACCGAAGCAGAGACATGGTTCTGCAGAGAGCGTGAAAAGGACCTCAACAAAGACTGGGTTAGAAAACGAAAGGAGTCCTAAGAAGCGCGCTGCAACCTCCTCGACATCTTCCAGCTCACTTTCTCCTGCGTCTCCCGCCAATGACAAGCTCCCGCCTCGATCCCAAGCTAAGGGCACAGCATCAGCGTCGAAGGACAAAAGCGATGCAGCACCTAAAAGTAGCAAAGCTGGTTCTTCGAGGACTGCAACCCCTTCTAAGAAAGGGACATCCCAACCCCCAGAGGTGTTACACGCTGAACCCGTTCAGCAGAAGAAGGGAAGCTCTCCGGCATTACAGAGCTCACAGGCTCAGCGAAAGTCTTCACCTAGGGGAGCAGGGGAAAAGAGTTCTGTCTCGGGACGGACGAGGGTTCCAGAAAGGAGCGCCAGCCGCGACTCACGAACTAACGCAGCCCCCGACAGGAAGGCTGGGGGCCCTCCCACGAGGTCGAGCGCTGCTGGTCGAGCGGAGGGCAGAACGGGCCGTGCTTCAGAGAACAGAGCTGTGGGCAGGAGCTCCAGCAGCAGCTCCTCAATGACCAGCCTCCGATCCTCCAATGCTCCTGCTTCCTCTGCGAACGCAGCCCCGTCATCAAGGGGGCCGCAGAGGAGCAACAAAGCAGAAGAAAAAGGTTTGTCCTTCTTCAAAACTGCCCTTAGGCCCAAAGAGGCACACAAGTCAGCTGATGGTGGAAAAATAGGGGTGGAAGAAGCTAAGGGAAATTCTGAGATTGTGGGTGGGGATGCAGTTAAAGACGCGATCCCAAATGGGGTCGCTAAGAAAGCTCAGAATATGGCCTCCGAGGCCAAGAATAATTCGAGTAACACAGCCAAAGACAAGGAGTCCATTAAGGCGTCATCTTCAGCGAAACATTCATTGCTTCCCTCTACAAAATCCAAGCTTTCTGGAGCAGAAACAACTTCTCAGCCCCCAGCAAAAGACCCTATAAAGAGAGATCCTGCTAAAAAGACAATACAGTCCAGGAAGATCCCCATTAACTCCACACAAGCTAGCCAGAAGGGCAAGTGAGTCTCTTTCAAAGGCCTGACAGAATCACTAGTGCAGCTTGAGGTCTTTAAACCAACTAGGCCATGTGTCTAAGGAACGTCTTTAACCCTGAAGTTTTTCAGTGGTTACCAGCTGCCATGTTGGACACTCGCTGTCCACAGAGTTTAACAGATATTTAGGAATGGATTTTTAAAAAAAGCACTTTGTATTGCATTCATTTTGAGGAATATCCTTGTGTAATGTAAATAAGCATGGACTGCACATTTCTGGAAGTTATTGCCTTGCTCTGTCTGTAGCATAGATGAGAGGACTTAAGGAAGTGACTCTATCGGTACTGTGGAGATCAAACGTGGGCTGACCAGTCACCAAAGGAAGTTTACTGGCATTTTTAACTCATTAATACACTTCAAATTTTAATGATTTCCAAAAATCTTTATCTACAGCTCTCCTACAATATTGAGAGCCATATGTCATCAGTGCCTCAGATAATCAAATTACTTAATCTAAATCATATAACTGCAGGTGTTGGTATAAATTTGTAATTCAATTTTAATATTTATCAAGCACTGAAAATGTTTCCAGTAAAACACAATGTTTGACTGCTGTTTACATATGCTCCTTGATGTACTACATGTGCAACAGCTTCTAAGATGTATTTTTGTGCATCCCAAATCACGAGTGTGGACGCTAGCCTGAAGAGGACTGCAGGAATGAAGCATGTGCTGTTGCTGTTACATGTCTGGAGACCTTGCTTTGTTATGTAATTCTTGTACTTCTTGTGCTTCTATAACCATTGACCTCTCATCACAGTCTCCGCCCTCCAGCTGCTGACACCAACATGTGAAGGGATAGTTCAGGTTTTTATCACAGGTTGGGCTCAAAGACATTTGAGTGACTTTTTAATGTTAACAGAAGGTGGTGTGCTGAGGCCTAATCACTAGAGTAGATATTGGATTAATGGCGTGTCCAGTCAAACAGTCTGTATTCACAAATTTCGCTCTTTGCAGTTCTGCCGTAAGAAGTGTTTATATTAAATGTCTAATTCAAAATGGTTCCAGAGAGCCTGTCCCATAGGCGCTCAAAGCAGTTTAAAAGTAATAATGTCTTTTCCTGCTCCATGTTGTTTTCCTCTCACAAAACAACCAACAACAACCCCCCCCCCCCAAAAAAAAAAACCCTGAACTATACCTTTAACCAGCAGGGCCAAAGCTCCTCAGACTGCCAGACATCATGAAACATTCCTCTCATTTGAAGACGCCTCATTCTGAACTCACATCGGCGTTGATGCCATTCAAAGACAGCTGGGCTGTCACAGAGCATCATGGGAGATCTGGCTTCATAGATGACATCACAGCTTGCATTACAGATTAGACCAGGACCATCCACCAACGCAAATCCAGAACAAGCCATCGCCACTCGTGACGTATATGACAGTTGTTGCATGAGAAAAAACAAATGCTACTGCATGCACTTAACTATGCAAATGGATCTGCTAATGCCCACACTGCGTATGTAGACGTGCTTCTCTTTGATGTGTATATACATATATTTCTAACTGTATATTTTTCCAAAAGCCAGCATCAGAGAGCATGTGAGCATCATTTATTAAAGCTTAGTTTGCACATTTCTTCAAAGTAATACCTAGATTTTGTGTGAATGATTGGTATGGCTCATTCACATCCTCAAAGTAAACCAACTCACTTGCAAATGAATGTTTACTGTATTGTCATCTTTTCTCTCATTTTTATCTCACAATCTTCAGACTTGTTGACTTGTTGGAATCATTTTTTTTTTATTTAAATAAATGAAATGGTTTTACTGATCTGTGAGTATTATGACAATAACATCGGTCACAAATTCACTGTGAAAGGCTTCGATGACTTGTTTTTTTGTTTTTTTCTTTCAGAAAACTATGTAATAACAGTTGTAACAACGCACAGACTGACCGAGCTACTGAATGTCACTGTTACAGGAGGGATATTTAACATAGTCAACTCAAGCAGACACTGCAGCCACATCATTAAGCTGTCTGCCACAGGATGCAGAATAAAAAAGATGAAAATCTTCATGCCTGGCAGCTACAGTTTTGATGACCTGCAGCTCAACATGAAGTGAAAGATATAAAGGATATAGAACTATAACAAAAAGCCAGCTGGAGTGATTTACTTTACAAATGCATGAGAAGGACTCCTGAAGCCATTGTTTTCATTATTTTGCATCTCTATCGTGTACGGTACTGTTTGATGCTGTGTCCATTTTGCTGCTGATGGTGGTGGTTGGGGGGGTTACACAGTGTTGGCATTGACTCATCAGTGCAAGACAACAATAAAATATGTTTTAAGAAGCACTTTTGTGTTACAATTACAATGATTAGTGCACATACATTCATTTTACACACACCAGCCATGCACGGGGGGGTGCATCTTTTCCCAGATATTACATTTCTCTATTACTCCACTAGGTGGCGCTCAGGGCGAAGAAGGAAGCAAAGACACACTCGATGGGAATTTCTAGCTGACAGGAAGAAATAAACAGCTCTTCAGTTCAAACAAGTGGGACTATGAAGATATATTGTAGTGTCAGAGCCAATGCTGCCACTGAGGGGGATAATACGTTATTAAACTACAGTGCCATCATTTATTTACAGCTGATTCGATTGTGCTGTTATTAGTTTGGCCCAAGGCTGGGCATATTAAGAGTTAATGCTGCTTCTTTGTCTCTCTGCTCTTGTAATTTTGTATAACAGTCATCAGTTTGGTAAAATCACATTTTCACCCTCTTGACTCCCTCACTTCTCTGAGAAGTGTCTCTCTGCCGTGATAAGACTCAAACACACTTTTCCTCACACACAGTAGACAAGTTCTCTGCTATTTTCAAACTTTACACAGAAATATGTGTGTTTCAGTCTGGATACATTTTCAGGATGGATGTATAAATTAGTGATTTAAGGCACACAGACATGAGATTACCCAGCCTGTGATCCCATGGACATGCCAGATTAGTTTACATGCTGTGCTTTGGCTCCATTAATGCGTTTGATTGTTTGCAGAAAGGCAATCTAATCAATCCAATCTCAGCATCTCCCGTGGCCAAATTCAATCCTCAGTCTCCATTTTGAGGCCCTCTGTCCCTGCTTCGAAAACGAAGATGTTCTTGGTGATTAGTTTTCACTCGTCCCTCAGCTCAATTTAGATGAATGAAGGAGCTGACATGAAGGTGACACAGCAAGTCCGACCAAAATATCAATGCCTATAAATGCAACAAGTCTGCGGTTATTTACAGAAGTGCTCATCCATTCGTGTGTGAATTTTTAAGTCTAAGATATGATTTGTATATATAATTAATGTTAGATATGAATTTACCACACAGCTGCAGTATTGCAGTTGTGGATCGATTGTGCATTCAGAATAAAGACATCTCATTAGATACTTTATTACAAACATTTAAAAGGAGAACGCGCTCAATCATGTGAGATTTTCACCATTTTCCCGGATTAACCTCTACCTCAATATCTCACTCTCTGCTGGAGCCAGAGAAGCATAAAAGTCTCACCATGATACAATCCAGCTGCTGCTGACATCCCAGTGGTCTCAGCCGGATGTGGAAATGATTTAATCTGTGATTACATCTGAAATTAACCTGACAGTAGACAATATGGCTAATTTTGAAATACAAGGAGTGCAGAAATGCAGAAGAAAAGAAAGGAAAGAAAAGAAAAGAAAAGAAAAGAAAAGAAAAGAAACTCGGGTGTCCAACGTAAGTACTGAGAAATAGTGGAGGGAATTCAGTCAGGGGCTTGTCTTGCCTAATAAATATCACCTGGTGAATTCTCATTATGTCTAATTTCCTCAGTCACAGTCTGATTTGGAGGAAAATACATGATTTTTCGAACTTGTCTGTTGGAATTCATCGCGCCGGGTAACAGCTCGCGTCGCTAATGGATTCTCATCCTGGGCCATTTTTTTCCTCGTCTACCAAATGCAAAACAAACTCAATTATTCAGCTGTTTCAGGAGCAAGCGTGTCAATTATTTCTCTTCTCTTGAGTCCAGTGATGCAGTACTTTAGCTTGCTTTTAATTGGAGATGAAAAATCAGGCACGCTCTGAGTGCAGTTGGACAGAGAGCTGCTTTTTAGGCAATGCAAAATACATGAGGTGTCATGTGGGACATCTATGGTTGAATTACATAATGACTAAGTAGTGCGCGCAGCCTTGGAAACACTTTAACACCCAAAGAGACTGTTGGAACAGAGGCAGAATCCATTGTCAACATTATTCCTGATAATCAAAGATTAATAACGAAGCGGAATCCTCCGTATGCAGCATCGTAACGAGCGGCTTTAACTTTGACTTCATGCGCCTCTTCCGTGCGCGCTGGAACAGGCAGACATGTTTGCCCGTAGTCCTGAGGCCTCGCCAACGAGGTGAACTCATCAGGATGCTAGAGAGCAAGGTGGAAGGTGTCAAATTTGGACGCAGAGCCAGCGCGTGTCTGCCTCGCCTCCGCAGACACTCATCCTACACCATGGGCTGCGTGAGTCGTGATTGACTGAGAGGTTGATTATGCTTCCTTCAGCCAGGTGGCTGACAGGCAGCGAGACACGCATCACCTGACTGCTGCCTCAGCCAAAGTGTGAGGCCACGGTTTCTGGCATCTGCGTGTCTGGACAAACATCAGAGGAATAATAAAAGGATCCATTGATGTCAATCAGCGCACTAAATGTTTTTTTTTTTTTTTTCTTTGGTTTGGTTTGGTTTTTGTTTTCGCCTCGGTGTTGTTGGCAGCCATCTCTTCTTCTAGGATCTTGTATCATTAGAAGCTTTCGCCTTTTGAGCAAATCTGCAAAGACTGCAAGGCTGCACGGATGGGGAAAGGGAGAAAAAAAAAACACTGGACTCACGGGTTCTGCTGGGAGGAGGGGGGTCTTTGATGTTCTAGTTTCATGGAGGCATATAGCACACTTTGATATTTCATAAGCCATCTTTGGCTTAAAAAAAAAATGTAAAAACATTTGTGCACACATCATCAGCACTCAGCTGGGAGATCTGCTTTTTCTCCGGCTGCAGATATTCGTCTCATGCGCAGCAGCGTCTCTAAAAGTTCTAATTTTTAAGAGGACTACTGAGTGTGTGTCTGTCCTCTTTGATTTTCTTGGGAAGATAAATCGGTGTTTGGATGAACATAAAAGGTAATATATTCATAAAAGATGTGAGGAGTGCAGCTGTCTGCAGCATCTGACATCCAATCTGAGACAAGCCGCTGGGGAGGTAGGACCATCCTCCACAGTGTGTGCGTGTGTGTGCGTGTGTATTTGGGTGTGTGTGTGTGTGTTATGTTTGTGTGGCACAGCAAATAATGTGTTGAAATGGTAAAATATTAATTTATGGGGGTGGAAATACCTAGATATTTGTGTATGTTGCTTCCATTATTAGTTTAGATGTATTATTATTATTATTATTATTATTATTATTATTATTATTATTATTATTATTATTATTGTTATTATTATTATATTGTAACTATTTATGTCATTATAACTCAATGCTACAGATTTCCAGGGTCGTCAAACTGTGATTCCAGAGTGAGACTCAATTCTCAGGTTCCCCTCATGAATCAAGACATGTATGTATGTGGATGTTCTTTTCATCACAGCTGACTGTAAATAAAACACGGGCTCCATAACTCATGTAATTATGACTTAATGATTACTGTTTAAACAGCATGTCTACATTCAATAATTTAGATTCAGCTCCTGCCTTCATTGAACCCTTAAAAGCTTAATTGACCTTAATAAAGTTACTTATTTTTCCTTTTTACTTTCACTAAGCTGCAGCAGCTGCAGCAGGATCTCAGCTGCTTTGGCAGTTTGACATTGTGCAGGCAGACAAGTGCCGTTAAGGTGTGAGCATCAGTTCAACTGAGCATCAGTGAAGACTGATTCAGGTAGCCAACTGAATCAGTCTTCACTGAAATAAAGCACGTGCCAACTATGTCTTTCAGATTGCACACATTCCAAAATGAATGCTGTTAAATTGAACTGTCCTGCACTGCTTAGCTGAAAGTCAGGACGTGATTTGCATTTCAAATGTCAGAAAGGTTGTGTGCCTCTATTCTGAGAAGGGTGCTCCCTCTATATGAGGAGAAACCATCTTAGGAGTAAACAAACAGCATAAAAATCTCTCCTGCTCAAACACATTGTTATTAAAGCATTTGGACATTAAAAAATGTTATTTACATATGCCAGATGATAAAGCCTTTTCAAAATGATCCTCAATAGGAGTGGGGTGGCTCCACGGTGTGGTGTTGAGCAGGAGCGGGACGCACAAGCAGGTGGACTCAGACTGAGGCTTGTTACTCGCCTCTGTGAGACCCCACTCTAGCCCACTCTAATTAGAACACATCTCCTGGTGTGATGGTGGGATCTCCCGACTCTAGCAAGGTGATCTGCTTATTATCTGGTGAAGACTGTGATACCAGGACGAGATCCCACTGAGCAACAGCTCCAGATTTACAGGGCTTTGTGTCCCTAAATCTTGAAGGAACTCACACAAACTCCCCATTTGCCTCTCGCTGTCTGCAGCTAAATCTGTTTAAGGATATTATGACATAGTATAGGTGATATTTGAGTACATAGCCAATTTTCTTGCCAGGTTGAGTCTGAAGATAACACATCACAGGTACATGCTGCTTAAATGTCACCCTCCAGACAGCTCCTTCAGCGTTGGTTGTGCAAATATTTGTGGGACGACCATGTATCATCACATGCTTTAGAACGCCCCACAGTTGTCATCTCTTCATTTTAATTTGGCTCTGAAGCCGCGGGTGATTTTGACCACTGGGACATCCTGTCGACTGCAGATGTTAGACTATTCTGCAGCATTAGGAGAGAACAAGGTATCGAGCCCAGTTCCTGCCTCTGCACTGTCAGCCTCTGTCTCACTTCGATGCTGCAGAACCACATTCTGTTTCACATGAACACCCTGGCCGAGGGGTGAAAAAACGCTGAGTATTAATGCCGAGCACCTTTTTTACTGGATGCATGTAAAATGAATTTTCCTGTAGGCGTGCATTAAAATACATTTTTTTTTGTGTTGTTAAGATGTGGTAATATGCGATATTAATGTTTCAGAGAAAAGCTCAATTTTCTTTTTTTTAAAAAGTAGCTTGCGACTGCTGCTACGAAACATCTAACCTCATTAAGAATCCAACAGAGTTAATGTTTGAAGCTGCATTACCCAGCAGGGATTTCACATCATGTGCTTAAAAGCAAACCTCTGTAAGGTTTGCACATTTTTAATCTATTTCCAGTCACTATATAACCATAATTATCCACATTCTTATTTGGAGAACAGCTCAACAATTGCTTGATATTCAGCCCATCAGTTAAAGCAGCAATCCACATCATGTTAACATGTCACAAAAAGGTGATCGAAAAAGCTTTAAGCCTCCCTCTTAAACACCTCATGGCTAACACAGATAAAGTAGATAAAAAATAACATCTGTGACTCAGGTCTTATCTCCCAAATGGGCTTACGTGCTACTGAGGCTTCTCTTCAGGTCCTTCAGCATTTTTGATGACGGATATGATCACAACATATGACATAGGCTGTATAGAAAAAAAAAGGAGAAATCATTTGGCTAAATACATTTATGACTGCTTAAAACACCACAATGTTTTGAGTTTGTACAAATACTCATTAAGCTTACAGAGGACTTAATTAGCTCCAGTGCAAATAGGTCACAGTAAAGTGCACCAAAATGTAAAGGATTTCACAATTTGCATGGAGTGCTTCCAGAGGGAATTTGTGCATGTGTGTGTGTGTGTGTGTGTGTGTGTGTGTGTGTGTGTGTGTGTGTGAGACAGAAAGACCATGGAAGAGAGTTTTGACCTGGCAGCAATCTCTAGAGAGCCTTTGCTCACAATGTCGAAGCAGACTCCGGCTGCTGCTCATTCGTGGGGATCGCTCTTCCTCAGCCCTCAGGCCTAATTAGGACCCATGTGTACAATGCTGAGCGCTGCGGCTCAGAGTGACACCTGCAGAGGCGCTCACCTGTGTGCGAGCGAGCTGCCAGTGCACGTGATGACGGGGAGGGCAGGGAGGCGGGGCGGTGACACCACCCCCCCAGAGGTCACACGAGTTTAATGAGCCAGTGTAGCTACAGTGGTGGGGGGGGATAAAGAGGGAGAGAGAGAAAGAGGGAAAGGGGGGGGGCAGACGTCTGGGACAAATCAAAGACGGACAGAGAGGAGGATCATTTTCATGATTTTTTTTCTTAACAATGCAGCTCAGCTTTTCGGGGATGAAGGACGACCTGACAAAGTAAAAGTAAGGACATGTTGGTGGTTTCCTGAGGACTGTCTTTCTCTGCCAAACACTTAAAAATCTTCAAAGGATACTGTCAGACATGCAAATTTCAAAAGATCTCCAGATGACAGGCTGTTCAAACAGACAAACGTAACATCACTCTGAAGGGGGGTTAACAGAACATTAGAGTTTACTGGCTGCAATCATTATCCTATTTTTGTTTACAGTAAAAGGTTTTCAAATGTATATATGACACTAGATGACTTAAGAAGCAAATGGTTTAATTACCTAAATATTGAATATTTGATTGTAAAATCAACTTCCTTATGTAATATATTAATTGAAATGTTATAAATTAAATAAATTCACCTTACTGTGAATATTGTGCTCTTTTGTCTGCAATGATGAATTATTTTGTTTGGGGTGGAAAAATAGTTTGACCCTATTATAACAATAGACTGTCGATCTATTTATCACCACTTGTTCATTTTTTTTCCTTAATTTACTTTGAGAAAAATGACTTCATCATTAAAACATGACCAGGTTTGAAGTTGGGGTTCAGAACCTCTTTGACCTTCAGCAGTGACACAACTCTTTAAGATAAATGATGCGGTTTCCTGTTTTTCTCACTCATGATTGTACATTTGTTGAATCAGAATTGAAATTCTCAAAACTGCATTTCTCATTTCTTTGGTGCATCCATGCAAATCATCATGCACAATTCTCTCATTTCCTGCACTATCAACTGTTTGTCGTTACATGCAAAATGGTTGAACATGTTCTCATAATGTGTCAAGAATATTTCTATACGTTTCCATTAGATGTTTGTTACATTAGGACAGATTTAGTTGGAAAATTGCTCCCAGGTGAATCTTGACTTTCTCTCACGAAGGGAAGCATGTTGCATCATCATTCTGACGCCACTGACATGTTCAAATTTACTTTGGAGACATGGACTAAGGATTTTGAGCAGGAGCCTGGCTTTTGCAGGTTATCCATGGTGTCTGTCTATTTGCACAAATTGTTTTGAGAGATGCACTGTTTGGCACATGTCGAGGATGATTCGAGAAATGCACCAAAGTTACTGAGCAAAACTGTAAAATGGTGCTGATTGACTCCAGACGGTGTTCTTCTTTATTCTTTCGGTGTCTCTGAGTGGTGGTTGGTTAACATTAACATTAACATTCACAGACAGAAGCTCCTGATCATGATGAAGACAGACAGACAGACAGACAGGCAGACAGACGGATGAGGAGCTCCATAGTTTGTCTCTGAATAGTGATTGAAATTCTTCACACCTATACGAACCTGTCCACAGACCTCCACAGAGACATCTAAAAACCTGCAAGAATGCAGCAAAAATCCTTTTAATCTGTTGGACACACCGTTTTTTTCATCGCCAAAATAAACGAGAGGATCATTTTCTGATGTGATTGATGTGCCATTGTTGCGAAATGTAATTAGGGCAAGTGAAGGTTTCGGACGGAAGTCTTCATTTCAAACATGCATTTGTGCTTCAAGTTTATTCACATTGACAGGCAAGCGTTTGTGGTTGTGATTACTTTGTTTCCAACAAAAATATAAATCTGTTTTGTCATCCACACGTACAGCTCACATGCCTACTTCACAGCAGGAGAAGTTGATGGCTCTGCAGAGAAAGTGATGAGGCGGATGGTTAGCGGCTCACACTTGTGTTATTACTTTACATTTCAGATTTAGCACCGCGGCACCGCAGCTTAATTCTGCTCTCCCTCAAGACTTCACTGACATTTTCCAAGGTCTTGCTTTCAAGCCCTGCCTTGATTAGGGAAGCAGGTTTTAAGAGGAACTAATCCCCTTCCCTGGAACTTTTCTAATAAACCAGTCAGCAAACGGGGGGATCCAGTCAGCAGTAACACTCGGTAAGTGAACTTGTGTGGATGTGCAGATGAAATGGTGGCTAAATCTAGCAACAAACAGGGTGCTGAGGTTCTCCGACGAGCGTCACAAGTGCAAACGCAACCGCACCCAGGATGTTTCTCTGTTCGTTACTGTCACTTCAAAGAGCAACGCTGCTTTTGCTGTTTCACTTGGATGTTATTTAGAGACTATCTGTCACCCAAATTGTGTTTGCCTGACTGTATTCAAACAGGCGGACTGGCCAAAGCTCCTACTCCCACTTGAAATCGTGACCCACCAGTTCATAAAACCTGACATTATAGGGTCTGTAGAAGTCTCTCAGCTGCTCGATAGCGTCTCTGTCGATCTGCACGTGAGTTCTGCCCTTGGATTTGCCGAGGCAGCGCGGCGAGCCGCTGCTTTCTGGCTTCTTCAGGCAAGGGAAGCCTTTGGTGCGGTTGAAATAGAAGTGCTTGTCCGTGACGATCCGTTTTAAACCCAGGAAGTCCTGCACCCGAGCCAGCTCCCCCGCTGGGTCCGTGATGAGACGCTCTCCGCTCACAAAGTGGATCTGGGCCAGGGGGAAGTAGCGGAGCCAGTTTTCCAGGTGCAGAACGTAGAGTCCGATCCGAATGGCATTCCAGGACGTGTCCACCACGCCCAGGCTCTGGTTTCTGAAGGCCAGCTCCTGGAAACTGGGCAGGTCAGGGGTTTTAGATAATGTCTGAGTGTAGTCGGATATGGCACGAGTGACGGGGTCCCGCACCACCACGATCAGCTTGGTGTCTCGGGACATAGCGGAGATCCGGTGCGGTGTCTCCTTTGTTACGAAGTAGCTTGGTGTCTTCTCCATCGTGATTTGGCTTTCAAGAGTCCTCGGCATCAAAGCTCTGAATGGAAAATGGGAACAAGTGGGGGGGGGGCAGTTTAACAAAGTTTTCTTTTATTTAACATGACTTTAAATTGCTGCTGTGAATAAATGAAAGACTAACATTCAAACACAGAGGACAAGGTGTCCTTATATTCCCTCCATCAAAAGAAAAAAGTGTGTATTAGTTGTCTATTCAGGGCAGGAGCTTCACATCAGCCGAACTCTGAGCTCCAGTTTGGCTGTGGACCCAGTTTCTCAGCGTGAATGGTTGTCGGTGTGCAGATGCAAAGACGTAGTGGGCTTGATGTCACAGGAGACCCGTCTCAGACAGCTCTCCTGCAGCGGCCTGCCGTGGCTCACCGGTAATAAATCAAACAGCAGCCATGCAGGACACTGCTGACTTCCCCAAACTGGGTCAGCGTGAGGGGATTCTGTTAAGGCGCGCATGCGAGGGCCAGAGTTTCAGAAGGCTTGAAAACTACTAACGAAGAAGACCTGGATCAATCTGGGATCAGTTTTCAGATGCTTTGATTTGAGATCACGAAGCACTTTCTACTGTAACAGATGTCATCAAAAGATGGCGGTCAGATTTGATTCCCAAGAAAGTGACTTCAGCTGGCGAAGCTGAAGGGATGCGCGCTGTTGATTTGTCGTTGGTCCCGCGCTCACGTTCTGCCACGTATTAGCCCAGCAGGACTTCTCCTGACCTTTTGAGCCTGCTTTGAACTGTCCAATGACATGTAGATGAGCGGCGCAAGAGCTCAGCCAGGCTGACCTTCCTCGCCGTAAAAAAAAAAGAAAAAAGAAACTCGTGAAATAATGAACGCTGACTCCAGCCAGGACGCCGTCATCACGCCGGTTTCTGCTCGCCCGCATCAGACGTACGTGGCAGAGCGCTAGGAAACACACCAGTTCACCCACATTTTGGCCTTTGTTAACGTGAACATCAGAGAGGGTCTCTGTGCATCACCTGTTCTGAAGGCCGTCATCAAAAGTCGGCGCGCTGACCTTTCGTCCACGCCGTTGACAGCTGACAATCATGCTGCGCTAATGGGCGGGGGTTCACATCTCGAGCAAATCTCCAAGACGCATGCCTGAGATAAAAGGGCTGCAGCCGCCAACCATCCCAAGGAATGCCAATTAGGGAAGATATTTTCAGCGTGTAATTATTGATGAAATATCTCTGATAGGAGTCTCGCTTGTTGCTGCCTGACAGCTAATCGTTACAAGGAATTGTATTTGGGATTGATTTGTTTGCGTGCACCATATTTCTCCAAACCTTTAGAATTGGGAATTTAAAGCAATGCTGTGTGTGCTGAATAGAGAAACAGTATTAAGATGGAGAGTGGAGAATGTGGAGAGCTTAAATCCTTGCCTGGACATTCTGTTTGAGATGTTATTGTATACAAGCGGCCCTGCTGTTTACACTGTCTGCCTCCAGAGGATGGACGTTGCGAAAAACCACAAATTTGAGTGTAAACAGAGGCCCAACTTCCTTCCAACAAGGACGCAGGCTGAGCAGCAAGCCTGGAGAAAAGACATGCAGCTTGTTTACAGGCTTGCAGAACATCTGGTCTGGTGTTTGACATTGAGCGTCTGTTTTAAAGTGGTTTTAATTTTCGGAGGACAAACGGAACCAGCGGGAGACGAGGCCAGCCGCTGTCGGGGCTCGGTTGCTTTCAGATTCAGCATTTGAAATACTTTCAAAGCCTGAGTGGGTGAATATTCTGCAGGAGGAGGAGGAGGAGGAGGAGGATGAAGGCTCTGGTACACAGAAAGGAGGAAGCAGGTCCTCAGGACAGATCTCCACAATCAAGCCTTCCACCAAACTTTGGTGCCTGCAGCCAAATGATGACCTTTGTTAATGCCACTCTTCTTCTGTGATGGGGCTAAGGACGATGCCACAGGTCAGGAGTTATAAGTTCACATACAGCTTAAGAAATTTGTAATTTGAAAAATCTTTCAAAATTGCTATTTCATTACAACATTACAACATTGTTATTAATTGCACATTAATCCTGTGTCGCTTCAGTGCCATGCTAGACTCTGAGTCGAAAACAAAACGTACCCTTGGTTATTTGTGCCGATGGCTCTAGAAAGATAAAGGCGTGGTTGGTGGTTTATTTATTTAAATCACGTGTCCGTTCTCACCTGTACCACTCCAGTCCTCTGTCATAGTTCCTGTCGAAGAAGTGCGTCTCTGTGCCAGCAGCTCGCACATCCGGATGGATTCTTATGAACTCCAGCACAGCTCTGGTTCCGCCCTTCTTCACGCCGACTATAATGGCATTTGGCAACTTTTTATTCCCGAACTTTAAATTGCTCATAGGAGGACTGGGTGTGTCGTTCCTGGTCACTTGAACACCTGAGGGGGGACTTTGGGCGGCTTTCAGCCGCGCTTGCTCACCGTTATTCGGTCTCACGTCCGACGGCAAGACGCAAGAAAGAGATTTCCGAATGCGCATTTTGGCTCCGTGGGTCGGGACGCGCTGGCAGCTCGGCGTCACATCAGCTGATCTCTGGATGGTGGTGTCGGCAGGAAAGAGTAGACAGTAGCACACATAGGAGAGGAAAAGCGAGAAGACGCAAACGGATGATCTGGTGAGCCGATGAGAGATAGGAAGGAGTCGACTGAAGAGGAGCGCGCATGCCATCTCTCCACGGACAGAGCATGGTTTTCTTGGTTGTTGTTGGTTGTTCTGTTTGTCTCTATGGCGAGAAGCAATTAAGCCAAAACCTTCCGACCCTTGTCATTTCACAACCAGGGCTTCCGTCACTTCGAGCCCATCTCACTCCATTCTGCAGAACTCCCGAATGTCATCGCTGCGCGCAGTTGCTGGAGCAGCGGAGGACGTGCGCTCTCTGACAGCTCCACACTGCTGCTCAACGACGGAAAAAGACTTCAACACGATGACGTCAGAGCATCTTTGCATTGTAAAAAAAAGAAAAAGAAAAAAGGACTCATCTCTCTCCTTTCACTGCTCTCACTTTACACACCCTCGCCATTTTAGCATATAAACATTAATGGGCCTAGTGTGAGCAGTTTCTCAACAGATATGAGGCTCAAATTAGTTAACATGATCCCAAAAGTCCAAAAGCGGTCTAAATGTCATCAACACGCCAATTTCACATTGAAACCCTCAAGTTAACATCTATGACAGCCCTCATAGAAAGCCACCTGGGCACAGGAAGCTGTTTTTATGTAGTTGTTTCCTGATATTGAATTGTTCGTCACAGCGGTTGGTGGTTGGCACTCAAGTTTAGCAGCAGCCGTTCAGTTCAGTTCCATTAGTTTCCATCAGATTCTACAGGTGTAAGGGGATGCTTAAGTGTGGCCCCGGGCTTAGACAAAGTTTGATGTGCACAACTCCACTTAAGAGCTGGTCAGCATGTTTGTTGTCTTATAAGTAAAAAGAGATAAAACATTGTTTATAACTCCAGACATGAACTGTGGCTTAGAAAAAGAGATTTGTTAATCCGGATTCTGCTGGTTCAGTCAACACTGTAAAGAAAAAAAAATTGTAAAGAACTTAAAGCTCTTAAAGAACGGACCCTATGGACCCTCAGCGTGTCCACAGGTGACTCTTCTGATGCCCTACTGTGTGTTTAGAAGGCAGCCACCTTGACCCCTCATCTCTCTGTCATTTTCTCCAGCCTCCAAGCTCAACGTCGCGGCTGTTTGAGTGTCTGGGTGCTGGGGCGGCCACTGTGGCTCGTTGCTTTCAGTCTGCTGATGACCAACATAAATGCAGATGAGGCCGAGGAGTGAAAGATAAAAACTCAGAGATGTGCTGGGAGGAGCCGATGTGTCACGGCCGTGCTCCCGAGGGGTATCTGCGCCCAATCTCAGAGGCCTCTGATTAAAGAATGATTTATAGGGGCCGGTCGGAGAGGCCTGCTCAGCAATCTGTCTAGTGAATGAGATTTTTCTTTTCCTCTGGAAGAGGGCGGGTAAATCAAAACTGGGCTGTGAGAAGCCCTGCAAAGCTTAGAGACAGAGTCCAGTGATTAAATGTTATAATCGCCTGTGCTGAGTGTGCAGCTTGTCTGGCTCGCTTGTATTTTTTTTTATATAGGATCCTGATGCACAGAGTCAATTCAGACCTTCGCCGTGCACATCCTGCTGCATAGAGCAGATTTTTTTATTGCTTAATGACAGTAAGAGCATTTTTTAAAATGCTCTTAAAAGAAATAAATGAAACTGTTCCCATGAAAAATGCATGCATTTTGGTGTCAAGTCAAGTTATTTCCAGTGACAACAGATTAACAGATGAACACAGATAATGAAAGAAATAGACAAAGTATGCTGCATTAGTGGCAAAGAGCTCTTTATAACAGTTACATAAATTATCATTATCGCAGATTAATTGATTCACACGCACACACACACGCACACACACAAATTGAAGCATAGCACATTTGTACTTATTTGAAGATGTTATGACTTTGGTATGCAGTATATGTTCTTATTCTTATAAAGACGTTACAGAAAAACAAAGCGATACTGACACCTACTGGTTAGATTGAGGTAATGCATCATCGGTGAGTCAAGAACGAGAGTGAAATACTGTTTGAGAAAAGGTTCTTCAGCAATATAAAGGACTGCAACAGAATGTTAGTCACACCGTGACAGGGGCAGGGTCCTATCTAATGAGTTTGTGGTGTTTCATTAGATAGATGCCTGGGGTTGAGCAGCCAGCTGTAAATGCAACCATTGTTTTGTTTTTCCAAGTCTGAGTCGTACCTATTTGAACATTAAAAAATTTAAAGATAAAAGTTCTCCTATAAAGATCCCTAAAAGAGGATGTAAGCCAAACGATTATTGTCTTCTGGTGGTGAAAAGTTATGAAGCTATCGCTCAGATTCCATACGCGCATCTAACCATAACAGCAGTAGGGGTGTGGGGATGGAACAGTGTTGCCCTGTTGTTACGGTATATTAGTATATTTTCCTTTTTTGCATGTACTGTGGGACCTCTACTTAAGAATTTAATTGGTTCCATAAGTTGTTTCGTAACCTGAAAATGACGTAAGTAGAGACGCGTTTTCCATGTAAATGCCCTAATCCGTTCCAAGCCCCCAACAATTCGGACATAATTTTTTTATAAATCATAAATATGCATCAAAACATGTAACAAATACATGTTACAATTAGATTACCGCATAATAAATGTAGGAATTCAGTGCAAGGCTTCTCCAGGAACAAAATTAACTTTATTACAGGCTAAAATTCTTTGGCGAGATCAACCAAACGCATCCCTTTTTCGTGCTTTTCTATTATTTCTGGCTTCGTTTGTATGGACAAAAAAAAGCTCTCTTCTTCTTCTTCTTTTCTTCTTTTTCACTTTTCCATCACTTTCCTGGGGTCCGTAGCGAATAAAAGTTAAACGAAGACGACGCTGGGACACACGCGTACTGTACGCATTGACGTCCCTCCTAGCCAATGGGACGACAGGACGACGCTGAGCCACAGCCAATGGCAGAGCAGCTAAAGCACGTTTACGCCCGCTAAACCCCGCGGGCTGCGAGTAGCAGCGGCAGCGTGTTTTCGCCTTTCGTATCCTGAAATTTCTTTCGTAACAAGAGGAAATATTTTCCCGTTGAGACGTGTCGTAACCCGCATGTAGAGACGTTCGTAAGTACTGTAATGCTGCTGTTTTTTCTGTAAACCAACGAACCAACGGGCGTGTTGACCGTTATGTGTCAGCTGTCAGCCCAGAGAACAGCAGTGCGATCCCCACTGTCATACTCATGGTTTCCACTAAAGCCTCTCCATAACATTGCGCAATCCAATCCCCTGCGGGAGAATGGTGTGAGTGTGTGTGTGTGTGTGTGGGGGGCTGTTACTCATCTCATTCGTCCTCTGTTGCTCGTGTTATTTATGAGTGTCAGTGTCCTGCACCTTTGTGATGGATGCAGATGCTGCTGTCAGTGTGTAAGAAAATGCAGAAAAGCACTAATGACTAAATGTCCTGGGCCATGTTTATAGCCCGGCGAGGCAGGACTTATAGACGCATTGATGCTGGGAGCTGATGTCAGCATGCTGAGGCGCTCGCAGCGCTCCGGTGTGTGTGGTGGCGCTGGGCCGCCTGTGGCTGCTGCTGCTGCTGCAGCTGCTCTGGTACCCGCTGCTACTGGGGCTGAGGGGCCTCTAATGCTGCAGCTCTGTGTGGGGAAAGAGCTGCTGATTCATCACACTGGCCCTTGTTCTCCTGGGATCGAATGCTAGTTGTTTGCTGATATGAATGTAACTTTCTGTCTAACTTTCTCTCCACTTTTAGTCCAATGTGTCTGGAATAATGGTCTCATAATACATGTAAATACCTGTACATCTTCAGATATTCACATTCATCACTGCTTTTGGATTCTGCTCATGAAACTACTCTCATCTGTAAAACATTTCATCTTCAATAGTTAAATTTAGTTTATGTCATTTCAGTTCAACATGTAAATTATTAAACATGTTTTCGTTGCATATCCTGGTGCTTGGTGACAGTTTGTACATGAACTCTCTCTAAAGAATGACATCGATTAACCCAATATATTCTCAAAAGGACCATTTGCAGTTTTATTATTTTTTTTATATCACTGTGTTTTATTGAAAACAACAGCTCAAATCTCCCAAATTTAACAGATCTGGAATATTAAATATCACAGATATTATTATTCTGTGCTCCGCTGACACAACACAGTTCCCATGTTTCCCTTTCGGAAAATGGAGCACAGTTGTTCTTTTCTTCGATTTATACTGGACTTTCTACAAACTCCTGCAATGCCCTTATGTATTTAAATAACAGAAGTGAAGCAAAGAAAAACATAATAAGTTAATAGTGTAAAACCTAATTGTGTGGCTTATGTACCCTTAAAACTCACGTTGCTTAAACAGATGTTAACTGAATATACTGAGCAGATAAAACTTAAATTACCATTGAAACATTCTATTGGTTCATTTGTTTCTGTAAATATCACAACCTTTTTTATAATTGAGCTGACTTGGGTTTCTAGTAGCAATTCTTACTTTAGTCCACTAGATAGTGGTAAAACACAACACTGAAGACAACCTTCCATCACGGTCATTACTTACAAACTGGTAAAAAATTTTTTTTTTAAATAATAGAAAGTGATAATAAAGAAGAACTCATTAATTTTCTATTTAACTCACTTCATATGGATTTTTTTATATGAAGTAACCACATGGTAGTAAATGTAATAGCTCAGGTTAAATCCTGACTTTTGTAATCATTACAAGCATAATATCATTAAAATGATAATAAGCTTAATTAATTTAAATCTAAATCAAACCCAGTTTATTTCCTATTACAGAACATTAAATTTTTATTTAACACTTTTCATTTGAAGCACTCCTTGACTCTGAAACTGCAGCACATCCTTTCTGCACTGGTGCCTATATCTGCATGCAAAGAACACACACCAGCAGACTGAAAAACACACACTCACACACATGCCCTCGTGCATAACACAGCATGTACAAACCAAAAGTGAGTTCTCATAGACAGGAAATGATGTCAGTTCTTGTCTCCAAGGAGATGGAGGCAGTTGCTAAGATACAGTGACACTAGGATTTTTCCCTCTATTTTTTTCCTCCCTTTCTGTCTCTGTAACACACACACAGACACACACACATACACACATGCATGCACACACGGATGTCACCATGAATAACTTGAAACTATCCCCTGTATCTCTCTTATTCTAATGCACAGATGGCAGTGAACACCAGTCCAACTTTTTTATTTTTCCGGTTTTGAAAGTTCTGCTTCCAAAGTTAAAACCACAAACTCTTAATGCACGGCCTGCTGGGGGCCATTAAAAAATGTGACTGGTGCTCCTCAGCCAAGATCTAACTTCAGTGCTACTGTTACAAAACCCGTCCGCATCTTTGATCTTTGCTTTGAACTCCATCACCCAATCACCCACTTCCACACTGGCAAAGAAAAAAAAGCGAGTGATGGATGCGTATCAGCGCCCCTTCCAAAGCTTCTTTACAGTGTGAGTGCCACCTCTCTGGTGCTATCAGCATGCCACATATGTCTTGGCAATAGCATGTTGCTGCCAAATCCTCATCGTCCTCCCCTTCTCCCCCCTGTGGCTGCTAACACAGCATTAAGAGTTGATTTTGGAAATGCCACACACTCGTCTTCTGCGTCGCAGGATTAGTCCTCGCTGCCGTATTTCTTCTCCCCTCTTTACTGATGACACAAGCAATACAACGATGACTGTTTGTTCATTTACTGTGCACCAATGCATGTCCGTCTCCCTCCCTGCAGACCCTTCACCCACACACCATAGTCACATAAGGGGGGGATCAGATTCAATGTGCAATGACACTGTGAGGACATGGATAGAGGGGGAAGGAATGAGAGCAGAACCACGGGGTGGGCTTGGCATGGGTAATGTGGAATCATTTTAAATGGCGTGGGGGTTGGAAAAAAAAAAAAAAGATGTGTGGATGGAGGCGACGACGAGAAGGGGACAGAGATGGGACGTGGGCTAAGATTTCAGCATGAATGATGGGGAACGAGGGAAGAGGGGGAAAGAGGGAAAAGGGAGGAATATCCTCTGCACCGCGGTGTGACTGGAAATTTAATGGAGGGGTTGAGATAGAGGGAGAAAGAGAGGGAAGGAGAGAGAGAGGTGGAAGGGGGGGAAGAGTGAGAGAGAGGCAGCGGAGAGGAGGGGGGAGGGGAAAGGATGAGAAAGAGGCAAAAGGCACAGAGACCTCATTGCTGTGCAGCTTCCAGCAAAAGCCAGTGAACAATGCTCACTACGGCATTCACGGGAGGGGAGGAAGAGGAGGAGGAGGAGGAGTGCATGTATCTCGAAGCATAACTGGCCTTCTCTGTCCTTTGACCTTTAGTGAGAGCTGAGACAGAGCAAAGATGCACTCCAATTTATTTCCCCTGCATCTTCAGTTGTGGATGCAAAGAAGTGCTGGCCATCATGTGGGTGGGGGGGGAGGCGTGATGGTGATGATGATGATGGTGGCGGTGGTGTTGGCAGCGGTGATGATGATTATGGGAGTTGAAACATTTGACACATGTGGACGTACACCTGACAAAGATCAATACAGGGAGGTTACTTAACCACCGCAGTTAAAGCTGCCGCGTCTCAACTGGCTCCTTCATGGGCTAATAACTTGTCGGCCTCCTCTCTGCCTCCCCCGATGAGAAAGCGCAGCACTCAACTCCAAGTCAAAATTCAAGTGCAAAGCCTGAAGCACATTTACGGGATTAAACACCTTCACACATATCTGGATTTTATAATTGCGCTGCAGCCAGTGTTTTGTCTGAATGTACATGCTGCACTGCAACCGAGCAGTGGTGGATTCCTTATAGAGCTATAAATCACCACTTCTGCTTTAAGGAGAGCGAGAGAGGAAAAAAAAAACACATGCAAAGCCTGCAGAAAACAGACCTCATTAGTTTGCTAGATTTAATCTTAGCCGGCCATTACTAAAATGGCCGTGCTACCGCCGCACATTCATTATACAGACATTAGTAGGCCTACGAAACCCCGTGAAGCAGGGCAGTTTTTTATTGTTGGTGTATTGGACAATTAGATGGAGTCTTATGTTGATGAGGATCAGTGATTAAGATGAGTAAAGTCATGAAAACACGTTTGATGTTAAAAGTGATGCATGTGGTTGAAGAGATACATGTTCTAACCGGTGGGTTTACTGGAAGTTCAGCTGTTTATGCGTATTGCCATTGGTGTTGTTAAACACGCTTTTGTGGTTATTGATCTGTGCTTCAACTTCGGGACCAGTAGTCCTGCCAACCAACACTTCAAAGCACACTTTCACTTTTTGGAACGTTCCCTGGAGAGAAAATGTTCAAGCCTGAAACAGGCAGAGGCCTTTAACTGTTTTCCTTCCAGCTTCACGCAGGAAGATGAGATGTAAAACAAAACAAAACAAAACAAAACAAAACAAAACAAAACAAAACAAAACAAAACAAAACAAAACAAAACAGGAACTGTGCGCGTTTCCTCCGTGCGCTGTAGGTCAGGGTCATCAGTCAAGTCATATCCACTCTCCTCTCAGTCAGTGTTACGTTAAATGAGTCATATTTTAAAAAGAATGTGTCTCCGCGGCTGATCATTTGCATGCACGCATAGCGCACACATTCCCATGACGCGCAGCCTGCAGACGGAACTAAAAAAATACGTGGGGACACAACCCGCGACGACCACGCGTGGGTGCAGAGACGAGACCCGGAGGAGCGCAGGTACATGCAGCAATTGGTCCTTCACCTCGCCCGTCTAAGTGAGATTCACACTAGAACATACGGAGTGTGCGTAAAGAGCCGCCTATGCTGGACGCAAAACGCTCTGCCCACCGGTCTGCGTCCCTCTCCGAGGATGATACGGCGCACGGATACGCTCGTCCCAGACCGCGCTCCTAAATGCGATAATACCGACGTCGTTCTCTCCGACTACTCCTTAATCTGATCTCGGTTTATTCGCCCCCCTCCACCACCACCACCACACCCCCCCCACCCCAAGAGTGTGAGTGGATTGTGTTCATCTTTTAACCTGCCATCACGGCAGCTCCCCGCGTTGCGTTGGCGCTGCGGAATTGCCGACCAGAACAAGAGCCAGCCGTGGAAACAGGCGAATCAATTTAGAAGAGAGGAGAAAGAAGAGGTAGACGGTGATTCTGAAGAACTGAGGACAGGGAGGGGGGGAAAAAAAAGACGACGGGAGAGAAAACATCGACCTTACGCCGCAGCCGCCGAGGCATTGAGGTAGGTGAATATCAGGTAGAAGAGGCTGAAATGGCGTAATTATTGCATATGTTATCTCATCTCCGTGAATGCTGAGATCAGCCACCGGATCAGCAGGATCGGGCTTGTGGATCACTCAGAGGTTAAACGCATATCCCTTGATTTAAGCAAACATACAAAGGTACGGTCGATGTCACCGGAATAAAGCTGTGGCAGACTAAAAGGACGCGATTCTCGTCAGCCTCTGCTTTTTTTTCTTCCCACCCTCATGTCTTCTGTCAGGAGCAAATATAATAATGCGGGGCTTATGGGTTATTTGTGGGTGCAGTGGTGTTGTCATTAGCCAGAAGAGAGAATGGATGCAAGCCATTTTGTAATGCAGCATGTGCAGAATTAGGCCTATTCAGAATTTCAATTGCGTTCCCGAGAAGGTGCGCCGTAGTGAGCGCAGCTGCATAGATGAATAAGGCCATTCTGTTCGATTGTAGGAGATATTATGCTAGAGGCTATATGATGAGGAGAGAGTGCAGGACAACTGGTCTGTTTATGCCCCCCCCCCCTCCATAAACAGTTTATTTAATCGGAATTTGAATATGTAAGCATTGTCAATCAAATGCTGTGAAGACATTTGGCGTGGAACCGTGATTATCCCTCTGTTAAAGATTTGCTTGTTACTACAGTGTTGAAATGTGTCCCATCCTTCCCCGATTCCCACGTCCTGAATCAATCAAGTGTTGTCATAGTTACAGCAGATTATGCTGGCCCTGCTGCACCTGTGTCGCTTTGTGTTCTCCCCAGACCATCAGCCTACATGAGGAGGAACTGGGCCCCGTGTTTATAAGGAAAGACAGTTTCTATCTCTTCATAAACCTAAATGACTCTATTGTGGGGAGGGGGCTTGGATACAATCGGGCGCTTACCATGATGTGATTGGTGTGTAGCAATTGGTCAGCACCTTCCAGCTAATTTGTCTTTTCACAACTGAGCTGCTTTCTCCGGCCTGATCGAATAATCAATATCTACATGGCTCCAATCTGCTCTTGACATGGAAAAACAGTTAAGATCAAGACAGAAAAATACCTGAATTCAACTGTTGCGGGAGAAAAATAAATCCACCCAAGGAAACACATGTTAATCAGATGAGCAAATCAGAAAAGAATGTGACCGCTGTTCTTATGATCTCACGAGCTAAGAAGTTGCGAGGAGAGGTCAAAGCAAGAAACATCATCCAGCTCACAGATTCAAGGTCTCATCCTTATTATAATCTCAGTCTGTGTGACTTTCACTTAGATTAATTTAGTGACTCCAGCATGAAAAGGTGGTTTAATAAGGAAATGCACCAAACTGGTTTGTGTTTCCAGAATGGATTGTAGCTACAATGCATAGTTGGATTCTGATATCATATCTAAGGAGATCAGACAGACTGGCTAGCTGTGTCTGTCTTCAAGAATGGAAGTAGGAGGGTAAACTACAGAAGGGCAATCTCAAAATTTTCCCTGACATTTTAAGAACTATTTTATATATCATTGAAAAGCAAACTGGCGTAAAACTCCTGGCGTGACCAGTAACTTAACCAAGTGAATGTTAATGCAGATTTTAACTATTAAACTACCTTTGTGCATCATCTGCAGTTCTGGGACAGGTTTATTTAACTAAACCTAATTATTGGAAGTCGTAATTAATTGCTGGATGGGAAAGTGACACTTTGAAGGAGAGACAACGTAAGAGGGGAGAAAAGCATCGCAGCAGTCGACTTGCACGCAAGAACATTTAGCATCAGCATTAGCAGTGATGCCTTTTCGTTTTTGCCATCCGATGCAGAGAGCTGTGTTGTTATTTCATAGTTGCGGTTACTGGTAGGACAGTTAGATGTGTGAATCTCCCCCTCGCCCTTTCCCTCTCTGCCTGTGTGTGTTTTAGAGTCTGTGGGATGTGCAAAGAATCAGAAAAAGTCTATTTTTAGCATGCAGTCCCTTATGAGCTTTCTTAATAGCTGCTGTAGGTGTTTAAGACAGTGTTGACCTCGTCGTCAAATATTGAAAGCCAAGATTCATCTGGGCGCTGTCCTCGGGCTTCTCCACACTAGGCAAACATACTTTCATACACCTACGTGGAGCTTCATTGGTTCCAAGTTTGCATAAAGGTGTGTTACTGTTGACTTAGCATTTGAACAAAGAGAACAGATAATAATTCACTACCATGCTTTTGCTTATTTGTGATCAGCGAATGTTGATCAAGCTCATCTAAACACAGTAATATGGGATGGAGCAGTGGACAGTAAAAAAACACAAGATGGTGAGTGAGCAGGTTGCCACAGCAACTGTGTTTCTAGGAGCGCATGCATCGTCGCTGCATTGAAGAGGAGATGCTGAGGACCGAAACGAAAACATGATTATTTGAGAGGAAATACATTTGTAAAATACAAGTGCGTCTGCTACAAAAAGCCAGAATGGCTAATGACACAATGGTGTTACTGTGTATATCACAGTATCATTTTTATATGTATGTTGAATAGACAAAGCAGCTTGTGACTGCCTGGGTCATAGTGTTGAGCATGAGGTGCCTAAAGAAACAATGAACACTTTCTGTTTTGGTGAAGTCATTGTTGAGGATGAAGCCCAACATTTTCTAGATTTAGTGATTCTGTTGATGCTTGCAGCCACTTCTGTGTGAGGAATGTTACACTTTGAGGAAACACAAATGTATGACAATCTCCAGTAATGTATTTTTGGTATTTTTTCTCCCTTTTGATCCTCATTTACATATTTTATTTGTTCATTTTAGTATTTAGAGATCATTTGTATATTCGGCACACAGTTATGAAATCAAGCTGCCGTCTAATATCTCGTCAAAATGTGGGTGATGAGTGTTGTGTGTGCCTGCCTGGCTTGAGGTTTTACAGTTTTGTGGCCATTTCAGACCTTTACCCAGATGCTAAGTTCAAAGAAAATGGCAGCTGACTCACAAGTTAAATCTACAAAGCGCACTTTGAGAGTCAGCGTTGGAGCAATCCTGTGAACCCCAGTCGTCATGCAATCTAGTGATGGGATATTGGTAACATTGTGTTTTGGATACAGATGTTTGCGTGTATCTGGAATCTTCTGGGTTTGTTTGACCTGTTTCCTCTTTTCTGTATTCTCTCTTCCCCCTGTAGTGAGAAGCAACAGCCTCTTTGGACTCAGCACTTCCAGGAGCAACCTACCCCCAAAATAATTTTCTGTTTTGACGTTTGACATGGGAGCAGAAAACACCGGGGCACCTAAAATTACACAGTGAAGAGGAAAAGGTGTTTAATAGTGAAGGAAACATGAGCAATGCAAGAAAAGGAAGCTGTTTATGATAAAGAGGGCCCTCGAAGAAACAAAAACAGAATCAAGAAATAAATTCCGCTTGAGTCGTTTCTATTTTCAAAGTGAACAGATTAGAAAAAGAGATTTTACAAGATGAATGTCAATATCAGCACATAGATTCCTCCCTTATCAGAGGTGACTTATCCACATCACAGTAGTAGGGGTGGGTCATGACTCAGTTGCCATGCGTCTTGTCATGGTGACCGGCCCCTGCACCCCTTCCCCCCTCCTCTGGTTGGTCCAGGTTTTGTTGTGGTTGCACAGCCATGGGCCTCAGTTGACAGAGGCAGCACCCCCATGTCCCTCCCTCTGTACGTGCTCCAACCAGGCAAGCCGGGTCATCTGTACAAGGAAGAGCCTAGATCAGGTCCCGGAAAGTATATCAGAGAACACGAGATACCTCAACCTACAGGAGAACACAATTCAGGTAAGTTCAGTACCTCTCCTCTAAACAAACGTAAAGAAAAATAAAAATCATTTAATAGTATTGTTGTGTTAAACCATAAATGACAGTTTGGAGGATATAACATGTCCGTGACAGCATAAGACATCACACAATTTACAGGAGAGTACAATGTTGTTGTTTTTTTTTTTTTTTTGTTGATTTTATCTAAGTATATATAATCAAATATGATAGAATATGATTTTCTATAGAAGCTTTCCCAGTGTCTATACAGTCTACTGTATTTTTTTTAAATTCATGTTGACAAGTTTAATTTGGTTGTTGCTACAACATACCTCCGACCTCTTGTTTCCCCACCAGGTGATCAAGTCCGACACATTTAAGCACCTGCGGCATTTGGAAATCCTCCAGCTTTCCAAAAACCAGATCCGGCAAATTGAGGTGGGAGCTTTCAATGGCCTTCCTAACCTCAACACGTTGGAGCTTTTTGACAACCGTCTCACAGTGGTGCCATCCCAAGCCTTTGAGTACCTCAGCAAGCTAAGGGAACTATGGCTGCGAAACAACCCCATTGAGACTCTGCCGGCTTTTGCCTTTCATCGCGTTCCCTCTTTACGCCGTCTCGATCTAGGGGAACTCAGGAAGCTGGATTTCATCTCTGAGGCTGCCTTTGAAGGTCTGGTCAACTTACGTTTCTTGAATCTTGGCATGTGCGGCTTGAAAGACATCCCTAACCTCACCCCACTAGTGCGACTAGAGGAGTTAGAGCTGTCAGGAAACCAACTGGGGATAGTCAGGCCTGGGTCTTTTCAGGGGTTAGTGTCTCTACGTAAACTGTGGCTAATGCACTCCAGAGTATCGGTTATTGAGCGCAATGCTTTTGATGACCTCAAAAACTTGGAGGAGCTCAACCTGTCCCACAATTCTCTACATTCTTTGCCCCATGATCTCTTCACCCCTTTGCATCAGTTGGAGAGGGTTCATCTCAACCACAACCCCTGGGTATGCAACTGTGATGTTCTGTGGCTCAGCTGGTGGCTAAAAGAAACGGTTCCCAGCAACACCACATGTTGTGCCCGCTGCCATGCGCCCCCTGGGCTCAAGGGGAAATACATCGGGGAACTGGACCAGAGTCACTTTGTCTGTTATGCCCCTGTGATCGTTGAGCCACCCACTGACCTTAATGTCACCGAGGGCATGGCTGCTGAGCTCAAATGTCGCACTGGAACCTCAATGACCTCTGTGAATTGGTTCACTCCAAATGGCACTCTGATGACCCACGGATCATACCGAGTCAGGATCTCAGTGCTTCATGACGGCACGCTGAACTTCACAAATGTGACCATGCAAGACACTGGGCAGTACACTTGCATGGTAACCAACTCTGCTGGAAACACCACTGCATCTGCTGTGCTCAATGTGTCAGCTTCAGATCCCAGCAACAGCTACAGCTATTTCACTACGGTCACTGTGGAAACAGTGGAGACAGTCAGAGGAGATGAGGAAAATTCAGCGAGACAGTATGTGAACGAGACCTTCATAGATTTTCCAAATCCTACTGTCCAAAGAGGGGTGCTAGATGGCCAACCCGGCATCACTATATCACCGTCTCTCTCCTCGCTTTCATCGCTCTCTCCGGGATCCAACCGCATCGATGAAAACGCAGTGACCGTGTCCATAATAGATGTAACCAACATTCCGGGCCTTGACGATGTAATGAAAACCACTAAGATCATTATCGGTTGTTTTGTGGCTATTACCTTTATGGCAGCTGTAATGTTGGTGGTTTTCTATAAACTCCGGAAGCAGCACCAGCTACACAAACACCATGGCCCCGCCAGAGCCATTGAAATTGTCAATGTCGAAGACGAGATCGGAGCTGGGGCTGGGAGTGGAATCTCAGGTGGTTCGACGATGAAATCCGGCAACGGTGGAGAAGGAACCCTAAGGATACATCATCCAGAAATGTCCAACCTTCCCAATATTGGTCGCACAGATACTCTCAACCATTATTACAAGGCCCATCACTTCAACAACAACGTAATGGGTCTCAGTATTGGCCCCGACGGGATGGGACCAGGAGGGATCCTTAGTAACAAAAACCAGCAAGTTCAGGAAATCCCCATTTCCTGTACCCCGGTCCCCATCTCCACCTCTAATTTGCTTTCCTCATCAGGCAACGGCGCCAACATCAACAATTCTATGTCCCCACCTCTGCCAATGTCTCTCCCCATGCCTACCATGGGGCTACATGGATCGATCAAGGGTTTCATGGGCCAGAACCAGAATCCCCAAATGGAGCCCCTTCTCTTCAAGGGAAACTCAAAGGAAAACGTTCAAGAGACTCAGATCTAAAAAAAAAAAAAGAGAGAGTATAGAGAGAGATTGAGAGACACAGAGAGAGAGAGACAGAGACAGAGAGGGGATTGATGTTGGGTTTTTGAGCTGAACGATTAGACACTAGAGTGCATTGACATTACACCAGGAGAGAGCCTAGACTGACACGGCAATACACAAACACATAGACCTATCCGTGACAGTGTACTGAGCCAAGGAATACCACAATGGTCCACTTGTGTTTGTAGTAATGGTGTTCAAGGAATGGACATTGCTACAATGTAAATCTGTGCCAAAGCAAATGTTTTTTTGCAGTTTCTACAAGCTGTGTTCTCATCTGAAAAAAATAAAATAAATAATAGCCTTTCAGCGTTATCAGTCCCCGAAAGTGCCGGCAAGATGGAATGAAAGACACGCATAGCATTAACGGCACTGAAGATTGGACAGAACAAAATCCAAGAGACCTTTCTCTACCACAGAGAAGAATACACAAGCCACACTCTCTCTCAAGTGACTCAATAGACTCCCTCAAGGTGACAATTATGTAGGCATAAATAGATGGACAATGCGGTACAGTGCAGTACAAACGACTGTGAAAAATCCACAGATTATATAAATATATTTTCATTTAAGTATGTATCATTGCAGACCCCGATGCAAAGATATTTTCGGGCTTCTAAGCTGGTGTAGTTGGGTTTGTTTCTTGTGAATAATCAGGGGCAGTGTTGTTGGAGGTTGGTTATGATACATGTTTTAAGTTTGGCTACTTCTCAGAAACAAGGGCTCAATTGCAACACTCATTGTGAATCTTTGAATTGGCTTTGTGACACGAGGTCCACTTCGGTTGTAGAACAGTAAATGCAGATCTGTGTTTGACAGACTTTTTTTTTTGTTGCTTCAGTAATAATCACTACAGTATTTTGTGTTCTAAGAGTGTATTATGTATTTTGTAAAAGCCAGCGACTTGGTATCTGAATTGACACTTCTATGCCAGCATCAAACAATAGGAAAACAAATGTTCAAAAATATGGAGAGGTGATCCAAATAAGAGCTGTATGAGGGGGTAAAACCTGCTGTTAATGGTGTGTTATTCAAATCAGATAAGTAGCCAGATATTTGTTTTTAGAATGGAATTTGATATGACCTCCTTGCTCATGGTTACCCTAATTGTGCCATAAACTGCTGCCATAAGCAGTGGCAGCATTGAAGAGAGGAATAAACATCCGTGGAAGGATGATTGGAATGAATGAAAATGTACAGTATATTAATGATAATAATAATAATAATAATAATATGTTTGGTTGTATGACAATTGTAAGATCCACATTTTTACAGTGTAACTTTCATATGTTAAATGCCATTTACGCTCCTTACGTTTCAACTATGTATCTTTATTTTTGTTAGTTTGATATAATGTGTACAGTTGTCTAGCCATGTATCATTACGTGTGAAATAAATCAATCATATATTGGGCTGTGGCTGGTCAATATGGCAACCACACAAATAACGAGTGAGACGTTACGTGTGCCTCTGCACTCACTGAATGTATGGGCCATGGTTAGCTGTTAGTCATCCTGTTAATTATAGGCTGCTCTTTTAACAGGTACAGACTGTTCTACAGTCACTTTCCTATAGAGTTCTGCAGGTAGTCGTACAATGTTTTTAACAGAAAATTATTCTTTAACAAATGCACTTACAGGCATCTCTCGTGAATATTTTATGATAGTTCGGAAATTGTTTTAAAGGGAAATTTTAGGAGAAAAAAAAGGAACAAATTATCTAAGAAGTAAAAATCAGTATTTATCAGAATGTTTGTTGCAATTGAGCGCAAACCAGTCCCCCCACACCCCTCAAATGGACCTGAACTGTCTGAATGATGTTCTGCAGCACTGTTTCTTTGTTTCCATGATTTTCATTGCATAGATGCAGGAAAAAAAAAGTGCAACAGAGATCACACTGGTGACGTGAGTGATGATATTTGACAAAAGCCACCACGATTGTGTCAGTACAGAGGTCAGTCGAAGGCAAGGAACGTTTTATACATCGGTGCATGCACCACATCCTTAACGCCAACCATGTTGGCCATCTTTGAAAGTGAGTCTAGCTGTGTCGGCAGTGCCACGTGGCTGATTGATCAGAAATCTCAGGTTGTTTGCAGCCAATTTATCAACCTGGTGAAAGGGTTTTGGATGGCGAATCTTATGCAGCCGCACAGAAAATCTAAATGTAGTTAAGAAGGTTCAAGTGAAGCCCCACAGAGACACAAACTGAATATAAATGAAGGCTAAGGAGACAACATATGGCCCCTCCCTTGATGCACTACATTTGGTGGCTGTGCCGTCAGAAACAGCATTAGAAAAAAACCCACTCGTATGCTGGGAGCCACATTATGCGCCTGTGTGTTACCCATGAAAGGTATCATCTCACGCCATTGTGGCTGTATCTTATTGGGATCGTGACTCATCAGTACATACGTGTTCCTTTGGCACCTCTGGGCATCTGCAACACATGCACAGTTATAACCGTTAACGTTTGAAGGGAATGCCGAGAGGCTTTTGTCACGTCTTAGTATAGTGGCTGCTGTTCTACATATAGAGCTTAATGTGATTTAAAAGGTGGCTTGCTCATCAGCAGGAACGTTAACAAGGATACAACAATGACGATCACATGACCTGAGTGTTCAGCCTAAATGGGCTGGCTGAGCTTGACTGTATTAATTAGTGGTGCTTGGTGTACCGTATGTACATGTGAGGCCAGATAGAGTTTTTTTGGACTGTCAAGAAAAGAATGAGTGAAATGTAGGATTCTAGGAAATAAATTGGCCTTTCGGCTTTTGAAAGGTGAGCAGTTCCCAGCAGTCTGGGTTTCTTTGACTAGGTTCGAAAACACAGACAGGCAGGCAGAATGATGTTAAACTATAGAAAACCTTAGATCTCTTTTATACTAAAATATTTGAAAAAAATATCAATTTGTGTTTTTTTTCTTGCAGTTGTATCTCAGTATGATATCAGTTTGGGCCTTCATGTGTTGTCATTTAATGTACTTTCTTTTCTTTATTTTTTTTTAAATTTTGCATATTTATCCAGGTAAACAAAAGAGTTCTTTCATCCACATGTGCTGTGCTTCAGTGACATACAATGAGAGGTGTGTTATTTCACTGCTACTTCTGTGCCAGCTGTAAGGAGCTCTGCTGTTTTGAGAATCCTTTCCCACTTTCATCCTTTGTTGTGATGCCATCTTGCTGAGCACAGCTAACTAACTGAAGAGATCACATTTAACTTTAACATGATAATGTTTCACATAAGTTAAGTGAAATTTTATAAAACAAAATGAAAAAAAAATGTCTGACCAGCGATTGTTTGATTGTTTGTTTGTTTGTTTGTTTGTTCTGGATTTTGTTCTTGCTGCTTCAAGTCTTCTACAATTGTGCTTGCAGATGTTCTGGTATTACAGCAAACATGTAGTATTAAAAATGAAATGAATCTATCGAGGGAGAGAAAAAAAAATACCATAATGCTCTGGTGAAAGGCTCATAAATTTCCTGGAATAAATTTAACCATCTATGAGTCTTTCCTCATTTAAACCCTCATAGCAGATTAATTGACTAATTGATTAAGAGAGTCGGCCCTAAGTGTAGTCGTATTAATCTAACAAATTCAACAGTATAATGTTTTGCAGTTACTAGAGCTTGATGACTGCCTCGATAAATCAAATAGTCCGTCACATTACATTAGCTTAATTGTACATTAACCCACGCTGATTTTTATTAGACGCATATTTTATGAATTTGCAAATCTAATATCAATGAAAACAAATATGTTCTTTCCTTTATTGAACAATTCGACGCTTGTGCACTGACTACGATGTTTACATCCCCAGATGAAATAAACCAGCGCGGGTCTGAATGTGCCGACCTATTACCAGTGGGTCTCTGGAAGAAATTCATCAAGGATCTTTTGTATTCTGCTCCTCAGTCGTTGTTTTCTTTGCACCCATATCTGATATTTTTAAACTTCCCTTGAACCCCCGAGCTCAGGTGAAACTATCTATCACAAATGTCTGCTGCCAAGTCGAGTCTGCCCCACGTTACGAAACCACAGCCTCAGAGGATTCATGTAACAGTGCATCAGCCGTGAACCATGACAGTGAATCGGAATTATATGTTAGATGAAGTGTTTGAGCTGGAGCTGTCTTTCAGGGCACTGTGTTAAGTAACATTCATGCATATGATTGCACTTTGCTTTTACTGGTCTCTGGAGATCTCAGCCTCACTGAGACATGTCAGATGTTCAAAGCCTGTACAATGAAAATGTTTTCATCTCACATTAGATAAACAAAATGTGCTTTGCTGCCACAAAAGCGATGGTTTTTGAAACAGATTATTCCTTTTTAAATCTTTTTTTTGCAGTATGGCTCCAGTTGCAGCAAACAGTTTGTATAATGGGTGCATTTGGACAACTTCATCTTATGGAAAAGGGTAATGTTTGCATACATATGTGTAAGAGGGGGTGGGGTAAGAATGTGCAGGAAAATGCATTAATATGCACTAAAGATGAAAGGGAAAGTGCTCAAATGCAAATATATTTGTAGCTCCCTGTCACCGAGGTGTGGGTATAATGTGATGGATCAAGGTTCTTTTGAATGGGGAGGGGGTTTCCAAATGCCACTTACAGTTCTTGAAGCATAAAGAGCAGATATACATATGAAGCACATTTATCAACACAGAGTAAACGCCGGCTCTAGATCAAGGCAAAAGAAAACAGGAAATTCTGATACTCATGCCTTTTTCATACGTGCAAGATGCTAATTCCTGCTGTCTGTGCCCCCCCTTTCCCCCTGTGCCATCTCTTCAGATTCAATAACCTCCCAGGTGTGTGTTCCTCCAGGGATTCCTCAGTTCCCCCTGTCCCACAGACACACTGCAGAGTCTGCAGGGATCTGACACAACATAAACTCGCCTGTGAAGCAGAGGCACCAGTGGAGCACAGCTCTGTAGGCACATTCTGAAGGGCATCTTTTTAGCACATTAAGTCGATTCGAGAATCTGAGCTGAGTGTGTGTGTCCTTTGATGGAGTGGCGGCGCAGGGTTTATTCATGGCTCTCACCTGGTGACTGCCAGCAGGGTATTCATCACTAACCCTGATGAGCAAATAGGGGGTAGATAACAATATATGGGATGTATAAACTTTGCCTGCGTCTAAGAAAACATGCACACAAGCTGTTAGTATTAACGATGAACCACAAACAGAGTAATTGATGTGTGTGCTACGCTGGAGGAGTATTTTTCCTTATAGATATTGTACGTATCATTAGCAGGTAGCAGTTTGGTAGCATTGCTGGATTTTGAGCTCACTAATATGTCAATGTTTTGTTTTATGATGTGCTTATTGCTGGTTGAGCCTCTGAATTGTGGGGGCCATTTAGTATTAGCCCCTTTAGCTGACACAGCTAACCTCCATAGACGACATGTGGGAACTGGATCGAGCCGCGGTGGAAAGCAGAACAAGCATTTCTGTTGACCTACATTTTAAAATGGTCAACTTTAGGGCAAATGTGAAAACATTTACAGTGCAGTGCAAGAGAGGGCATCCTCTCCCTCATTATATATCATGTGACCGGGGGGTGGGTCTTCTAACTCACTTCTAACATTTTTACCATGGACTGTATTCGCAAACGCGGTAATTTATTTTGGGCAACAACAAGATGGTGATGGCCCGAAGCTGTCTTCAAATCAAGGCTGAGAAATCTAATGTGTCACTCGGGCTCTGTCCAGTTCTCATGTGCAGTCTCTGGTCACTTTGCTTAAGAGCAGAATCAGTCAGAATCTGTGGAATGCAAAACATAAAATGAAATAAAAATCTGCAGCTCATCTGGATGTGGTGAAAGTATGGATGCTGTGACCCATTTAGGCTTAGAATGGACTCCAACCAAATGTGGACAGGAATCTGTTACAGAACCTTATAAAAGATTGAAGGAAAGCCGAGTCCTTTTGATTTAAAATCCTCTGTTTGTTGAAAGATTTAGAGTTTTGATTGCTGTTACATGAAACTGCTGGTAAATGAGAAGCTGCGGCTCTCAAAGGCCTTTTTTTTATACTGTACTAGCACACTTTTGCTTTTGTTTCAGTCTAAATTTAGACTCTTGCTCCCTTCTCCCAGTTTCATTAAAAGACATGCAGTGGATCAGTTGGCTTGGGAATATTGCTCTTTTCCTCATCTAATTAATAATCCAGTGAGAGAGAGAGAAGGAATACACAAACAGACTATAGGGACACCACATTGGTAGGTTTACATTTTGCATTTGGAAGCACTCAGCCATACGTCAGACACGGTTCACCCCTACTGGGGATAAAACACTCGACCTGACCAGCACACAGGGTCACTTGGGGTAAAACATATTTGTTTTTACCTCTGCTAAATGGTGCTGAACTGGGAGGGCTGTGGAAGGAATTCTAATATTCATGTCTGTTTTTATCTGTGATGGTGTGATGCCAGGTGTTTGACCTCATGCCTACAAGCTACTTTTTGAAATTTACTCACGGCATGCTTCGCGACATAAAAAATGATTGGCCTCCAGGTAAATTTAAGTCACAATGTTGTCACAGAGTCTGCAAATTTAGGTGGAATTAGCCTGATTTTATCTGCCCCTGCAATTTGCTGTAATGGGTCAGAGACAAAAATATCTCTTTCTCTTGTTGTTTACTGCAAATCTGAATTACTGTTTAAAAGAAAATGTCAGCCCACAATGGGTACTTTAATATGTTCTGTCATTATATTAAATGTCTGCAAAAATAAGAAAAAAAGAGAAAAGGATTTTGTGATAAATGCTTCACTGATGCCTGTTATACCATATAGGCCAGTTGTGAAAGATAAGATATAAAGTAATAATTTTCCTCTGGATCTTTTCTGTCATTGCAAAACTATGAATACACCCATCACATTTAATTACCGGAGCATTGCGTGTTAAAAACGGTTCCCAAGTAAACACACTCCCACATAACAAACACACTTCAGGCACTGTGTTGATGTTAGATTATTACACTTACTGGAGTATTGATTTACCATAACTGCAGATAGAAGAGATGCATTTACTTAGCATGGCTGATGCTGTGATGCCCTTTGCTCTTCATGGCTTTCTGAATTATGTAGTGTTTTTGCTGACTCAATTGATTGCTGGATCATAATCGCGTCTAGCCCAGCTAACATGTCGTGATTTTGCAGCTGCAATTATTTACTTACTGAGATATAGATGACAATGAACTGTTTAAGTCCAGTAATTACATTGGAATGTTTGAGGGGAAACAAACCAATGTAGTCTTAAGGAGGATTCCTCCACCAGCACCTCTAGTTTTTATTCAGTCTTTTATGTGTATTACCTTACATAGCATTTAAAAAAAAAAAAATTAATTACGCTGAATCTGTTTTGCCCCATTTTCAGTTTTAATGCTAAGCTACACTGAATACTAACTGGATCCTGGCTGCATCTTCATTTTCTGTCCAAACCTGATTGCGATTGATCTCCTCCGCCTCTTGGCGAGAAAGCAAATAGGCATGTTTCCTAAATCATTAAACAAAAGCCAAAGTTAAAGCTCCGCACCCTCGATTCTGTGCAGTGATTTCACTCAATCTGAGTCTGCAGAAACCTCTGCTCTCATTTTAAATTCATTATTCTTTTCAACACCTCAGCAAAATCCTCACCGTGTGAAGCAGTGACCTCTTTACATCAAAAACCCATGTTAAATGAAAGAAAAATAATGAAGTCTCTTTACAACTGTTTTATCTTTTATGAGTGAATACAGCCAATAACACACATGCACATTTTATTCACGGGAAAACAGTTCGTTGTGTGTGTGTGGGGGGGGGAAACCCTCTGGAAAAGTATGTCCTATCCCAGTTCCCCTCATGCGTCCCCTAGAACCCTTCACTGGACATTGACCAGGAAAAGGGAAAGCACACTCAACATGCAAACAGCGTATGACAGCAGACACACTAATCTTTCTTTCCTCATGTCTCCATCCTCTCTTCATGTGCATTCCCCCTTTGTCCTAAAGAAGGACATTTTGGTCCCTCAGGGGATGACAATATTGATGTCAAGAGATGAGTTATTGATTGAGTGGAGAGGACAACTGAGACAGTTTACATGCAGCGCGCCATACCAAGCCGCATCAGTAGTGATACATGCGTTTGACATACACCAAAGAAAAATCACCCTAGCCTGTCGGAATAGTTCTGTTAAAGTTTTTTTTTTTTTTTTAACATGTCATATCGACCAGCCAGAGGAAAGAGGAGGATGGATGATCATCACCTCTGCAGGCCACTTGAGCTTTGCTGTTCGCTACAAATCTGCACATGGCGGGAAATTGATGCAACACTGCTTTGTTGCACAGCCTTGCGATATATATGCAGAGATAATGAGATTGAGTTCCATCCTGATTGAACAGGATGATGACATCAATATGAAATAGTTTTGGTCTTCCCGTGTCTCCTCCGCGTATTCGACAAAGACAGTTTGTCTTGTCTAGTGGGTCATTTGACCTGTAATTTTTATTTCTTTCTTTTTTTTTTTTTACTGTGATTGGATCATTGGAGAATATGATTCAATCCATCCAAAGCAAACAGCAGTTCAGCCCAGCACATGTCTGCTCTGTTTCCTTTAATCTCCAAATGATGCTGAGGAAATGACTGGAATCGGACGCGAGCTCCGCAGCGCCGGTCAATGTCAAGGGGGGGGGGGGGGGGGTGTAAAACAAAAGAGGAGGGTTGCTGAGCAGAGATGTGTCTTATGTATCACTTTTGTGGAAAGAAAGATGTCTGCTGAAACACATAGGGGAAATATATTTCCGCTGGCAATTATGCAAATGTGGATATGACATGCAAGTCTGCACCCTGCGTGATGCGAAGAGCCTGGAACTCGCCGACACTGGGACGCTCCACCACTGATGCTACCCTTAGCATTAGCAATGCTCACACACCCCGCCTCTACCCCCCCAACCACCCCCCACCCACCCCAAACACCATGTCTCCATCTTCCCTTCTTTCCTCCGCCTCCTGACTCCTCTCTCTCCTGGTCTCGCTGCAGTGTTGCTATAGCAACGGAGAAATGTGGGAATACCTCTGTCCTTCAGAATGCAGGAAAAGGCGTGTGTGTGTGTGTGTGTCAGTTTGTGTGTGCGTGCGTGTATGGGGGGGGGTGTCTAGGATGGGAGACAGACTGAGAGTGAAGCAGTGGACAGCAGAAGAGACAAGAGAAAGTGAAGAAAAGGCTGTTAATTAAAGGACAGTGAGAATGGCGGTGACTCACTGCCTGAATGGACGCCATTCCCTCTCACGCATCCCTTGACTCTGAGTATTTCTCTCCCTCCTCCACACTTTACTTCCTAAAGAGAGAGAGAAAAAAAACTCTCTCCCATTGATATTCATTCTGTGTGATGAAGAGGACACCGTTGTCATCCGACTGGAGACGTGGGTGCCAGTGTGGGTGGTGCACACTGTCGCACAGCCACGGCGTGGCTTCATGCTGGGCCTTACGCATGCCATTTGTTTGACGATCCATGTGTTTTCTGGATGTCTCCATTTGTAGTGAGGCTGCAGTTTCCATGACAACGCCTGGACGAAAATAGCACCCCTGCTTTCTTTGCCCTCTCTCTTCCTCTCTCTTTCTCTCTGTCTGTCTATCTGTCTGTCTCTCTGCTGACAATATACACTCATAACTGTCCATTCCTCGGCCTTCGTTTTATCAGGCTGAGATGTTCCATACTGCTCATCATCTCCATTCATCATGTGGATTGAACCAGGCCCCCCCTTCCGCAGACGCACACAGGCAAACACACACACACACACACACACACACACACACACATACACATAAACTCACACACGTTAATACTCCTCCCACCTCTTATCTCCCGTTTTCAGTCTCTTTGGTCGCCTTGCAACAGATTCTGTCAACGTGCATCAACCTCTGCATTGCCATGACAACGGTCTTGAAAATCACTGCAATTATTTCAACAAAGACAAAAACACTACAGCCACTTGATGGAGAGACAGGGAGAGAAAGAGAGACAGGGAGAGAACACTGTGTGTGTATGTGCGTGTTGTGCTTGTGACCCTTCAATGAACTAGTGTTTATCGACTGTTTTCTGCAGCACGTGCTTCTGTGATGGTGTGTGTACGTACAGTATACAACATATAGACTTTGAGATGCTCTTGAGGTGTGTGTCTTGGCCTCATATGGTTAAAAAATCCTCTGTGGATATGTGGTGCTGTCGATCAGTCCAGGTGGAGGCACTGACACATATGTACAGGTGCACAACTGCTTCTACCTGCTACAGTACCAGTGTATTGTGTGTGTGTGTGTGTGTGCGTGTGTGTGCGTGTGTGTGCACTAGCATGTGTGTTAGACAGTGAGCTGACTGATGTATACTGGAAAATAACAAAAAACAGGTACTGCTGTGCTGTGTTTCTGCTTGTTTTCTCACTTCATGTTCTGCAGCTTAAATGGCCTAAATCATCGTTATCGTATAAATATTTAATTACTAATTAAATAATCTTTAAAAACAAGCAAATCACCAAACCTAATCAGACATCAGACACCAACCTACTTTTTTGCACAGAAGGGTTTTGTGTTGAAAGCAGATGTTTGAATATGTCACATATCTGTTGACAGATCAATATAGATCATGTTACTCAAACAAATTACTGGTGTGATTATTCTCAAAAAAGTCAGTATTGCAGTGACACACTGCCTCAGTGACACAGACAAAGATAAAAAGTTATTTAAAAAGAAGTATAATGTTAATTTTACAGGGACAGGGTATAATTAGCCTGATTGGTAACCAACTGCTGACATCTAAATTCTGTAGGAGCAGAAAAAAAACAACAAGAAAGCTGAACAACAGGACACATTTGACCCATCAAATGTCAAAATGCATATGAAACACATGCAGCAGTACTGGAATTTTGGGGTTTATGTTGTAAATGTAACATCATAAAAGTGATTTTTTTTATGTTAAACATGTTCTGGGCCTTTCAAAAGAACCTCATGACTTTTACAAAGATGAATTACAGTGTAATATATAGATTATGAGTATGATTATTTAAGATTTGATTCTAAACCATATTGTCACCAGTGACTAAAATGTCAGGACTTATTGCTGAAAATCCTTCCGGCTTTACTTTAACAAGGGATTTGGTCTTTATTAATCAACAAAATCCATTTTTGTCTTGATGCAGCACCTGCCTGGCTGCCAGCGTGAGGCGGCACAATGACACAATTTCAACGAGAGATCTGCGTGGATCTATAGCAGATTAGATCTTACAATACTTATCAAGCATGATGTCAACATTGTGTAGCTCCACATCTTCACATTCACTAATCCCATTGTAGCCCATAAAGCCGCTTTGATACCAACAGATAATTACATGTGTGTGCATTCAAGGAAAACACTGCAGGCCCTATCATTTTGAGGACAAACCCACAACGGGTGACAGAGCGAGTTATAATGAATGTTTGCAGCCCCTGGCCAGCATGTATGTGTGTATTTATACATGTAGGAGTGCAATTTAAGAAACCTACATGGCTGCGTCCTAAATGATCCCCTTTTCTTGGTCACATTGTTATTCAAAAGCCAGACTGCGCTCAACAATGTGCACGGCTGTGGATTTAAAGCGGATCTGTCGACACTGAGCGGCCAAACATGTTCTTAAGTTCAAAAGCCAACTCGAATCTGTCTGCAAGTAGTCGTCTCGTCACTGCACGGCGGGGAATTGCCTGAGACAGTGATTTGGACTCCAGTTGGGGATGAAGGCGAATGGGACCAGAAATCCCTGAAGAGAGAGAGAGCGACACAGAGAGAGAGAGGTCAAGCAGGAGGGTATAAAAGCATTCCCATCTCTACTGGATTTGACTGAAGCTTTGGGATGCTGCCGTCTGTAACTCATTAGAGAAATTAGTGACTTGTTTGCTGAGGTAAGTGCATATTCTCTGTGTTGCCTCCTCCAGCATAACTTTTTTTTTTATCACTTACATCATCCCTCATATGTGTTCTTTTTTAAAACTTCAGGGCTGGTGTTTCTCTCCATGACGCAGAGGTCTCCAATTCAAAGCAAGATGTGTAGCCCCAGGAAAACTTTTGCCAGTTTAGTCCTTCTGTGCTGTGTGTCTTTGACTGAGTGCCGGGTGCTCAAGTTTGTCGCGGCTGTAAGTCTTCTGCCTTTTGTATCAACGCGACTCATTCACTGAGCCATCATCCGAGCCGCTTCACATCAGATGACAGTGGCATTACTGTGCATTGTTGCTGATTACACTAGATTTTTTTGCTCACTGAGCATTGTTACATTTACACATTTACGCCACAAAGGATTACTTTGAGCCTCCAACACCGCCAGCCATATCTCTGACAGACACTTTGTTCATAAACCTCTTTGCATATCTCCCTGTTACACTAGTTCAACAATGGAAATACAGTAAAATGCGATTTGAGGATTTAAGACTCAAGTCATAAACGCTTCCTTCCATAAAGAGGTCAGTTTCCATTCACGTTGCTTAAGTCTATCACATATTACATTAGGGCGTTTGTTCCAAATGACTAGTCATTATGTCGTTACAGGGAATTCAATTCTAGCTCAGTTGTAGTGAGTGAAAGTGCTTGCTAAGGATATTAGCAGCAATATTAATGTGTGTCTTTTAATCTTCATTTTGTAGGTCCAGATAAAGATTTGCATTTTGTTTTGTGTTCTTTGGTTTAGTTCAGTTCCCGCTAACCTGCAGGAATAAAGACGGTGACGATACTTGGCTGGGCTTTTTCTTGAGGTTTTACTGCAGTGATTCACATATAATCCTGTAATCCAGTTTAATCAGCGAGTGTGTCGTGTCAGTGCTCACAGAGTGAGTCCTCAGGTTAGGTGCTAACAGAGTAGTTTGGTCTTGACTCTTGCATCTTAACCCCAGGACAACCTTGTTTAAGATGACGGGCTTCTATTTCTGAAATCTCCGGATGCTTTTAACACCTCCATTAAAAGCGACACGACCTCTGCATCCATATGACGAACTCTCTTCTGACTTTGAAGGTTTTCAGACACGGCGATCGATCTCCTATTGAGTCGTACCCCAGGGATCCTCATGGAGAAGACGTGTGGGTGCAGGGATTCGGACAGCTGACAGAGGTACGGGGTGTTGATGATATGGTGGCTGAGAGAGCTCAACACGCTGGCACCTAGAAAAGTGTGTAATAAGCCCAAACCTCAATTAGAAACATGACGTCAAAACAACGAACACATCACAAGCGCTCACGAAAACATGACACAAACACATAAACAGTAACCCAACATTTTTATTTCCATCCACCCATCCATCCACCCTTCCATCCATCCATCCATCCTTTCTTTTGTTAATTGATTTTTATTCCCAGTGGGGGGTGGAGGGTGCAGGAGTTTATATTGGGTGGCAAGATCACAGCCTGCCAGGACATACACCACATTCACACACACACGCACACACACACACACACACACACACACATCACACCTAGAGGCTATTTAGAGTCTCCAGTCGTAATGCATGTTTTTAGACTGTGGGAGGAAACTTGAGTGCCTGTAGGACTTTTGACCAGAGACTTTTGACAGAGAACCTTTTAACTTTTTTTCTTTTTCAATTTCATGTTTCTAAATTAAGACTACATAAAAGATAATTAAATATATTATAAATTTGCTAAAAATAAGCTACTTTCAAGAATTCTGAAGATCACAGTCATCATCATCATCATCATCATTATCACAAACAAGCACATCTTTGTGTGTCGCACCTTTTATTGCAGTGTTGTCAATAACTGCATACTGCTTTCTTTCTTTCTTTCTTTCTTTCTTTCTTTCTTTCTTTCTTTCTCTCTTTCTATTTGTAACATATAGTGTGTTGATATTCTCAGCAACTGTTCTTACTGTACATCCATTTTCAACAGAGGGCTGAAGAATGGCGGCCCTGAGGGTCCAAAAGAAACTGCATTGCAAAAAGATCAATCATTTCACAAAACCCGACAATGTTGCAGAAAACAAAAGAGCAGCAACAACATTTTAAAACATCATTTTGGTTTCTGGGACTCGGGAGATGTTGATGTTTTTTGCACCTCAGGGGTAACGGTACCACAATGAACTTGGGGCTGTATACTGTAGATAAATATAAAAACTTTTACAAATATGCATTTCATTAAGGAATCTAAAAATTATCTAACATTCTCACGAGAGCCTAAACAGGAAATACAGGAAGGCTTTTCAAAATGCACCAACACGGTATTCTGAGCCAGTTTAAAAAACATAAAAAAGAAGTTTGAAAAAAAGAAGACTTAAGATAAAAAGAATGGCTGTGGTAAACATCAACGTTAAACTCCTGCTCTGCTGCCTGGAAATGACTAGCTTACAGTGAATAAACTTATTCTTTTTGGTTTTGGGAGCCCCAAAGGAGAGGGTGTGCTGGGTTGTTTTATGTAAATACACTGACTTTGACCCTAAATCTGCAGAATCTTTGAGGGTCAGCATGAACCAAAATGAAGGTAACGGTAATTTTCCTTTCAGCTGGGCATGAGACAACAGTTTGAGCTGGGCAGGTTTCTGAGGATGCGTTACAGAGACTTCCTCAGCAACGACTACGACAGCAGAGAGGTTTGTGTTTGCATGTTCGCTTGGGGAAACGGCAACAGGCGATAATGTCGGCACACATGTGAAATCAGGCTTGTGTGTGGCCCAGCACCATCTGTAATGACTGTAACAACAGAGATAATGAGCATGACTCATTGGTGATAGAGCAGCCATTGCTTTTTAATGTGGCTTTCTTTCCTGTGGGGTAATCCCCCCCCCCCCAACATCTTCATGTGTAGCAGTTGGCAGCATGCATGTTGCATATGGGTTGCATACTCAGCAAACTGTCTCTCGCCTAACCCTTTGTTGTTCTCCCACTCTTTGTGTTCCTCGTTCTCCCTTCCCTCTCTCCGTTCACGCCTCTGCCATTGCTATCTCCACATTCAGGCCTAATAAATGAAATGCAATTACCGCAAAAATAACAACTCTCCTCAGCACCTGTCATTGGTGATTTGTTGCCCGAGTCTCAGTCAACTTGCACCTTACCTTTGCCTGCACTGCCACGTCCAATTTAATTTAACAAAAGGAGAGAGGCTAAAGCCAAGAAACGTTCTCGGCATCACAGGAACATCCAACCTTATCAGTGTGATTTACTGTGTGCAAAAACCTGACACGGGGTGACAGAGGGATATAGACGAGCGAAGGCTGATGCCACGGGAGATCACAGTAAGAGGGATCTTCCCCCCACCCCCAACCCCCTGACTCCCTCTTCTATCTGCTTGGATCTCCTCTGACACTCCTCTTCATGTTAAGGGAATACCTCAGTTGACTTGGGATAAATACAGCTCACTCATGATACACTGCCTCCTTTCTGGGTGCATTTAGTTTGCATATTTATCAAATGAAAATAGAAAGGGGGAGGATGTGCATTTGCACTTTGCTAATGCAAATGAAAGTCTTCTGAGTCTATGTATTCCACTTTCTAAAAAAAAAAAAAAAAGTAAAGTAAGTCTCATTTGGAACAGTATTGTTGCCATATGCATGCATTTTAATATCATGCTCCCAACAGCTGTACGTGCAGAGCACTGACTACGACCGAACTCTGATGAGTGCCCAGGCCTGCCTCGCTGGGATGTTCCCTCCAGTCAGGCGTCCAGCTCCCGTCATGGCCCAGTTAGAGTGGAGGCCTATTCCCGTGCACACCATCCCCAGGGACCAGGACAAGGTGGGCTACAGAGACCCATAAATATTGCGTTTCGTGCAGCAGCCTTGAACAGAAACTTTGATTTTTCTTCTCTTTGTAGCTTCGTGTTTCTGTTTGTTTGCACCTCAGCTGTGAACTTGCCAAAAATCCCCCACTGATTTAAAATGTAAAATAAACATATTATTGGGCCCTGAAACCGCGCACTACCTGTGCATGATTCCCACTGACCTAAAGTCTGTTTTTTTTTTTTTTTAATTATTTCATCAAGCTGTTGAGATCTCCAGGCAAAGACTGCCCAAGATTCAAAGCTCTCATGACGGAGACCTTTGAGAGTGGACCCTACCAAAGCTTCCTCCGGTCTCACCAGGTAAGACCAACCACATTTTTTTCACAGTCACGCTGATGATGGGAAAAAAAATAGGTGGTTTTCCCTAGCATCTGGTTTGATAAACCTTGATGTTTTTTTAAATGAGTAAATATCATAAAATGCACATTTCTGTGTTGAGTAAAATATACACTTGGCAGTTTGATGGTGCTAATGTTGTCAGCACCTCTCTAGGACGTGTTAGTTATGCTGCAGACATCGTGTCCTCTCAGTGATTTTCTCAGGCACGGTGACTCCACCGCCTAGAAGAAGCTGCTCGGTGCAATTTCTCTCACATTTTCAGTGATCCTAATTAACAGTTTCATTGAATCCGATTAAGAACTACAATAAAAATGTTTTAATTAAACTGAGTCCCATGTGCTACCTATTAAGGTGGCATTGGAGATGAGGGCAGCACCTCCAGGATTGAATTTTAACACCCTCTGCTGGATGCGCAGCACCATATTTTGAATGCCTGAGCTAAAATTGTGTCATTTTTTTCACTTTGCTGTCTGAAAACCAGACAAATGTACAACATTCACTGAAGAAAATGCCTTCAATTCCTTGGCTGAGATGATTAAAGACTGCAGTTAGGCCTTAAGTTGAAAAAAAGAGGCTAACAGCTAAAGCAGAGATCCTGAAATGAACCACTGAAAGTGAGACGAATGTAATGGAGGAACATATGAACATTTGGAAGAATATGTATATTGTTTCTTCATCATAATTTTGATTTAAACATAAAGCTCCTAATAGTAACGCCATTGTTGCATTCACTGTCTCCTTCACTGTTTCCTGCAGTATTTTGTGGACAGACTTTCCAACTACACCGGATACTCCACCTCCAAACTAGTTGGTAAAAAACTGTGGCGGGTCTACGACACTCTTACCTGTCAGGTAAATACCACAGCAGCCACGTTTCTGTCATAATGTCATGGTAACTGATACAAACGGCAGCTGCAGAGCAGTGAGAGAAAATAACAAGAGATCTGTTTTCTCCTGCGCGCCTGAAGAGATGAGAAGGGGGGATTTATGGGCAGATCAGTTTTTTACATAGAGTGAGACATGAATAGACAACACATTAAAATGATAATTAAAGCATTGTGAAATACACGTATTCTAGGCCATCTTGAATATGCTCATTCACACTTGCAAAATGAGCATCTGTTATCTTCAGACCGGCACTAAAAATAGCCGGGATAATAGAAACGATGAAATCCAGCCATTTAAGCCGCTTTTGTTGCCATTTACGCGCTGTGTAATGTGATTATTAGCATGATGCCAAGTAATGAATGCTATTTTCTGGTACAGAGGATCCATAACTTGACTCTCCCACACTGGGCCACCCAAGATGTTCTGGCAACCCTGAAGAGAGTAGCATCATTTGAGGTCACATACAGCATCCTCAGTCACAAGCGGGAAGAGAAGGCCAGGCTCTCAGGAGGTGAGGATTAACAATGGAGGCAATCCGTTTCAAGCAGTGTGGGGAGAAAAATGTTAACTAAAAGCTTTCAGAGTGTCTCCTGTTGTGACTGTGGGTCAAGGCAATTTTTTTAAGTGTAAACATGCTGGGTTGGGTTTTCCAAAAACACATTGGCGCATGTGAGCTAATGGGGCAAAGATGATTATATTGCTGAGACAAGATGCTCAGTCAGGTCAAACAGGTGGCGCTGGTGTACAGAATAATTCCATTTATAATGTCGGCCATGATCTGTTAATTCACCAGGGGTCCTTCTGAATGCCATCCTAAGGAATTTCTCCAGGGCTATGGAGAGAAGAAACCCGCTCAAACTCATCATGTACTCAGCTGTAAGTCCACACTTGGGTGCCCACACATATTTGTAATATCCAAACCGCTGTTTGAGCCGCGGTGTTTATTGTCTCGTTCCAGCATGACTCCACACTCATCACACTCCAGGCGGCTCTGGACGTGTACAACGGCATTCTTCCTCCGTACGCTGCCTGTCAGCTCTTTGAGTTCTACCAGGAGTCTGATGGGTAATGACGTCCTGTCACCGCCGCTTTATGCACCCGCTCTCTTTGCATGTTTAATTACATTATCTAGGTCAGGTGGCACAAAAGCACACACATAGGAACACCCACAGTGTCAGCCTCTGGTGTATATTTTCATGCTGTCCACTGTCCAGAGCCCCTTTGGCCGTACTGTCATATCTAAGAGATGACAACTGTGTGTTGTTAATCCCAATAAATCACCAGGTCTTATTCTTTGGAGCTCTATTACCGCAATGATTCACAGCGCGACCCCTATCCAAACCCTGTGTCCGGATGCAATGGCTTGAACCCGTGCCCTCTGTCTGTGTTCACGGAGCTGATGCAAGATGTTTTGACTGAGGACTGGGATGCGGAGTGTGGGTTTAAGGCAAAATGGCCCAGCACAGGTAAAATAAATAGATCTCATACATCTCAAACTTGCACATATTGATAATTTTTCCACGCGTTTGTGCCAATAAGGCAGTTTCAGCTAAGGAAAGAAAACCCCATCTCTTTCACAGGTGTTACGGTAGCTCTTGCAGTGGCTGTAGGTGTCCTGACAGTGGCGCTGTTGCTCAGCATCGGAGTGGCGGTCCACAGCAGGAGCGCGCAGGCCTCCAGGGAAGTGTAGGCCAGCGGCTGCCACAAAAGGTGCTGCTCAGCTGCGACAATAGTTCTCTTTCACATGTGGCATGTCTGAGTTTTGCTAGTTCAGGTGCACGAGTGGGTGAATGTGGAGGGATCTGTCACTAAAAGAATTGAGTCATCACATCAGGGTTGATTACAGTTTATTTGGTTCAATCTTAACATTATCGGGCAACATTCACTGTTCGCCATTTGGTTCACACCACGACATACTTTTCCAGCCTCTTACTTCTTCTCTCCTTCTATGGTTGGGACTGTGAGAAAACCAGAACAGTCAAAGTGTTAAAGCCCACACTGGAGGCTTTAAAAAATGAAAACAGTCAGGATATCCCCTCCGCCCTCACCTCGGACATCCAGCTTGCATTCCACCACATCTTCGCCCAGGTCGTTGACAGCCATGCAGGAGTATTTCCCTCCGTCAAAGGGGCTTGGCTTACGAATGTTTAGGGTCAGCACTCCCTGGTTGTTTTGCATCAAGTACTTTGGATCCTCTCCAATTATCATCTTGTTTTTCATCCAGATAATCTTAGGCTGGGAAAAAAAGAAGACAAAAATATAATTAATTTACATCCGATAAAATATTTAGTTTGATGTGCTTTACATTTTCTGCTAATAGCTCCCAGTCGTGAGCTTTAATCGTCTCGTGACTGTCATTGTCCATCTATACTTAATGCGTGTTTACCCTGGGAAAGCCTTTGACAGCGCAGCTGATGGCAGTGCTGTAACCGGCCACCACAGATCTGTCCACCAGTGGCTGAGTAAACTTAGGCACACAGGCCATGTCCTTCTCCTTGTAGGGAACTTGTTTGCCCGTCATGCCTGTGGAGAAGGTTGAGACAGCAGGCAAACGTCATTTAAGATTCCACATGGCACTCGACATTAGAGGGCATAAATTGTGGCTGTCACACCTGTTTTGGTAATGGCAGCTGTGTTCTTGCTTTGAGATGCATCGTCACTCAGGCCGCACAGGTTTTGACTGTAAACACGGAACACGTACTCGTTGCCGATGATCAGGTCAGAAACTGTGCAGTGTGGTCGTCTGTTGTGCTCGTAAACGGTGAACCACTCCTGGAAGGATACATGACCTTCAAATGAATCTAAATCTTAAATAACTGTCTTGAAATTCAAAGTAAATGTATAATAATTACACACAAATGTGGCTCAAATAAAGTACACCAGCCTAAGCATGTTGACATGTTCCTGGTGAGGTGATCTCCGTTTTAGATCTCCGCACCTTCGTCTCTCACCTTAGTCTTCAAGTCTGCTTTCTGAATGGTGTATCCTGTAATCTCAGAGTTGCCATCATCGGTGGGGCTCTCCCATTCCAGTGCCGCGTTGAAGCCCCACACGTCTGTCACCCTCACTTTTCGAGGAGGTCCAGGCTTTTCTGGATGGAGTTTACGTTTTCTTAATATCTCTCACCCCGAGTCAGTCAGAACAGCCTCAGACGCTCTCAGTCATATCTTACCGATAATCCGGATTTCAATGGTGGCTCTGTCCTCCATGTTCTCAATCTGTAGCACCAGCTCATACTTGCCGGAGTGCTCTCTCTCTGCCGAGCGGATGAAGAGGATGCTGTCTACGTTGGAGTTACGTATGTTGATCGTCTTGGTGTCGATGGGTTGACCGTCCTTGTACCAGGTTGCAACAGGACGTGGCTTCCCCTTTCAGAAACAAAATGATCCATCCTTTTATGAATTATATCCTCCTGATAACCCGTTGATTATATAACATTATATAATCATTATCATCATCAATCAAATATCGTAATCAGCAATATTTCCCAGTTGTTTGCATTCTCTTTTTCTGCTAGGAAACTTTCCTCAGAGTTTTCATTCCATATTAAGATGACAGCATCATGCAGGGGCTTGAACCTTCACATGGTGGTTTACACTATCTATCTTTGGTAGATTCTGGTGTGTGAAGGCTAAAAAAATGCTCTACACTTCACAAACACTGCAGCAACCTCCTCTAAGTGGCACACATCTCTATGTATTCTAAACTCTGACCTCACCATCTGACTGTTGCAGCAGACATGGAGACTCATTAGACCACACAATGTTTTTTCCGGTTTTCTGTTTGAGTTTGATGAACCTCTGTAGACTCAAGCCTCAGTTTTCTGAGAGAAATTACATCAGCTGCCGTTGGTCTGTGTCTCATCTCAGCCTATGACCTCTGCTTTCCACTCTAGATATTTTTCACATTTCCGTACTATTTCCTGTATAGACATGAGCAATTTCTCAGACCATTTTGTTCATTGTCCTTCATTCATCTTCCTTCATCATTCTGAGACTCAGTTGAGCATCAGGAATTCCTTTGACCGTGTAAACTACATGCCTTTCTTCTTTGAGAAAGCGTGTGATTAGCTGATTAGGTACATGACAGAGGGAGAATCTTTGGTGTTCTGACCTGGAAGGGGATGGTCAGGTTAATCTTCTCTCCTACTCTCCTGATGTACTTTGTTCTCAGCTCACGTGGGAGGCGGATCTTTGGATATTCTAAAGTAGAAGGCAGCAGCTTGTTTAAATACAGTCACTCGGAACTTCACTGTCCATCAACCGTAAAAACACTTCAACAATCTTCAACAAGCAGTCCATGCAAAATGAACATGTTCTTGGACTTGGGTCTGAATCAGACTCACCCATGATCTCACGGATGGTGACAGGTTGTGACATCAAGGCAGGAGGGCTGCGTCCTGCGATGTTTACAGCCACTACCCTGAAGTTGATCTTCTCTCCCACGGGCAAGCCACGTACTACGTACCCCTGCCTCTCGCAAAGGTCCTTGTTTGCCACCACCCACTCAGTGTCTAGAATCATGTATTAAATGCAATAAATCACTATGATTTGAGCCTTAATTACCATGTTTTACATCTGTTCTTGTGATACACTTTGCTGAGATTATATTACGGCTGGATTTTTCGTTCTGGATTTAAATCACATTTTCAAAAGGAAATCCAACCACGTGCCTTGTGTTCTTGATAACTCAAATAGAGTGGTGGCAATGTAACTAAAAGGGTCGCTCCTCTCACCTCCTTCCTTGCAGTATTCAATGATATAACCATCCAGGCCTCCAGCTCCGACCTTCTCTGGAGTGAGCCATTTCAGGCTGCATGTGCTGTCTGTCACATCGTGCACTGTCAGGCGCATTGGTTCACTTGTCGGGGCTGAGGGTGACAGAGAGAGACACTTAAAAGAAACGCAGGACGACCGAAGTTCAGCCGGAGAGCGTGGAAGCGGCCGGGATTCCCACCAATAGGCATGAAGGGTTTGGAGCTGAGACTGGGCTGAGACATGCCAATGCTGTTGACAGCAAACACCCTCATCTCATAGAGGACGCCTTCAATCATCCTCTTGGCCTCATATGTGGTTGATTCGTACACATCAAAGTTGAGCTTAGTCCATCTGGAGGAGCCTTTCTTCTTCCTCTCCATGAGATAACCTAATGAAATAAACATGGAAACATGTGAGCAGAAGGATATCAACACAGGCATCACACAAAAAAAGCAAATAAAAGTAAATAAAAATCCATCTTTTACCTTTGAGTTTTGCCCCACCATCAAACTTGGGAGCGTCCCACACAATGGTGGCAGTGTCCTCTCCGACAGATGTGCATTTGACGTGCTCGGGGGGGTCAGGCACGTCTGAAGAGAAAAAAAAAAGATGATTAAAGTGCAAGTGCTGATGATAACATACAAAAACATTCTCACTCACCCACAATCTTCACAAAGAGCACAGCCTTGTCCTCTCCAGCGGGGTTGGTGACAACAATGGTGTAATTGCCCTCATCTTCTCTTTCGGCCCCTTCAATGATGAAGCAGCTCAGGTCTTTCTTTGTCTCCACCCTCACGCGACCTTCGCTGTTGGTGATAGCCTGAAAACAGGAAATTGTAGCATCTATAGTAAGTTGTATGGGTTGACAGCAACATATTGCAACCTTTGCCAGTAGCCTAGTTAGGTATTCTGGTGAACTAATGGGGAGGGGGCTACTGGGCGGAGAGGCTATACTGTTGTGATCCCACATTAACAGAGTAAGCCACATTTGGTAAGCTGGATACAAGCTGTCAGATTCTTACTTGATCCCCTTTGGACCAGACAACCGTGGGCGCTGGCTCTCCTGTGATTTCCACATCAAGACGCAGTTTGTTGCCCGCCACCACAATGATGGTGTTTTGTGACACCATGTTTCCAGTGGTGTCCAGGTGGATTTTGGGAGGATCTAGCGAAAGTATAACAGAAAATTATATATTGTAACCAGTTGATACACATTATTATTATGATTATCATTTTTTTGCCAAGATTACTCACCTTGTCTCGGCACATAGTCAATCTTAATTTCTGTTGTAGGAAAAACAGAAGGAACAAGTTAATAAAGAATCTTTACTTTATTGTTCCTTTTTAAATTATTTTCTCTTCCTCACCAAGGAAGTTGAGTTTGGCTGAAAGTGACAGAGCGTATCCATCAGGGACAAACGTGTAGTCTCCGGCATCCTCCGGCTTCACGTCTTCAATAATCAGTCGATGAAACCTAAAATAAATCACAGAGAAGGGGTTATGTAAATAGACCTTGTGAGCAGAAGGCACCAGTTATGCACACTCCTGCCAAAGACTGCACCTTCCAACATGAGTCATTTTGATGCGCTCGTTGGGCAGCACCTCCACTCCATCTTTGAACCACTTTCCGGTGACCTTGTCATCAGACACCTCACATTTGAACAACGCTTGTTCTGTTGCCTTGACTGTCAGGTCAGCAATGTCCTGCAGCACCTCCAGCTGTTTCTCTGAATAGAACATTTGGAAAGCACAAGAAAACAGCTTGGATTTAATGAGATGAAACCTAAAAAGAGAATAAAAATCAGAGGAACATATTCTGGTGGCACCTTCTACTTCCAGCTCTCCTTTCGTGTGCCCTCCATTTGTCCAGCAATGGTACATTCCAATGTCATCCAGAGTGGCCTCCTGGATGATCAATGTGTGTTTCTTCCCGTCTTTCTTGAAGCGATACTTTGAGGAGTCTTTATCTTTGTGAAGTTCTATATCCTCAAAGAACCTGTGAAAAGAGATAGACTGAGCATGCTTGAGACATGTCAGCACTACATGAACACAACACAGTAAGTGTGTTACTGACTCTGATCATTTACTGTGGGTCAAAGACAGCAGAGAAGCAGGAGGCACCTCAGCATATAACCATCAACTCAACTGATCGAAATGATAAATGCCACCCAGCTTTGTAAAAACACCTTCAGACAGGGCATTAAAATTCATTGCAGATACAGACGTTACCATTTGAATGACCAAAAGAAGCTAATATGATGATCAATCACTTTCCGGCTTTGATTATTGTAGTTTTTGCATTCACTTTATTTTCATAGAAATTTGAGCATTTGTGGGTGGAAAAATGAAGAAAAATCTAAATGCAGTGATTTTCTCACCCATTCTCTCATATCCAAGTGTTTTTGTATGTATGAAGGTGTTTTTTTGATGATGAAATGACATTTAGAAGTCAGGTCTGAACTTTATTTATGCTGAACATACTGACCACATGACATGGGCACCCTCCTCAGACACCTCCACCTCAAACTCAACCCTCTCTCCAACCACCACGTGGTAGTCATCCATCAGCTTGGTGATGGTCACAGGGGGCTCTGTATGTACAAAGAGTTTCACAATCTTTAGGTGTAGCAGGAATCGGGATTTTTCAACTCTGGAAAGACGATGCACCTTTGACAAAGATCTCGGTGAAACACTTATCATCGCCAACCACGCACTCATAAGCAGCATCATCAGCCAGGCTGGCCTTGTTAATGGTGAGGGTTCTGATATTTCCATTGGCCTCCATAACGTACCTTTAGAAATGACAGGTGGAAGGTTCAATAGAGCAGTCATTAGTCAAGTTCTTTTTTTAAGGATTCAACGGTTTCCCAAAGGGGGAGTTACAAGTCCTGCGGTGCACTAGTTTATTTGAATTGATGTTTATACTCATACCCCCCCCCATTTTTAAAAAAAATTGGTTTCAGTTTTCACCCGAGTCACTAGTCAGTTTTTTCCCTCACGCTCAGATTTAGTTTTGAGGTGTTCATCCTCTGGGATCTCTCTGCATTGGTTTACACGGGGTATAAGGTGTCTTCACAGGAACCCCTGTTACTTCGTAAGGATTCCTCATGACTGGCTAAATATAATCATTGATGATGGAAGCATCGTTTCAGAGTATGACTCTGACACAGAGATCAGTTTAAACAAGATATTTATAGAAGATTTGCCAGAATCCATCTAAGCATGATGCTTTAAATGATATTGATGTAGTTTGTATGACCTCAGAACACAACAAATGTAAATGATGGGACAACATGGCGTGTGTGTGTGTGTAGGTGTGTGCCCCCGTGTGTGTGTGCACGCATGCTTGTGTGCATGCGTGCAAGTGTTTTTTCACATACTTGGCTGATGCTTTGATCTCTTGTCCATTCTTCAACCATTTAACCTGGGTGTTAGGATCAACCACTTCACACCTTAGGACTATTTTCTTGCCCTTTTCCACTGAGTAGCAAGAGTCCAGCCTTGTCAGGAAAGCTGTGATAGCAGGTGGAGAGGCCAAACAGAGGAACACATTACCTCACAAAAACATTCCATCCCTGCATCTCTCCCCTGAGATGAAAATCACATTTCTTCTATAATTTGTGTCTTTAATAAGACCTCCCAATTACGTTGTGCTCAAAACATCTCACCCTCGCTGGGCTTGGGCTCGGCCCTCATCTTTTTCAGACGTTTCAGCATGCCCCTCAGGTCGGTGATGCCATACTCAAAGGCAATTTTCTCATACTCGCTTGGATGGGCACTCTTGAGCAGTTCCCACACATCTATTTCTGGTTCTTCCTTTTCAGGCTTCTTTTTCCTGCCAGTCAAAGAGAGGGGAGATCAGGATCCAAATCACATGGAAGTGGAAAAGCAGAACTTTTGGCGGGGGTGGGGGGGGGTATTTTTAAATTGGGAAAAACAGGTGCAATCCAGCTTCTCACTTCTTTGTTGCCTTCAGCAGAGCACTGAAATCCAGGTCTCCCTCATCCTCTCCAGCATCACTGTGCACATGGCAACAGAAATATATGGTATCTATGACCAGGCGTATCACATTTCCTATTGACTAGTGTACATACCAATTACATACCTTTGCTGAAAGCAGACACACATATACACTTGCATGCACTCATTTTCACACTATAAATAGTTCATACATAAGTATTTACCCTGTATTTGCATGTGAGCTCACACAAAAACCTCTGGTGTACTTACGCTCTCTTGAATGCAGACAAAATATCGTGGTGTTCCTCCTGCTGTGCAGCTGTAGTGAGAGAAGTTGCAGAAACCCATGTGAGGTTCGCATCCGACACGCGGTATGTGCAGCAGATCAGAGTCCATTTTCACTCACACTCAACAGAGATCTCAAAGGTGGAGCTGTCACATTTGTCCTTGGATGTCACCTCGCACCTGTAGCCGCCAGCATCACCGGGCACCACTTTGATGATCTTCATTTCATAAGTGTAGATCTGGGGAGAGATGTTGCATTTAGGGGGGTTCTGAAAGGGGGGGGATAATGCGTCTGAAACTAACCTTGGTGTTTCTGTCATACGTTTCTTTAAACTGCATATGCTTCCCAGCCTTGCTGCCAAGATCCATCCACTTCCCCTTCAGCCACTTCATGGTGGGTTTTCTGGTCAGGGTGGTCGAGTCCACCTTTGCTATGAAGGTGACATCGGCCCCTGCCATGCACAAACAAACATACAGCCCCTGTAACACTGTGATAACAGCTTATTGTAGACTGATTATTCTTTGATCGTACAGTGACAAACCTGTAACAGCAACTACATTTTCTGGAGGCTTCTCCACAAAGAGTCCAGTGAGCTCAGTTGGCTCTGAAGTGAAATAAGGAAAGAGGAACATTTAACTTGTTTCTTTGAATTTAAAGTATTTGTTGGTGGAAGAAAAGCACCAAAAAAAAAAAAAAGTTGATGGCAGAGTCAGTGAAGGAACAAAAAAAATGCCCTGGAAAAATTCCACAATTATTTCGGCACAGGTACGAATTATGACACAAAATGAATAAAATATAATAATAATAATGTAGAAAAAAACTGAAAAATGTCTTCAACATTTAAAACAAACATGTTTGGATGCTTCCTGGGTTCTTAAATCGTTCACATCATAAATGAGTAATTTGTTAAAATTATATTTGATTTAGACTGGAAACCAGTTTTATTATTTTACATGTATTCTCATGTATTCTTCGTGAAGCTTTTTAAAAAGTTTTTTCTTTTAAAGATATGCTTCTCTGATGTCTTCTAAAAATAGATTTTGATTGCTGTTAATTGCTGATATTACAGACAATGACAATAGTAATCACTTTGACAACCATGAACACATCAAACCGTACATTTAAATAAAAGGTAAAAAGGATCTGGCTATTTAATCTAATAAGGTTTTAGGGCCAAAATACCTTAACTCTCGATGTAAACAGTCTTTACATCATTAAAAATCTCAGCATGCTTTTTCCCATAAAAATTATACTAATATAATAATATATAATTATAATAATATATAATTTAATTTAACCCAGGCATTACATTTTATGGTTAAAATAAAACATTCTTTTTTCCAAGAAACTCCAATCCAATCAGTAATCAATATTGGATGTTGCATCAGAGTAGAGTCACACAAGGTAGCAGAACAGACTAAACCTGCAAGATTACTATATGAACACAGCACACACAAACAGGGGTGTACACATGGATGGAGACCATGATTGTTATTAATCCAAACAGGAAATTGCTGATTAATCTACTTTCCACTGGGCACATTAACCTGATTACTTCCGTTTGGACTGATACTGCAGTGCTACTTATCCCAAATGTGATAAGACGCTTCATCACATGCATCTCATCTGCACAGGTGTGAAATGTTCAGATTTGGTTTTTTTTCTTTCCCTATTTTAAAAATGCACATGCAGAGGGTCCTAAAACAAGTGCCAGTGCAGGTTACCACCAGCGTGCCAAGAGAAGATAACCCAGGTCTCCCGAACACACCGTACCCTGGTGGGCACGGCCTTCAACAGCTGTGGCATGATCAGAACTTGCAACAAAGAAACCCCGCTTTAATAGTCCTGCTGATGCCAGCCTCGGAGGGACTTCCTGCACACTGCACATGCCGTATGCTTTTGTTTTTCTTCTCACAAGCATCTGTGAAAAACGTTTGGATCATTAAATCCAACGGTTTTGTTTCATTTGGTAGATTTTTTCAAGTCCCCCTATGAAGCCTTCAACATTTCAAATCTCTCCATTCTAATATCGCTTTGATTCATAAAAATGACAAATTGTTCCTCCTATCAGCCAGCTCCAGAATATTGTAATATTGATTCGGTGTAAGAAGATAATCATAAGTCCACCTTTAGGTAATGATATAGTACTGATGAAGAGATAAGATGAGTCCCTTTTCCCTATTGTGCCTCTGTTGTATCATGTGCTCATGATGCTGCTGCTACAGTGATGAGGATTCAATGAGGAGAATGATGAGATGCAGACTCTGATAGGAGCTGATAGCATCACGGGGCCCATTTCCGGGAGAATTTATGGAAATAACATCCTGTACTAACCTGAACATGATGATCTCACCAGGTTTGCTCTCCTGGGTCATGCAGACTTTATGGCTGAGTTTCAGCTCTGCTGGCAACTACCTCAAGATAGCAACATGATGATGATGGCACAAGTCAGCCATTCTGCCAGAATCGGCGTCTCCAACCACTGGCCAAATTACCTGAAAAGGAAGTTGCCTCTGGGGCATTCGGATTTAGTCTGTAATAAAGTCACCATAGAAACCCATATTCCTTTACATGTGACCTTGCAAGTATATCAGTTTGTAGCACCCTGTGGGCTGAAGTAAAGGTCATATATGCTTATAAAGATCATTATAGTGCTTAATGTGGGTGAAATCTAAACTAAAAGCCATTTGAGAGACTCTGCTAAACTGAGCTAATGATGTGGCTCACAATTCCCAGAATTATATTTGCTCAATTATTTTGGCACAGTCTCGATTTTAATTAGGCATTTGTGTCCGGATCCTATAAACCTGTGGATAATGATAATCTTAACTCTGCCTCTGGCAGCTCTGTTTAAGCGACTGACGAGTGTGTAACTTGATAGCAAGGCTACAGTTCCAGGTCAGGGCTTTGTCAACTCTAAACTGCGCTGCCATCAACCGGCTCCTTTGCCAAAGAGCTTGGCTGGATTTTTGATAGCAATAAACTAAGTCATATAAGTTTACGTACACGTCTGCGGTGCAGACAGCACAGACGTCTGATATATTGACTAGTACCTCTTAAGTTTCACTTGTAAAACTCTTGAACTGTTGGACTTCATTTAAAAGAGGTGTCACATGAAAGCATCGACAGCTGCCATTGTTCTGCTGCCATGTTGCCGCCATGGGCAGAGGCAAAGGCAAAGGCCACAGATGACTTCATTCAGGTAACAAATCACGGGAAGACCAACGGCAGTGTGTCAGATGGCCGTCTGCCATGATCATTGGATGGTTGACGTGAGAGACGTGGCAGGTGAAGGAGACAACAATAGCATCAAGAGTAAACTACACAGGAGTCCATTTAAGATGCTTTGTAAGATACCGTGTCACTTATTCTGAGCTTAGAGGCTATTAAAAGGTGCAACTTTATATGTTTCTTGGTGGCAAACTAGGATTTTGGTTTCAGCCTGACCAACTAGTTTAAGAGCTATGGGTTAAAGTTGTGTGGAGTGACCCATAGTTACGGTATCAGAATATGTAACACTGCAGCAGGATTTTTAAAAAAAACAGTCCAAATAGGGAAATTTCAGTCCAAATTGAAGTAATCCATATAACAGATACATGTACTGTATTAAACTAGATCTGGGTTGACTCATTATATTAAGTGAAAACTTGACTGAAACAGTAAAAACACTCAAATCAAACTTTGGGAAGAGGGAAACCGCTGACAGAGACATCCATGTATGCATAGCTCTTTTCTTACCATCCCCATCACTTCCTGAACCTGTTAGACAAGGAAGCAAACTCAGCTGAAAAAAAAGCAGCTCAGAAGCAAATGTTGGCACGGGAATCAAGAAAGTTGCAGAACAGCAATACACAACACAAAGACACAAAAGCACACAGATGCAACACGGACACAAGTACACAAGCTCCAAGCCGCATTACAGGTGAGATGGAAATCAGGAATTCTGTCGAGTTAATACATACACAGCATTTTCTTAATAAAGAAATAAATAAAAAGAACAACACTTAAACCAGCTCACATTCACCAAAAGGTAAATTTCAATAAAAGCAGGTATATTGTCTTTTTTTTTTTAACCTTCTGGTGCATGTGAGTTTGCAATGCTGCACAAATACTGCAGAGTTCACTTGAAAGTCACGATCAAATCAAACATTGGTTCATTTTACACAATACATCAGCATTCACCAGTTGAACCACAAGCACATTTACATTTGCTTTTTCCTCATGTCAATCAAAGATATAAACTATCAATCTGTGTAATTTTGAGCTAAACAAAAATACATCATAAAATATTATGTAGGTCAACTCAGACGACCCTGGAACATTTAGTCATGCTGGAACTGACACACGTTGTGGTGCATGTATACACACACATGTGAATACATCCAATGTATTAACCAGAGAGACATTTCAGTGCTGAGGGTTCCACCTTACCTCCGTCTGCTGGGAAATCATCTAAAGAAAACGGATGAAAATCACCTTAAGTCCTTTTACGCTGCATCAAGTCATAAATGAGGGAGCTGAGGAATGAGCTCACAGAGACCCTGAACCACCCCCCCTGCCTCCTGCAGATCGGTGAGGAAATATGCAGCATTCATTCAAAAAGTCACCGAGACACTGACACAGGCTGAACTCCAGTGGGTGAGATAACACATGACGGGTAAATAGACCATACGGCAGCGAAACATCTCAAACTGTCAACAACAATCCCTCAAAACACAATCAAATGTACAGGAAGTGTAGATAGGGCCACACAGAGACCCACTCCAGCCTGCAGGAGAGTGCACACGCATGTTTCTGGGGACAGTAGGAGGGGATGCATGCATGCGTTTGTGTATTTGCATGTCAGTGGTGGTGGAAAAATGTTAAAATCAAGATTGAATTTAGGAATGTGTGTGTGTGTGTGTGTGTGTGTGTGTGTGTGTGTGTGTGTGTGTGTGTGTGTGTGTGTGTGTGTGTGTGTTTTGTTCTTTGAACAGGCTAGTCGACTAGAACCTAGAAGCATAGATAACGTTTCAGGAAAGCTGTGAGGCCGTCACGTGCTTGAGTCGATACCATCAGGCCCTCCTGCGCTGCCTCTTGCTCATGTCTTCAGAGACTTTGATGGTGAATAAATTAAACTTGCTAAACCTGCTGGTGTTTTGTCTGCCCGACTGTCTCAGCCACCCACAAACATAAACCAGGATGCACGAACCCAGAAACAGGCTGCAGAAATTGCGTCCCATGCCTGCGGTGAAACGTACAGATGTGCATCGAAAATGCAGGCTCAGACAGTTGACATCCAACAACATCCAAACAGACACGGGGATTATTTTCCCACAGAGAGGAAGTTCATGCTACCTAACACTGAATGCCCCAGTTGTCACCATCAAAAATAAATCAATAAGCAAATAAAAACATCAGATGACATCGTTCTGCATGACACCCGCTAACGACTGACACCCATATTTCAGATGAAATATGTGACACATGCTGTAATTACAGAATGCAGATGAATCCAAACAGAATAATATTTGCATTGTCCCTGTTTAATATGTGATCACAGGCTGGCAAAGACCCATCGCTGTGCGGTACAGAAGGAAATTACTCGCGTATCCTCACATAAAACGAACTGTTGGGGTGCGTTTTTAATTAAGTTAAAGTCACTCCGCGTCACATATTAACAGGACGTGAATGCATCAAAGTCAAGAGACTGGGGGCAAGAAAAAGCAAATAGTCCCTCACCGACTTCAGCTGGCTCCTCTGGGGCTAAAATTAGCAGAATTGTGTTAGATATGGCAATGAAAAATAACACCGTGGTAGCCCCACTGGAAAACATTTATTTGACACACTCCAACAGCTGAGCTAACAGACTTCATCGCTCTAACGTCCCGGCCGGTCCTGTGCGAGCGCGGTGAAATGAAATAAAACAGATTGTCTGTTCGGCCCTTTTGTCACATATTTGAGGACACTGGGAATCTGATAGTGTGAATTCCTAGACAGAGTGGGCTCAGGCGGCAGGGGTGCGAGCCTGGGTTTTCCTGACACAGGCTGTTGACATGATATGTGAGCAAAAGTGAAAATGTGAGAGCTATAATCACATCTCTGTGTGATAATGCAACACACAAAAGGTCCTAAAAGGTCAAAAGCGGCAGACTTACCTCCCCCCTCTGGTTTAGCTGTGAATTAGAAACAATAAAAAAGTATTAGAAACCTCCTGGACTGCATTATTCTGACTTTCACAAATCAAATGGTCCCAGTCTCTGGACTCTGGACTCCCCGGATGTCAGAAATGATTTTTACATATGAGGATTGTGTTGACCTGCATTTTTGCTTGTTTATTCACAGCTGCTTTGGGACAATTAACAGGATGTTTGCCTGAGACTGTCAGGGTATTTAATGGTGACGCAAGTAGTCATGGCCCATAAATCTAAAATACTACTGGGTAAGAGGATATGTTTTAGGAAACAGCCACCTTTATCTTAAGCCGTGCAGCCTGGGGTACAAATCTGATACTGCTAAAGCGCCAGCGGATGCCAGACAGCCAATTTACTGGTGGCGAGAAGAGCTGTGGGCGCGATTGTTGAGGTCGAAATCTGCTTAAAAGAAATTCTCCACTCAAACAGGGGCAGAAAATATACCCTTCCTCCTCAAGTGTCTCTCCAGGGTGACTTAGAAAAGGCCAGGGTTGGTGTCTTATGACCTTTCTGAAGGCGTGCCACGTTCTCATCAGCTGAACACAGTGGCTTTGAATAGTTGCACCAGCTTGACCCCTGGCTGCTTGACTGCCGGCTCTGCCATTAACTTCTCGGTGGAATAGGTGGAATTACATTGGATTATTTTTTTACTCTTGTCAAATTAGTGTCGCATTCGACAGTGTGGACCGACGGGCCTACGCAGGTGGTGTTGCGTAACGCTACCACTTGATGCGGCCACTATATTTGATCCGCATGGTTTAACTGAGAAACAAGTCAGCACAAAAACAAACACCTGCAAAAAAAAACAAGAAACAAATGCTGCAGCCTCTAAGAATTTAATGTAGACAATTACATGCGTTCTGTTTCACTTCCGTGTTCAGAAATCACTTCTGTGTGACAGTTTTCACCATTTACATTTGTCTTCCCAGCTGTGGGTAAAGATAATTTTGCTTTTAATGTCATTTTGGCTGGTCCTGGGTCTGTTTGGGGGTTCAGACTGGGATTTAGGGTCAGAGGTGCCCTTTCATTGTGAGGGTTGGGGTCAGGGTAGAGTTCTCACAGGGATAGAACTACTAACAGAGCAGGTGCGTGTGTGAACATGTGTGTCAGATGAACTCTTTTGCCTCTTTTTTACTATTGCTCTCCTGACTGCAAATAACCCCTCACCTTACACACACACACACACATACACACACACGCGCACACAAATTCAGGAATAAGTGCCTGGCTGGCTGACCATGAGGAAAAATTGTTGATGTAAAGAGAAGGATAACACGGTGAATGATTCCCCTTAACTGGTGGGGGGTTAAATCTGATCTGCCGGGGTGTATCTTCTCTGTGGACTTATGAGGAATTGAACAAGGTGGGGGGATATTTATGGCTCCTAGTTGAGGGGACGATCTGGCAGCTCAGTGAGACAGAGTCTCAGCTAACAACTGTGAGAAAAGAATTGCAGTTGCCCTGTTTGTGGGGGTCACATATGGCCTTTTGGCCCAGGCCAAAAAAGAAACACCCCCATGAGCAATTTGCATCTGCAGCCGTCACATTAATGGCAGTCGTTAAAGTCAAAAATAACAACCAGCCAATGAACAGAGGAATCGAATAATGTCAGAGGCGTGTGCTGATGAGGAGGTTGCAGGAATTCGATTTCATCGTCGGCAAAAGCCGGGAGCAGATGATTTCTCTTCTTTGTCTGTCCTGCTGTCAGACTGAAGGACAGCAGCCAGCTGACGTCAAAAGGCTGCACAAGTTTACCATAAGTGGCCCGCAGCCCCCGTTCTGGCCCATCACATACGTGACTCAGAGCAAGCAGAGCGTTGCTTAGTCTCGGGATGACATCACGGCCTCACAACAGAGGTGGAGGCTGCAGCGGAGAAGAAAGGACTGCGTTCTGAAAGCCTGCCCCTTTGTGCTGCGGTCACCTGTGACGGGCTGGCGGAGCGGGGCCGCGCGTCTGCAGGCGCAGCGGGATGCTGCGGGTGCCTCTGAGCGGATGTCAGTGGTGGTCCGCTGACCCCGTTGACTATCAATGGCTTTAGTCAGATGGATATCAGCAGTCCAATCGGCCTTTTAAAGACTTCACTTTCATTTTTGGGAGACATATTTAAGCATTTGCTCAGTTTCTGTTGAGCTGCGGTTGTCTCCGGTGGTGTCCTTGTCAACACTCATTTCATCTTTTAGGCTTTTCTCGTCATCATTCTACTCAACTAAAAGTTGCATGCAAGCACTAGACCCTCCTCCAGAGTGTTTAAAATTACACCTTCAACTATACATTGTTGTTTTATTTCTTTTTTTACTGTGCCATCATCATTATATCTGCAGTGCATAAGTTACATTAGCAATATATGAGCAGGTCTCCAGACTGATTACACTGAATTATGCTTTCATAGAAAGTATCTGCATACCTTTAGGGACCGGCTCAGGCATGGTTATTCCTGTGTCTTCTCTTTGCTGCGGGAAGACTGAGGGCTGATGCTGCTTATTCCTTTTATTTCTCCCCTCTCTGTTATTCAAAGCTCTCCTGGCACTCGAGTCACCCACACCCCCGAGTGAGCGAGGACCGCAGGAGACACTGACGACACCCTTAAGGAGTTTAAAGCAGAGAGGCACTCAGAGCAAAGAGTGTGACAACTGGGGGAGATGGGAGGGAAGGGTGCTGCCGGTAAAAGGGCTCCGACATAGTTACGACGTGATTGATGGACTGGCTGAACTTGTTGCGCTCCAATGAAAAGCAACATGAAAGGAAAGCGGCAACAAGTGAGCTTTATTTCTGGGATGGCAGGATCAGCCTGGAGATGGAGGTATATCGTGAAGGGGTCAGGACATCACGTTTGGTGGGCTCAGTAACTCTGGGGACGTTTGATAACTATGACTGCACTTTTAATTAAAAACATATTGAATTTGTCTGTGCCAAAGGGGGAGGGTTTCATTTGTGGTGTTTTAGTGCTTTTTTTATCAATACCTGCGTGCTTTTAAGTGAAGCTACTAGCCTGAATAATCTCACATGCAGGAAGATTGGAAACAGACATTTATAAAAACGGTGACTGGAAGTCAGACCAGCTGAATGTGACTGTTTCTACTTGATTTCTGGATGGTTTAATTTTGTAATGCAACAAATAAAAAGTTCACAAAGAGTCAAACAAACTGATTTTTGTTGGATAATATGGTCGACTCCAGTTTCTGATCTTCTGGGAGCTGTTATATTTATTCTAAATATAAAAATGCCAGGGCATAATTGGGGCCTGGTTAAAGGTCGCGTGCTGTGCCACAAAAGCAGTCGAGGGCTGTCATCGTCCAGGGAGAGTTCACATTTACTACAGCACCCCCCACACAGCTGCGTCTGCCCCCCAGTTTGCATGCGCGGTTCAAGACTCCGCTCTGTCTTCATCACCTGTTGACAACTCCTTCCTCCTTAGCCGAAACGCGCAGGCATCAGCAGAGCGGGGGACGGCGGTGTGTGTCTGCAGGAGAGATGTGTCTGCAGGGACCACCGCAGGCTGACCCGTTGTATTCATTTAAGGTAAACATGGGCAAAACAACAGCAGAAGCAGCTGATGAATGGCTTCACCGGTTCACGGTCTCCCAGCTGCACTATTATAATCCATAAAGTTAATATTGCAACAGGCTGCAGCAGTCCAGCAGTTACTTTGCCAGCGCTGTTTAAATGCTTTCATTTAACCTTTAACATGTAGTGATTTTAAAGAAAACACGTCACAAAGTCTAATCTTCATTTTAGCAAAGACAAATGGACGATTTAATGCCAAATTAATGTCCTGGAGAAGAATACGAGCTGATCCTGACTTTAAAAATCCTTTGCAACATCTTACCTCCTGTTTCGTGTATAAATATAAATGTGTTTGTGAGCTCGTGCACACGAAAACACCTCCCTCCTAATTAACTTCTGTAGTGTGATTAAAATCGAGAGGAACATTTTCAGTACTTTTCCATTTCGATGTGTGTTCAAGGCCTGCGGCAAAATGAAAAAGATGAGAGAGGAGGATGTCAGAGGTGGTATATCTATGTAGTATGTATACTGTATTCTGACCTCGCGTAATTGCTTCTCATGAGGCTATCTTTGAAATTTTTCAGATTTTTTTTTTTTAATCCAATAGTCCGACATTTGCTTTACCACAGATATAATAGCAATCAAGATTTTCTACATGAACTTTATGGTCTCCGTACTATGAATTCTTTCATTATTTGGTAGAAACTTGGCAGACCCCTCCTGTGTTTGCAGAATGGACAATGTGCTTGGTGCCAAGGTGCAATATATTTCAGTAGCGTGCAGCCCTCTCTATAATCTGATAAGGGAATTGAATTGGAGAGCAACTATAAATATCTGGAAACTTTAACTGAGGGCAAACTTCAGAAGCTCTCACTGAGATCATTTGCAGGCAAGTGCGGCATTTATTTTTCACAAAAAAAAAATGTGGGATTTTACTTCCACTAAATTTATGACCTTGACAGCATTTTACAGCTTTCGGTTGTGAGTGAGCGCGACTGGAATCTTCCTCCTCACTTACTGGATAACTCGTCCTCTCTGGTGAGTCCATGTACTCCTGTAGTTAAATGTCTCGAGTTTTGTTTGATGTTAAGGTTAGGGTTAAAAAAAAAAAAAAAAAAAAAAGCAACATTTTTTAAATTTGTCTAGCACAATCATTTATTGCACTCTGCTGGCCAGTGCGGAGATCATGGCACAGAAAAATGAAAAACTGATTTTCTTTCCCGAAATTCACGTGTTAACAAATTTAACTGAAATTGATTGTATAATGTTGAGTAAATTCTAAAACTATTCCATAATTACAGCTCACATATTATGTAAATGTCAAAATAGATTTATGGTGTTGTACTACCACCTTGTGGAAAAAATCGGAACTTCACAACACTTAATCTCTGAGACCGAAAAATGTTCAAGTGCAGTATTCGCCCGAACACTGCGACAATCAGGATGAGTGAGGCGGCACTCAAAGAATCCATCCATCCTCATCATGCTGGAGAACAAGCAGTCTGCTTCCTGGTGCTACTGGCAATACTGCAGCACCAATGTGCACGAAAGCTTTTTAATTATTTAAAGAAAACTCTGGTTTCCATTGTCATTGGTTTGTTTAGTGTTTATTTAAATAAATAAAAAATAAAGCTATATATATATATATTGAACAGCTTTGTCCTCTATTTTGTTTTTTCTGGATATGTACATTGTCATCGTCGCTTCACCAGCAAGAAAATTTGTACCCCACAACATAAATTAGCTTCGTGACACAAAAAGTTTCACCAACCAAACTAAAAACACTTGTTAAAAGAGTATTTAAAAAAAATGTGTGTGTGGAGGGAGGGTTGGAGGAGCGTCTTTGGGCCTGTGAGGAGACAGAGACAGTCTTCCAGATCTCTTCCAGACCTCGTAGAATGGATCGCCATGGTCTGGGTCGGCCCCGCACACCGAGTCTTTCCCTCCAGAGCCGCGGCACCTTCTCAGCCACCCTGGTGGACTGGATGGCCAGCACAGCCTGTGAGTCCCTCAGCCCTGCAGTGGCCACCAGATGTTTCAGGACCAGGGTCCGGGTTAGGAATTGGCACTGGCTCCGTGAACTAAGAGTCAGAGCATTCCCTTGCCCTGCATTGAAAAAGGCCCCACGATTTTAAAAAAGCCTTGATAAAAAGGAGGTAACTCCTTCAATTTGAGAAACTTTGGATCAGTTAAACATGTTGCATTACCCGGTCCAGGTCGCTGAGCCGTCTGAGGATGCAACCAGGCCACATCTCTCCACGTCAGATGAACTGTAACCTGGAGGTGGATGGGGTCCTGTCCCCCCTCCTCTCTGTTAAAACAGCACCCCCCTGTGGGACCCAAAGTAAGCCATCCAAGAAGAAATGGACTATGTTTGCCTGGATGTGTGGACGTGTGCCTGAGGGAGGATCCAGGGAAGTCAGCCACAGCATCCAGGCCACGACGTTAGTTTATCTCTGGACAACGTTTGAGGGAGTGGCCATTTCCATTCATTGATTTAACCCCTATTTGCTCTATGTCATGAAGTTTGTTAACTAACACATTGACATCTTTTGGTCTCTTTATCAATATGACACCGTCTGTGTAAGGAGACAAAATTATTTTTTTCACAAAAAGCCAGCATCCAGGTCAGGGCCAAAAGATAGAAGAAAAGCTCACAGGATTGGAGATGACGCCAACTTGTGTTTAGAGTCTCCAGAATGTTACTGAGAAGGGAAAGACAAGAGACACTCTTGAGAGAAGATGGAGGAGGGACTCTCCAGAGAGCAGCTGGAGAAAGACTATCCTGTCAGCATTCAGAGGACAGATGCTACTGAGAACAGAGAGACGAGAGACTGTCCTGGAAGCAGCAGGAGGAAGGACAGTCCTGAAAACAGTTGGTGGGGAGTAGGTGCAGAGGAATCAACGAGAAGACACTCTTCTGAGAGGAGATGGTGCGGAGATCATACAGAGGACAACAAGACTCTCCAGTGAGGAATTACTGGGAAGAAGAAATAGAGGACAGTAAGAGGACAGAGTCTCCTGAGAGCAGCAGGAGGAGAAAAAAAGTCTCCTGAGAACAGAAGGAGGGAGAAGTCTGTTGGTAGAGACATGCTGTTGAGGACAACAGGAGGAGAGAGGCTGCTGAGAGCAAGTGGGGAATCAACTCTCCTGAACGCTGAAGGAGAGATGATGTTAAAAGCAGCTGGAAGAGAAACAACTGGCAACTGTCCTCCAGTCTGCTTATCTGGACTTTGTTTTCTGAGGTCTGCCCATCTGTCATTAGCTTCTGTGAGTGTGGTTGACATCATGTACAGATGAAACCATACAATCAGAAATATGCTTAAGTGCAGTAAATGCACCAAGTTCTGTTGCCGTCGTGTGAACCAGTGTTTTTGGTCCCGGGTGGCGTTCCCATGGTCAACTGTCCAAAGACGATACAAAGATCAGACCTTCTGACAACATTCCTGACTGACGAGCAGAAGCAGCTGGAGGCCTCAGACGCTCTGCAGGATCTAACCAGCAGCATGGAGGAGCCCCAATGTGAGTGTCTTTCACTTATCTACCTATAGGAGGCTTCAACAGCCACACAGCAGTCAACACACACAACAGTTAGAGAAGTCACAAGTGCTGCAACCAAGGTGACGTTTGGACCACGATGTGCAAACACTTCAACATGTCAAATAAACACCAGCAGCTTCAGCACACAAACACCATTGATAGATTAGAACGGAGCACTTTTACTCCAGTCCTTCATGTTTCTTCTGTTGTGCCGTTTATCGCTGCTGATATTGTCGTTGTTTTGCTGCAGCTCTGATGTGGATGTTCTTAGACATTCTTTGGGAGGAGGACATAATCAGTGAACCCAGTTGATTCAAATGGGAACAACAGAGTAACGACAGTGGCCTCAGATTCTTCACAACGATCCGAGCAGCCATGGAAGATGAACTTTGAACTGGTCAATGATCTTGTCTGGACCCTTGACAGCACCAAACCCAGTTTAATATTGCTCCCACTATTTGTTCTCTGAAAAATGTGTCCTTTGTTAATAGATTATGTTCTTGTTCACACTAAAGTTCTTGGTTTAATTCAGCGTTGTCTGACTGAGTATTCTTTTTTTTTCAACCTGACTGGTTCAGTTTAGCCTCTAAATATTTGTGGGCAACCCCTGTCTCAACCCAAGCACCTTCCTTTACCCACATACCGCAAAGATAACATTGGTCACAAGAAGAACCTTAAATACAACTAGATCAAGGCCTTGAGGGGGAGCTCAGTGAGAAGGACTTTGGTTAGAAGCTGAACTATTGTGCAGGTGGAGAATATGCACTTTTCTTCTGGACCACCGCAGCACTAACGCCAGCCTGTAGGCGAGTGGGATCGGAGGGTTGGTTGGAACGGTGACCCCAGCCTGCTTGTCTCTTTTCTGTGTCATATTAAATAAATAGTCTGTCACCTTTTAAAATAACAACTCCAATGTATTCGAAACTGATCAACAAAGGAAAAGTAAAACAGATGGAAGCCCTGGCAGAAGGGTCTGGGGACTTTGGTTCATGAGTTGTCAGACAAGGTCAGTAAACGCAGACGTTTGCTTCTCTGCGCGTCCGCTTCCACTCCAGTCCAGTGGGGGGCGGTAATTGCACCACTTTCGTTGGTGCCAGCCGCCAATAAACTCAACAGATCAAGAGAAAACGCGAAAATAGTTTTTTTTTTAAGTGATTTTTAAAAATGCGGCTAATTTCCCCCAAAAATATCAGAAAAGCACCAAAAACGGTGAGAATATTGAGTAAAGCGTCACGACGTGTACCTCTTTAGCTCCGCTAGCTCGTCTGCAGTCGGACAGGAGCGGTCTGTTTATTAAACCTAAAGCGCAGCGCTCCAAATAAGAAGTGGACGCGTCTCTGTTGTTAAAGTTTAGGGTCACTTTAGAGACTCTTTTTTTTGTCTTTTTTTTTACAATCAATAATCACGTCAAAATGACGTCGGCAGGTCGTCTTCTGTTCGGTCGTCATGGAAACATGCCGCCGTGTCAGACATTGTCACTGTTTCCTATCACACCATCATATATTTGTATTAAAACAGCCAGTGTTTGATTTTAGATGGAAATACTAAACCCATGCCTGTGTCTGCTTTTAGATTCAAGAAGAGACTCATACAGAGCTCAGTCATGGGGAAACCGGTGGAGAAATGTGACTGAGAAGAGAAAAGAGACACTCTTGAGAGAAGATGGAGGAGAGACTCTCCTGAGATCAGCAGGAAGAAAGACTATCCTGTCAGCAGCCAGAGGACAGATGCTACTGAGAACAGCAGGAGGGAGCAACTGGACAGCAACGGGAGGAGAGACGCTGCTAAATGTATGTGGAGGAGAGCAGCTGGAGAAAGACTATCCTGTCAGCATTCAGAGGACAGATGCTACTGAGAACAGAGAGACGAGAGACTGTCCTGGAAGCAGCAGGAGGAAGGACAGTCCTGAGAACAGTTGGTGGGGAATAGGTGCAGAGGAATCAACGAGAAGACACTCTTCAGAGAGGAGATGGTGTGGAGATCATACAGAGGACAACAAGAAGACAGATTCTCTAGTGAGGAATTGCTGGGAAGAAGAAATAGAGGACAGTAAGAGGACAGAGTCTCCTGAGAGCAGCAGGAGGAGAAACACTCCTGACACCAAAAGAGAAGAATCTCTCCTGAGAGCAGCGAGAAAAAAAGTCTCCTGAGAACAGCGAGAGGGAAAAGTCTCATGAGAGCAGTGGAAGAAAACAGTGTCCCGACAACAGTTGGTGGAGAGAGGCTGTTGGGGAGAAAAGGAGTAGAGAGTCTCCTGAAAGCAGCAGGAGTAAAGACTCTCCTGACAATAGTTGTTGGAGAGATGGTTTAGAGGACAGAAGTAGAAATGACTCTTGAAAGAAGCAGGAAGAGATACATTGTTGAGAGCATTTGGAGGAGAGACTCTTCTGAGATCAGCTGGAGAAAAGAAGTTCCCGTAAACAGATGGAGCACAGACTCTCTGAAAAGCGGCATGAGGATAGAAGGTCATGAGAGAAACTGGAGGAGAGACTCTCCTGTGAGTAGGTGTGAAAGAGAAGATCCTAAGAGCAGCTGGGGGAGAACATCAGAAAAAGCCAGCAGAAGTAAGTAGCTCAAGATAGCTCTATGATTGACTACTGTTGTTTAAACAAACTCTAACATGACTGAAATATTGTACTTCTCACCACATCTCCAGATTTAAAGAACTCTAGAGCAGCCAGTGAGGAGTGCCTTCCCCTCAGTGATGTCAAGGTAAAACCAAATAATATTGCTGTTTTCTAGTGATGTGTCTTTTAAAGTGTAAAAAGTATCTAATTGATAAATATATCGTATAAATTGGTGAAAGTGGGTGAAACTGCAGGAAAAGTATCCCCAAAACAGGCCCTGCTCTGTTGTTAGGTCACAAACACATATCCTTGTATGTCTATTAAGGAGTTTTAACTGTGAATTTTTTTTTCTTCTCTTTAGTCTCAAATGGATGAATATTTCTCACTGATTGGAAGAATAATCAAAAAGGGCAAAACTTCCAAGGGAATTAGTTTTATGCTCCAAGATCTACAGGATCTGAGAAAGGTAAATATTATCTAAGATTAATATTTCATTTATTTGCTTTTTTTTTTAATATATATATTTTTGACCATCTGTGTTCTAATCATGTCAAACGTGTCATCTTCAGAACAACTGGGCCCCTCATTGGAAAGTAGAAAGTCCCAAGAGGATCGGGCAGATCCATGACAAAACCACTGTGGAGCAAAAGAGTGAAAGAGTGTGATGGTCCCAACCACAGTAAGAGGAGGAGCACAAGGCAGGATGAGAGCTCCTGAAAAGACTATGACACCTCAAGGTCCGATTGTCAGGAGCCCAACACAGAAACACAGTGACAGCTCTGTGACAAAGGTGAAGAAGAGTGACCACCAAGTCTCCTCCGGAAATCACAGCCAGACAGCTGAAGTCACAGCTGGACAAACTCCTCCTGGAAAAATGTACAAACCAGCAGGTGACCGAGTGGATACAGGTCAGTTCCTCTCCTGCTCGATGTCTTTACACACATGTAAACGTACCTCACTTCCAGCGGTAACACTTGGATTGTTTCGTTCTTCAAAAGAACCTCGGTGAACAACAGACAGCCTCCAAACAATTTATCCACGCTCTGGTGACATCAGTCTGCCAAAGAGCTGTTGTGTTCTGTGAGTATGAATGACGAATGATGATGAAGAGTGTTTGTGGTTTCAGGTCATCTTCATAAGGTGGACTATAAACAGTCTATTCAAGAGCAGGTCTCTTTAAAAAATACCCGAAGGACCACCGGCAGCTGGAGGTCCTGGATGCTGTAAAGGACCTCATGGTCTCCATGAGACATCCACCAAGTGAGTGTTTATTAGTCTCATGTAACTGTAACTACACAAAAGCTAAAGAATGAAACGTTAGCACTGACATCTTTGATTTGTGCCTCTGCAGATCTTCTGTGGATGTTTTTCGTTGTCCTGCTTGACGCAGACATTGTTGCAGAGGAGCTGCACCAAAAGTCTTCTAAACCTGCCAGCAGATGACGTTGAGAAAATCACCAAGTTCTTTGCTGAACTCCAGGATGACTGGACTATCTAATTGTTGTGATTAATTCCAATGTTCCTCAATCAAATGTATATATATAAAAAGAGAAATGTACGCTTTTAGAAAATGATAAAACTGCTGCAAATCTGTCTGAACTGATGTAATCAGATAATAAAAGTTTTAGTTTTTATCATAGCTGTACAACCAGATAATTGTAATATAAGTAGAAACAAATGTCACAGAAGTTTAGATACCATGTCAAATATAAAACAGGATGAATTACAATAAAATGGTAATAAAAATGACCGAATTAAAATTTTGGTCTAAATAAATCTTCTGTTCTTCTACTTTTTGCTACACCAAGACATCAGTATGGTAATTTAATGAGAACAAAGCTTGAATTTAAGGCTTTATTTTTTTTTTCAAACAATCATATAGTAAAACATGTTTGTATCCTGAAGTGAATATGTATTAAATGATATGGTAACTTTGTGAACAATGTAATGATTTGGTAAAATGTAATCAATTACAATGTGTGTGCGTGTGTTTGTGTATCCCGGGATGGACTGTGAGTGATGATCCAGTCAGGGTGGATTCCTGTCTCTGTGCTGGCTCCTGCACCCCCCGCAGTCATGAACCTGCCACAGCGGATGGACCATTGGGTGGAAAAGACTATTTATTTATTTATTTTCGGAAAACCTCCCAAAAGATTCAGAGGATAGTTTGAATTCTGAGCAAATTCACTCTGACTGATGTAAAACATCAGTTGGCATGACAGCAAGTAATTTTTTTCTATTTTGAATTTATAACAATGACATGGTCTTCAGATTGCACCACCACTTCATTTGTTCATAATGTTGGTAGTTATGTATCACATTTGTTCCATCAGCAGCTCACAACAAAGTAGAGGGGAAATGACAGACCAGGAGGATTTATGCACCGATAGACCCACACATTATTGAACAATAACACTAAATTAAGCTCACATATATCCACCCAAAACTCTTCATTCACTCACATTCCATTTTAACAATAAATATTCTACATGTATATTTTTACAAAAAACTGCCAGATGGATCCAAATCTGAGGAGAGAAATTTCCAAAAACATCATTCTGGATGTAAGAGACTGATGGAACAAATGAGCAACAGTGTGTTAAAAGGTGTGTATGCTGCATGGTCAACAATGTCACAGAGTTCTATTTCATTCTACAACTGTTGTGATGGAGGAGGGGGAGAAACATAGTGGTGTTTATGTATTTTCAAACAATAGCTAATCATGTGGATGTACAATTGCACACGTACGTACTCTTAAATGCTCGACTTCATGGAGGAACAGCCTGAAACTTCTCAAGGTGTTTCAATAGTTTCACTATTTAGATTAGAAAAGCCATTTCGCTGTTTGTTCTGTTTTCTTTTAGTTGAGAAGAGGTGCCGAAAAAGCTAATCCTACCTCTGGCTGCACGCACATGCATGTGTATGTGGGTGTGTGGGCTGAATGCGAGGAATCTGCCCATGCCGTTCTTGGTAAATGTCTGCCCACAGCCTTCCTCATGGTGAACCAGGCCCAGGTGTGTCTGGGTGGAGCTACAGCTGGGCCTACCGGGGTTGGTCAGCCCGCCGGTCCTTCTTTAGAGCTCAACACACGGGCCTCTCTCCCCTCCTTCTGTCCAAGCAGCCTTGTAATGATGTTCTAATGAGTGTGTGACTCAATCTCACCTTTGAGGCATAGGTTTGGGGCAAAAAAAAAAAAAAAAAAAAAAAAAAAAAAAAGGTGAGACAGACTGAAGGTGGCAGGAAATTAAAACAGCAGAGAGTCGTGATGTTAGATGACAGAAAAGAGAAGTAAGATCACTGATGAATTCACACATCAGAACAAATTTTATATATTTTCACAAATCTTAAATATCAAATATTTTCCCCCACCAACTATTTAATATATTTACAAAATCTTTTCTTAATTTCTTCAAAAAGAGAATTTACTTTAAAAATATTTAAAGTTTGAATGTTTGGAGACATGTTCATTTCTATAAAATACCGGTGTACTAGAATACATTTTAAAAAACTATTTTTATGTAATTGATCTATATTTTATAATCCAAATGTATTTTTGATGCTGAACTTGTTTCACTTGCATCAAAAATTGCAACACTGTTTCACCTGAACTTATCTGGTGTGGAGGATGAGATTTTGATGCTACAAGCCGACATTGAGTTGAGGTCCAGAGGTCATGGACAGCTCTGGAACTTACTCACAGAGACTGATGATCATTTGGAAGGGTGCTTGAGGCTGGCGGTCAGCAGCTACTGTCCGGACTATGCATCCCTGGCTGATTCCTTTCAGCGCAAGTCATCAGAGACAGGTAATGACAAAAAAATGTACAGAGTTGTATTGAGCAATATGGATTCACATAGTTATGCAAGGTCCACCAACATGTATGGTTCATTTAAAGAATTACCAATATATTTATGAATAAATATATGTTTTGCAAATTTATAGTAGGTAGATCCTTTTGGCTTGGTCATTAGTAGCTCGCATGCTGAAAAAGTGTGTGCACCCCTGCCTCAGACGCTCTGCAGGATCTAACCAGCAGCATGGAGGAGCCCCAATGTGAGTGTCTTTCACTTATCTACCTATAGGAGGCTTCAACAGCCACACAGCAGTCAACACACACAACAGTTAGAGAAGTCACAAGTGCTGCAACCAAGGTGACGTTTGGACCACGATGTGCAAACACTTCAACATGTCAAATAAACACCAGCAGCTTCAGCACACAAACACCACTGATAGATTAGAACGGAGCACTTTTACTCCAGTCCTTCATGTTTCTTCTGTTGTGCCGTTTATCGCTGCTGATATTGTCGTTGTTTTGCTGCAGCTCTGATGTGGATGTTCTTAGACATTCTTTGGGATGAGGACATAATCAGTGAACCCAGTTGATTCAAATAGGAACAACAGAGTAACGACAGTGGCCTCAGATTCTTCACAACGATCCGAGCAGCCATGGAAGATGAACTTTGAAATGGTCAATGATCTTGTCTGGACCCTTGACAGCACCAAAACATTTGTTTCCTGAAATATTTCTTCTTTGTTAATAAGAAAAAGATGTATATCGTTGACTTCCTTTGGATTAATACTTGAATATTCAACTGTCTTACGTCCCTGGGGCTTTGTCAGGGTGGTTTGGAGGGTTGTGTCTTCAGTTGCTCACACTCTGCACAGATAGAAATGACGCCAATGTCATGGGTTCAGAAGAGGGATTTTGAATACAACGTGACATTAACAGTAAAGAGGATGAAAGTTAAAAGTTCTTTTCAGCAATTAACATACCGGCCTGCAGAGGACTGCAAACAAACAAAAAAAACTTTTATTGTTGTAGAAAAAATAATCCTTTTGCTGGAAAAATTATTCTGTGGGTGAGGGAACGTGGGAATGTATTAGGAATACACAGAGGCGTCTGACACAACCTGTTATACCATCAGACTGTGACTAGAGGGAGACAAAGACAGTGGTACACTCAGGATTAACATCTTGATCTCGGTCTGCAGAAGGGAAAGAGACGACCCAGACACATTAAAACGACAGAAGAGGGTCAGATGAGGTGTGCGGTTGAAACTGAGAAATTCAAAGTGATTCTGTAAAATAAATGGAGCCCTAAAGGAGATTTTGCTCCTCTCCCACGAGCCAAAAGCAGACCCCATGTGTCTAAATTGACGAGTCTATCAAGCATCATCTCACCTATTTCGAGGGGAACAGCACCTGTGCTGAGGGGTTTATGCAACAAAGCTGTACAGTTTTACTTCCACAAATACCCACCTTCAAGAGAGGCCCGAGATTCTTCGTGTTTTCATCCCCCCCCACTTGCTCCCTCCCGAGTCTTAGTGTCTTTTGGACGCCGTTACTTGTCCACCTGCAGCAGCACAGCTGATCCTTATTGGTCGGATCGATTGCTGTGATTGGTCGGATCGATTGCTGTCAACCTTCATTATGACGGCGCCGGTGGTGTCAGATCACTTCTCCTGCTTCACACTGACAGCTGCCCTAGCGTGCCTCACGGATGTGCATATGCGCAATTACGCATCGTTCACGCATGTGCGCAAACTGGGGCCCCTTCAGGATCGCGGGGCCGCACGCAGTTTGCGTGTTCTGCGCGGAGGCAGGTGCGGCTATCATTCTATCCATAAAACTATTACTACTCCACTAGTAGTATTTCAAGTATTGATGGAAGTATTGATTTAGTATATTACTTACAGTGATTTTTAGTATATTACTTACAGTGATTTTTTTCACCCAACAATTAAAAAAAGTCTGTCAAAATACAATTTCAAAATTCATATTCAGTATTTTAATATGAAATATGCCCCTATAACAGCATAAAGCAAAGTATGAGCAATCACACATCTTCTCTCTAATTCTAGATTTCTCACTGCTCTCCATTCTACAATCATGCTTTATATAGTATAATAAATAAATATCTGGATTAAATTAAGTTTGGCATCACATGTCAACCTCATATGTTCATGTCACCCATTTACATACACGAGCTCCGTCAGAGCAGCCACAGCAACATGTGATCTTGTTTATTGCTGTCTGGGATCTACTTTCATGTCAGCAGCTCAGTGTTAACTGGGGAGGTGAAGAATGAAAGATCTGCAGCAGCTGGAGGAATGTTGCTTCATTTGATGTTGATGGATTGCTGTTTTTCTTTCCTACAACATGGATTTGTATATAATGGCTTATCACCTAAGGACAGTGTGAAGCTGCAGGCGCTCTGGGTTCCAGGAAGGATCATTGATCTGCGCCGTGTTTAGATCTGTTTCTCATGTTAAGGTCACAATTCACAGCACTGTCGGCACACAGATCGTCACCGTCATTTTTATAAAAAGAGATCATTTAAACAATAATTAACATCATAATTTAGCTGGGTAATGAATGTGGACCACTTCCCATCATTCTCTTTGCCTATGTCTTCTCTTTCTTGTCTGAATACTGGATGATAAAGTACCAACATAAGATCAACTTTCAGAAAAAGGGCTTCTTCTCTTTTTTTATCTTTTTTAACAGTTATAAAAGTAAAATTAAAAGTAAAATAAAAGTACTCTTTTATTTTTTTGACAATTAAAAAAAAATTACAATAAAATAAAAAAAAAAACGTTTTTAAGTCCAACTACAAACTACGTGATTTAAGCACCCCAGAACGTCCACCTTGTTGACTTTGAACCACCCTGTGGAGTATTCTCTGGCTGCTTCAGGTCGTCTCTGAGGAACATAAATGTTCTCCACAGTCACAGTTCTCAGTCAGATCAGGACCTCCTCCAGGGATTCTCTGGATGGCGCTGCTTTAATTTCTTCCTGGACCTTGACGAGCCTTCCAGGACCTGCTGAGGAGAACCATCTACACAGCATGATGTTGGCACCACAGTGATGGATGATGAAAATGGAATTTTTGAGTGATCTGCTCAGTCTGATGTCATCAGTCGTGTGTTGTAGTCGTAGCTGCCTCAGTGACCTCCCTTCTTGCCTTCTTGTGAGCAGGAGCTGCTCAGAGATCTCCCCTCTCTCACGTCTACTTTAGAATGACCCTTCTTTCGGAGTTGCTGGTGTTCTTTTGATGTTCTCTTTAGCTAAGTTTAAATTACTCGCACCATCTGGTGAGGCCATACAGATTAATTTATGGCCCTTTGTCGACAGAAGACTGGCTCCGTTAGAGCTTTCTTGATGTTGACCCACTTCTGGACTCCCATCTGACAGGACCGCTGTGTCCTCTTGTACTGTTATGTATTAACTGATGTCATTTCTCTCACCAGCTCTGGGCAACATTGTGTGATTGGTTGCACTTGTTGGCATCTTGATCTGTTCTTGCCATGTTGAGGTTTGTTGAATGTTGATCACTGTCAGTGGCATTATGCTGCGATGATGTAAACTCTTTCTTTATATACCCCCAGGACAGGGAGATTAAAAGGTTTTGGGGCCCCTGAGGCTCAGCGGCATTTTGCTAAGGCATGTAGAGGTAATGAGCCCACTAATGGCCATGCCACAAAGCATTTAATCTGTGGATATTCCTGCAGCAATGACACCTCAATCACTGACCTATATTCATCTAAGTAGTTGGGATATCTCTTTTATCTGTCTTTAATCAATCATGCATGTCAGAAACTGATATCACTGCAGTTATGTTGTCAGCCAAATGAGAAGTTTAAGTAGTGGAATATATGTTGATTGTACGAAGGCCTGTTTCAACAGAGACCTTAGATGCATCTTAGTTTTATTACTGATATTTTATATATTCTTCTTTAGTGAGCAACATGTATTTGTTGTGTTGTTATGTGTTTGTTATTAACTTAAAGGCAAAGAGCTATTTCTGAGGCAATAAACCAATATTTCTGTGAGAAACTTAGTTTGAAATTCCAAATCCAAAATATTCTCAAAATCAAATGTTGCATATTTCTTTGTTACATGTGCTCATCTTCACCATATTACGGAGTGTGTGGAGAATATTTGAATATGATTTGCAAAGTTGGTGTGAGAAAGTTTTATTTAACTCAAGATTCACATGTATAGCCACATTAACCCAGGTGCACATTAAAAACTATTTACACAGCCCATACCTAATATAATATGTTTATGACGTCAGCTGCACCGTAATCACTCAGTCCGATCACTCGTCATCTTTAGGTTGGCAAGAATACAAAGACAAGAGTGCTCATGGCTTACAGGAGAGACCACATCACAAGAAAAGAGTTTACGAGGAGCAACATGCCTGTTCTTTTATCTTGCGCTGAGTGCATTATGGGATTTGCTTGTAGATGGTGATGTAGGTCAAGAGCATGTGGTGCCGTACATTAAAGGACCATGAGATCGGTGACTCATGATCGCCTGAGAATCTGGGTTTGTAGGCTATATCGGTGTATTTATAAATGCCACATCTTCATCATATTACGGAGTGTGTGGAGAATATTTGAATATGATTTGTGGGTGATCCTGAAGTCTGGCAGTAAAACGTTTGCTGACAGTAAAATGTTTGCAGCATCAGGTTTACATCAGGGTTGTAAAGCACAGGCCCACACAGCACAATCAGTAGACTGCAGCATAACCACAGGAGCACTGGCAGTAAGAACTGATTTCTCTCAGTAATCAAACCACAGCCCTGGCCGGTGTCTTTGGTTTGATTGTGGTTGGCTGGTGTCTTCAACCTAACAGCATTTTCACCCCAAACTTCTATGTTACCGTTGTTTTCCATTGCACTAAGAACGAAGCCCTTCCCATCATAAGTCTCATGCATGTGCTCGTCTGCATGCATGTCCATGTGCACCAATGCTGTCAATGTCTGCAATGCAGAGAGGTCAACGTTGTTGTCAGAGCGGTGGGCAGGGTTTATTTAGTATTAGGAGGTGTCCAGAACATACACCTCCCCAAACCAGTGGTCTAACCATTTTAAGGAAAAACATATAGAGGCGGCTCCAGTTACGGGCTTTACGTGATCACGTGAACCTTAATGTGCAATCCCACTGGTTCTGATTTGAATACCTCTGTCCTGCATCGACCATATATTAGGGCGGTGTTGCACCGGAGCCAACAGGACCCACAGAGAGCAACTGAGACCCTACTGACATCAAGATGCCCACCACCACAAGAATCATCTCTAACACACGGAAGTCAGATAAAGGTGATTATTTCATTTACTTTTATGACACTAAACTGAAATGCATGTCCTCAATCCATGAGCGTGGCATAAGATGGCAAACGAAACAGTCTACCTCCTGTGCATCTTTGAGGGAGCACTTCTTTAATCACTGCAGCCCTTCTGCAGCAGAGCTGATCCTGAGTGGATGGCTCACCTGAATGTGTGAAAGATGCATTGAGTTATTGTCTGATTTCATGCCTGCCAAAATGTGGGGCACATAATGATTTTACTGGCTGCAAGTAAGTGTCTGCAAGTGTCAACATCATCTGCATTAAAGGGATTTAATATGCTACATGAATTCAATATAACATAACATAACATAACATAACATAACATAAAGCCGTTTTTTTAACTTCGAGGCATTGAGTGGAAGTTTAATGGGTGTCCTGGATAATTTACGTAATTCAACTTGAATTCTTTGCATTGCATTCAATGTCAGCCTCTTGCTGTGGTACTTACGAAACCAGAGTTAATTTCTCTCAACCATTTTGTGAAAAACAATCAGAATTACACACCAGTTGTTCACAGCAGGGAAGCTGGTTTAACCACCAGAAATCCTGTAACTTTCAAAATCAAATCAAAATCAAAGTTAGTTAAGAATTAAACACTGTTAGATGTTAATGAGAGCAGAAAAGTGGTTATTTCCATTGGCTCCTGTTACACGTCTGACAGGTGGTTTCACGTTGTCACACATGGTCTGTCAGACTGCAGTCACCAAGGAGATAAATATCAACTCATGCAGGCCTCAAACGCATGCCACAGGGTGCAAAAATAACCATTAGGTTGAAATAATGTACAATGATGACAAGTGGATTTAAACGTTGCAGCCTCACCTTGAACCCGGCGTGGCGTTGGGTGCAGAGTTCAAAACAACCTGCAATTAACCTGCAGCAGTCTTTTGGATTTTTTTAAGGCAATATTAATTGGCAATTCTACAAGTTTGATAGCTTGTCAAATGATCCAAACTTTAATATTTAGAAAAGCATAATTTAGAAATGCTATTCAATGTTGCTCAATAACATTAAATAAAAGACACTTTTTGTTCAGTGTTCAACGCAACTTTACTTTTTAATGCCTTTGCCCAGATCTTGACTAGTATTTGAGAATGCAGCCGTCTTATTATCTGATAAACTACTCTCAGTTTTACACAAAGCCAGAGCGTGTGAAGTGTTTTGGCCGTTTCTGTCGCCTCTGAACATGAATCACCTGCTGGCTCCAGAAAGCATGCAGTGGTGATGACTGAGGCAGATGCTTGTCTAAGTATACACCTCTTTGCGGTGGCTCACTTGATCTATGTTGAGAAATATCTGTCACATATTTATAGTATTCAGAACAGCCGAACTTGCAGTATCAGATATTCCAGTGACAATAAAAACAGACTTTTTCTTTTTTAGCCAAAAAAGCCAAAGCTGGATCCACAGGTGAGCCACCTCCTACTTATCTCAGCAACCTTCAGCTTCGTGGGAACTTCCTGCTCCTGTATCTGACCTTGCTCTTCCATTTCCACTTTCCAGAGAAGGTCCCAGCTTATGAGCCCAACATCCCAGAGCCAAAGTGCAGAGCTGACCTCATTGAACGTGAGGAACTTTCAAACCCATGACAAAGACAGAACTATTGAATCCACACAGACGTGGCTGTAAACCCGTGGTTTCTCTGCCTGTTTCAGACTGGTTTAACCTCACTCTGGATGACAAGACAGCTAATAAAATGCTGTGGATCACAGAGGGCGGGGCTAAAGTTGCTCGGATGACTGACAGCGTCACTTGCCCTGTCTTGGATAGACCAGAGAGATATGAATACGTACCTCAGGTACAGTACAAAGACTTCTCCACACAGAGCAGCATCCATCCAGTGAGGCTTATTTTAGATAACCTATAACTACCAGGCAGAAGCAGAAGAAGGTGGTGATCCAGTAGTTAAAACTGATCTGGGAAACTGACATAACTTCATATGGATGAGAAATACAGAATCGTGAAGAATGTGTCGCTCGTTAACATATGGCCCTGGCCTGTTTCGTCTCCTGCTCAGTGGAAACCTCATTCTAATTTCTTCCCAAAGGTTCTGTGCAAAGAAGGGATTCTGGGCTTCCGAGGCTACTGGGAGGTGGAGTACTCTGGATGGGTTGTGCTCGGCGTGGCGTACGAGCGCGCGGCGAGGAGGAACAACGACGGGCCCTGCGGCTTCGGGGAGAACGAGGAGTCCTGGGGACTTGGCTGGAGCGGCTCCAGCTACAATGCCTGGCACAACAGCCAGACGGTGGAGATCTCGGAAGTTCCCCTTTGCTCCACACTGGGTGTTTATCTTGACCAGCCTGCCGGCCTTCTCAACTTCTACGCTGTGGAAGCAGTGAAGGACGGAGAGGAAGGAGCGGGAGGAAAAGAGGTGCAGCTTCTGCACCAGGTTAAGAGTTCCTTCTCAGAGAAAATGATCCCAGGTTTCTGGTTGGGAACACAGTCACATTGTTTAATCAAAAAGAAAGAGGAATAGGAACGCTGCAACATTAGAGTTCATTACGTTGTTTATGATTGTTAATATATAGGGTATTTAAGCTCTTAGAAAGCCTCAGCATAGTTGTAGTTGTAATAAAGCACTTAATTCTTAGGATAATCAAAGATTATCTCCCAAAATAATTCCTTATGTGCTGTATGCGTATAGCAGATATTCAGCTTAGTTTCTTCTCTGTTAGACTTTCCTGAAGCCAGTGGACCACTCAAGGCGCACCCGTATATTTATAAATGTCTATGCTGAAGTATTCCGCCATTGCTGTTGTTGTTGCAGTTACCTTGATATAACATGAATGTATACAGAATGTCAAGATTTTCAAGTATAAATAAATACTTTAAATAAGATCTTTTGTCTTGGTTTATTTAGTGGTGCGTTGTAGATAATGGACTAGTTATATGTCTGTTCACATTTTTACATAGATTGGTTTTATGCCTATAGATGCAGCGCATCACATAGTTGAAAGCTTTTGCTGGTAGATTTTGTGGTTCATTGCAGATGTATATGTTAAAAATATCAAGATTACATTTGCCATGACACATCTGACACAGCCTAACGTCATTTGTCTGGATCGAATGAAACGTCTTGTTCACGTGGTTGTGCTTCCTCCTGTTGACTGTTGACAGTACTGACAAACAGCCTCCAACTCACGCATTTGGTGATGTTTGCAGTCAGGACCCACTCCTAAAGTTTCATGGGTGTCAGATACCCGTGCAGGCCTCACCTACTTCCATATGTCAAAGTCGAGAGGCCATGCTCCATTAACCCCCCGCTGAAATCCTCCTTCCCTTACGAAACGTCTTTGAGACAGGAACCCCACCGGGGTTCCACGGAGGATATAAAAGTCAGGTGGAAGGCAGAACTTTTGCATGTCTGCTCCGGCTGTATGTCAGCCTTCCTGAAAGCATCGGGACGCGGGTGATCAAAACAGAGCATCGAGATGCCGACGAAACCCAAATCCAAGTTAATTTTAACGGAGACTGAATTCAAACAAGGTACATTCGTTTCTGTAATGTTAATTCTTCCTGTGTTATTTCTCTGCATTCACTGGTTAATAAAGTGTGGAATGAATGGATGAGGTTAATGTAGCCTAGATTGATTGTTCCATATAGATAAACAGATACATGCTTGAGAATGACAGTTGAAAAACAAAACATTGGAGCAAAATATTTCACAAAGAGGATTGACTGTGGTGTTTTTTTTTGCTTTTCTGTCCTTACAGAGAACATTTCCATTTATGTCCCCAACATCCCAGAGCCAACGAAGAGAGCTGAGCTCCTGACCCGTACGAGCACACTCCCTCATCTCACCTTATGTATCATTACAACTACTTTGTTTTTTAAAATATATATAAGTAACAGAAAACATATTTTTGCAGACTGGAAAAATTTGTCTTTGGATGACAAGACCGCCAACAAAATGTTGTGGGTTTCTGACGGCGGCACCAAGGTTTGTCGGAGAACTAAGGAGGTTTGTCCTGTCCTGGACCGGCCAGAGAGATACGAGTACTCCCCACAGGTATGTCACAGCTACATGCATTTACCCGACGTCTACTCAAGAAAACACGTCACCCTTCTTTGCTGGTTTGTTTACCGTTCCCTCAAAGGTGCTGTGCAAAGAAGTCATTTGGAACATGAGGGCTTACTGGGAGGTGGAGTTCTCGGGGTGGGTGGTAATTGGAGCCACGTATGAAGGAGCAGGGAGGAGGGCCAGCTCTGGGCCCAGTGGCCTCGGAGAAAATGAGGAGTCCTGGGGTCTCTGCTGGTCAGGATCGCAGTACGAGCTCTGGTTCAATGGTGTCAAGAAAGACATAAACAATATGCCTTTTTGCTCTACGATTGGAGTTTATCTCGACCAACCCGCGGGGATTATAAGCTTTTATGCTGTGACGGGGGAGGGAGCAGAACGGGAGGCTCAACTGTTGCACAAAGTTGAGACATCTGTGGATCAGAAGATTCTTCCTGGTTTCTGGATTGGGATTCAATCTTCCTGCACAATTCTCAAGAGACCTGAATGAAATGTTCAAGTTTATCAATTCTGCTACACCTTAAACTTCTTTAATCACCATATTGCTAGAATTGTTTGATTAAATGCATCATGTCGATTCTACAATCTCCGTTAAACGTTTTAAATATGTGTTTTAGAAATATTATTGTGTTGTTTTGTCCATCATGGTTTGCTTATTCTCTTTTATTCTTCCACAGAGAAATAAATAATTTCTATAACCAGACTATTATGAACAACCCTGAGTGATTTTGTATTTTTAAGGGGGTTTGGCGTTCTCTGGATGGAGTTTACACTGTCAAGTGTTTGCAGCATTGAATTCATTGCTTGTTTCAGTTAAACAGACTCACTTTGATATGTATGAGGCTGAAATTCAAAGACCCCCCCCTCCCAGCCCTGACAGGTGGGGCCTCTGCTCCTGTCGCCTTCACACCCAAAAGCGTGAGCTTTACAGGAGCTAAAAGCAGGACAGCCAGACAAACACAGAGTTTTCACACTCACGCGACCTCATTTAACAAATGCCAAGTGGAGTCACAGCCAGAGACAACACACACTGTTCAGTGCAGGACTGTAACTCATGCACTTATGTGCTGTCTTTCATCAATCTGAACAAATGTCACATTTGCAAGACAACTGTTGGGAAAGAATATGTAGAAACAGCTACTGCTGTGATGATATAAGTGGGCAAATGAATCATGATCACAACTTTAATGCACAATATTTTATAGGAAAAAGTAAAGGAAATTAACATTCAATTAAAGTGGTCATACTCTGATTGCTGCTTTACGCTTTTTTTGATTGCACATGAGAAAAACCTTAAAAAAAAATAGCAGACACAGTGGAAAGACTGCTGTAAACTGGAGCTGGTGGTGGAGCTATAACCTGAGCTCATAATTAACATTATTAAAGGTGGAATTTACTGGAGTGGTCACCTGTCACTTCTTCAAACATTTCAAACATGTCACCTTCTCAAAAGTCAAAGGTCAAAGATGTATTGTTGTAGACGATAAATTCATCATTTTTATGTTGTATCCGTTAGTAAAAAAAGCATTTCCTGGCCAAATTTGATGTCAGAAATTGTACCCTTGCAAAAAGAATAATATTAAAGTGGATTCGATATTGATTAGATAATCAAATTTCATCACTTTTTTCCACCATTTTTTGCTGTGTTTCATTTCGTCTAATCTCACTCATGGCATTGAGAACTTGATGCGAAGCCATAAATACCTTTGAAGATTTAGTAGGATGTTTGGACTGTAATTAGCTGAGTGAGAACTCAATAAGCTCCTGAGTTACTGTAAACCTCTGAGACAAAAATCCATGGAGGGTGAAAGCAAAAGCAACTGCGGATGATGATCTAAGAATAATCAAACGGGATGCATGGAGGAGCTTATGTGAGGAATGTGAGTGAGTGGTAATTCTACGCTTGTGTCATGTTATGTAAGTGACACATATAGCATGACATATTACATATTACTGGAGGGGAGCATGTCCTTTAGGGTCCAAAAATTATACTTAAAGCAAAACCTGAAAACAAGTCAGCACAGATGCAGAAACAAGTCAGCAAAGATGCAGAAACAGGTCAGCAAAGATCAGCAAAGGTGCAGAAATTAGGATTAACATGAAGAAATTAGACTCATGTCTTTCTGGCTGGCTGCCTTTGTACATTTAAGTTAAACACACCACCATAAGTTTATTCCCCTCTGGAGCAACACCAGCCACTGTTGACACCATTAGTCCCAACGGGTCTTCTGTCATATGCTGCAAATGTTGGTGAGATGATGGCTTAATGATAATTAGAGAAATGTAGAACAACATCTCAAAGTGCTTTTCATTACAAGTCTGCATTCACGTGTTTGTTTAGGATCAAGCCATGAACAAGACAATACAAATAATTTATTAAATAATAATTAAATAGTTAGATTCAGGAAAGTGAAACTTCACCTCTGGAATGTGATCCAAAAAGATCTTATTTAATTCATTTGCATACAAATCATAATTTATCGACCTGTACACATTAATCCATAAACTCACTTTAAAATTTATTTCAATTTTAAAAATACATTAAAAAACACACACAGTGGGATTAAATATCACTGCACATGAGCCACCAGGTGATCACTGACGCTAAACTTCCGTCCAATGTGGAAATATATCTTTACTTTGATGCATTTTTATATGACTGAAAATGAATGTTTTGGTTGGTCAGACTCAGAGTTTAAAGCGACCAAAACGTTCATTCATATTACTGAAGGCAACACCACCATCTGATGGCCAATTAAATCTACCACATGCAGTTTACGTCGGCTACATATAGTCTTACGCCTGTGGAGATTCAATCTCATAAAAGTCTTCTGTTCATTTTTGGATATGATAAAATATAGGTTTAATAATAGGATAATCGTTTTAGTAATAGAAGGAATTTTACTAGAGGATTAACGAGCGCTTGAAAAAAGATATATGAAGGTATATGATAGGTAGAGTATGTCTGGTTATATGTATCAGACAGTGCCATCTGTTGGACTCTTGCTGTTTGCACAGATCAAACACAAATTCCATTTTCCTTGAGACAATTAAATTCCACAATGGCAAATGTGAAATTTCAGTTTATGTAATGTACATTTGTTAATATTCATTTTATTTGTTTTGTCAGGAGGAGGTTGTCACAATTTGTGAATTTAATGTTAAACGTTTTTCCATTTTTCACATTGGAGTCCGTTCAAAACTCTGACTGTACTGCAGCAAATTCTGGTCTAAATACCAGCATTAGTAAGAGGGCAGACTTTTAATGCAATCACTGTCCACGTCAAACTATGTTGGGTGGGGTCTGTCCAGGCAGCACGATCTGAAATGTAAATTATGTATAGATGGGAGTGAGCGCTCTGTCTGGACCTTTGGTATGAAGCCCCACAACTGGCTCACTGAAGGGCTGCTCTTCACTATGGGCTCTGTAGATTCTTTGTCAAGCATGGGAAGTGACGCTGCTGTGGAGTGATCTTGACAAAGGTGCTGGTGTTTTTAGTCCATGAAAGGCTCTTTGTAAGCTGAGTTGTGATTGTCGCTCCTGATAAGAAACTTGTTTTTTTTTTTTAAGTTGTACTTGGGTCAAACAGGGTACAGCAGAACACAGCCTGGGGGGGGGGGCAGGATGATGGGGACCTTTTTTTTTTTAATCATGTTCATCATGTCTTACAGTGGTCCACATTTGTGTTGGGTTAAGGACAGTTGCATCACAATCACCCAGAAATTACAAAACTGGATGATAGGCAGATAGACCAGCCTTTAAATGTGTTTCATCACGAGAGATGGAGGTGAGTGCCAGCGGCTCATATTTCTACACTGGTGCTTCCAAAAATGCTTCCAATCATCCTTTTTTTTTTTTTTTTTTTTACATATTTCCAAGTATTTTCCTGTAGAGCAATTCACAGTAATTTTTACAGTAAAATCCTTGCTTGCGATCTCTTTTTCCTTTGTGCCTTTTTGCATTCCTCTGATCATCTGCACGTTTAAGATGAGTCAACTGCCACATTTCCCATGATCCTAAAGTTCACCACACATGGTGCCCCACAAGTAGTTTAATGTGTAGGAGGGGCTGGAACGTCGCCGTGCAGCTGTCAGTCAGCACGGCTGATTGGACAGAATGCAGGAGGGGAGGGGGCTGTAAATAGAGGCAGAGCGTGAACTGAACATCCGGGGCGTCTGAAGCCGTGACCCTCCTGAGTTAAAAACAAATCTGCACATGTGAGATACTAATTATAAAGTGGCATGATTAGCATGTGTGTGGTAAGCGCTGGTGTGTGTATTGTTGCTGTTTGTGAAGTTCTCTCCTGGTGGTCAACAACAAATCTTGAGTTAAATGTTAAATTTAAACATGATCCCATCAGGCCTGGTTTGGTGTAAGGGTAAATTTAGACCTAGTATCTGGTATTCCTCCTCGTTCTTATCACAGCTTTTAAAACACTCTTGATATCTTCCTTTTGTCCAATACGGCTGGCTCTCCTGAGGTGTCTGTCATGGCCGGCTGCTGAGTATCAGCTTCCACTTTCCCTGCAGGTGACTTTTTTGTCTTCTGATATTATTCATGACCAGGAATATTCTCAGCTTAAAGCCCTGTACACTCTCCTAGGTGCGCTGCAGAGCTGTGCGCATTACGTGTTCTTTGCTTTCGATGCTGACAATATCCAAAGAATTCCACAAGACGCTGAGTCAGTGCGAGAGAAAACCAGAGCCCGTCATTATTTATGCAGAAGTCTGGGCTCAGTGATTCTAAAATGATTTGAATAATTGAATATCTTTTAACTCACTGCTGCTTGGATAGAAAGTGAGTAATTAAAAGTAAAATATAAATTTGCTGTGTTACTTTAAGCAAATTGTACATTGCCACCTGCTCTCTCTGCCCCAGTATCACCTGTACATTTGGCTATACATCATGAAGTCACTCATTTTATTCGCCTGGTTCCTCTGTAACACATCCATGAATCCTCATTGAATAACCACTCACCTTGGCCTCCTGGACCCACTATAACCAGTCCTTTTAGCCCCTAGGTCCCACTATGACCAGTCTGGCAGCAACCCACTGACACATATTATAACTCAGCAAGGAATGAAACAATTACATTTTCCTTTATAAATTAATCCATTCAGTTTTCAGCTCAGATCTGCAATGTGGATCTCAGCCTGAGTTCTCTGTATGCGAAGCAAACGCAGGTGGTGGAGTGTGCATCTCACAAGACTGGCCTCCAATGTTTAATCCCCAGGAATCTGTAGATCCAAATATCTGGGAAATTCAAATAATGTCTAATGCAACAGAGGTATGCCCTAACAGCTGTTTTTGGGTAGATTCTGAAGCCACAAACCCGGCAAATGACAGAGAGGCTGCCAAGGGCAGGGTGAGAGGGAGGGACGCCGAAGAAGAGAAGGAAGAGCAGAGAGGGAAGACGGACTCACAGCGGACGCACTGTCAGAGGACGAGTGTTAAAGACCAGCGGAGGTAGATCACTGAACAATAGCGGCTCCCCTGATAGAAGGAGCGAAACAGAGGGAGACATTGACACGTACAAGGAGGGAAGACTTGCTGGAGAGTGTTTGGACAACACGAGTTTGCTGCTGTGGCCAGGGAGAAGGCAGCCAAACCTGAGGAGATGCTGTGAGCCAACGTGCCAAGAGATGGAGCGTGAAGAAGACAACAGGCTCGCACAATTACTCAGGTACAGCAATAAGCCATCCATTATAATTTCAGGGTTGTTTTTTGTTGTTGTTTATTTTACAAACAGGTTGTGACAGTTAAAATGAATAAATTCATTGTTTTTCAGCACTTGACTCGTTTGTAGTGAAACAATTTTGTCATAAATTCAATAAAGAAAATTTATGTAATTCACATCTAGAACACTTATTAACAGCAAATTCATGTATTTCTTATCTGTAACTGGACTGTCAGACATCGACAGGCTTTGGTCTGTCTTTGTAAAGCAACTTTTATGATAAATCCATATGTAAAAAGCATTGTAAACAAAGGCTGTGTCTCTCCAGGATCCAATCTTCTCAGGCCTCCAATTGATAGTCATATGTCACTACATGACTTATCCGGTCAAGCATATAGTGACGGTTCTGTTGCCATTCACAGAGCTCTGTATGGAAAAGATGTGCAAGTATTTTTGGTTGATGCATATGGAAAATATTATCCTTGTTAGTGTATTCATTACTCTCCATCTATCTTCACATGATGCTCCAGGCTCCTTATTCACAACAAAGAGCCCAGTGTGTGGCACACAGACACATCATTTGTCCTTCTCATCCCTCTTTAACATTTTAAGCCTTCTCCTTCCCAGGCAAGTGACCCCCCCCAACCCCCCCGTTTAAAGAGATTTTCCAAATATTTTATAACACCCACCAAATGTCCAGCAGCTAAGACGCTGTTGCTTTCTGTTCTGGTCTCTTACAAAGACTTGCTTGTTTTTTTTCCTCAATAATCTCGCTGCAAGACGCCTGTGGTTGATGCTCTCAGTGATTACTGGAGCTAAAACGCTTCAGGTCACCCACCAGGGCTTGTGAAGATCTCGTGTGAGCTCTTTCCCATGAACTCTTACCTTCAAGTTTATCTGTGTTTCATTGAGGTCAGCACATCTGACATTTGATCTGTATCTACACACTACTATAAAGACACTAGAAGTGTCTAGAAGGTCTCCTGCTTCACTACGTTAAACTTCAGTATCTAAGATAGAATCAATCAATTAAACTGAGCACTGAGGTGTGGAGCAGGTGCACACAGCCATCATGTGACTGATTCACTGAGGCCAAATGCATTCCAGCGTTAGATTCATAAAGAGGCGGCACAAACCCCGGAGCCTGTGACGGCCCTCAGTTAAGATACGAGCTTCCTGCAGGTCCCTCTCTCCCCCTGCTGCACACTCTTGTTTTCTTGATTGCGGCCTTTTTCCCAGCGCAGCTCTGCAGTTCGGGACCCGTTCCAAATCCCTCACAGTCGCTCATACTGGCCACGTCCCTGCTGCCAGATTGGTTTTCACGCCGTCCTCGGCCCCTCCCTGGTACCGTGGCGATGCAGCTGTCACCTGTCAGTTTCATGGTGGGGATGCACACTGACTTGTATATGGCTCAGAATAGAACACTAGGAGAGTTCCAGCAGAAGTGGGAGAGTCCGCAGCGTGTCTTTGAGGGAATGAACAGTTGACCAGGAAAATATCTCAGCTACATGCAATCGTGGGATTTGTGCGCCGTCGATCCGCCAAGTGTCGCCAGCAGAAACGCTGGCTCAGATCATTTTGGTAAGGTTGTTCAGGGATTGTAGCACGCTCTCATTGTGCAGGTGTGCATCTGGACTCGATATAAGTGCTAATATTGCTTTTGCAAATGTGTCTATACACCTGGATAATGCATGGAATTAAAACACTGTAAATGACTTGTCAGTATGGAGCTGTAGAACAAACTAGCAGACATTTAAAAGGTTCTATTTTCAACTGCAGTCCCGTAGAAAAAAAAAACTTCTGTTTCTGTCACAGAATGGATGACCACGACAGAATTAGCCAAGCCTCCAGCGTGGCCACCATTTCCTACTTCCCTGTAATCAAGGTTAGTTTGACATCAGGGCACAGAGCATGGATGTTTAGAAGACGCACCGTTCATCACACCGCAATATAGTTGCACTGCAATAGAATTAAAAAAATATTGTTTGCTTTGTAGCAGGAAAGTAGTGGGAAAGTGCAAACATTTGGGAAAAGATGTCAGGCTGCCAAAAGAGACCCCAACTGTCCTGTGGTGATCAGAGGATGGCTCAACAAAAAAGTCAGATGTCAAGCATGACCTACTCAACATTTTATGAATTCATTATTCCAAGGTGTCTGTCTGCATTGACGAAATAGAACCGACTGATTGCGCTCTCCTCCAGCAGGATAGCTCTGGTTTGAAGCTATGGAAGAGGAGGTGGTTTGTCCTCTCCAACTACTGTCTGTTTTACTACAAAGGTAGACGCCATCTCCTGGTTGTACATCAACGTGTCTTTTGTTCACGTCACGTTCACGTCTTTATCGTCCCGTACCAGACAGTAGAGAAGAAACGGTTATGGGCAGCATCCCCCTGCCAAGCTATAAAATCTTGTTCTGCACACCTCGGGAATGCAAGAACAGGAAGTTCACGTTCAAGGTACACCCATTTGAGTCGTACTGTGGAAAATGTGAAAAATCTTCATTAATACACATTCAAAGAAAATGAATTCTTAAGAGAACAATAGTATAATGATATAAGTAAATAATAATTCATATTTAGTGATGCACTTCTCTGACTCCAGGTGGTGCACCAGGGAATGCGCTCTTATTTCTTCAGCGCTGACACTCAGGAAGATATGCTGGGATGGGTTCGCGCCCTCAGCCAATCCGCCTCAATGGAAACAGACGGCTCTTTGAGCAGGTACCTAAACACTCATCTGGAGCAACGGCGACTGTATGGTTGGTGACGTTTTTTTTTTTTCGTCCTTTCAGGCGCTGTTCAAGTTATCAGGATTTCACAAAGATAGGTGGCAGCAGCGAATCAGTGAATTTAACTAAGCCAACGTCTGACGGAGAGGGTCCCGCCCTGAAGCACAGGCACATCAGCAGGACTCTGAGCGAGCCCAGTCACCTCACTGGTGGGAGGATGGGGACCACGCACTCAGAGCACAGAGGGAGGCGGACCGCACGTCAGAGAAACAGCAGGTTGTCAAGATTTGTCTGTGCGTATGTGTGTGTGTGTGTGTGAACAACACACACTAAACTGCTGTTGTTTATGTAAAGGAGTAAAAAGGCTACGGTTCTGTTTTATCCTCCCTCAGGACACCCAGCCCAGCTGAGTTTAACAGGAGACGAGCCTGTGGACCAGAGCTGGAAGATATCATCCCTGGACAAAACACCTCACCAACACAGGCGGAAATGATGGGACAAGGCTCTTTGACACCAAGGGGTCAATTGGGGTCAAGACCCCACACACCGGTGGGGAGGGTCGACATTCGACCCCATGATGAGGCTGCCATGGGGCCACAGGTGCTGTACTACACACCTGCCTCCCCAAAGCTGGAGTACAACGTTGCACCCAGCCCACCAGTGACAGAAAGATGGCAGAACCTGAACAAGGTCTGGGTTGCTAGCTGAAAAAATACAGACAGACGGACAGATTTTGACACTTTTTGTCATCTTTTACAGCCATCAGCAACATATGGTTCTGTCCATCATAGCTCAAGTGGCAGAAGACCATTAGGAAAGGTGATGAACGTGTAAATAACATAGTATTTATACTCATATTTATAAATATATGAGTATAAATATAGATATTTATACTCACCAGAGTTGCACGCCAGACACACTAAAACTTGCATTATTACAGATGATGAGATGGATGTTAATGCAGGTCTGTGTCAAGCATGCAAGTTTGAATAAATGTGCAATCTTTTTCCTCAGAGCTTTTCTACAGGGGCACACACAGACTTATTGCCCCCTTTGCCCCCCTCATCGAGAGCCACACACGCTCCCAGCCCCACACACCACCACCACCATCATCATCATCACCGCAGCAATGTGTCTGTTTGTGTGCTACCGCCAGCTATGGTACAGCCTGCCCTGCTGTGCTCTCTGTTCCTATGTGTGGTAAAACTTAAAAAAGAAAAAAAAGAAAAAGTTCTGTGTTGATGGTGCTGTCCATAACGTTGTCCTTAACACTAAGTATTTATATAGTTACGATATTGTTGCATGTCACATGGAAATGTTATGTTTGTTGACCGGGATGTCGTATTATAGCACATTGTGCTAAATTTAATATCCCAGTGTCTGAGTTCTGCCATGATTATGCTGGTGTCAACTAGTCATGTAAAATGGCTTTTACATGAAAAGCCTGCTTGCCCTGTTCCTAATATAAGTGCATTCTAACTGTTGTTCATAATTATAGCTGAAATGTCTCATATGTATTATGACAAGTTGTAATGAAGGTCTCATCTCATACAATCTTTGAAAATTTTAAAATTTTTAAAATCTTCCTGCCTTCCAGAGCCCCAAAATCGACCCAGGGGAAATCCCCCCGATGAGGCCTCTAGAGAGTGATGCAGATGTGAGTGTGGCTGCAGTCATTGCTGCTGCTGCTTCTGCTGCTGTTTTCTTTTTCTAGTTAATTTTGATTTTGCCTTAATTTTGATTTTGCCTCTTCAGACTGTTCTGACCAGGTTGTGTGGATGTGATAAATTGCTGCAATCTCTGTCTGTAGAACTGGCCCAGCTGCAAATGGATAAGGTCAGTAATTGAGCCATAATGACAATTATTTAGGTGTAGAAGTTAATCAAATCCAAAAACGAGAACTTGAGTTGCATCAAAAGCTTTTGAGTTGATTGGATTAGAATGATATTTGGAATATAGGAGGTTGAGGAATAAACCTAATATCAGCCTGTTTCTCTGCTGCAGGATGGTGTCCAGTGTGCTTTAGAGGTATCCAGACTGCAGCTGGAGAAATGGAAAAACCCAGATCCTAGAGCCCAGGAAGAAGCACTGGCCCAAAAAGCTTTACTTCAGGAAGAACTGGTCACAATCCGGGCCAGAATGTGCGATGTGTCACTGGTGTGTAATAAGCTAAAATAAAATTAGACAATCAGAGGACATTACTGGTGTTTTATAGATGCATATTAGATAGCAATCATGTTTTCTGTTCAGGAAATGGAGAGGGTGTGGAGTCAGTATGAACGAATGGAGAGTGAGCTGTCGGTGATCCGCTCACACCTTCAGCACATCTGTAACTTTGGAATGCCACAGGTAATAGGGTTCAAGACCGTACTGATACTGGTTCTGGAGCAGGATTTGAATAGTCACATTCATTGACATATATTTTCATCAGGAACAGTGTCAGGCCCAGAGAGAACTGTGGATGATGGAGGACATCCTGGCTGGACTTAAGATCAACAGGGACCATTTCTGCTTCCTACTGGGACTTCAGAGACACCACAGTAACACTTAATAATACTCTTTACAACATTATTTATAATACTATACTCAGAAATAAGAGTTTTGTAGTTCAGGTAAATGTAGAACCATAATTTCAACATTTTGATGACATTCATGTACATTCAAAAATTGAAAAACTGACATTTTTACGTTCATATTTTATCTGGCATCTTTTTTCTCAGTACACATGAAACCTAACAAGAGACAAAGACTGACCTTTTGTGCTTCCCCCACAGGGTTCTATCAGACAGCTCCACATCCTGGATCCCCTGCATCTCCCACAGAGAGACTGCCAACAGGACTGCCAATGGTACACCTCTTACCCATTGTTCCTTTCTGTGGCCCCTGTGACCTTTGCTCTTTAACGCACAAAGATTGTTGAGTAAAAGATTCCGCTGAGCAGATGTCTGTGCAAGTATACATTTCCAAAATTGGAGTGACCAGTGTCACAAACAGGATGGAAGCCAAACTCGCCTATGATTTCTGCAGGATGAGGAGCAGGAGCCCCCAGTGCGTCCACCATTACCACTGGAGTTACTTGAAAACAACCTGGACCATAGCTGGGCAGAGTCACCATATGAGGTGTGACTGTAAATAATTAGTAATATTATCGGGTTCTGTCTTCAATTACTAAGATTTCTTAATTTTTCTAGGGAATCTACAGCCAAACTGAGGATCACAGGAGAGCAAACATCCAACTTGACTTCCCTAATGTGAAAGCACAGAGAGACAAATTTGGTTGGCCAAATACACACAAGTGGAGGACATATTATTGTGACTGTCTGTTTGATGATATTCTTTTTAAAGCCCACTATTTCCTCTTTCTTCCTGTCAATGTCTCCTTCCACCCGTGCTCCTATCCTGTTTAGAGTCCCAGTCGGGTTTAAAGTACACCCCACCAGAAACCAGAAGTCAGTCAAACAAGGTTTGATTTGTTATAATTTCCTGTTTGCTTGTTGGATGGATGTGTGCATCACGAATAGCAAAAGGCATCAAACGGCCAAAGCTGATTTTATTTTCCCTTTGCAATCACAGCCAAATTTCAGTTCTTTGATTCTCTCATTTTCCTTGCAATTAGGGCATGTTGCAGTCCCGCTCATCTCCATAGGGAGGCGCAAGAGTCTCTTTATAGTGGTTCACTTCTACCACCCAACCCCCCTTATCACATGTTCATACATACTCACACATACAGTAAAGGCACAGCTGCAGGCAGCAAATGGACCAACTCATGTAGCTCTAAAAAAAAAAAAAACAATTTATTTATTTCTGCTTCAACATGTGACCCATAAGCTCCCTGTCATTTATCAATACATGTGTTTGCTTCATCTTTCCTAGAAAATAAAGATGAGTGAGGAAGAGCAGATTGAGCGGATGAAGAGGAATCAGGAAAGGTTGGCTAACAGGAAGAAGTCTTCCCTATCCTCTCCTGGTTCCCATAGGCTCAGTCAAGGTTCAGAGACAAGAGAAGAGGTCTGTCAGATACTTGCTGTACAAAACAGTCACAACATTATATATATTTTAAAAAAAAACATTCATCTGAATTTCCTCAGTCCCCCTTCCCTCTAAGGGTGACCCGAGTTGTAACAGCTGTGCTGCCGTCATCTCTCGTGGCCAGAAGGGTTTCTGTTGAAGACCCTCCGCCCGAGCTCAATCAGCCTCTACCTGAGCAGATCCAGTCTGAGGTCCAGCAGCAACCAAATGAGCAGAATAAAAGGACATACAACAAGCCTCCAAGACGTCTGTTACTGGAACTTCCTGATCACACCCAGTCTTCTGCAGAGATGCACCCAGATCCGCCTGTTACAAAGACAAACAGACAGCAGAGCACCCAGGCGGTCAAACACTCGTGGCCAGAGGGGAGAAGAGCGGAGCCTACAGAGACCTCCAGCACTTGGGCAGCTGTTGCCAAGGAAAGTGCAAGCTTAGAGCTAAGAGTTTAAAATGAAAAGATTGGCTTCACAGATGAAGGAAATGCAGACACAATGCATTTTATTTTGCTAGTGAAGTCTAGTGAAACATCCATCAGTTTGTTATATATCAGTTTAGTGTATCAGTCTGTGTAGCTTCACAGATCAATTCTATTCTTCTGCCCATCAAGGAATTATCTTTAACATTAAGACAATGATTACTGCGTAATGATCATCATCTTGTGCGACAGCATCACTCTTATCAGAAAAGAAAATGACGCTCTGGTAAAATGCATTTGAACAGGCAGAGGACCAGCCCCCTGCCACCGTGACCCCTGACACAGACGCTGATCTCTGTCTGACAGCTGAGCAGCGACAGGCCAAACTGAGACGTGTGGAACGAATACGAGAGAGAGTCCTGAGAAGGTGAGATTATGTTGGCTGCTATGGTCGCTGTCATTTAAAGGTGTTAATCGGTTGCCTTCCCCATCCATCAGTGCAGTCAGAGAGGGCGGATCCACGAACAATCAGCATCCCACCAGTGGGGAGAGGAAAGACGCTCAGGTGCCTTCTGACGCCAGTAGAAGAGAACAGCCTAAAGCAGGTATATGACTACCAAGAGTAGCACTTAGCTACACATTCACTCAATTGTACTTATCCACATACACAAATAAGTTGGCCAGTAATGTTGATACATTAGAATGAATTACCAGTTACAGTTCCATTCCAGTATAGCTGATTGGAATGCTGAGGAACTCTATAAATATCAGGGTATATTGAACTGTGCATATACATCTGTGGTTCTTTCCCTGTTTTCAGGCCTTGAATCTCAAAACAGAAGCTGTGGGGATAGCATCATTGGTCCAGCAGACCCACACCTTTCTAGTGGAACATCGCAAGAAACGGATGAAATAGACTGGACCAAAAAAAAAATAAAAAATTCAACCAGGTTTGGGATCAAAACACAGCATAAGGACCACAGTGACAGAAAAGGTTATATCAAACGTCCAGATTCACCCTATCACGTCTCATCTATGATGGTTTACCAGAAAAGTGGAGGCAAGGGATTTACTGTATGTAAGAATGAAGACGAGCAGAAGCTTAAAGGACCAGACGCTGACAATGACGCTGAAAATGATTTGTCATCCGGTGATGCGAGAGCCAAATGGTTCCTCTCCACTAACCACTGGCAAGGGTTCATACCTTTACCAGGTGTGGACTTGCCATCAGACGTCAGCAAGTTCAGTGATAATGTGACAGATTCCAGTGAAATGTCACCGGAGGTCAGTGAAAGCCTCGAGAAAATGAAGGACAATTATTCACTCTTTTACAAAATCGCCTGTGACATCAGCATTTCAGACACCGACATAACCAAGAATGATGGCCAAGCGTCCCCGGGGCCAGAGGGAAAGGAGCAGCTAATTATCACTGAAGCAGAGGAAGACACAACCCAAGAATCAAACACAGGCTCCAAGAACGTCCTGAAAGATTTAACACCAGAAACGGAGGACAAATCAGCATCAGGTCCCCCAGCGAGTCCAGCAGAGGAAGACCACATTCTGGATGGGACCCCTCAAAATGGGAATGAAGTCATCGTCTGTCGGGAAGGCCCCCTCGGACCTGAAGTTCAGGTGACTGACGATGATCACGCTCTGGAGGGAAAAGCAAATTTTGAAGGAGAAGACAGTAAGGCTGAAGAGTTGAAGAGCAGCGGTTTCAGTGATGAGCACAAAGACGAAGTCCAGGAGAGAGAATTCTCCATCACCAGACCCAGCTCTGCATGTGAGGCAGGGAGTGTGACTCGGAGCGCCTCTTTGGGGAAGGCGCGAGTTACAGTGCTAAGGACGAGTTTTTAGAGGCAAGAGCAGCTTTAAGTAGCTCAAATGGATCAGTTCAGGAAGGACAAGGACAAAGTTAAGTGACTTGTGGTGAAGGATGAACAGACTGAAGCAATTATATGGACCGAATGTTGAACATCGTGTAGGAATATATGAAAAATAATTCATGTTTGGTATACTTGAAAATGTACAAAATATTTTAAAAAAATAGCCTTAGGTGTCTCTCATAATATCAGATGCAGATAACAAATAACATAATTAAATGCACCTTCATTAAGCTCTGAAAGTGAGTGTTTGTGGATTTCACATATAACTGTTACTGTCACTGTATCCGGGTGTGTTTTGTATCTAAACAATGGCAATTAATAAATGTGCTGTGTGTCTGACACGAGCAACTCAGCTCCCAATTCCTATGCAGAGGATTGCTTCTGTCCACCGTTCCATCCATCAGTCTGTGTCCTCGGTGGAGCTCTGCCGTGTGTTGGGGTGCTGCTCTCCCACACGGAAACCCTGAAAATGCCTTTGCCACTTTAAATCCTTGCAGCGTCTCAGTCGATGACATCATTGTCTGAGAACACATTACATCACCCCTTCCCAGGCTCTCTCTCTCTCTCTCTTAAAGACAGCACTACCTGGTGTTTACTGAGCTACATGCACACACGTGCACACATGCAAACACGCGCACAAACTCCTTACGTGTGTGCGTAAATGTTGTATCCACAGAAATTAGACGATGAACATGAACAAATCAAGCCAATTCAGCCAATTCAAATGCACTAATTCTGTACCAGACCGGCAGAAAATGTATAACGTTGTCTGTTTTATTTCATAACATTGCATGTTTCCTGTGGAAAAAAAAGATGACTATTACCATCTTCAACGTAATATATTAGTAACTTTTTGTGGCGAATAGCGTGACAATAATTTCAAATAAGGAATGCAGAGAAATGGGGCTTCTCCTGGTCTAAATTTGGGCCTTCACCCGCCCCCCCACCACCATACACACACGCTCTTCCTTTCACAGGTGCAGATAAAGAGTGGCTTCGTCACATCTCTAAAATAATCTGCATGTGCGATTTCAGACCTTGCTGCAAGACGGCTTATGTGCAAAAAAAAAAAAAAAAAAAAAAAAAAGAAAACCCCCAAATCCCCCCCAAAACGCCGGTTAGTTTGCACTTGTGTCTGATATAAATACACACTGGATAGTTAATCAGGTGTGTGATTGGCCAGCGAGCGCGCGTGAGTGCGTGGCGCGCACGTAAAATCACAGATGCGGAGGATGCTGAGAGAATGTTTCTTTAAGACCCATTACCTTCCAATCCGACAGAGGGGGAGTCAGTGGTAAAGTGGCGTATCGTCTCTCTCCGCGTCCCCCCCTCATCGCCGTTTACATGTGGAGAAAAAACGGAGACGGGCGAAACCCAGAAATCGACGCGCGTATGTTGAGGGTTTGACGCCGGTCTCGGATGCGGGCACGGCGAGGTGCGCTCCGCGGGGAACGGGCTTCGGGGATCGTTCACGTCAAACATGGATACTACAGGCTCCCCGCGATGGCTGTGGTAAGGATGCAACTTACACACCACCGCCCCCCCGCCCGACGCAACACGGCCGGGATGGACCACCGTCCGCGGGCGTTTGAGCGGCGATGCGCGGAATGAAAAGGCTGCATGTGCGTGCGTGCGTGCGCGTAGAAACAAGTAGCATTGTGTTGTCAAGGATGGAGGGAATGGAGGGGTGGGGGTGGGGGGTGGGCTGTGCGTTAATTTGCATGAGTGTATGTGGAAGGGAAGGAAGTGTGCGTCTGTGTGTGTGTGTGTGTGGGGGGGGGGTACATTTTAAATAAATAGATAATCTTAGACTGTGAAACGGCGAAACGTTCGATGCCCATGTCGGTGTCAGGCGTTGACAGGTGTGTTGGCTGCACACAACGCGATTTATTTAGGGCGCGCTCGCTCGCTCCCGTTTGCGCTCAGTGAGAAGAGAGAGTGAGAAAGAGAGAAAGAGAGAGAGAGAGGGAGAGAGAGACCTCATATAAGATGTCACTGTATATTCCACCCGACTATTTGTTGCTTTTAATTTATCATGGCTGTGAGAAAGTCGGCTTCATAGTCCACCCCCCCCCCGGCTCGGCTCGTCACGCTGCTGTCACGGGCCTGTGTGACTTGACTCGGATTCCAGGATGCCTGCTGAAGATCCGTTACGGAAAATGTGCACTGTTCATTTCTGGGCAATCCTGATGGCCACATCCACCGACTGAGGTTTGAAGGCGGCGGTTTTATTTCTCCATCTGCTGCTTAAACTGTCGTTATATCATCTGCCCACCCGGAGACCCCCACCACCACCACCACCACCATAGTCGAGCGTTTTACTATAAGAATGTAGATCCGCGAGTGTGCATGCTCGTCCGCGCCTCCATCTAGCGGTCTTTCCTCCATACGTTCAGAAATGGAGGTACGGACGAGTCCAACTGTCATCTGGAAGCGCATTCCTTTCCCCACTGTGTGTGGATCTCGGCGTTCCAGCCTCGCCATCCCTGCGCGATCATGCCGATTTTTTGGCGGAGGGGTTCATTATTAGTAATTATTAGACCCCACAGCTTCATGCTCCGTTTTCACTGGGATTACAGGAAGCGTGGAGACCTCGCTCCCCACCCCAGTGCGTGCTGGAGGAGTTCGGAATGAGCACATGTATGAAGCAGACAGGAGTGGGGATGAGGGCTTTGGACATTTTATGGGATGTGATGCACAGGCTAACGGGGGGTTGCTAATTGGCCAAGAAGCAATCGCCAAAGCCGGGAGGTTGATGATGATGATGAAGATGATGATGGTGGTGGTGGTATGAAAACATCAACATGGGTGCACAAGCAGTGACATGGTGCCCTGAGGTCCACAATCACTTCACTGTACCTGATAGTGTAGGGACAGAAATCATGACAATTATTTTGCTCTAAGAATAAAAAACAATCATTATCAACGTCCCAAACGTCTTTTATTGGACTGGCCATATAGATACACTAATCTTATCTTTTCTTTCTCTTCTTGTTTCCCATAGAATAGGGAGTATTTCTGTTTCTCCATCTGTAAAAAGGCTTGGATGGTTCGTGCTTGTCTAAAGAGCACATATATACATATATATACATATATTAGTCAGATGTGGTCTTTAAGGGAAAATAATCCTTCCTGACACAATAACTAAGTGGACACGATGTAAGTGGTATTATAAGCATAGTTATATCCATCAGTTATCTGTCACTGCCTGTCTAATGTAGGGTCATCAGGGCTGGAGTCTGGAGGTCAGCAGTGACGTACAGAGCACTTGGGTGGTGAGAACTCAAACAAAAGAAGAAAAAAAAAGTCCATCCAGCAATAATAAAATAAATGATAAACAGTTCTGTTGAATGACCTCCAGCTTCCTGGGGAGCTCTGCATGGTTTGTGGTCTGTATGAAGCAAGTAAACCTTTTATGATATTTTGGGGCAAATGTCTTCATAGCAGTTATTTCCCATCAGTGACTGCAGGCGGGTTCCTGGTTCTGGTTCAAGCGTCAGTCTCTGTCTGGTGGTCCCTGAGCTGGGGTATACCCTCACTCATTGAATTAACGCGCAGCTCCATATGAAAAGGAGTCATTCTCAAATTCCAAATGTAGCATTTCAGATGTTCTGGTGGTCTCTCTCCAGGATGAAGATCACCACAGCAGGGTTAGTGTCATCAAACAGAAGTGATATCCGGCACAGACAACAGACAAGTGTTCGGAGGCTTTGAAAGCTATTAATAGAGCTAATTAATACTATAGCATAAATATTAACATTGTATTTTATAAATGGTGAAAATGTTGGATCTATTATTTGAGCATTTTGGTTGGATGGAAATGCTCTTTTGTTGTGCTGCCCAGTCTGACTGATGTAAAAACACCTACATGAGGCAATTATGAGGCCAAAGCCCACAAATATTTTGCAAATACAAATTTACAAATCTAGGTTTGACTATTTTGGTTATGCTGAACAACATTAAGGCTGGCATTTTCTACTTCTATTGCCATGTTAAGGCATTTAACAAAGTTCAGCCTTATCACAAAAGCATTTAACTGACAAAATTTTGGAGTGATTTTAATAGTTTTCCAGAGGAAAACCTGTTCTGACGCTGTCACTTAAGTTTCTAAGTAATCACACTAAACCCCTGGTTTGCACCTCTTAAAGGGAATGTGCTCCATGTTGTATAGTTTACCTGTCACCTCTTGAGGAGAGAGGCAGAATTCAGTCTCAGAGCTCAAAATGGAGCATTATACTTTTAATAACATAACAAGTCGCTTAAGGCAACAGACCAAGATATTGGGACATTTTTTTATTGTAGGATAGGATAGTACTTTATTAATCCCATGATGGGGACATTTTTTGCGGCAGCAGTATTTACAGGGCTCTACATAGTCTATGTATATACAACATACATATATATGTCTAACATAAACCTAAAACTTTGTGTTTTCATCTGTGAGAAGAATAAAAAAATAAACAATTAATATCTGTCAACTGAATACAGGTTGACTTTGCATCACATGTTATTCAAAAACCCTGGAAACATGCAATAATTAACAGGATAAAGGGTTTTCATATTTAAGCCTTCTTACTTTTTTCCGAACATTTGACATCCGAAACCTTTTTATGCGGACTTAAAATCGTGAATTGCTCCATCAAGTTTATCTTATTTGCTGCTTCAGTCTCATTTTGTTGTACAAAGAGGGAAGTTTCTGGAGGGGGTCTAATGCGGCGCCTGCTCTCTCTTCCAGCTCTCGACCCCAGTGCTCTGAGGATCTCTGCCTCTAGGACACAGTTTTGGTGCAACGCTCTACATTTCTCCCGACATTCTCCTGAACCTCGTATCTTATTTACCTTCTGCCAGTCCATGCCACCCACAGAACAGCATCCCTTCTCGCATAAAACAGGAACATATAAGCATTCTGATCATCCACCATTCAAGCCAAGACTTTATGAAGGAAGACAAGTGAGCAAAGATATACACCAGTGAGGGTGGGAGGAAACACATAAAGGCAATACCCAGTGGAAGATATGCAGACCAAAGAATGATATTTTTTGAAACCTGAAGATGTAAATATTTATATTTTGTGGATAAAATCCCAAAGGCACCAAGACAGACTCTTTGCACGCACAATCTGCGGTTTAGTTTACTTTAGAGACTTTTTTCCACGCACCACATTCTCATGATGATGTGCGAGGTGATGCCCACCATTTCTGAGGATGGGCGGAGTGGAACTGGTGGGGGACCCTCATCGCCCGCCAGCGCAGGAGTTGGAGGGCCCGGGGGCGCAATGGGAGGTGGGGGCTTTGGCGGAAGGGAACCCCGAGGAGGAGGAGATGAAGGAGGCAGCACCGGGAACCTGGAATCGTTGATGGTCAACATGCTGACAGAGAGGGAGAGGCTCCTGGAGAACCTAAGGGAGACACAGGAGAGCCTGGGAACTGCTCAGCTTCGCCTCCGCGAGCTGGGACATGAGAAGGAGTCACTTCAGAGGCAGCTGTCTATCGCCCTGCCACAGGTATGCATCACACACACACACACACACACACACACACACACACACGTTCGTGGAGCAGCCTCTCTAGGTTTGGAAATAAAACCTTGTGTTGATGGAGCAAAATGCACTGAGCTCCTCTTTATGAGTGTGTTCCTAAGCGTGCACCACTGAAAAACAAGCCAATGAGACAGAAAGCCTTTGTAGTGACAGATCATGCAGCGAGATGCTGCTATGAGAATGCTCCATGCGTCCCTCTGTGCGTCTTCAACATTTTTTCACCAATGCAGCGAGGTTAATTTAAATTTTTTTAAACTCTTAAGCCAAATTTGAATCTGCTCATTTTCTAAAAAAATCAGGTTTATTTACTTGTTCATCCCTTTGCAGGAATCCTGTGTTTCACCTGATGATTAAAATTCAGCAGACGCATTGTCTCTTCTTGCTCAGATAAATGTGATGTTTAATGTGCTCTTCTGTTTAATGTGCTCTTTTGTCAGCTCTCTAAACAGCACGTTAATCAAATCAAATCAAAAGCTTACAATCAATTATAGTTAATCATTCCAGATGTTGGAGTATATACTGTTTTTATTTGAGGTGCAGCTAAACTGAAATGCTTTTAAAGGCGACTGAATCTTTCTGTGAATATTTGATTCATATTTGAATCTTTTAATTATATAATTTCATTCCTTTCCATGTCAGAGATTAGAGCCCTTTATTTAATTCAGTGGAGACCTGAGAGCAAGACCGAGATAGAAATCAGAAAAAAAAATCATAAAGCTTCATAAGAAGCCATCTGAGCCCCTGACCCTTCTCCAAATAAGAAACAGTCCCATAAGGCCAAAAGCCAAAGGACCCACTGTGTCACCATCTGCACAGATCTGTCTCTGGCTCTTTCTTTTTCATGCTCAACACATATCAGTTTAATTTTATACCTCCAGAAAACACATAGTTCTGACTGCTGATGCCTGCGTATTCCTACCGCAAACCTCAGAGTCCAAAGGGACGTTAAAATCACGGGTGTACCACACCAGTGCGCACTATTTTAATATGGGTCCTTTGGCTTTTCTGATCCACAGGAGTTCCACATCTATTCCTATTAGTGTGGTAAAGGAGATGTGTTTCGGGGGCTCTCTCCTGTGCGTTCCAGTGCAGAACCATTGTGTAACAGTGTGATGTAATCTGGCCATGAATGGGAGCTCACACAGGAGCACAAGAGAGTAGCGGCAGAAACTGTGTCAGTGATTAACATGATTATTTACATCACGTTCCTCATATTCATGGTCTCAGGTGTCTGGGAGGCTTTGCTTGTTGCCTGTACTGAGATCAGCTGTTCCCCCACACACGTGCCTCTTTCAACCCCCGCTACGGCTCTAGAAGCCGAAGAGGCGCATGAAGCTCAGAAGCTAGTAAAAACCACACGTCTGCGAAGTTTATTTTATGCCCCCCTGAACGCAGCTTTGTGTGATCCACAGGAGTTTGCTGTGTTGACTAAAGAGCTGAATGTTTGCCGGGAGCAGCTTCTGGAGAGGGAGGAGGAGATCGCCGAGCTCAAGGCAGAGAGGAACAACACACGTGTAAGATGTTTAGCAGCCATTTTGCCTATTAGCACTCTAACAGGCTTGGTGTTATCTTCCTCACCCAATGTGGTTGTATGGGTGAGAGTGCATTTAATTTGCTTCTGTTTTTCTTTTCTCTTTCTCTTACGTTCATTATCTGTCCACTCTGCTTCTTTCCCTCCCTTCTCATTCTTGACCGATCCCATTTTTAAAAATCTCTCGTATGCTGTCCCACCACCTCCCCTTCCCTCCCCACACTGCTCCTGTAGCTGCTGCTGGAACACCTGGAGTGTCTGGTGTCTCGGCATGAGCGTAGTCTGAGGATGACAGTGGTGAAAAGACAAGCCCAGTCCCCCGCGGGGGTCTCCAGTGAGGTGGAAGTTCTCAAGGCCCTCAAGTCTCTATTTGAGCATCACAAGGCTCTAGATGAGAAGGTAGGTCGAACTGTCCGAGATCAGAGCACGTGTGGAATGAAAGTGGATTACAGAAGCACAAAACTGGCAAAGAAATCTAATCAAATCATGGAACGTCTACATAGCCTGGGAGGTAAAGCTCACTACTGTGGGTGCTCCTGTGACCAACAACTAGTGTACAATAGTGCCCTAGACCTCATAGCTCTTTGAGGTAGTCTAGATCCAGAAATAAACTTGTCCTAGCCTTAACTATAATGTAGGTGAATTTAAAAAAAACTCAGTCTGAGCGTGCAGAAAAGTGATTAAGGAGTGGTGAGTAATGAACTCCACTGACCAATTTTCACCAGAAAAATGGGTATCGTCAAAACTGATTTCACCCACTTTAGTCAGAACACGTCCAATATTAACAGTTTTACTCACCCGTCTCTGCTAACCACTCAGACAAACACGAGAAAATAAGACATTCTACAAAATACGTTTCACACAAATATCAAAGAATGTCCAAAAAAGTGTTTGCTCCTTTACTCCACTTCCATGTCCGTGTCTATATGCTGAGCTCATATTTTGGATGCCATGACAACCATTTGCCAGCTTATGAAAAGCCCCTCACCATGAATTACTTGACCCAAATAAACCAGTAACATCGTGGCATCAAGATTAGGTGTGCAGTCAGTATATTTAAGTTAAGGTTGTTGAGCACCGTCATCGGAAGCTGACTTCTGAAGGCTGGTTGTCACAGAGCTCCTAGACAGAAAGATAGAAATAGAAATGGTTGACAATTGGGAAAATCGCTGTCTCCCACACAGGTTCGAGAACGGCTCCGGGTGGCCCTTGAGCGTGTGTCGATGTTAGAGGATCAACTTGCAGCTTCTTCACAAGAGGTAAACTTTCTACATCTCAGTGATGTTTGGAGTGATGGCGTGTTTATGTCGCCGTATGCTCACCCATTCTGTCTTCTCTTCTCCAGGTAATCTCTTTAAGAGACCAAATTAAAAGACGTCAACAAGGGGTGGACGGCGGGAAAGATGTAAGGGAGGGTTTTACGCATGTTGGTTCCAGTCATTTTTGTGTATGTGTTAGCGTCCAGAAAGTCCGTAGAGAAGTAGATGTGTGGGTAGTGTTCTGTGTCGTGATTTTGAGTGCTTCACTTTTCTGATCCTCTCTCCTCGCCACCCTCATATTTTGTTTTTTTTCCCATCTTGTCTTCCTTCTAGCGGTTACCCAATGGTCCTTCCTCTGGTCTGGAGGATAGTGAGCTGGAAAGACAGCGAGAAGGAGAGATAGAGCGTCAGAGAGCCGAACTCTCCCAGCTGAGGGAGAGGCTGGCCCTCATGTGTCGACAGGTACGCATATTTCTGTTTACCTGTCGTGACCAGGGTTTGATCCGTGAAAGGATAAACCAAGTTCCATGTATAGTTCATTAGTGGCATGTAGAGGACAGTGACTAGGGTGTTAGTGGTCTGTCCTCATAATAATTAGAGAGCATTTTAGCACTATTACAGGAAGAACTTGGAAGTCTGACAGCACTTTTGTCTCACAAGTGGGAGGAGACGCACACTGGATCTGTTGCTCTCCCACTTCCCTCTTGTGGCCACTTAGACTATTACAGTCTGACGCTGTATTAGTCTGGTCCACGATGGCTTGTTAGCTCAAGTTAGCTAAAGAGTTCTCAAAGAAGACCAACAGACAAAATGCATCTCTCTGGTCAAATGAAGAAATGCTTGAAGATTCCAAATGAGACAAATTCTGGGTCCAGTCATCGGCATTTGGTGCATCGGTCTCTCATCACTTTAAACACGTCTGATCATTTTATTCTTTTGTTTATTCTGACAGTGAGTCACTGTTTATATATGACACTCTATACTGATTCACGTCGACTCAGATTGTCTGATCGTGCTCTTCCTTGTGGTCTTGTGATGTGGTTTGTTGCATCAGGTTGGTGAAATAGAGGAACAGCTTGCGGCAGCTAGGAGGGAGGTGACAAAGTCGGAGGAGGCCAATCAGAAACTCCAGAGGGAGGTCAAAGAGGTTTGTGGGGCCAGAATGTGTATTCTAACTGTGAAGTCAATCTAATCGACAATATAAAGGATAATGTTCAGCACTTTTAATTTATATGCTTCTTCTAGGCTCTCTGTCAAAGGGAGGACATGGAGGAAAGAATTACAACACTAGAACGCAGGTATACTGTTGTTTTTGGATTTAGAGGAGCTCACTCTTCCTCAGATGCTTCAGACATTAATGTTAACAATGTAAATCTTACATAAAGATTTAAAAACCATGCTTGAAAAGCTGAAATGCCTTAACTAAATGAGACATTTGTAATGTTCTGATACAATATTTTAATATCATAATATTCAAAGCAATTGTTAGTTTGTTTCACTGGCTCCAGCTGGAATTTTTCAATATATGGTTGGATGCAGGTATCTCAGTGCTCAGAGGGAGGCAACGTCTCTCCACGATATCAAAGACAAGCTGGAAAATGAACTAGCAAGCAAGGAGTCACTGCACAGACAGGTGGGTGCCGGTGTCTTCTACATTTGCCATTTGAATTTCGTTCATTTCAATGTTGGTTTCTTTGTGCATCCAGAGTGAGGAGAAGAACAGACAGCTGCAAGAACGTCTGGATGAAGCTAAGCAGAAGCTCCAGCAAACCCTGCAGAGGGCAGAGACACTGCCTGAGATTGAGGCGCAGCTTGCCCAAAGGGTTGCTGCTCTCAATAAGGTACCTGGTGCTACACTCAAAAATCAAACACAACTGGTTCTTAAAAGGTTTTCAGGATCTGCTTTTTTTTAATATAAACTCTTTATGAATCAGACTTCTTTTTGGATTGGAGTGTTGAGAAATACATATTTCCTCCATCTAGGCAGAGGAGCGTCATGGAAACTTTGAGGAGCGACTGAGGCAAATGGAAGCTCAGCTTGAGGAGAAGAACCAGGAACTCCAGAGGGTAACGTCTGCTTCCCTCTTCTTGACTGGAGCAGTGAACCAGTCACCAGCTTACATACTGTTTCGACCTCCTCTTTTTTGTTCCAGGCGCGGCAGAGGGAGAAGATGAATGACGAGCACAACAAACGCCTCTCTGATACGGTCGACAAACTTCTGTCTGAGTCCAACGAGAGGCTGCAACTCCACCTCAAAGAGAGGATGGCAGCGCTCGAGGAAAAGGTAACAATGAAAACCATCACAGGAATATTTTACTACACCCTTGAAAATATCTGCCTGTAACAACTGTGCATTAATGTGTGTGATCTATTAGAACGCTCTCTCAGAAGAACTGTCCAACATGAAAAAAATACAAGACGATCTCCTCGCCAATAAGGTATTCCCCTTTCCCAACATGTTTCAAAGCAGTATATACATTATACCTTTGGGTGAGGGTAAGCAACATTTCTTCTTCTTCTGTCCTTCAGGAGCAACTGCTTGCTGAGCTAGAGCGCCTGCAACTGGAGCTGGACCAGTTGAGAGGGAGGCCCAGTTCTTCTTATTCCAGGTGAGGCGCATCATACCTTCTTGATGATTCAATAAACCAAACAAACACATAGTCTTGTGAGGGATAAACATGAACGGTTCCTCTTGTGAGAACAATTTTCTCAGTTTTTAGGGAGAATGTACACTTTCTTTATGTTTTGCATAAAAATTCTCATCCTGAACCCCATATAAACATTGCAGTTCGGAGTTCTGCCATTTTCATGGACCCCCCCCCCCCCCCACCCTTCTGGAGCAATGACCTTATCTCCATTGGTGGTGCTGTTTGTGTCGTAACCTGAATTCTTGATCTCACCATAGGGCTGGCAGCGTGAGCTCGCTTCCTTCCACACTTTTTCGAAGATCCCTTCCAGGAAGCGCCTCAGAGCTGCGCTACCCTCAGGGAGGAGGCTCACTCCCGTCAAGCTACAGCAATGCTTCAGGTGGCGTGGTGGTCAGGCGCGCACACCGTGGCCGCTGGGGACCCAGTAGAGATGATGGCAAGGTGTGGAGCGGTCACAGAAACCTCTGTATAGGTGTTTTAGGATTAATGCCCTTTTCTTCTTTACTGTTTCAGTATGGTGAGTGGGACAGTGGAGGCATGCTGGGGCCCGGGTTCGAGGGTGGCGTGGAGGGTGGCTGCTCTGATGATGATGATGACAGGGAGACACTGTTTGGATCAGAGCTGCTGTCTCCCAGTGGTCAGACAGATGTACAGACTTTGGCCATCATGTTACAGGAACAACTGGAGGCCATTAATAAGGAGATTAAGTGAGTTGACTCCACCTTTCAACTGATTTAAGAGCTTTTTGATAGTTATTTTGTACATTTATTTTACAATTAAATCTGTTGTGAAAGAGAAACAAGTCAAAAATAGAAATAAAATAAGACGTGCTTCTATCTCTCAGGCTGATCCAGGAGGAGAAGGAGAGCACCGAGCTGAGGGCAGGAGAGATTGAGAGTCGGGTCAGCAGCGTGGCCCTTGATGCCTCATCACTTCCTCCCTCTTCACTGGGGCGGGACAGCGTAGGGAGGGGATACATGACTCCCTCAATTACCTCCTCCACATTGGCATCCCCCTCACCCCCAAGTTCTGGACATTCTACCCCTCGCCTGCCACACTCTCCTGCCAGGGAAACTGACAGACAGGTACTGTGATGAGGCTGAGCGAAGCTAATTCAAAGTTGGGCTCTTTGCAAATTCTCTCTATTCCATCTGTCTTGCAGAACAGCAAAGAAGGAGAAGAATGCAGGGCGCTTGCCCTGATCGACTCCACCCCTCCTCCTGTTCCTCGAGCACTACGATTGGACAGAATGACACACACTCATCCAGGGGCGGGGCTTGATGACCACCGTGAATTTAGAAGGTACAGAAGGGTTAAAAGTAGGGTTTTAAGAAAACCCCCCACACACACACACACATACAGGCTGATGTCAGTTTTCGAGGGTACAATATAACCAAAAGGCTGATTTTAATTAGATATGCATCCTGTCATATGATGTGTTAGTTTTTGTTCATAGCACTGCCACAGATATTGGTGATCCTAGAAAACTAAACGAATATTTTGTTTTCTTTCTAGTCTCTCTGCTGATGGGGTCACCACAGCCAGCCAAGATTCTCTTCACAAAGCCAGCAAGAAGAAAAGCATCAAGTCGTCCATTGGTCGACTGTTTGGCAAAAAGGAAAAGGGGAGGATGGGGGCACCTGGCCGGGAATCTGCCTCACTGGGTCAGTAAATACTCCCATTGAACATCTCAACCATACAGGAGTTGTCATCACTCAGCCACAATATGCAAAATCTCACTCATTTTGAACATTTTTATGAACACGTTTTATTACAAGACTGATCATTGAAATGTTTACATCGTAATATGCATCTATTTATGTGTAATTGAGTATTTTCTGTACCTGCTGACCTCTCCAGCCTCGACACCCTCTGATGATCTGGGTTCAGCTGACCCCTTAGGACTGACTAAACTCGGAACTGGAACAGTCGAGAAAGATCGGCGTAGCAAAAAGAAGTGAGATAACTAGGTTTTTTACAAGTCATCTTAGCTTTTTAGCATTTCTACACCTAAACTGTAATATCTGTTCCGTTAACTTTTTACTTTCTTTTTTTTTGCCAGGCATGATTTGTTAGAGGAAGCGTGCCGTCAGGGCCTCCCTTTTGCATCATGGGATGGCCCAACCGTGGTGACATGGCTTGAGGTGTGTCTTGCTGTCCAATCTGAGAATTACTTTAAACTGTGATATATTTCCAATAGCTTCGCCAGTAGCATAGATCTGTAGTTCATCAACATCTCTGTTCCCAGCTGTGGGTCGGGATGCCTGCATGGTATGTGGCGGCATGCCGCGCCAACGTAAAGAGCGGTGCCATCATGGCCAATCTGTCAGACACAGAGATTCAGAGGGAGATTGGCATCAGCAACCCTCTGCACAGGCTTAAGCTCCGCTTGGCCATCCAGGAAATGGTGTCGCTCACGAGCCCCTCAGCACCCGCCAGCACCCGCTCAGTAAGGCTCAAGAAGCAGAACATTCTCTGACTCCTAACATCGTCAACATTTGTCACAGCTGACGCAAGTGTTTCACCTGTTTGCTGTTGTTACAGTCCACCAGTAATATATGGATGACACACGCAGAAATGGAGTCTCTCACTGCTGCCACCAAGCCAGTAAGATCAGATTCCATTTAATTTTTTTTTATTCACTTTCTATCTGGCTAGTTTTCCGATACCCTTGGAAGTATTTTCTGTATTTTTCATTATTTGTTTGATGTTTTGGCTCTCATTTTAGTGTCATTTCTTTTTCTTTGTCTCTGATTAGGCAAGCGTTCTCCTCCTTTCCCTTAATATTCCCTCAAAATCTGGTTTGATGTGATGGTTTTCCGACTAATTCTTACTAACATAACTCTTCTTTCTCTCTGCTATACCCTCCCTCTGCTTTGTCTCCATTCTGTCTTGAAATCCAATTCTCACACACGCTCACGCAAACATACACCCCCTGGTGATTCCTCCTTCTCCTTGCAACTCTCTTTCTCTCTCTCTCTCTGTCCCTTTTTCTCTTTCACTTCTTTTCTGCCCTGACCGAAAAAAGGAGCAAAAGGAGTTCAGCTGGGATCAGGTGAGCTGCTGCTGATCATCACATAATGCCTCTATTGCTCCAACATTTTAAAGTATTTTGTTATTTTTGACATTGAGGTTGACAGTAAGACTTTAAGCACACAAGTACTTGAAGGGAACTGACACCATGTGACATGAGGACATGAGTCTGGGGATTGGCCCCTTTGTCCCTATAAAATTATCCTTTTTAGCTGAGATTCTAACACATGAATTTCCATTTTAAGTATCAAAACACACAAAATTCCTTCCATTACTAGAAACCTTAAAAGAGATTTTCAGGTTTCATGTTTGTAAAGTGTGCTGTGTCTTTTGTGTGCTCAGATCCTTGCCTATGGAGACATGAACCACGAGTGGGTGGGAAATGAATGGCTGCCCAGCCTGGGTCTGCCCCAGTATCGTTCTTATTTCATGGAGTCACTGGTGGACGCTCGCATGCTTGATCACCTGACCAAGAAAGAACTGAGGGGCCAGCTGAAGATGGTGGACAGTTTCCACAGGTCCTTCATCTGTCTCTACCCACCGCACATCCATTGTTGTTGGGAGAAATGTTCAAATGTGTCTTTTTCTTGCACACAGAGTGAGTCTACACTATGGTATCATGTGCTTGAAGCGTTTGAACTATGACAGGAAGGAGCTGGAGAGGAGGAGGGATGAAAGTCAACACCAGAACCAAGGTGAGTCACACAAACACGCGTTCACACAGACGGTGTGGTGAAGTGGTGATAACTGTTTTTTTTCTGCTTCCAGATGTAATGGTGTGGTCTAATGAGCGAGTCATGTGTTGGGTGCAGTCTATCGGCCTGAAAGAGTTTGCCGACAACCTATTAGAAAGCGGAGTGCACGGGGCGCTCCTGGCATTAGATGACACCTTTGACTACACTGATTTGGCCCTCCTCCTTCAGATACCCAATCAGAACACGCAGGTATTCCACCTTTGAATTTGTCCTGTGTTATCTCTCAGCCATTCTGCTCATTTCTCATGCCAAGATCAATAATTGCTTCGAAAATTCCTTCGTTATCATCAAAAAAACATCACTGTGGGTTCGCAGGCAAGGCAACTTCTAGAGAAGGAGTACAATGCTCTCATCTCCATGGGAACAGAGCGAAGGCCGGATGAGGTAGTGCAAAATTCTCTCATGATAAACACTTTTTGATGGTGTGAATCTGTGATTAAAATCACTTTACGCCAGTGAAAGGACTTTTATTCTTGGACTTTTTATCTTCTCTGAAATATCTGTGTTATTCCCAGAAAGGGTGTTTTTCTTAGAAAGCTTGTACCACTGGAGGCTAATTGTTAGCATGCCAAAGTGGTTCAGCTGTGTTTACACACAGTAATTGTTTAGTTACAGCATCTTGGCCTGATACAACTGTGTTAATGTATAATGAATATGACCCTGAGTTTAATCACTGGTATTCTCGCCTCGTCTCTGCAGGATGGCACAAAAACATTTACACGATCCCCATCCTGGAGGAAGATGTTCAGGGAGAAAGACCTCCGCGGTGTGACCTCTGACTCTGCGGAAACGTTACCTGCCAACTTCCGTGCCTCGGCCATCGCGACACCCTCCGTGACGCTGAGAAAAGTCCAGAGTGAAGGTGGGGAAGAACATTTCAGAGCATCGACGTGACCAGTTTGAATAGAAATGGATCGGCATAAATAATCACTTTTATTCAATACAAACATGATATATTAGTTACTTTAAACACACATATGGATTTACCACCAACAGCATCAGGTTAAGGAAGAAAGAAATGCCATCAATGAGTTATGTTATTAAATATTATGTGTTATTAAATATTATGCACACCTCTATTTATTTTTAGTCACATCACTCAGCGTTCTGCAGTGCAGAACGTACAGCATCATCACAGTATCTGGTTGTTATTTCTGTCTGCTACGTAAAGTGTTGATGTTAAATGGACACTCTCCTTTCTTTTTATAAGACATGAGAGAATGCAGAAGGTTCAGAGAGCTTTCACACTGGCAGCTTGTTTTAAGATCACATTTTTTTCCAGCTCCAGCACTCTGATGGAATTTAGGTGACATATCTGTTCAGGCCTGTTTTCAGGAACTCTGGAATAGTGTGACATTATGGAAAGTTTCTTCCAGCTTGACGTACACAGCCAGAGAAGGAAACATGCTGGGCTGACACCAAGCATGGGGAAACGCAATTTGAAATAGTTCATTTGTGATTTCATTGGTTTGTTTTAAAACTGAGGCTGGCTTGCTCAGTTTAGCTGTTATATTTTATATACGAACTTTTAAATTCATACATCAACATGTCTTTTATGTTGAGCACAAGAGATGCTTTAATGATTTTAAAACTAAACAAGAAAACTAAACATGATATTCTTTTTTATTTGGATTTCATTATTATATTTACAAATTCCACCTTTTTTTGTGACAGTAAACTCCAGTCCGAGAGGAGAGTCGGCCTCCGTGAGAACATATTCCTGCTAAAAAAAAGCACACCGGGTGAGAAAAACAGTCCTCTCTAACGTTTGTGACCGCTGCTAAAAATAGCTCGTGTGAACACAGAATCAAACATCTCCGTCGAGCTGCAGATTTTTTAATGTGTTTGTGTTTTGTCACATTTTGCAGAGTCCTGCGCCCAACCTTACCTGAGGGAGGGGTTAAAAAAAAAACAAAAAAAAAAACTTGTTTCTGAAGAAAAACAAGCATAAAAACATCAAAAATGGGAAAAAAAGGAGAAGAACTCCAGAAGCTGAATAACATTTGAGCTGGATGTCTCAAAGAAGCATCAATGAGTGAATGATGAAGAATAGTGTGTGAATGTTTGTTTATCCATCCGTTTCTCTCTTTTTCTCTCTAGCCATCTTACTCCATATTTGTGGCATGATGCTGTTTGTAGAAAGTGGCCACCGCCTGTCGTGAATACATCTTCTGTTTGTGAGTGTGCGATGGCGATGTTGACATGTCAGGTTTATAGATTTTTAAATTCAAAACCGAATCCGAGTGACCAATAACACATCCTGGCAGGTGATGAAGTTATGACCACAGAACATACGATAAGAAACACAGTGCAGCAGAGATTTAACCGGGGGTTAAATGTACACAGGGGAAACAAAATGTATGTTCTAAAGCCATAACAGACGTGAGATGCACAAACACGAAAAGGACAGACAATGAGAGACAGAAATCTTGTTCTAACTGGGGGGTGGGGGTATAAAAGAGCATTTGTGTTGAATATGCATGCCGAAATCAGCCAGTTTAGAGTGAACATCATGATATCAGTCATCTACTGATGTGGAAGCTCCAGTCAGGACTTTGTAAAATGTGTGTATTTTATTTTTTTCATTTCTTTTATGATAACTGCTGTTGTATGTATATACAGTGTGTGCATGTGTGTGTGTCTGTGTATGTGTGTGCGTGTGTGTGCGGGTGTGTGTGTGCGTGCGTGTGCGTGCGTGTGTGTGTGTAACAGTATGTGCATTTCATACTTAGTTTTAAGACTGACTGTAATATCATTTCAGGTTGGAAAAATGATACGTTTTACATATGGACATTTAAGATATGCTACTTGTATGTGTACATTTTTGGGGAAAAAAAGTTGTCTTATGATTTAAATTCATACTATTGGAGAGTAGTGATGATAAATAAAGATAATATGATGATAACTATCATGATTGTAAAAGCTGTAATTAAAAAAAAAACGTACCTGCAAAGTGTTTCTGAGTTATTTGTAGTTTCTGTCTGAGAAGCAGAAGATCACAGAGAAGACCACAGGTAAGATGCAGATTCATGTCTTTATGTCAAATTAATTTATTTATTCAATTATATATTTACAGGTAAATGTCGCAAAAAAGGGTTTATTCACAAAAGATACAAAAATAAAAATGAAAGAAGTAAATAACCTTTGGCTCCATCTGCTGACCAACTGCTGGTGGCATCTTTCAACGTGGCTGCCATTTTTATTCCAGTAGGATGACACTAGGAATGTGAGCATGAGGTAAAGCACAGCTTGTAGTCATGGCTATAGAAGGCACATAGTAAACATTGGTGGACGTGTGTGTGTGTGTGTGTGCTGTGTGTGTGTCTGTGTGTGTGTGTGTGTGTGTGTGTGTCTGTGTGTGTCTGTGTGTGTAAGCCGGTTTAACTTTAGGTACAATGTGTTTAACAGAAACATCAGCATGGGGTCTCAGTTCAGATATTACTCTCATAGTTAAAAAATTAATTAATTTTACACTGAAAGTCTACTATTTTATTCACAGGAGAAATCTTATACGGAGCTTGAGTTCTACAGAAAATTTCTGTCACAGTAAGTGCACGGTAGTTGTAAACCCAACAGTTCAAGAGTTGTGTCTAGATGCTCAGACATGTCTTCTTATATGTTTTTATTTGGACCTAGAATGAGAGTCTCCCACAGGGAAGAGCCCAAAGAGCTTGTTTAGGATCCAGAGAGTCAGAGCGTTACAGATGGTGGCCAGTGGCTGACAAGAGGCCTGGAGCTCTGAACCTCACCACTGGGAAATGTTTGAGCAAATGTCAATAAATCAATAAAATGGGAAATGATTTGCAGACTCAAAATACTAGCCAGATAGAAGGCATCTGAAGGAAAAGAAGGCACAAGTTGCTCTCAGGAGAGTTGCTCCTGATGGGATTTCAGAAAAGGTAAGCAGGAAGCCACAACAAAAGCATAATATCAGTAAAGGTTACCAAAATAAAAGCAAAAATGCACAGCATGGCAACACAACATATGTTGTGTGGAAAAAGGCAACATGACTGGATCCCTAACATCACAGGAGCCTTATTTTTATAAATATATAGGCTAGCAAAAAGCTAAAATAGTTCAGATGGTAGTCTGCAGCAGTATGAGCATCTTGTCGTGGTGGCATCAACATGAGGAGGATCTCAACAGACTATCAAGGTGTCCCATGCATCAGCCAGATGGCTGATTATACCCTAAAAATACATGTAAATACATGCCTTTGACTTTCCTTAAAACTTTAAGTATTCATCCAAACTGACCAATGAGAGGACAAGTTGGAAGGTATCATTTTTAAAAACTGAATGTCTTGAAACCTCTGCCTGTGTCATTTCCTCAGAAGTGACCTCTGAAGTAGGTTCATGATAAAAGGAAACGAGGCTTCAATGCACTTAGATAGAACCTTGCATGTTTGCCACAGAACTCTTGACTTCACAGGCGTGACGTGCAGCCCCTCAGACTACTGCACAGCTGCAGACGCATAAACACCCGCCGCCTTCTTGTAAATCCGTTTCTCTCTCTCACCTTTCACAATAATATAAACACTATAAAAAGGCTCTCGCAAAGCTCTTGTCATATTTTTTTTTCCTCCTGGTGACACAGATGTTGGTGTGATTTTGTGCAGTTGTGAAAGATGTGAATTTCTGAAGTGGATATCCCGACATCGGCCATATGGACAAAAACCGGGAATGAAAACTGAATGTTCAACTAAGACACAATAAAATTGAAATATTAAACAATTGATGGCGAACTGTTAGAAGACAGTAATTGACTGATATGCACTAAAAAGGAGAAAGGAGGAGGAGACTTGGAGACTACCCTACTTGACTTGACGGAAGAAGATGCTCTGACTGTAAAGGAGGCGGAAAAAGTCCATACATAGAGTTTAACACAGGTCTTCCTCTCAGTGTTCAATCATTCCTTAATCATGTAGAAACATCTGACTCATAGGTGGGTCTCACGCAGAGGAGGACCTCCTTCCCCAAACTACTTTAAAAGGGCTCAAAAGCTTCTCCTGTTTAGAAATTGATTGAATAGATCACTTCTAGAGAACCCTACATTTCCCTGTTTATTATTCTATTTTGTATTAACTTTTGTTATTTATTTATTTATTTTATTTATTTAAACCTCACTATTTTTCCCAAATGGTTCCGCGAGCCTCTTTTTCACACCTGTCTGCTCTCCTCTTCTTCATCTCGCTTCCCTCCTCTCTATCGTTATACCTCCCTGACTCCAACCCACTCTTATCTTTTGACAGCCACGCCAGAGACGTCCACCTCTACACAGGTACGACCTCATCTTGCCGAACGATTCCACACCTCGCTGGGTCTGCCGTTGTGACCGTTTCTTCCTCTTTGGTGCAGATAACCAGAGACGAGGGATGTATCTCCAGATAGGCACCGATGGAAGAGTCTCAGGGAGTGATGTTCAGACGCCTCACAGTGAGTGCTTTTGGACTGGTGTGAAGTCAAATACCAGAGAGAAATGGGAGAGTCTGTTCATCGTTGTGTGTTTCCAGGTGTGCTGGAGCTGAAGTCGGTCAGGACCGGCCATGTTGTCATCAGAGGAAAAGCATCTTCTCTGTTTCTCTGCATGGACAGCAGGGGCCAGCTGAGGGGACAGGTACATGGGAAACACGGATTACATCAAGCAAGCACACGTATTTACATTGGTTACATTTTCACATCCTTCCCTGGACACGTGTGTTGTTTATTTCAGGGCTACTTCAGCGAGGCCGACTGTACTTTCAGGGAAGTGCTGCTGGCAGATGGATACACTCGCTTCCTGTCCTCGCACCACGGAACTCCTGTTTCTCTGGCACCTAAACGCTCCCCAGACCAGCACACTATCCCCTTCACTCGTTTCCTGCCGCTCAGGAATACGCTGGCAGAGGAGAGCACGTCTGAACCGCCATCAAACCGGCAGGGATATTTTAACATGGACTCTGATGATCTTCTCGGAATGGGCTCAAATGTGATGATCAGTCCTCAGTTTTCAGTGGACAAGTGACAAAAAAAAATGGGGAGTGAGGAGTTCTGTATTTGCACCTTTTGACAGTGTGTCTGTTTTTGATGATGACCAGGTTGAACCTGCAGGTTTGGTTTTATAATGAGATTGTGCAAAAATTGTATTCTAACTTATTTATTTATTGCATATGTAATTGTTATTTAACTATAGATTTATTCAGCTTCCTAAGGCCGAACAGTTGAAGCCATGCTTGTTTTGGAGCAGACATTGGCCCGTGCTGCAGGGTGTTTCTCATGTATTTAAAGTTCATGTTTGTATTATGTGGGTGTGAGGAGGGAGACGGAGAATAAACAGGGTGTACATTTTAATGATGTTTGTCTTTTCTGTTGAAAAACAGCATTCTCTTGAAAAAGAAATGTGGGAAGACCCAAATAATTTTAACTGGCAGAGAAAGGGCTCAGGTCAGCTTTGTGAGGGAACTAGAGGTCCCTCTAGTGGAGAAATGACTAAGGATGTAAAGTAGGACGAGCTCTACAAAACAGCTGAGCTGCAGTGTGATGATGTCATCAGTTATAGATGCCACAGCAAAGGGAAGAAGTATCCTTGCCCTAAAATGAGATCATAGTTCCAGTCTGTTGTGTATATAAATGAAATTGTTTCCAAGGCATTATTTGAGTAAACTACAGAAAACTACTGCACTTGCAAGCGTCATTAAACGAAGAGCAAAAGTACAATTTCAACATTGTTAAAGAAGCATTTTGCACTGACTGCGTTGCACTGGGACACATTCCTTCCATAGGTCATCATGGTGGAAAGTATTTCAGTGAAATTGAGAGCTATATGAATGATGTTGGAAGCTGTTGCTCCTAACAGCTTAGTAGCAGGGGGAAAGGTCAAATGCCAAACACAAATGTATCCCAGACTCAGCCAGGCCAATGCCTGAGATTAAATGTTGTGCGTTTGTCTATGTAGTGGATTGAATATTCCTACTATTGTTCATATCCTAAAATAACACTGGTGTCACCAACAGGTCGCTCTGCCGTATCAACAACTGAACCTGAATAAACCACAGGTAAACAAATAACACAGCTGCTTTTAGCAAATTAATAAAATATAATCTTTATTAAAAACAAAACGTGCATAATTTAATCATGTCAACCACAGACATTTTGTTATCATGACCCGAGAAAGCACACGTCCTTCTCTTCAGGTTACATAAGGGAGAACTACACACGTGAACGACGAGCCGGAAAATGTTGAGAATGCGGGCTCGGTTTACACGAGGTCTGAGCGCATACACAGTGTCACAGTCGTGTTTTGATGGCGCTTGACGCCTTTTTTGGCAATAGACTCATAGCTTCTGCTGAAGCACAATTAAAGCGACGATGCTGAGACATCGAGACACAGGACTGCTTCTAATTTGTTAACACCAGCTAATAGCGTTAATAAATATATGTGGCATGACCCTGAGAGTAGAAAAGCTGCAGTGTTTTAAGCACTTTTAATACAAAACGATATCCTGTGGTGATATTTGGCTGCAAATGCTCTAAGAAATATCTAGAAAAAGAAAAAGTACTATAAATGTCAGTTTTGCTCTGTTTTATTCCTCCCTGCTCAGCTGGACTGATCCGATCTATACTTGAGTAACCAGGGACTCCCTCAGGTACATGTTTCTCTCTCTGTTCTGCCCCGTACAGAGCCCACCTAGTAGACTGGCGTTCAAAGGGCTGCAGATGATGCCTTCGGTGGGATAATAATCTTCTGGACACCTATCCCCTTCCTCTAGTTCCTCCCCCCCCGGGTCCTCATTGTCCCACAGACTGGTTTTGACGTGCGTGTACTCGGTTCGATCCTCGCACTCCGTCTCCCGATGGTAAAAGTAGCTAAAGTTTGACACAATGACGGGCACTGGAAGGGAAATGGTAAGCACGCCAGCAATGGCGCACATTGAGCCCACCAGCTTACCCCACACAGTCTCTGGGTGCATGTCACCATAGCCCACTGTGGTCATGGTCACAACCGCCCACCAGAAGGCGTGCGGGATACTGATAAAGGATGTGTTGGTGTGGTCGGCCTCGGCAAAGTAGATGGCGCTGGAGAAGAGAATGACACCAATGAAAAGGAAAAATATAAGCAGGCCAAGCTCGCGCATGCTGGCCCTCAGGGTCTGGCCGAGGATTTGGAGGCCCTTCGAGTGACGGGACAGCTTGAAGATCCTGAAAACCCTCACTAACCTGATGACCCTGATGATGGCCAGGGATGTGGTTGGAGAGGTGTCATTGTCTTTGGCCAGTTCTGTTCCCAGAGTGACAAAATAAGGCAAGATAGCACTGAAATCAATGATGTTCATGACGTCCTTGAAGAAGGACATCTTACTGGGCGAGCAAGTAAAGCGCATGATGAGCTCAAAAGAGAACCAGCATATGCATATAGTCTCAACCACAAAAAAGGGGTCTTGGAAAACACTTGGTGGAGGAGGCAGGTTCTCAGAGATGTTCTTTGGCTGTGAGGGGTGTCTGTAAATCTGTCCCTGTTGAAGACAAGCAGAAATATTACCAATTAATAAGATGTTATCTCTCCAAATGTTGGACATGTTACAAATAAACAAAAACTACATACAAACTACATAATAAGAAGCTACATAAAAATATTTCTTAATAAAAGACAAAGAAAAGTTGAACAGCAGCTCTCTACATCAGAAGTTTTGCCTCCTTTCTCTTTAAAATATAACTTCTATCCTACATTCTACAGGTTTATGATTCAAGCAAAAGACCAGGTCGTGTTCTGCATGTCACTAAGGACATTTTGAACCGCCTAAGATGTTATATATTGCACCTTTAAGATGCATTACTTCATATTTTAATGCAACTTGCTTGCACTTTGCTTCTAAGAAACTATAAACCGTTTCTATGATATCCACCATCACATCAATCCCCACATCTGACAACATCATAAAAATGACTGACATCCACAGCGTTACATTTCAATCCCGGCCGCACTGATCTGGTTTTCAGCACACCTGTCTTCCCATCTTTCCTGTCAACTCAAATTGAAACTTCAGGATGGCGGCCATCCAAATGCGCCTTATAAAAAGCTGGATGTGGATGACATGGGTATATGTGGCGGGATATTTATCGTGCAACAACTAGATCCGTGTGACAAATTGAAAAGATCTGCATTTCTTTTAGTAGCACGTTGGTCCGAGTGTTTATTTGCCACATCTACATGTTGATCTGCTGCATGGGTTCTCCTAAGTCTAAATATAAACCTGCGAGATCTCTAGGGAGAAACAGGAGAGCCTCCCATCCATCTCCACCTTCATCGCTGTCTCCTCTGGCTAGTGCAGGCCAGTAATTGTTTGCTGTGTCTGCTGCTGCTGACTTGGCCCAGTGCAGCGGTCTGAGAAGTATGTGTTAACACGACCCAGAGTACGCTCATCATCCATGCAGACCTTTCGCTCTCAAGTTCTAAGCGGCTCCATGGTTTCGTTTCACCTTTGCCTGTGTGTTGGGTCGCTTGTTTGACCTTTTATTACCACACTTAACTCAGCCCGTCTTTCTCGTCTCCTCACCGTATATCGGTATCTGAAGCCCCACCAGTTACTCTCTTTACCCTTTAGCACTTCCTGAATTTAAGTGTATCGAATTTAACAGCTGACAAAAATAATCGCACCATCAGGTTCCAGTAGTATCTGTCCCCCTCTCTGGTCTCCAACCAGACATACTGGCAAATAGTTTTACACATCGCGGTAGTTTTTCTCTTCACACACTGTAACCACTACAAGTGTGTGTTTACCTGCTCCCAGCCATATCAAGTTTCTGAGCTTAATTCAGTCACACGCATCCATCAATGAACCTGAAGCTATGACAGGATGAGGTGACTTTTAAGGAGTAATTTAGAGACCGCTTAAAATAATATTTTGAAAAAAGCAGTCCCACCTCTCTTGTGTCTTTCTCAGTTCTGAAGTCAGGCAGAGTCTCCAAGCAGAAAATGAGGATGGACACCACAATGACCATGACGCTGATGATCGCGATAATCCGTGCGCCCGATGATGACTCGGGGTGTTCAAACAGCATCCACAGTTTCCTCTGGATTTCATTGGTGGGCAGCTGGCTCACCTCCTCTTTGGGAAAGCCTTCGTCCTCCTTGAAACGGTTCATGATCTCCTCACCCAGCTCGTAGAAGATGAGCTCATCCATGAAGATGTCCAGAGGTATGTTGGTGGGCCTCCGAAGCCTCCCACCTGACTGGTAGAAATACAGAATGGCATCAAAGCAGGCCCGGTTGCGATCCAGGAACAATTCGTTTCTGATTGGGTCAAAGTAGCGGGACCTTCGTCTGGGGTCACCAAGCAGGGAGTCGGGGAACTGTGCTAAAGTGCGCAGCTGGGTTTCATAGCGCATCCCTGAGACGTTGATGGCTAATCTCTCGCTCAGCGCCCATCCGCTTCTCCAGATCAACCCAGACCGCCGACTCTCCCTTCTCTTCTCTTTCTCATTTCCTACGAGCTCCTTTTCTCCTTTCTCTTCAATGTTCAGCTGGTTCTTCATCTGTTTGTGATCCTCTCCATCTTTCCCTCTGTTGCTTCTTTCTTCATCATGGGGGTCACTGCAGTCCATGCCAGGTCGGAGAACACAGCAAACTGTTCTCTTGGCAAACTGGAGAACCACTGCAAGTTACGCACACTGTTCTGGAACCACAGTGATGTCTCAGTCAGCACAAATCAGAGGTTTTTAAGGAGAGGTACTGAACCAGTGTCTTCTCCTGTAGTTCTTCATCACCGATAAAACTTCATGTGCACCGACGATGGTCTCTTAGAAGGTTACAGAAAGTTACAGCAAGACCCTGATGAAAATGAAAACGGTTGACTCACTAAGTGTAAAGCAGCTGCTGACAACGTCTGATGGCGGAACAATAAATCAGGTTACATTCTCTATGGGATGTCCTGTGTCTCGTGCGCTGTCCCAGCTCCACCACCTATGCACCGTCAGTGCACAGGCTGTCCAGTTGTAGACTCTCTGATCACGTTGGGCTTCCACTGTCCTCTGCTGTCTCACACTGTCTGCCCTAACATTTTTTTGGTGCGAATGCTGTCCTGTTGAAATTCAATCTCGGCTGGACCTCTGCAACCCCTCCCAGTCCATTCCCTCCATTCGAGCTATGGAGTGATACAGCCTTCCACCTCCCTATCGAGTGTCACCTCTGCCTGGCACTGCTCCGTGTTACCCTCTCTAATGAGCATTGCACTCTGACCAGAAGAGGTTGTTTAACATTATTTATCTCCAGGGTTGTATTTTATGTAAATCAAATAAAATCAACAGAAAGGTATGTGTGACTCTTGAAATTCAAATTAAATTCTGTTTATATATCCATCTCACCAGCGTCTGTGTATGTGTATATGACTTTAATACATGCATATTTTACACCTAAGGAGTGCATGAATTGTGTTGCTGTTTGTCTTCATTTTTATTTTTTTTTATTATGTTATTATATTAAATTAAGTTGTGTGACTCGCACACAGACTCTCATTGACCCTTTCAGTCAATTTTGAACTGAAAATACAGGACTTGGAGTGATATTTTATTCAACCATCACATCATATTGATGGAAATGGCCCTATGAGAGGTGCTACAAATGATACCACCATCATTGGGGTCATAAAGAGCCTCAAACTGACCACTGAGTTGGACTGGGGAAAAGGACCCAAAGCTGTTAGCAGTTAGCAGCTAAATCAGGAAAAACAACAGAAATTCTCAAAAACTGTGGAGACAGAGTGAAGGTTTGCATTTATCCATCCCAGAACTGCAGCGGTAAAAGGATTTATCTCCATGAGGTTGCTGGGTTGATTGTCAGGACTCATGGGACAAATTCCAGGATCTCTTTGTGGAAAGGACAATGGAGTTTGGAGGCCGGACAGCTCGGGGAGCTCATTACCAGGCAGGTTACCTGAAAGTGCCAGTTTCAGACTCACTCCAGTCCAATCAACATGCAGATCAGTCAGCTCCCTCACAACCACGAGCAACTCCAGTCTGTGAAATATATGACCCTGGGCAGCAGGCCTGCACTAAACGGCGATGAAACCCCATTAGCCACGTGGGCATATCGGGCATTCAAGGAGGGGTCTTAGTTTTCATAATTGGGTGCAATTCAAAGGTATTAAAATCCATTATGCTCCAAAAACTTTTCCTGGCAGAGTCTGCACTCACACAGGGGAGGCAGTCAGTTACGGGCAAGCATTTGACACACTCTGCTGGCCAGGGATAGAAGAAAATCAAGGACGTTCGAGGTAACTGCAACAAATCTGCAGCAAATATGTGGTCAAGCAACAGAGGAAGACAATGATGTTAAAAGAAACTGCCAAAGCCTCCCTGGCAGATGGCAAACCCAGAGCATACCTTAATTATTATTCCAATATGTGTGGGAACTGACACTGAGTTTCTCATCAGACTATTAGAACTTAGGAGAGGAAAGAGAAAAAAAACAACAAAAAACAAGCAATTATCTCATTATCATTTATTATCTATTTATGCTCTATCTGTAACGCATTCCACAACATCCTTTTATCATCAAATCTGCAGGAACTTTTAAAGTGTTTGTTTAAAAAAAAACAGCCAGATGGAGCCGCTACTTGCATACATTCATTTGCAGTTATGAGTCACAAAACCGTCAACCATCAATTAAGCGGGTACCGTGTATGACCACTAGAGGGCAGATATAGCACAAAGGAGACACTGCAGTCTCTGCAGGCATGGCCTCACTGTTCTTCTGCGGCACACACACACACACACGCACACAAACACACACACGCACACAAACACACACACACACACACACACACACACACATACTGCACACCCGGCTCTTTGTTACGTTCCCACATGATTTTTAAGCAACAAAAGATATTGCACTAATGAGTCATTGGTGGAGGGTTTTGAAAAGGCAAAGTAGAGCGACTTAGCAGCAATATCAAATTTAGATGATATCCAGATATCAAATGTCCATGAAATCCATTAAACATTCTATTTTTAGGTATCATTGTGAATGTACATCGACCCAATCCAACCGTTAGCTCTACAGCACCATTCGTACATTGGCTACAATTCTATAACATTTGCAGAGATATTCTTGATTTTCGTATGTGGTATAATTGTTCTGTGTGTCTTAAAACGTTTTGATTGTTCCTCATCTATCTTGTTAGTCATATGTGGTCCACAATGAGCTGGACCCCCTGTGCTCCCCATGCGTGACTCTGCTGGTTTCATGAGTTGGTCTATATACTGGGCTCAGTTAGTGGCTATCCTGCATGGTCTTTATCTGGTAGTCCATTTCAGAAGCACGTTATCATGCTCCTCACTTCAGAGATGTGCCTCAGGAGACCCTACAAATGCCCTCCATGGGCCCACACAGTCCCCTAAATTACAATAATCTGTGGTTCACAAAGGAGACTCAGAGAGATCCTCACGTCGGTGTCCAGTCTCACATATTTGAATGCAGAGTCACTGTTACCTGATATCAACATGCGGCGTAAGGGGAGACAGCCGCTACCTCACCACTCTCAGATGTCATGCCACAGACGACCTCAAAGTTATAGGGTACAATTATATGACAGCTCGGGTGGCCTCATGTAACAGCCAGCTTGCTAAAAATGATTCCTGACAGTCGGACGTTCCTGGAAATCAAAATAGACCATGTCCTTAAACTTCCACCGATAAATCGAATTTGTCATTCCTCAGTTTCATGCAATGGTGTCCTCGTTTCAGACCACGTCATATCAATCACTTCCTGGTTGCTGACAGACCCCGTCTCTAACTGTGGCCGTGCTCTGGGATGTCTTGGGTCGTGCACAGTAACATGCACAGTGTGCAAACCTACAGACAAATGGACAGAGCCTTGATATTACTTTTTCATTTATTTTAAGTTCAGTTCAATGATGGTACGCAATTTCAATGACTGAAAAAAAAAAAAGCATCTCATGACTGTTAATCAGTTGTTCATTCAAGCTGCTATGGAGATTAGTTCACATTAGGTCGCATTGACATTCATACATTAAGTCTCATTAGTAGAAATATGTTCAATTCTGACACTTTATTGATATGTTTCTATTTTTTTTCTTCAAAATATAAAAAGTTAGTTCATGAACATTCCATTGAAATATACTTTATACAGATGATGAGTCGCTCTTTGTGTTCTGACATTTCAAAAATAAAATCAGTGACCACCTCCCCCCACCGTTCACTCTCCTACTAAGACCATAGTACAATGGACTAGTACCTAAGTCTGTTTTACACAACTGGATGGCATGAACATCATTTACTGTATCTTTGGAATGCTTCCATGAATGCATGGCATTAGTCTGTATTCAGATCTATGTATATGACTCTTTGAGATGTTAGTCATATTATTTCTAATCAAAATAAGATATTAACTATATTATAAAAATCTAATCAGTATGATGAGTATGATTTCTCTTAAAATGACTCTGGTATCATCACTTTGTTAAACAAAATATTCTTAGATTAGTGTGATTGCTAAGTCACTCTATGGAAAACCATAAAGCCACCACACACGTGGCTGCAACCGTCTGAATCATCAGGGAGCATACAGTTAGTGTCAACAGTGGCATACGTGGTGCAGATTGCATACAATGTCTTCAAAAGATAGAAAAAAATCATTAGTTTGAATCAAAACATATAAGAATAAAATGAATCATAACATATTGGTAATATCACCATGGATGTACCTTCAAAGTAGCCAGTCAGTGTCACCATAGGAGCCAGTATTTAAGCTCTGTTTTAGAGGTGATTCACATTGGTTGTTTTGGTGTGTGTGACCCCCACAGGAAACGTCTTCTGAGAGACTTCGAACTCAAGAAAATAAAACAGACTTAGCACTTTCCACATTGTAGCTCATTCTCCCCGGCGTGACTAAATCAAATGGCAGTTTTATGCAATAGAAGGAGGAAAGACATCTTTTTTTCTCTCTCTCAGGCTGGACTGGGCAGAGCTGGGAGAGAACGAAGCCATGGCAAACGTAACTAGAGGGAAACTGAGGGACAGAAACAGACAATACTTTGGCCATGAATACACCTGGGTGGAGCGCAAAGTTTTTGCTAGTTTACCTCTGAAATATTCATACAGATATTCGTGACCACCAAAGCCAGAGTTGCTTAATGCCTTCCAAAACGGGACTGGGAGTTTTTCTTTAAAAAAGGGACCGGATCAAAACCCAGTGAAACCCTTTTTTTATTTTCAACAAATATAAGTCGAACCTGTTACACTGTGAACATCTTGCAGCACATTCAGCTGCCTGAGAGGAGCCCTGAACCAGCAGGGCCCCAAACCATCACCAGGGCTGTGGAGCCCGGAGAGCACTCAGCATCGATTACCCCTCGCTGGACACCGGTATCCCTCATCCTGTCTTTCCAACAACACTTAAAGCACTTTGCTGACATCATTTGGGAAGCTCTGGGTCTCTCTCTCTCTCTCTCTCTTGTCTCTCTCTGTCTCTCTCACTGCTGCTCCCATGTCGGAATGAGCTGCCAATGAGTCAGCTGCACGGAGGTGATGACGGCATTGCAAGTACCTGACCATTCTGAACAGAAAATAAAACGAAGGAGGGGGGGGTGGCGAGCTACCTCCACACACTCATGTACTGATGCCACAAGTGTGAAAAGTTTTGGGTTGCCTCTCCGAGGAAGACGTTTCGGCTCTACAACATGGCACAGTGTTCAGAAGTTATCAAAGACTGGATTCATGACCAACAATGTTGGGGGGGGGGTGAGGGGATACGCCAAGACTCTGCTGCGCCTACAGAGATTATCAAGTCATAATGCATGCGTTTATTTATCTTTTTAACACATCACTGCGAGGTGTTCACATCATCGTCTATATACTAGGATTTATTATGTTAGCAACAAAATGAAACACCTACATCCACACACACACACACACGCATGCGCGCACACACACACACTGGCGACACACCTGAGTCCTTCAGACCACACACAAACTTTGGAATGGCAGTTGGTTCCATGCAAACCTGAAATCTCTCTTGATTGTTCACCGATATAGAATCTTTCTTCATCCATTATTATTACTGGAATGTATGGGATAAATCCCAGTACAATCCTGCCACGGGGCCTCCGAGGCCCTCGTGGATCTTTAACGCTGAGGCATTGAAGATACTGTGGAGGTTCTCCTCTTCTCCTGCTACAATCACGTGACAACTCTTGTATTATTGCCAAAAAAAAAGCATACTATGAGCGTTTGTCAAGCGATCAGAGTTGTGTTGTCGAGGGCTGTTGTTTTAGAGCTGCTGCTGCTGCTGCTGCTACGGTCATTGTGCAAATGATTGGAGAGAGAAAACGTAGACTTGAACAAACGCCCTTTGTGCTGATGCAAAGCCTCCGACCACAACCGGTGACTGGATGGTTGTAAAACGAACTGTTGGACACGTAACATAAAGTAAAACTATGGCCGAAAACTCCGGGGATGAGGAAAATTCAGGGCAGTAGTAGCAGAGAGATTTCATCAAACAAAACATATTTCAGTGTACTTTGCAAACATACATGTTTCAATATTCACATTTTTTTTTACTTGTCAAAACAAAATATAGCTCTTCTCTTTCATTAGAATCTTTTTTTTTAAAACATGAATTGCATATAACATTTTTTAATTTATTTTATATATACTTTTTTTGTATCTCTAGCACCCTTGTCTTTTAACTAAGGGCTTGCAGAAAAGACAGTCATGCAAAGTAGTCATGCTGGTAAACAAAGGTACAAAAATGCATTATCTTTTTTTTTTTCATCTCAGCGTCCATCCTTGGTCCTCCCTGCGTCTTTACGTTCATCTCTCAGGGGAAAAGAAAAAAAAAACCCAAACAAAATATCTTCTCAGTGCTTGTGCGGGACTTTGCCCCTCTGATGACAAAACACCTGCTTCTGTCTCTGAAATGCTCTCACAGCGACAACTTAACTTTTCCACCGTTTGCAGGTACCCCCCCCCCATACGCACACCCACCCCCACCCCTACCTTTGTCCATCCTGGATCCTCTTTGTGCAGAAACCTCCTCCAAAGTCATGCAGATTGTTTTGTTTATCAAAATATAGATTTGTTCTCTTTGTACACTTCCACCGTCGCTCTGCTCGGTTGGTCCGTTTTTCCTCTCGTCCTCCCCTTTGCCCGGGGCTCCCCGTGACGGGCCGCCGTGTTTTTGTCGACTTGCCAGCGAAGCACTTGTTGGCGGCAAGAGGGACAGTAGAGAGACAAGGCAGTATTCTTCTGGGAATTCTTGTGCCTAATTGGCAGTGTCGGCCTTTGTGTAGAGAGGGGGGCAAATATTTTTCTGAGTGGTCCCTTTTGAAAAAAAAAAAAAAAAAAAAAAATCTCCAGCTGAATTCCCAGCTGATGGACTGAAGCAACACCAATAGTGTTCTTGTGTCAGGAATGTTTTTTTCTTCTTCTTCTTTTTTTGTAACCATATGTCACACTTCGTATGCAGGCCGATATCTGTCTAATACTATGTATTCTCTTAGTCTTTGTCCGACAGTTCAGTCATTTTGTTCCTCGCTTTTGAGTGCTTTATCAATCAGGCATGAAAAAAATACTTGAAATATTCAAATGTGCACATAGGGATGGCATTGTGGCAGTTAAAGGAGTACCTTAAGTGAAATAAAGAGGCAACACCCCCATCACATTCTTAACCTTTTCCTGACTTACCTAATATTACAGAAGGTCGTTCAGCAAGTGCATGCCACGGGACCTTTGGTATCCCTTATGGAACTCTGGGAAAGGCTTTGACAGTACATGAGAGATAAATGCAATGCACTTTTTTTCCATCATTTTCTGACAGGAAAGTCCTGTGACCAGTGTGCTTCATCAGTTTGACTTCAAAATTGGTGCCATTTTTAAGTAATGCGGTCCACGGGCAGTGTTTCAGTCTGATACAATTGAATGGAAGACATAAGTTCAGTGGCCAACAAGTTACGCAAGTGCTATACTTAAATGGGTGACAAGAGCGTGGATGTTACAGGTTTCTGTACATTTATGATCGATCAAGACGGCTTGTGGGGAAAAAAAAAACGCCAGTTTTTCCTCTCATGTACTGTTTCTTCTTCATTTGAAAGGTACTCAAGAGAAAAATGACATCTAGAAGATCCTTTGAATGCATAAATTATTTTCTCTTCAGAATTTTCATGGAGTAAGTCAAGTTGTTCCCCAGCTAACAAATGCTACGATATGTCAGCAGAGATGCTACATTGTTCATCCGGTCCTTTGCAAAGACAAAGCGATTTTTGTTTTCCTTTTGGAAACTCGTGAAGTTGCTCAGTTCTTCAGCACTGTAGAGGGTACGGAGTCTGTAATCCTACGATGAGATATGTCATTTGGAATGTGTAATCAGGAGTCCTTTTCTCTCCCAGTGCAATGCTCAGTCTGAGAAACATGATGGGCAGAGGGGAGAAGGTAAGTAGCCGTAAATGCATTGGAGTTCCGAGAGGCTGCTTTGGTAACAACGTGAGGAGCAGACCATAATATTTTCTGAATTCATGATTGACCTCTGGTCTCTCTCTTGTCACCCCAAAGATCTCCATTAAACTGTCCATCCGGGTCACACCTGTTGCTTAAGTGGCTCCTGCTGCAAATTTGTGTTTACCGCTTACTGATTCCTCATTTAGAGAGAAGGCGAATGCTAGAAACTTAACACTGTGAAGACAAGAACAGAAAGCCATTAAGTTCACAGAGAATGACCAAACTACTAAAGCATGTATGAACTAACAAGTGCTGAAATGATATACATTTTTCTTATATCACGTTTTTCCTGACTAACAATAAATGTAAAGAAGTAAACAGGAATGACTGTTACCTTTAAACTGCGGCTTAACTGTGCATGTCAGAATGAAGCGTAAACATTTAAACTGACAGTTGTTCTGGAAAAACAGTCTACTCATAAGACACATACACACACACACACAGTTGGCACACCACTTCTTCTTGTGTGGAAAAAAACAGGCAATATAAGTAGAAATTAGAAATAACACTGGGAGAAAACCAGCCTCAACCCTCAACAGATTAATACAGAGCAGTTCATAATGAGAGGGTGACAGGAAGAGCTGTCATTATTCTTGTTATTCCCCAGTGTGTGTGAGTGTGTGTAGTACTTCATGTACAGGACAGACCCAAACTTCAAGTTTATCCCATTAAAAAAAAACCCTCAAAGAACAAAGAAAAACAAGAGAAGTTGATGAAATGGATTCTTCACGACAGATGAATGACGTCTGAGCTCTTTTCTTCTGTCACACTCTATAAGTCAAGTTTTGAGATGATCAACATGTCAGACTGACAATAAAGATCCTGCAAGAGCTCCCCACCATCGTGAGTTCAGAGCCGTTTGACGTTGACCACTGCTGCTTGGAATTCTTACAGCACGCTAGTGTTTACCACATACTGACACAGCAGCACGTGCAGTATGCACCTGTGTATGTTTAACTGGGTCTTGAATGTATGTGGTTATCAAAATGGAAGACAAGACACACTGCTGACAATGAGGTCTTTAGTTAGAGTTAGTGTGAGAGAAGAAAATGTGGCCAGTCAAACAATAAAGCAGTTAAAACCTAAGCAAGTATAATTTTTCATCATCGCTCCTTATAGTCATAAAGGTATGGTATGTAGAGTGGAAGAGTTTCTATGTTACATCAGCAGCATTTATTTTTCTACATTGAATATACATTGAAAAGCAGAACACATTTACCTCATGTTGAAAGAGAACTTATCAGGGTTTTTAATTTGCTATAAAGCCAATAGCCAATAATATGCTCAAAAAATGACCAGATTGCGCGAGAGCGGCACAGTAAATGAATAAAAAACATGTGAGCATGGAATTAACGTGAAATTGTCAGGTTCAGTCACTGTGATACAGTTCCTTAACACCTTTAATACTCTTAAAATTAATCCTTTTGAAATTTCTGACCCTGAATTATACATGATAGGATAATTTCTTTACTGTTTGCAATGTAACTTTAATGTATTCACATGGGCAGGTAGAGATCTGTACATATTCAACAATAATCAGTTGCTTCAAAGGTTTAGCGAGCTGAACCATGCCAGGATGCATGAACTAAATTGACATCATAGCCTACAGGGGCCTCATAGAGGCATTTACAACATCAGTCTGTGTTGTTTACTTTTACAATGTTTGTATCAGAATGTCTGAAGTCAGTGTTACTGGCCACCAGTATGACATTCATTATGACATCCTTCAGATTAATCACAACGCCCTAGAAAAGCAAACGTATTCTTGAGCGAACCCTCACGGTAAAACGCTCCACTGGATGGGTGGATGGCCTTTGTCATGGCAGGAAAAAATAAGCGGCAATATCACTGAAGATATACACACATCCTCACCATAAATGGTGGCCTCTTTAAATTATGTCCATTCACATGGTTAACAGGAAGCTGATTCCTGATTGACACAAATTCCTACATTTCAGAGCTTCGCACATTCAGCATCTGTTATGAGAGATGCTTGAAGTCACTGGAGAAACAAAGCTCTGCATGCTGTTTCCCATATTTTCAGACGACATTAAATTATTGCATTTTCTTTTTTTTTTCTTGACACAGTGATACTGAAATCTACTACAGTAACCAGGGCGGTTAGTGTCAAATCCATTCTGAATCTCTGGTTCACAGGACATTCAAGTGACGCCACGGCTTCTTTTCTTTATCATAATACTGCATATCAAAATTCCAATTGATTGAAGGTCTGGAAGCACATCGTGTGAGACAACAACAAACAGGAGAATCATCTAATCACATTATTTCACATTCAAAACAGCAACAATTTTGAAACCAAATGCGCAAAAATGAGGAAAATAATACTTTTTTTGTCACACTAAAGTTCTGTCTCTCTGTTAAATTCATGATACTTCAATACATGTATTTTTTTCATATTCTGACTTTACAAACTTTACAATGGAAGACAGGTTACTGGTGAAGAAAATATTAACGTACCACAAAATTAAAATGAACAAAACTAGCAGCAAGCACAAAAAATAATGCTAATAATTTCAACTAAAAGGAGACAAATGGCTGATGTCATTCTAATAAATTATTACAACATGTGCCTCTGGAACACAGGCAGAATGCCTGCCAGGCCTGTGCGCTTTAAAGGTTAAAAATAGATCTGCATATTTCTGCGTATGTACGTGCACAGTGCGTGGTTTCCAGCATCAAATGAATATTGCATGTTTATTGCATTATTTTAAAATCTTTCATTTTTGATTATTTTATTTTTTTCTTAGATTTTCACAGGAAAGTTTAATGTGAGGATAGCAACCTGATGAAGTCACAACAAGAAAAAGGTCATTAAAGGCCAAACCAATTAAAATCTTTCTTTTTGTTTTTGGTTAATTTGTCTTTACGTGGCCAAAAATGAAAGGTTAGTAAACCAACACTGTCTGTTAGTAAAGTGCATTTATTTGTTATTTTGATTTGGAGGTACAATTATTGATACATTACTGCTGTGTTTTCCATTTATACCCTTTAATTTGTAAATATATCGTATATTCATTTTGGGTTGAAAAATTGGAGGCTTATTTAACCATCATGATGCAGCTTTTTTATAGGTACATTCAGGTAACAAGAGTTTATTAATGGAGGCATGTTTGCCAAAGGACAAAATGCATGTTATGTTTTAATATCAATAATGAACTAGTCTGAAATGATGATATTGTGAAAGATATTCAGTTGAGGGATTAATATTTTCTCACAGCTGGACTCACATGCTGGTGTGAGCGCTGGCAAAGGCTGGTATTACGCAATGAGCTCGCACAAACTCGGGCATCTATCCATCTTCTGACCTTACACGTGTAATGGCCCCACCATTACACGGCCTCTGACTAACCTCGTTGTTCCCATTATGAGTGCTTTAACTGCATATAAAGGCATTGAAGGGCATGCTTCTACCATCAGAAGAAGTGGCTGAAAAGACCTTTCGATGTACAGCGTCGTGTAAATATGGTTTAACCTGGGTGGCGACAGCAAAGTGTTTTGTATTTTTTAACCATGTGACCATATTATGACACATTATTATGTTGCATTCATTTAACATTGCACGATGATTGTGCTAAGTTTCTAGGCTGCTTCTGATACATATTAGCCTTAAGATAAGGTTCCTAATGAGGTCACAATGATTGTGGTTAAACTGTTAACACTAACCGAGTCTCATTTCTGAGGACATCAGCAAACTGAGGTCTAAAGTTACCAACGTACACTGACAAACGACAAGTAATAGAAACCTATTTAATCGAAAAACTTTTCTTTCTTAAATGATTTCTCTGTAAATTCTTTTCTTTTTAATCTAAAACATTTAAAAATGGGATCTACATGTGAAACATTTTTTTTTTCTTTTTTTTTTTACCCTAGCAGTTTAATTTAAAGAGCCCTCTGAGACCACCTTCCTTCTAATAGTTTACAATAAGAGCGAGTCTTTCAAGCTCAGATTTGAGCCCATCAGAAACCCTGATGCATGCATCTCCAAGAGTCACAAAACAGGAGGTCTTTCTTCTCTACATGCAAGCTCTCCGTATGTTACTGCTGTCGTTTACACAGGCGAGTGTGAGTCCAACGTTAATCCACATCTCCACAGCCAATCAACGTTCATCGTTTCCGCTACAGAATGGAGGGGATGGGGGAGCGACAGCGGTGCAGTGGTCCTGGGGCCTCATAGCTTTCATATGGTGGGCTGCTAATAGGAGCAAGCCGCAGAGATGACCCAGCCATTCCTGATATGTTACTGAGACTGCGAGATTTCTCGCTGCTCGTAGCTGCACCATGTTTTATGGGTATTTGATCATATTATCGGCAAAATAAAATAAAAAAAAAAGTTCGAGCAGGTGATGGCAAATTTTCCATATGCAGGAGATTTATCGTGATGATTTTGTTGAATCCAAGCATGAGTATGAGAGGAAATCGAGATGAAAATTGGAAGGAGAAAAAAAGACAAATAGAGGGTCATAACAGTTGTTAAATAAAGACATTTAAAAGGACAGACAGACAGACACAGACAAGACAGACAAGACAAGAAAATGCCAGTTATGATGTGTTGGTTTTTTCTTAAACAAAAACAGCAAAAATATTCAGAGTTATTCAAATTTTGGCCAGTTGAATAAAGCACCCATTGGGAAATGATGATTGGGTGCTTTAGACAGCATTTAGGCCCACATTTTGCACATACATAAATATTCAGATGTGACACAAGTTGACCACAAGAAGTTTTCAAATTAAATAAAGAGTGGAATAAGTTAGGATCACATGTTGCCTCGAGTTCTCTTTGATAAACAACCCAAAACACTTCTGCTTTCGGTTGGTGTAAACTTCTAATGGCCAACACACAAATGTCCTTCCTGCAATATTTTAAAGGTTCTGAAGGTTCCTGTAACAAAGGTCAGTTCACAGCTTGTTTACAGTGGGACCTGAAGCACAAGTGCAGATTTCTGTGAGGCTTTGTGTCCTTTCCCACTGTAGAGGTGGCATTACACAGCATGCAGATGTTAACTTCCCTGCTCTGCTGCTGCATCAGGTGAAGGTGAGACACACCATTGGTAGGTAGCTGATCTGCCCTAACAATGGCCAGGTGACCAATGACTGCTGGAGTTTCCCCATTCTTGTGCAGAATGCCGTGTGAAATTTGTTTAAAGTTATCGATACGAAATAATTCATGACTTCGTGAAACTCCAACCACCACAAGGTCACAGGAAACAACACGCACTGGTATCGTATGGTGCCTTTTGTGTCTTCCTGCTAACACACTCAACCACTCTGACTTACACACCATTTGAGCCAACCGTAAATAAAAGTCCTTTTTTTATCCCAACTCACTCAGGCCCATTTTTAGGTTGGCGACTCAGTAAAATATTGATGATGATGATGGATGTTTGCCAGCTTAGGCTACATCTCACACACAGGTTTTTTCTGAGAAGCTACATTCTCCCACAGAACTTTATGCTTAAATAACGTCCGGTTGCAACCGGTGGCAGTCATGTTATTCAATTTACCTGAGTGAAACTGCAGAATTATTAAGTCAAATGTTCTTGTGCTGTCATTGTGGCAACATGTTACTTTAATTATCTGCTTTACTTGAGGGCTACTTCTGATGAGCTGCAGACCTGACGTACGCCTCACAGGAGCTCACAAGGGCAAAGCTGCTGCACGACAAAAGGTTCTGCAGACAAATTCCTTTGGACTCCTGAGCAAAGCTCAGCATGCGGCATGCAGAGAGGAGTGAGAGAAAAAGTCACAAAAGACTTTCTCACAAAAGAAAGTGCCCGTGAGTGCTTCATCTGACACATGTAGGCAATGAAGTATGCAGCACACTTGTTTCATTGCTGCGTCACTCGCCTCCATCTAAAATCCAGATATCAAACACTTGTCGAGTGTGATGTGAGTAAAGTAACCACATGAGGACAAAAATAAGCTGCAGTAATTGAATCGATGAAGGTGAAACTGATAAGTGATGATGTTGGTGTTTGTGGTGGATTTTTAAATATGTATGAGTGATCAGTTTGACTGGCTGTTGTGCAAACAACAAATGGGACATGTTAGTTTGCATTAAAAAATCCAGGGGAAGACAAAGAATGGCTTCAGAAATTAGTATTCGAATAATCATGTGTTGGCCACTGCAGTCTGCCACGGTCTGCTGGCTACCTCCGCGTGCTAAGTACAGTATTTACAACAGCAACAGGGGGCTTTGTGCTCTGGGATTGTCCATCAGGGGAAACACTGTGAAAGGCTGTCTCTATATTCACTGATGACATAATTTTCTACCCACAAGTCACACTTAATTGACAGCAGGGAGGGAGTAGGTACCTACCTACAATCAGACTTTAGTTACACTTGCACTGCAGTGGCGGCCTGGAGATGGGATGAAGAATGAGTGTTAATCACAGGAGGAGGAGGTGATGAAGATGGAAGACACAGAAGAACAGAGGGACAGGGAACAAAACTGCAAATATCCTTACCAGACTGTAAAAAACAGCTATGTGGAGAGCCTCCATCGTGGCCTGGATGATGTAACTCATGAATACGTTATCATTTCATGTCAGCTGCTGACATCCAGGATTTTGCTGACTTTTCAAGTGCTATTCGTGGTGAGGCCGCATACAGTTTCATTCCTACATGGGATCAATTGCTTGTTAAAGATGCTGTGCTCTCATGTTACTATGATGATTAGATGTATTGATAGGCTCGTGACCATTGCTGAAGTCACCGTGAATCTATACAATGCATACAGTAACTGAGATGACTTTTGGGAAAAACAGCCTGGCATGAAACTGTATCCTGCATCCGCTGGTCAGGATGTAGGTCACACACACCTGTGTTTATCATTATTTCAGAAATATTTATTCTGCAGGCACACACACACACACACACACACACACACACACACACACACACACACACACACACACACACACACACACACACACATTTTTATTTGATATCTAAAACTTTGGATGATGTGAAAGAATATTTGCAGAATTGTGGTGGACAATAATCCCAGAATTCCACATTGAATCATGCATGTGGAATACTGTGGGCACAGCGTCTGAACACAAGAGAATAATGACAAACAAGAAACTGAAGTGTCAACACACAAACACTATACAAGGGTTTCATCTACCTATGTTGATGACGGAAAATTAAGAGTAGGCAGAAGCAACTTTATTCTTATTATTATAATACCTTAATGGAGCATTTCTGCCATGTATTGTTTAAATGACTCAATAAGTTAATTAAAATTCTCTGTAATCCAACTTATTTATCAAACAGTAATGAACTGTAATGCACTTGTTCCCTTGGCATATTGGAGTTCTGCAGTGAATTCAATACAAAAATGATTGTAGTCTTTTTTTATCTTATTTGGTGAAGAAAAATTAGGCAATGTCAAATCTGTCATTGTCCTGATTCTCTGACATTTGTGCCATTTTAATGATTCGCACTGCTTGGCTGCAAATTTAGTCCTCATTATTGGTGGTATAGCATACATGTACTAGGTGAGAAAGTATTAAAAATCCAAAGCAACACAAGAAGAACAGATAAGATTAATTAAACAGTCACAAAGGCACCAAAAATACACAACTTAATGACACTGAAGAACAATAATCAATACTTAAAATCAATATATAATACTGCACAAAAACATTAATGAAGGATATTCATAGCACAAACATAAATAGGCACAAAAACACTTGAACCAGAAAACAACAGTGAGGGGAAAGAGAAAGAGTGTGAGATGAGAAAGAGAAAGAGAGACAGAGAGAGAGTGGGAGTGAGGAAGGGGGTAGAGAGAGACTGAGAGAGAGAGAGGGAGTGTGAGAAAAAAAGAGAGAGGGCAAGAGGCAAGAATAAGAGACAGAGAAAGGGAGAAAGATAGAGGGGGGTAACAAGACCTTTGAAGGTCCAGAGAAGTGACTGAGGGTGGGTAATCACAGGGGGATTTGACCATTTGTCCTTGAAAAGACATGCATATCGCAAGAATTGTAAGATGTTAAATGGCCAACAGTCAAAACTAGGAACTCATAAAAGCTCTAAAAAAAAAAAGGCTGGCAAAGACAGATTTTTTTCTACAGAATACAACAAAATGTAAGCACACAGGAATGAATTTTACACAGCGTGGGAATCCCTCTTTAAACATGAGAAGTTTCACCAGCAATGAAGAAACATCAATCCCTTGGTTGGTGCTCAGAAACCTGTTTTTCCCGCTTCCTAAAAAAGTCACTCAGTTTTCATTAAATGCTTCAATCATTGCACAAATCAATTATTTTCCAAATCAAAGATATTAAGCACCAAATACAGTATTCTTCCTCTGCTGGACGAAGCTCATCATATGTATGCAGATATAATTATTTCTTAAATGACAATTTTAGGTCACGTGTATAGAAATAGCTTCTGATTTTACTTTAAGTTGAGCAGAATTTCATCCACATAAGAATCATCTTCAGTGGACTCTTGATCTGCTTTAAAGAGGGATTTTTGTTGCACTTGATTTGCCATTGATACATAAGAACCATTGGGACTGAAGCATTATCAGTGACCTCTAAGGCTAAATGGCAGCTAAAGCTGGCTTACCTTCAATTGCACGTATCCACTGTTTCACTAAAAATTGCCATTGACTTTCTCTGTTTGGTACTGTGTGTGTTTCAGTTACCGAGTGCAGTTTTGGATTGCTGGTCTCCGCAGTGAAATGACAAAAAGCCCAGAACTTTGGACTACACTGGGCACTGAAGACACTGAGTTATGGTTTAGGCCAGGGAGTAGTATTTCAGACCCATCACACGCCAACAACATTGTTTTAATCGCACTTTGTACAGCTGTTAATCTGTGAGATGTTGACCATGACTATATGGAAAACTGGTCCAAATATTGGCTCATTTCAGCGTGGCATGTTTCCAGGGGTACCATCCCTTGACCCAATTGGTTCCACTGACCCCAGAGCCCATAGGCCTTGGAGAGATCAACAGTTAGCACAGCACTCTGTCTCCATCGGTAATTTAGGTATGGTTTCGGCCTGACGAGCAGGTCACATTTGGCCTGTGTCTGAGCACGTGTTCATCCGCAAGAAAGGTTTATTTCTCGAGACATAATCTTTGCAGTGCGTGCTATTGTTTACCAAGGCAGAGGCCTGTGGGGAGGTGGAGAAATACAACAAAAGAAAAACCACAGTAGAAGGGAAAAAAAATAAAATAAGCATACAAAACGGCACAAACACAACACTCAGACGGCTTTGAGAGGACAGAGACACAGTGTATATAACAGGTAAGAATGAAGAGCCCACATACACACGCGTGATATGACACAACCTGAAGAGAGAGACAACAACAACACAGAGGCACATCAGACAACAAGGTGACCCACTGTTCCTGTTAAGTCTTTTGCAGTCTACTGTTTATTAGCTGTTGACTCTGGACACTGGGCTCTTCTCAGCTGAGCCCATGGAGGTAGCTACATGAGCACGCCCACACACATGCACTCTTGCACTCGTGAGTACGTGAAGTTTACACACTCTACATTTGGTTTTTTGATACATCTCGCAAATGTGTGCCCGGCTGAGAATAGGTTTAAATAAAATAATAAAACAAGGTGTTGCAATAAAACACCTAAAAATAGGACAGATTGTAAAACCTGAAATGTCTCCACCAAAATCTTAATATTTGGTAACTCAACTGTATGCATCAATCCCCTGACATCATTTTGAGAATTGACAGCACACTTTCACAGAGAAGACTCCTCACACTGTAGACACAACACTGTGGGGATGGTGGGCTGAAGTCATGCATTGTGTGTTCTCTGCTGCTGGAGTGTGTGCTGTGTGGGTTGTGAGAAACAAATAAAAAGTACATGTGTCATGTCTGTGTCATGGAGTGCCAGGTCAGGTTTATTTTCTGTGTGTGGTTTCAGTCAAGCCTTGAACATGGGCTCTGTTACTTTAAATCAGTATTACCTCTGGCCTATGGTTTGATCCAGGAGGAGGTGGAGTTTGCATTGAGGTCCTGCTGTAACAGAGACCCTTCCATCTTATACCAATCCTCAGTCAGAGGGGAGGCTGGGCTGGGAGCCAGGGCTGCGGCCTCTAGTTTGTTGGCAACAGGGGGGTATTGAAAGTTTGGAGGGAGTGTTGGGGAGTGTTTGGTGCAGGTTGGTGGCAGTGGTGGTTAGATTGCAGTAGTAAATGAATTAAGGTGTCAGGTTGTTATGGGCACAAAGATAATGCAGAGGGGGAGAAAAAAAGGAGGTGTGGGAGTGTGGTTTAGAAAAAGGGTCAACAAAGGGTCAATGAGGGCAAAGATGGGGCAAAGGAGAGAGGATGTTAGGAGGGAAATGTAAGGCAGGTTAAGGAGGAAGGGAGGGCGAAAAGGGGGTAGGAAGGGAGGAAGGAAGGGAGGATACAACATAACAAAAAAGGAAGACCAAAGATGAAAGAGAGGGAGAGAGAGGGGGAAGAGAGCAGAAGTGACGAGAAGTAAATTAATGCGTGGTCAACTGTCTGAGTCCTGAAGACAAAGAAAGATCATTTATGAGCATGAATGGCACATCATGGGGCACAGAACAAAAATACAGAGAAAATGCTGATGGGTGAAGAGAAAGAATATAGAGAGAGCAGACAGAGGGACAGAAAAGACTGTCGGACAGATAAAATGAGAATATGATACCAAGCGACAACGTAGACACAGAAAACTTGATTATGAATAGGTGAAAACAGAGAAGAGCTAAGAATGTTGCACCTGTGGAGACTGTGTGTATGTGTGTCTGTGTGTGTGTGTGTTTGTGTTTTGCTTCTAGCTGTGATGGAGTCTTTAATCATAAGATCAGATCTCAGATTAACTGTGTGTTTCGTCCAACCCAGCTTTGCTAGACGACTGGATCAGATCCTTCATACAGGACATATATGTGTAGTTATTTCTCCACACTATACATATGTATTATATGTATTCACAGCATGTTGCCCCTACCATCCTACTGTGTGTATCTGTGAACATAAATAGGAATATTTATGCATCCGTCTCCTGGTGTGAAACGTACCTTTCCGCACATTCCCATCTGTGGCACGGAATTCCCTGGTGTTGAGCAGGAAGCAGGCGTGGTCCTGCTGGTAGCGTTCTCGGGTAGATCCCCGTCCAATGGGGCTCCGTTCATCGGGGCTGAGCACCTGGTCTATGGTGGGGCAGTCCTCGTTAGCCAAGGCGGCCGAGGCTGCGTCACCATTCTGCTTGGAATCTGCAGAGACAATGAGGAGGAAGAAAGTGCGCAGGAGCATTACAGTTTTCAACATAAAGTTTTTTTTTCCTTTTCTCATTAAAAATACCTTCAGAACAAAACGAATATGGTGCCCTAAGGTCACCTTCTTGGCACAAATAGTGATGCTACAGCAACATCTATTAATTTACTATATAGACACAGCTGACTAATGGTAAACATGAAATTGGCACAATAAAAACTGTCAAACATTTCAAGTATCAACCACATTTAGTCAATGGAGAGCCGTGGCCACCCACACTGATTGTGTAGCAGTCTGTGTGTGGAGTATGTAGTGATAATGCTGCTGGAGCCAACTGTCTGAACGGTTACAGGCCTATTAGTGAGAACAGGCCTACAACTTCCTGTTACACAATATACAACCTGCAAGACTCTTCAGACTGGAGGAAAGCCAGGCAGACAGGAGGAGGTGAGAGCACCAATAATCTCTGGCTCACTGATGACTCGGGCAGTAAAGTAATGCATTAAAGGTGCATTATTGTTGCACGCTACTGATGCCCTGATGTTACAGCATGTAAAAAGCAGACAAAGCGCCAAATTACCTCTGCTCCTGCTGCTAATGCCAGAGACAAATTATTGTGCAGTCAGCCCAATTTGAGATGCATTAAGCAGTTTTAACAGATAATTGACTCCATTTTCCTTCCATGCTTTTGCTTACTAACAGATGGGAACCTTAAGGCAACTCTGGAGATAAGAGTTAAATTACATGTGGGCTCTGATCGGCCAGTAATCTCCTCCAAGGTGGGTTAAGAACACCTTCTATTCACCATTGACCTTTAAAATCATCACTTTATTTGGGTGAAACTGTCATGTGTATGTTCAGTTACATTATTATCAACAAAACAAAATGGATATGAAACAAGAATGTCTTACCATTGAATCTCTCACCTCTGTTAATCTCAATAATTTCTTCTTGGGCGAGAGGACAATCACCTCCTATACCACCAGAACCCATCACACCACCCAGGACATTTCCCAAGAGCCTTTGTGGTGATGCGGTAGCCATAGCCAGGGCATCTGGCTTGCAGTAGTTAGGAGACCCTGGTTGGGGTGCTCGGGGGATATGTTTGTTCTTCTTTTTGGGCAGCTTCTGTTTGGCCATGGCTAGCGAATAATACATGCCAAAGTTGTTGACAATTACAGGTACAGGCATGGCAATGGTCAGCACACCAGCCAAGGCACACAGCGCACCCACTAGCATCCCTGACCACGTCTCTGGGTACATGTCTCCATAGCCCAGGGTAGTCATGGTCACAACTGCCCACCAAAATCCAATTGGAATGTTCTTGAAGTTGGTGTGGGCACTGGCTGTGGGGTCATCTGGATCGGCTCCAATTCGTTCAGCATAGTAGATCATAGTGGCAAAGATGAGGACGCCCAGGGCCAAGAAGATAATGAGCAGGAGGAATTCATTGGTGCTGGCACGCAGAGTGTGACCGAGGACACGGAGACCCACAAAGTGGCGGGTCAGCTTGAAGATTCGGAGGATACGGACAAAGCGGACGACACGTAGGAACCCCAGGACATCCTTGGCAGCTTTGGAGGAGAGACCACTGAGGCCCACCTCCAGATAGAAGGGCAGAATGGCAACGAAATCGATGATGTTGAGGGCGCTTTTGAAGAATTCTAACTTGTCTGGACAGAAGGTGACTCGAAGCAGGACCTCAATGGTGAACCAGACCACACACACACCCTCCACGTATGTCAGCCAGCTGTCTGTCACAACTTCGTACACAATCTCTTCATGGGTGTTGTTGCCCAGTGTGACGTTCTCCGTCTTGTTGATGATGGTGTTGAAGGCCTCATGCGTCTCCATGCAGAAGGTGGAGATGGAGAGGAGGATGAAGAATAGGGAGGCAAATGCCACATACTGGAAGGAAAGAAAAAAACAAAACAAAGAAAACTTCAATTTCACAGCATCATAACTCAACAAAGCAAAAAAGAAAATTAAAACCCAGTGTCAGTGAAACCTATGACACTGAATACTTTATGTGCTCTTTACGATCTGTCTCTTTTATGTGCAGTTATCCACAGCCAAATTCCGATAAAGACCACGGGACAGTCTGTACCACTGTCAAATTGGACACAATCGTATGTGACAGTCATGAATGATTATGATGGAAACTGAAGCCCTGCAAAGAAAATAGTGCCACCAGTATATGACTGAATTGTGAAAAGGTATTTTTGCAGTTCAGTTCATCAAATAATTGAAAAATCAGGGTGTTTTTATTGCCTATTACCTTTATTATCACATTTTATTCCATTTTTATTATTTATTGTAAAACTATGTTTTAGTTAGTAAATGTACTGTTCTTGACATGATACTGAAAATTCATGAAAAAAGCAGTGACCAAACATATTACTAATGCTGTTTCTCAAAGACATCACATTTCCGTACCGACATCACATTGTAGTAAAGTACTGCTGAGTCTCCACGTGTGTTTGTGCATTCCTTATTTCCTTGGAGTTAACTCTCCACATGAACAGAGGGCAAACAATAAGCCAAGTGTTAAGTGCCACAGAGATCTCAATGTGTTTGTTTGTGCTTCCTCACCACTCACGGCAATATTCTTGACATTGGCAATCTATATGTCCCCAAGCCTTCCTATTCAAGTACAACCTCCAAAAGCCAGTCGCGTGACAACACCGGCGTGCGTGTGTGAAAGTGTGTGTCAATGTGTGAGTGTGTGTGTGGGGCTACTGCACCACTTTCCCATCCGTACGAGCCCTGCAGTGTATTTATAGATGCTGTATACTTTGTGCTTTATCAAATAAATAATAAAACACAGACATGGCTTGAAGGGCAAAAGAGAGAGGTAATTCATACTTGAGTGGAGACCATATATATAAGGAGCCTGAGTACCTTGCATCTATTGTTTGTGTGTGTGTGTGTGTGTGTGTCACTATGCATTTTCAGACATGTACACTTATGTAACAGCATCAGCAACATACTTACTAATAAGCCAAAGGAGGCAGCAGCTTTGGCTTATTTTTCTTGAAAGGTCTTGCTCCTCTCTGCCAGCTTTTCTTTGAAATGGATATTGGAGGAGGGGCTACACATATTTTCTCTTAAGTGCCTTCATGACAGAAGCAGACCGAGCGGAAGATTTAAGACCCCAAGTCCCCGGGTGTATTTATGGGAGAGACTGGTGGACAAGCGTTAATCTAAAAATATGACCTTCCAGGAATACCAGTAACGTTTTACAGCTCAAAATGTAAAGTTAAATTGAAAAAAAAAAAAACAAAGCCATTGCTCTAGTAGGATAAGCTGTTTCTGAAGGTATGTTTTCACTATTCCCACCAGCCCTGGTCCGAATGAAATCCATACCTCTCCACAATGTCTTTACCCATTTCCCTCCTCCTCCTCCTCCTCTCCATCTCTTCTCCCTACCTCTTTTCTCTTTTCTGCTACGGTTCACACCAGTCGATGTCTGACCTACTTTCTCAGATTGCTGCAGTGCTCTCCCTTCCTTCCTGTATCGTGAAAACACACACTTGCACACGCTGGGCTTCTCAATCAGCCTCCTACCTCTACCGCCATTTCAGCCCCCCATCACCACCATCCCACCAGTGTTGCTGTCAATGTCCCAGGGAGGCAGGGTAGCACCAGTGGGATCTGATTTAGCAGCTCCCTCAGTGGCTGAGCACCAGGAAGTAGTGGTATGCATTCATCTATATACTTAATATAGCAATGTAAGTAATAGAGACTGAGGCAAGAATTTTGATAGGTTTTGCTCTAAATATGCTTTCTCACACACAAAAGAGAATAGCGCCAAAGTTTCCATTTCAATCTGGGCAGTCTGGTGGGATCGAGGCCAGACGATGTGGATTCATGCTGGAGTTGCACAATAGGGAAAGTTGAAGAGAGGTCGATGCATGAAAACGCAAGAGAGACTAAAGACAGAAAAAGGGAGTAACATTCAAATGCTGACTAAGCAGAGTAACCTGAGATTTGCAACGTTATGCTGAAATGTCTTGTTCTGAAAACAGAGCCGAAGTGATGTCTATGTCGAGCTGCACATTTACAAAGACAAAAGAGAGCACAAAAAGACATGAGAGTAAAAATAGAGAGATAGGACAAGATACAAGGAGACAGAAAAGAACAGAGGAAAATAACAGGTAAATAAAGAAATTTGTTTCATATAATTCATATTATTTAGTGTGGCCCTTATCAAATATGGATATTTTGCACTCATAATCATCCCTCACTTAACCTTAGAACAGAGAACAGTATGTCTAAATCTAAAAGTGGTTTATCTAAAATGAAAGACACATCTCAGACTATTTTAAAAGATGAGCACTAGATGGCAAAGAAAAGTATTTTAAAAAATACTAAAAAAGCTGGCAGCATCATTTCATCCAGACAATATTTCTTCCTTTCACTCAGACATTCTTGAATTAACATACTCCCACACTTCTGTATATCTTTTCATGTCTCTCTGGTACAGTATGAATACAGCAGAGGTTTGTGATTCAACTGCAAAACCTCCTCTGATTCAGCAGATTCAACTTCTTTCCATAAACATTGGAATTACACGTCTGACTAAAAAGCACACAGAAAATGGCTTTGTGTGTCCAGCCTCTTCTCAGTCAGTGTGAACGAGTTTGAGAAAATCAGCGCATAAAACGTCCGACCTTACAACTCCGGCTGGAGGTTTTGAATGAAAAGAGAAAACGTTTCAAATCTTCTGTGCGACACCAGGTTCACAGGCAATGTCTTTGAATCCATGACGGATTAAACACCAACGCATTTCAATGTTGAGCTCAGGACAACCGACCTCGACACCAAAACTCCTTCCAATGCATCCTGTCCCCTGTGCTGGGAACCAGTACCAAAACCAACCACAGAAAAATGTAATATGCAATGAAGTAGGTGTGAAAACGCAGCACCAAGCCTCCCTTTTTTATTAGCATGCAGGGTTTAGGTTTAACCTCTTCCACTCTGCTATAATTAAATTAATAATGCCGCAGTCAAAAGCCACAATGCCTTATTGGTGCCGATGACACAAACTGCTTCATGGTTTTAGTAATTGAATTACACACTCTTTCACACAGTAGATTAGACTGTGGATCTGACCATCAAATCAATATTGATCAGTCCATCATGACAGCTGAGCCTTTTGAGAGAAGTGAATGGAAAGCACTCGATATGCTTGAATATTAATCTAAAAAAAAAAAAAAACGCAATTGAAGCTTTTTATCAATGCAGCGCACAGATGTAAACGAGGGTTTTGGGCGCGCACGTAAGAGCGTACGTCCCTGCGCGTTGTGTTCACACGCTCACCGAGCACAAAGATGGTGAGAGTGAACTGAGGCTACACGGGCCCCAGTGTGATGGAGAGGGATGAGCAGAGGGACGGAGAGAAAGAAAGAGTCGGAGGAAGAGGATAAAAGTAGGAATGGTAATTCGTCACTTCATACTGATTTATCTCCTCGGGCATTCTTGTGCTCCTTCCCCCTCACCGCTGCGGCATGGAGCTACATCTGTGTGCCAGCGTGTTAATGGTTTGAATAAATGAACCAGAGGCTCACTGTAATATTGGTGGGAGGCTGAAGCCCCTCAAGTAAGACTACCGTGTGTGTGTGTGTCTGTGTGTGAGACACCTGCAGCCCAATGACCTTCAGGACCCAATAGAGTCTCCCTCAGTCCATGGACTCCAAAATTCGATTTGGAAAGATCATCAACATAAATTTAAAAGAGCAGAGAGGGAGTGGGAAAGAGAGGCAGAGGTGGGGAGAGAAAGGAAGTTAACGACAGAGAGCTTTGATTGTGTTTCAATGGATGAATGGCGATAAGAGCGTGAAAGAATGGAGGTGAAAAACGTGAGAGGAGAGTAGACGATCTCAGGGAGGGAGCGGGGCGACCGACAGTGCGGTACGGAAACGGTGCACAACAAAGGAGGAGGTGCTGGGAGAGCACGCATGTAAGTGATATAAAATCGGCGATCGGCGCTGATATCAGCCCTGCAGGCGGTTTTGCATGTACGGCAGTGCGCTGCGATCTTCCTTAAAGGGGCCCGAGTGGCGCTGTGTTTACTGCGGCACCATCCACAAGAGCTTTATCATTACAGTATTACCACAGCCCTGACTGACTCTCTGTCACCATGACAACCACTGCGTTAGCCTCTGCTTTCAGGCACCAAGGACAGGACTAAGCCAAATACTGTTCCTATACAGCTGAAGATCTGAATGTTGGTTTGATGGCTGAATGAAAGGTAGACCGAGGGGAGCAGCGAGTGACCTTGACAGATATATGAAGACAAATAAAAGGTTTGGCTTCCAAGCAGCACAGCTTTGTTCCATGCGTACTGATGGCGATGTTTGATCAGCATTAGTATGACAAACGGCAGCACACAAAGATGGAAGGGTGTGGAGTCTTTTCCAGAGGGCAAATCAAATAGGCGAGCACTGCTGCAGAGTCAGCGCTGATAAGAAGACATTGAAGGATGATCTGAAATCTATACACGAATGAGACATGAAAAATGAACATTTAAACTATGTAATGTACAGAACGTTCTCCTGAAGGGCAACTTCAGCAACCTATTATGTTAGAAACGACTGAGGCCATCACTCAGAGACTTCCAAAGTAGCCACTTAGTGTGCTGCCTGTGTATAACCTTGGGTGGCTTACAGGAATAGCCTGCACTTGTATCACCATCATCATCATCATCATCACCATCATCATCATCATCACCGCCATCATCGTCAACATCATCATCATCACTGTTGTCATCACTGTTCTGAAATAAACACTGCTGAGCAATTGAAGACTTTAGACAAATAAAATGACCCAAAAAAGTAAAAATCACCAACAGAACAAAGATATCCGGTAGAATGTCAAAAGACGAGATCTCCTTTATCAATGTGTTGTTTTTTATAACATCACATCACAGAACTGATTTTAAATTTAACCCAGTTATGCATTAATTTGTTTGGCTGTCCCATAAAAGCAGTCGCTTTTAATTTGACTTGTTATTCTATTATAATTAATCCGAGACCCATACAATGTGACTCGCTTTTCCAGAGAAAGATGTTTTTGTAAATATGGATATAAATATAGGAATCCAACCAAACCACACAGTGGTTTTACTAGTTCAATCATATTCCTCAGAACATTATCAGCATCACACAGTCTCACTCCAGGGTGAGGGACCTGACAATAAAGAAGCGTTTCATTGTCTATTCGCTCTTATAGTTTGAGCCCGCTGTCATATCACAATAGCTCAGCGTTGTTGACTGTCGCAGGAGCAGCTAATCACATAAAAAGAGGGTCTGCTAAAACCGTTTCTACCCACCAGGAGACTGAATTAGATTTACTGATGGACAATCAATTAACCAGCAATGTTTGATAGCATGATTTCCATAAAATAACACACACAAAAAAGAAAAAGGGCCCAGATTCTGAGGTTGATCATCAAAGGGACTGTGGTCGGGACCAATCGGGGGGGAAATGTGGTCAACGCAGATGGAAGACAAGCAGACTGCAATATTGTGATGATTTTAAGGGGAGAAACCCACTAAGGGAACCGTGGGATGATGAAACAACGGTGCTGAAATGAAGGCTATAATTAGCCTCTGCTCTGGGTAATCCTTGGCTATACTTTACTTTCTGACAAACAGCGAGGTCACACTTGGAAGTGATCCCGGTAAAATTTCAATCACAACAAAGACGTGTGCTTCAGACATTCCCTCAGTGACTCAACTCCTTCACATGCTACAGTGGAATCCTTAAGCTCTGCCACCCACCCACACACACACAAACACAAATACACACACGCACACGCACACAGGCACGCACTCTGGTGGACACGTCATGATGTTGTATTGGCTCTGCAGTGCTCAGGTTCCCTCTGTCTAATTCACACGGTCAAATATCTCTGCAGACAAACGCCGTGTGGAGGTAACTGAACTGTAACGCGTCCGTTCCCTCTCTCCTGTTTTGTATTCGCTCCAGATTACTGCAGCATGCCATGTCCTTGTGACGCAGCCCACGCCCCCTTTTTCTTTCTGCCGATCCTCTTATTTTCCTCCCTTGCTCACCCCTTCCCGCAACCATCCTCTCCCATCCTGCGGCTAAGGACACATAAAAGCAAGTTTGGTAAATGCGCTGATGGCTGACTGCCTTCTGCCCCACCCCCCCTTTCACTTCCTCTGTCTGTCTATAGGTCCCATAATTATCCTCATAAAAAACATAAAATGAATTGTCCATAAAAACACAAATCAGGCATTCAGACCTTTTCCCATCAAGATGGTAAAGCACTAGAATTAAGAATGAAGAGACTTTTTTTTAGAGAATGTCCCCTTACTTTAAATCCTCCCATTTTCATACAGGACTTGCTTTTCCTCCATGCTGCTACCACTTGGACAGGAGGAACAATCACAAGGAAACAGATGGCCACACAGGAACGCTGCCTTCCAATGTCATTTTCCAGAGGAATGAGCAGGGATACAGTTTGACTGTTTAAGTGCCACGTGCTAAAAACACCTGGTCAACCATGTTTGACCAGAAACTGGTCAAACATGTGCTTCAGCAAAACCAGCGAAAACATTGACTTCTACTGATTTGGTACTGATTTGATCAACAAGAGGAAACACATTTAGAAACATATTCGCCAGTAAATCAGAAATGGCATTAGCTTGTGGAAATGCTGATAAAATATCAGATTTTCAGACAATTTTTAATGACCTGGTTTTAAAAAAATAGTGTCACCTTACAAACAGTTAATCTTAAAGCACATCAGTGTTCAACACATTTATTTGGGACATTCATATGTGTTCAAGTGATCCCTGCCAAGCAGAGGCGTGACACATGAAGTGATTTATCAATGAGATGTGAGAGTCGATGCTCAGCAGAATGGTTTATGGGCAGCTACACTTACAGAGTATGGGCCACTGTGCAAAGGTGAATGTACTGAGGGTGATTGATGATCAGCTCGGCATTTGAGGGGGTCAAGTGTAAGATGCATGTTATGATGGATGCGGGTAAATGTGTTTCTATACCACATTAGTTCTTTAGTTACTCTGCATGCCAGATATTTCTTATGAATAATTGACTATATTGGCAGAGGAATTTTAATAAAGCACAGTATTACATTTTTTTTTCTCAGCCACTGTTTTTGCACATGGTGTACTCACTTGTTTACATGTGTTTGTGCACGTGGGGATCCGCACGGTTGTAGACAATACACTGATTTGACAAGATTTGCCCCATTTAGAGAATTCAGACTCCCACCATTGTAATCGGCTCTGGCACCATCCGCGCTTAAAAGCCATGCCAGGACCCGGAATCACTGCATTCCCGGAGTATAAGAGCATGCCATCCATGGTCCCCCACAAGCTCCCGGCAGGGGTAGGGGCATGCTGAATTTTCAGCAGGAACACCAAATTGAGGCTACTGTGTTAAATGTTTATGATGGAGCAGTGTGAATAACTGCCAGTGTGCATAGAAAAAATAAACAAAGGAAAGAAAATTAACTATATGATAAAGGGCTGAGCACTGAACTGTTTCCTGCCTCTTAGAAACTACAAGACAACCAGAGGGATGCTTTAATAAAGCAAAGTTCATCCGGATTTTGTGATATTATCATGCGCTGCTATTGCTGAAATTCCTTTCCCCTGCAGTGCTTTAGTGCTTCATGCAGGACCCAACATCACACTCATCATGAAGGGTGCTCACTTTGGTAATATTATAAATAGCATAAATTTCTGTATAGAATCTCTCCCTCTGACGAGACACATAACGGTACACGTGATGGTTCACACTCTTGAGCCTTGTTGGGAGTCAGTTAGTCACTTATTAGTTGTGTGCCAGATGTTTCCACCTGTCAACAATCTCTAAACAAAGCAGCATTTGTAGCACAGTGTGGACCGTGAGATGCCTTTGTGTGCTCCTTTGATTCAATACGAAGAAAGTACCATTATATCCAGAGTGCCTCTTTCAACTGAAGGTCATGTGTCATTTGAATGAACAAAAAATGAATGAATGGTCATGGCACTTTCTCTTGTCACTAACAGAGCGATCACTGTCCGACCTACCAGACCTCCTTTTCTCCTTTGCTATTTTCAGATGCAGCCCACCGAGACGGGGGACTGGAATGGAAGAGGGATCCGGGCCTCATACTGTAGCAGGGTCAGGGATCAAATCGAAAGACCAAACCCCACAGATGAAAGCAATGTCCTGCATTTAATATCTTTCATGTCATAAAATGTATACTGTTTAGCAGTTTAGCTGCCATTTTTTGCCATTTTGCAACATCCAATATCCAAGTAAAAGTTCAAGTAATAAGTTATAACATTGCAGCTTTGTGACAATGATCATGTCTGAACTGTGCTGGTATTGAACACTACAGCACTCCTTCTCTTTTGCCTAATTTATAAAAATGTTAAATGACAAATATATACTGTGTAAACATAATATGAAAAATTGACTTTTTCTTGGTTGTTTCATTGCCCTTACTTTGTAAATAAAATACAACTTGCATTTTGTTAATTATGTCATTCCCTCTAAAGTAATAATAGTAAGAAGATGAGGAGGAGGAAGAAAAAAGAGGAAGAAGAATATGAAGAAGAATCAAAATGAATCAAAAAAGAGCAGAGAGATCTATCTGAATGCTACATTCTTCAGAGTTTGTTGACAAAAACAGCTGGAAATCTCTGGTGCAGAAGTGCCAACTGACCCCGATGGAAGACTGTGCCTCGACAAAGCTTTTCTGATATGGATTCATAAGGTTTTTAAGACATATAATAACCATAATACATAATAACCATAATTAGACAGTATTATCCATTGTAATCTGGGTCTCTTTACAACACAAATCTCTGTCTCACAGTTCAGATGAATATGAATATGTGTTATCATCATACCACAGTGGTTCATTGAGCACAATCTTCAGCCTTATCTGAAGTCAGTTAGTCACTTTCTAGTTGCCATTTTGAGGTTTGCAGCTGTTTTTGTCTATACAAAGCAGAACTTGTAGCACAGTCCAGACTGTATGTGTTGCTCCTTAGATTCCTCAGTATTAGCATTTATCCCCAGGAAGTGCTGTTATATCCAGAGCCCATCTTCATACTGAAGGTCATGTCTCATTTTTAGCTGCTCTTTTCAACAAAGATTGTCTTCTGTAGACTTTCAGTAGCCAAAAAGTAAATATCTGCAAAATATTCAGTTCTTGTTTTGAGGAGACATGTAATGGTCACATAAGAGCTCCCTGTCAAGAACAGGGGGACTTATTTATCACCACCATTTCATCCTGTTATTTTCAACCCACAGGGAGAGACACAGAATTATATTATATTCAACTGTATTGTTCTACTGTTGTGCTATTTTTTATCTTATGCAATCTAAAAGCTATCCCTAAAAACAACATATGCAGGAAAGTAAAATTCATATGCAAAAAAAGTGATATAGCGCATAGTCAGTATCACCCAGCCCAATGTTTTGGCAATGAAAAATCTTGTTGAATAGATCTGGTCACTGGTCTGCCCATACTCATGTGTGACTGTACACACAGTATCATAGTAACAACTTTGTGCTGGAGGACAGATAATCAGCCAAGTTATCTAGTTGCTACTACATCACTTTAAACCCTGCTCAGCACTGGTGGTTTCTTCTTTTTTCCAGAATGCTGTGTACATTAGCTTTTATAACAGTCAAATCTCAACATAAAGGAAATTAATCAGTCAAGATCAAACTCTACCTAACACGGGGGTTCAATGACATCACATCTGCATTGCAAGTCACCCACAAAAGTATCAATAAAGGAATCAGATGTAAAATGGTGTGTATGGCATATCATCATATACAAACATATTTTGGCAATGGGTCATGTTGTAATTCAACTCTCAAGGAGCAATGTCAGTTTTAATGTTGTAGACAAATAGAGAATGCCCTCAAAATAGACAAAAAAGGAGAGGATAATCAATTGATCATCAATCAATAGGCAAGCAGGAAAGCTGGGTCGGGAGACTGAATGGCTTAAGCCTTCACAGATAATCGAAGATGCAAAGAAATGGGTCCCCACCCCCCATTGTGCAGCACCTTTCTCTATGCTTGTCACTTCTTCTCTGTTTACCTCAAACCTGGTCTTCCTCTCCGTCTTTTTGTCCCACTCAGGCTCGGTGCATTTTCCTTCTATCTCTCCCTTTCTCTATTTCTCCCTCTCTCTGTCTATGTCTCTCGCCTCCCCCACCTCTTTTCTCTTCCTCCGATGCTCCCCCTCCTCTCTCCCATGTCTACTGCAGCAGAAAATCCAGCACAGACACCAGCATGTGTTTGTGCATGCCGCTATACGATGGATCTGCAGGCAAACCTCACATGCTCATGAGTAAATAAAGAAGTGATTAAAAAAAAATCCTGCATGTTTGTCCAAGGCTCTGATCTAAACATTGATTGCTGAAGGTTACATCACAGCCATGCAAACATACCCCCTTAAATCATTAGAGTAATTCCTATCCTCATGTCTCCCTTTATTTCCTCTTGTCTCCCTCTCATCTGTCTCTTTGTATTTCCACATCAGCATCTTGTTTTTTCCATCCTAGCTTCTCTCCATTCTCTCTGTCTTTCCTTTCCTCATATAATTTGCATCTCTTATGACCGATGGACCGAAAGGATCGTCGCCGTCAGACAGGATACTTTCAGAACGTGCAAGGGTGGAATGAAAAGGAGTGATCTGGGTCACATCCCTGTTTGACGTACAGCGCTTGCATGTGTTAGACCTAAATGGGACCACGTTCATGCACAACCAGCCACTGAAGTGAATACCACTGTCTACCTGTCCGTAACCTCCCCCTACTATCCCAATCCTGACAATAAGTGGTCGTTACACCTGATGACTTCTGGATGTTGTTTGAATTTATGAGATTTTGGCTGTGGTGTATAACTGTAAATTACATAATGCATAGCTCAGGAGCAGCAATGCAGCAGCTGCAGTAGCCTGAGTGTGGGTAAAGGAATGCTGCAAATGTTGTCTCCTTTAGCATTGTTAGAATTCGGCACCAGATCCAAATCAAACGGCAGAGCTGTTCACCTCTCGGTCAGACATTCTGTCAAGGGCTACTGTACAGCACTACGAGTTGCTTTGTCGCATGGAGAAAGGCTTTGTGCATGTGTGTGTGTGTGTGTGTGTGTGTGTGTGTGTGTGTGTGTGTGTGTGTTTTGGGGGTAATCAATTCAAATGGAGGAGAAATAGTAAGAGAAGTACTTCCTGTCTATTTCTAAATCCAGAGCGGTGGATCATGTCCCCTAAACAATACTATCTCTCCATCAAAACCTGACACTTTTTCAGTTCTGGGGCCATTTCCGTGTGTGTGTGTGTGTGTGTGTGTGTGTGTGCGGATGTGTGGGAGTGGGGTGGTGGGGGTCTTTATCACAGCGCATACAGTATGTTCTCCTACATGTGCAGTGCTTTTAGATTTTGCTTTTTTTTTAGGGGGCTTACAGCAAATTCTGAAGAGAAGGCATGATCTGGCTTCTGCATGTATGTGCTGACTGTTTGTTTGGAAGTGCTCCTACAGAATTCATACATTTATTACATATCTGGATGCTCACACATAAAGATAGTACTTATACACTGATTGATAGACCATGGTGATCAAATTGGATCAATGACTTTCTCAGACAACACTAACCTCTGATGAAGTCAACAGACCAATCCAACTGTAAATGTTTTCATGCCCTGTAAACAGTCGAGGTTACTTGTTACTTCTCGACTGTGCCTTTAAATTGACATCCATCGTTTATCTCAAAGAGATCTATCATTAACTGTCGACATGAAAAGAGTAAAGGATGTTCCAGCAGGACAGCAAGTTGTGCGTAACAGCAGCACTCCGTGCGTAAAATCCATGTAGCCCTAAAACAACATATATGCGCACTACGAAAGGCAAATGTGGGGAAAGATATTCGCGTCCTCTAACTGAGATTCGGTGACATACGAGCGTCCTCGGAGCCGCGCTACGCTAAATAAGACTGAACGTGAAATACGGCGCATGATGTGCATCGTAAACGGACAAACGCGACCTAATGGAGGCGTTTGGATGCATGATGCGCAGTGGATGCTACCTTTTCAAAACATGCATGTTAAATAAGCTCAAGTGACACAACAACTATACGAATTAAGATCGAAGTAATTAAAATAAAAACATATTGCGGTTCAGAAAATACCGCTATTAAAAAAACGGATTAGAAAAACGAATACTGTTCTTTTGACTTGTGCTATCAGCATTAATAATTCAATGTCAGTAAGTATATATCCTGCTACTTAATTCAAGATATATCCTCCCCGGTGACATACCGACACTCACTGGCCTGCAGGTGCATTATGCAGGGCAGGTGCGGGTATGGACGGTGATTAGTAATATGAATACTACATTAAAACAAAGTTTCGGGAACTTATTATGACTCCAGCAGCGCGTTCAGACACATGCAACAGTACAAAAACAAGTTGGTCCCTCGAGAGAGACGTGGGTAACTCACCCGGGCATATTTGGAGGAATAAGGGTCTTCAAAGAGTGCCCATATTCTAGGCTGCCAGGTTTTCCACCAGCCTGCTTTCCTCGCGTCCTCCTGCATGCACAGTCTTTTCAAGTCCCCATCCGCACCGCCCAGCGCAGGGTCGTCGTCCGGCGCGTCCGGTTCTGGAGTCTCAAAGCTGTCCAGCGCCTCCTCCGCATCTCGGTGCTGCCGGTAATTCATCCAGCAGCACGCCTCCACGTCCGTCTCATCGATGCCCCAGAAGGCCAGCTCCTCTTCGAACAGGGGGCCGCACACATCGTTGGGACAATGCAACTTCCCAGTGCGGTAATAGTTGAGGATAAAGGAAAACACTGACGGGTGACGATCGAAGAAGAACTCGTCTAATTTGGGGTCGTAGTCGAAGTTGCTGAACGCATCCGGCTCGGTGAGCCACGATAGACGGGTACCAGGCAACGTTTTCAGGGTGCTCCGATAGGTCTCATGCCGCACCCCCCCGCAGTTTATAACAATTTTGTCGCTTTCCGACGGACAAGTCATGTCTGCGCTGTAACATGCTTTGTTGGACGACTTGTTCCCACCCTTGCGCCCTTTAAAAGAGGATACACACACCGAACTGAGCATAGAGGACCGGGGGGAGGGAGAGGATGAGAGAAACCGAAGGGAGGAGGAGGGAGGAGTCTGAGGAATCTGCGGGGAGAGAAAAAAAAAAAAGGGCAGAAAATTTAGCAGAAGGGATAACTAGACAGGGAATATCAACATTACATTACACAATAGGAAGCACACGCTAATGTCAGCCGCAAGTGCAACTGTTTATTTGAGAATCGGTTGATGCGAGGGCGCAGAAATGACCTTGTGCATGGTGAGTGAGTGGGGAGGAGGAGGTGGAGCATCCGGCGTGAATATGAAGGGTGACAAAGTTGTGTTTAACTTGGCTCCACTGTCGGGTGCAAAATACAGAAAACTGTGGTCACATTTCTGAGTAAGTGATGAGGAAACAGCCACAGTCTCAAGAGGTCCCGGATCTCCTTATTCCCTCCGCGGAATAATTGTTCCAACTACCGTTCAGGTTGACAACCTCCAAATTGATCCGGATGACGCTCAAGCCAGTGATCAGTCAAATCCTCTCCCTAATTAGGCCACACTGAGACTCGAGTGTCTCCCCACCCCAACCACACACACACACACACACACAACACACACGCATACACACACACACGCACCTCTCCCTCCCCACTTTGCAGCATGCACTGCTCTTTTCCTTGCCAGGAGTGTATGAGGACGAAAGAAATGTCAGTGAGACGGGGCGAATCTGGGGTCCCATTTCTCTAGCCTACCACGCACGTCTTACACACACACACACACACACACACACAAACACACACACACTTGTGTGGCTGTGCGGCTCTTTCTGACGTAAGGTGGCGCAGCACCGAGTGCGTTAATTGCCTCTCGAGAATGCAGTGTCCGTACTAATGTTAGATCTCTTCAATCAGCCTGTGTGCGCGTGTACTGCCCCCCCAAACACACACACACACATACGATGCACAATTATGTCATTGCACCCTCTGCCATTGGAGGGGGGGGTCCTGTTTTTTATTCTTACTATTCTCAGAGACATCAAAAAGGATAGAACAATGAGAAAACCAAATGGGGCAAAAAAGGGGGAGATAAAAAAGGAGGTGTGGGGGAGAAAAGAGCAGAGGGGAGCGGATGCAGCAGACCTGAGCAATGAGCAGCTCATGTGATATTATCTGAAGAGAAAAGGTGCAAGAGTGTACTATAAAAATGAATGAATTCTGCTGCAGTAAAAATCAAGACACCCCCCCTTCCCCACCCCAACCAATGCGAGGTCAGATAATTCGCCCGTGAGCTGCGTTGAGGCACGCGCCCACAGCCGATCCTATAGAAGCGCCGTATCTATGTTGTTAACCTTCTCCCCTATTCAAAGAAATACACCACTATCCTCCCCCTCCTCTCTCCCTTCGGCTCTCTCACTCTCTCTCTCTCTCTCTCTCGCTCTCTCTTGCTCACTCTCACTCACTTTTTCTCACACTGCGCATAAAGGAGTCACATTTCGTTGAAAAGGGGGGATGGTGGTTTTATTTCTTCCTCTTCTCCCTCCTTTCCCAACCTGGTTTTATTCTATTCCAGTGCACCCCCCTCATCACCAGCACCCCCCCCTCTACCTCCCCTCCACATTATACATCACACCTCAGTTTCTCCACTCATCTTCCTTTCTTCACCAGAGATGTCTTCCCCCCTCCTTCCCTCTCTCACTTTGGGTCAACTCTCTTTCCTATTTCTTCTCCTCTCATACTTTTGTTTGCAGTCATATAGGACACCACAGTCCCCCACACACATCTTTGTTTTGTCATATGCACTTTTAAAAAGAAAGAAATTGTTAAGTGAAAAGTATCCTCACTGCTTTTTCCACACAGATATAACCCTCCTTCTTTTTTCTTGATGATGATGCTGGGAAATTACATCACTCAGGTAAGAACTATTTAGACCAAATGCATGGGTACGCTGCCATAGTTTGAAACACATTACACTTAAGTATAAGGGAAAGGGGAAAAAAACGTGTTTTATAGTAGTACATTTAAGAAAGGATTGTATCTCTGCAAATATAAACTCAGAAAATGTAAATTTTGGGTTGTTTTGCACCATCTAATGTATCACAGTTGAGGAGTGAGATCAGACAGAGCAGTTGTCGGAAGCACTGCTTGACTTTTGTTTGGTTGTACTTCAGCACCATGGACAGCTCTCTCTCTCACACACAAACACACACACATTCTCTCTCTTTCTCTTTCTCTCTCTCTCACACACCCTCACTCTCTCTTTCTCTATCTCTAAGCTCTCCCTTTCTCTCCAAACTTAGGTTACATCCTCACTTTGTAACCCTGCACTTCCTCTTTCTATACTTCATAGGTGGCTGTGTCGTATTGGCAAAGTGCTGAATATTTCATGTGGAGACAGCCACAAGTCTGTAACAGTGGTTAAACACCTTTTTGTCCCCTTTCTCTCATGTGGTGAGGATATTGATTGTAAAAACAGACAACACAAATTATTTTATACATTGAAAGACTGCGTCAAAATAAGTCCCTCACATACAACTAATAAGACCAACACACCAACAAAAAAAGACGAGATAAGTGATCCTAATGAACTCAGGTGTGATCAATGTTATTATTTTTCCCATACACACAGAAGTCTAAATAAATATAAAGCAACCAAATAAAGCACACAATGGTAGTCAGGGTGGGACAGAGGAGAAATGGAGGATTCAGTAGGTGAGGATCAGGTGTAAAATGGAGGAAGATCCTGTGGGAATGGAAAATGGGGGTGTACATGGAGAGGAGTCAGAAAAATAGTGCTTAACAGGGGAGGGACAAGCAGGAGGGAGAACAAATGCCCCTTACAGCACACCCCAGCCATCGTGCTCTCTCTGCTCTCGCATTTCCTGCCATGGCCACCATGTCCTGCGCCACCCTGCTATTACTGCCTCAACACTGCACACAAGTGGAGGGGGAAAAGCAGGAGGAGGAGAGGGGCGATGGGACCCACACACACACACACACCTGGCAAAAATGGGGTTTATTCCTTTCTGCAGTGGACTGACAAGAGAGAGAAAGCGTGCACACAGCTCGTGCGTGAAGGCTGCACTGACGCTAATATATATTAGCAGAAACACTGCAGCAAGAGGGGGAGGGAGCACGGGATTATGGGATGCATTGAATGTGAGGTACCAGCAGCGGTAACCAGGGGGAGGGGAGGAGAACGAACACTAGAGAAGGGAGGAAAAGAAAAAAAGGGGAATTTGGAGTGCTGACTATGCGGAACAGACTGAGCTGTTGGCAGAAAAAGCAAAAACCTTTACCAATGGCAGGGGGGAGGAAAGAGAAAGAGGGGGTATGAGGGGAGGAAGGTAGAAAGAGTGGGGGAAGAGAGAGAAACGGAAAGATGGAGAAGAAGAAGGAGGCCATCTGGGCAGCTGTGTGTGTGTGCGCGCAAGTGTGTTGATCGAAACAGTCAGGATGGAGGAGGAAGGAGAAAAAGAAAATGTGGGGATGTAAAACAAACATATGGTTGGGCTGAGTGGCAATTGTACCTGTGGGGAGAAGGCGGGTTTTGCAGGAATGTGCGTGATGCGTGTTTGCACACGTGTGTGAAGGAGAGAGAAGGAGGGGGATAGTACGAATTACGTATGTGTAATTGGTATGCAGTCATTTTTTTCCCCACCCTCCAACCTCATCAAAGGATGTAACCACAAGGCTTCATGCTGTTCCACCCATATCACCTCCCTCCCTCCTCTTCTCCCTAATCTTTCCCTTATCCTCCATCGCGCACTCCACAGTGCCGAGGAGACACCAGCAGGACAAGGTGAGGTACTGCAGCAGGGCGAAAGCACTGCGGTTGCCTCCCCTTTTAGTGCGGTGTCACAGCACATAGTGTCCCCTCCCGCCTCAAATTGTCATTGTGCCTTAAAATGCAACCCTGCCAGGGCAGAAGAACCCAGATCAGCTGTGTGGGATAGTAAGCGATGTGACGCACGGATGTGAATGAGCATGATATAAATATCATGAATGGATGGAGGAAGAAAAAAAAAACAAAACAGGATGCTTATGCAAGGAAACACAATGAAGATGCACAATAACACACCCCCCCCCAAATGCTCTGCAGTGAGCGACCTGCTCAGAGGAGTGGAGAGGAAAAAATGGGTGTCTTCTTTGCCACAAAGCTCAACAGCAGCCAATTTCCAAAACAGGAATTAAGCAGCATCAATTAGGAAAGCAGAGAGGAAGCGTAAACGGCAGCTCCTCTACTCAGCAACACCGGCGTGGAGATCTCCAGGGCCTGGCCAATCCACACATACTGCAGCAGCAACACCCCCTCGGGGCTCTTGAGCCTTTGTGCATATTGGTCAATCACACCCCCCACCATCACACCGTAGTGTTGCTCGAAGCCGCTGCTGCTGCTGCTGCTGCTGCTGCTGCTGCTGCTGCTGCTGCTGCTGCTCTCTTCACATGACACTTTTCAGCCTACTTTTTTTTTCTTTTAAGAAGAGAGGTGGAGGGGTAAAATATGCATATACTCCAGGTTTCCTCCTTTAAGCTGAGTGGGGATGATTAATACATAAGGCCATTTTCAGGAGCAGAAGTAGCAGGAATGAAGCCTTGATGGAGCCCTGAAAATTCCGGTGGCACCTTCACATTCTCCCTGCTCTCAGAGGATCCATGTTCTTGGTTGAGATTATATGCTGAAGGGGAAAATGGAAGAAGAGGTGCAGCGACTGGCAGTGAAACAGCACTGAGCATGGAGGGGGAAACAGCTATGGGATAGGAATTCTATTTTTGGACTGGATAAATCGGAGCTAATATTCCACAGTATTCCACTTTAATATCTGGCTGTTACAGATGATCCCTCAGGTTTCTTAAATCTTCTTCTCCTAATTAATAATGCTGCCCTTCTGATTATGGATTAGGACCACTATGATCCACTAGAGGAGTGGTGAAGGCACCGATTCACGACCTGTGAACTAGCAAAAGATTAGACGGCAAAGGGAGAGGCTACGGATTGACAGATTAGACCCTAAAGAGCTGGGAAGGGAGGATGATCGGATTTCAGTGTGGGAAAAGTATGATGAGTTGTGAGAATAAGAGAAAAGAGGCGATAACGACAAAAGGAGGGTGAAGTGAGTCTCAAGGTCAAGGATTTACAGCACATGAGGATTGGGGGGGGGGGATCAGCTCGAGGTAAAGGAGCAACAGTAACTTGTCAGAATCTGGTACAACGGTGAGAAGAGAGAGGGAGACAGCATCATGGCCAAAGGGAGACAGGAAGAGAGGGTCAGAGGCAAGAACGCAAACTCGAAGCTAGCCCATGACAGATGCGTAATTCAATCACAGCCTCAAAATAGATTTATTCCCCCATGTTGCTGCTTTAAGAGCAGCACCCTCGTTTCTGGAGCACCTTCACTAGCAGTCACATCAGCTGACAGCATCCGCCGTCTTTCGGCGCGTTTCCCCTTTTGTGCGAGTGTGTCTGTGGGAGGGGGGGGGTGTTAAAATCAAAGGGGTCTTTTCTGGGTTACCCTCAAACTATAAATAGCATCAGCTGTAGATTTATAATGCAGGACTGGGGGTTGGGGGGGTGAAGCGGAGAAAAGAGAGAGAGAGCAAATGGAGGAAGAGAGAGACAGAGTTCCCACTGGGAGAAGAACACGCTGGAGCCAGTTGGCAGAGAAAGGGAGGCATGAGCCTGAGAGCGAAGGAAGGGGTGTTATGAAACTAGAGACTTTGTGTGTAATGCAGTGGAATGCAGATGGAGCAACTCAGCGTTGGGGCGGCGAAGGGGGGCTGGAGGGGAGAAGACTGTGTCTAGACATTAAATTGCCCCGATAGACTTTCTGGGTCTGATAGCGATGCGTCCACCTTGCGCCCGCTCAAGCTCCGTCTACGCCTCCTAGCACACGCCTCCTCCTCCTCCTGCGCTTGTGTGGAAGCCCTCTCACCCTGCTGCCATGTCCCTGTCCCCATCCCTTTATCAAACCTCCATTTCAGGCCTTGACACTTACCCGGTGCTGCCACACTGGCGTAGGAACACACACAGACACGCACATACACACACAGACACACACGTACACACACACACACACACAGACACATACACACACACATGCTGGACGCACATGCCCGTGAAAAAAATGCAAGCACATAAATGCACGACATCCATGAGCCAGTTCCCCATGCAGACAGACGGAAAATGATGCCAAGAGGAACGCATACGTGCACGCACTTTCCCCTCTGAGGCATGAAACTGCTCTGATCTAGGTGTAGATGGGGAAACACCCACCATTTGTGTGGTGGGAGATGTTCGGACTAATTCAAAAATGAATGTTTCTTTTTTTTCTTTTTTTTTTTTTAAGGCGTCACCACTGAGGATCAATTATTTCTGATTATGCCAAAGTACAGTTTCCTCTGTTGTAGCAGTTAAATATACATGAAAATGCACTGAGAGGTTTATGATTCAAATTTTCAGGCATTCCCGTTCCTCCCGATACTGATCAAATACCTGACTAGAGGACAATAGCCGTAGTTATTGACGATAAAACGATACTTGTTGAATGTAGGTCGCTAGACGCTGGCAGCTCCCCCCTTTTCGCGATTTTTCTGCCAGCAAATGCTCTCGTACGAGACGGATAAACGCAGAATAAAGCCACCAATATACAGACATGTACACAGACACGGTTAATACTCACTTGCTTTTGGTTCGGGTTCGTTTCGTGTGCGCGCAGAAACACGCACATCAAGCTTAAAAGATCAATCAAAATGTAGTTTTCTCTGCTAGATCGCTCTTTCTTATGATTTCAAATAGTATCCAGTTTCTCGCAGGCATCAGTTGATCTTTAATTTCTCCCACCGATTCTAATAAATGAAAACAGGATTGCGCGCGACTGTTGGCGAAAATCACGTTTTGGCACCGTTATTGCCGAGTGTTACTTAAAGCTTTATGGTCATGCTGATGATGAGAAGGGATGAGTCTTTCGGATGAAATGAAGCAGAAGTCCCTCAGAAAACTGGCTTTTTTCTTTCTTTTTTTTTTTTTTTTTTTTTTTTTTTGCTATTTCCCCTCGATTTCAGAGCCCCTCTCCCACCTCTTTGTTATTGCCAAAAAAGAGAATTGCCAGTCTTGTAACAGTGTCTCTACGCTTCCAGGGTGCAGCTACCATTCAGCTCTTCCTCTGCCTCCCCCCTCCAAATGTTTCAATGAAGATGCAGCCTGATGGAGACACCTTTTCCCTCTCTGTGCCTCTCTGTTCCTTTGGAGGAGCGTCACCTTCTGCACTATTTTTTTTCCTCAGACGGTACATGTGGGCGGATTAGAGAACAAGACAGAGGAGTGGGAGGACCCATGTGTATACACGGGCTAATTTATTCCGTATACAGATGCTGAACTTGATAAACAGAAAATAAATACAATTTATTGAGAAAAAAAAAAACACAAATCCTCGCAGCTGATCAATGAAGAAAAATGGTTTTGTGGGGTTTTTTTTGTTTGTTTATTTGTTTGTTTGTTTGTTTGCTTGTTTTCCCCACGGATATTTCCTTCTCTCTTCCCCACTATTTGGTCCACATTGGCAACACAAGATCGCCGTGCTGGTGCTGGGTGGACGCACAAACACCATTTTGTCTACAGGTTCCCATCCTTGACTCCATTGGCTGGTATCAGTCACATGGCGGAGCAGGTGGGTTATATGGCGTGAGCAAATAAGAATAAAAATGACTGTGTCATACTCATTTTAATAACTGCTGCTGTTGGAATTATATGGAGTATCGCTGCTTAGTGATGATGATGATGATGATGACGATGATGACGATGATGATGATGATGATGATGATAACTACTTCCCACTCTTTTTTTTTTCCTCCATGCCAATGAGCACAAAAAAAGTGACCTCCTATTTGTTCCCTCCCACTACTGTGTAATACTGCTGATGCACTTATCGACTGGAGACTCATCAAACGAGACCTCATAAAAATTACAACAGTAGTAAAAGGGCATGAGGCCGGTGTTTACATTGTATACATGCCTTCAGCATTTTTCCTTTGACCACAAAATGCTGGTGTATAGCAAAGTGCCAGAAGATATTGATAAATAATGGAATCATAGATGATAATAACCAAGTAAAGTGTAGCCAAGTTAAATGCAAAATGGTAACAAAAAAGGTTTTCTTAAAAATTATGGCAATTATAATTTGCTGTGTTACACTGAGAAATAATATTGCGTAATATTTTCTCTTTGTCCAGTAGGTGTCTAAAAGTCTTAAAATATGTCTCATTTGAATTAAAGCTGAATTATGACTCTTTTATCATTTGCAAACCCCCTTAAAAAAGCCATACTTTGGGGGGTGAGGCTTCAGCCAATTGCTAAATGTTGTGATTTTTTTTTTTACATTAGAATATTAACATGGATTCCCTGGATTACCAACAAGAGACTGACGTTCTTTCAATAATTGTCAGGACATTTAACAGCTTTATTTCAGCTTTTGTCACTGAAGACAAAGTCAGTGAATCACCAAAGTGATGATTCATCCCTTGAGAATCTTCACAGTCTGTACAAAAATCCCAGTTGATTTATCCCATCACTGTTATAATATTATATTCTGCAGTCGAGAGAGAACTGTATTGCTCCAATTATGGTTAAAAACCTAAAAAAAAAAAAAATAAAAAAAAAAAGTGTAATTAATTTATTTGGTAAAGACTAAATCGAGATATCTCACTTCAATAGAAAGGATACGATCATTCCCACTATCCTAAACCAATCTTTTCTAAATCCTTGTACTTTACTGAAACAGTGAGGAAAGGAGCAACCAGAGAAACTAAATATCTGTATGGTGTCAGAGAAAATATATTTATGACTCTAACAACAACCAAAAAGCTCGCCACCGAAATCTCGCCGAGGTGAGAATCCATTAATTTAATGCGACTCAACCTCAATATCGCCAGTGCAGATGAGAGTCATCAAAAACAAGCTGATTGGGCGTCTTCGTCAAACTTTGTCTGTTCTGAGGATGACCATCAGTCAGCGCAGGCCATCGGGCTCTCGGCTGCAGCCTAGTGCAGCCCAGGGAGCAGTGAGACCAGAAGAAACACCGTTTCACAAGTGATGATGTCTCCGGCTTATTGACTCAACGACATCTCCAGTAGGTTTTATTACTGGTGGAGCAGAATTTTAACAATGCATGCACCACTAATATATCAGCTTTAATGTGTGTTGGGTTAGGGCTGCACTGGGGGCTGAACAAAGCTTGACCTGTTGGCCTTGAGCAAGACAGACAATGAGAAACCGGTTGATCAATAATCAGTATTGATGTTATCTGCCTCTAATAGAAAAACAGCGTCCACAGACGAGGATGAAAAATGCAAATCCACTGATTTGTAGCATATATTTTCTGGAAGGCAGCCGGACTGGGACTGAGAGAATTGGTTTTGTTTTGCAACTTAAACACTGTCCAATCTTCAGAGGACGCAGAGATGCTCACAGACAGAGTATCTGTAGGACCCAGTGCCATACAACAAACGTCAACATTTACTCTAGACACTTTCGATGCAGAAACAATGCGCGGAGTATGGAGGACTGCGAGCTCCATCTTACTGAATTATGAAAGTGCTACGTTAGCAACAACACTAATGCTTCCAAACCCATCATGAGATGTGATAGAGTAGTTGGCGCAGTCCTGCTGGTGTGTTACCAGCTTTAATTTTGAAGCACTGCAGTGGAATGCCATCATTCGTGTCATTAAAACACAATTATTTCTGCAATGCTGCCACATACAGTAACAAGAAGGTCATTTCCCCACATCAAGGTTTCAACATCTGGGACATCAAAGGTCAAAGTCCCTCTGGAATCTGGAATATCACCAAAGTTTAATCATGTCCCATTATCAATATCTCCTGTAAATTACATTAAAAATCTGTTCATAATGTTTCAAGGGATTTTGTGATCAGACAGAACTTCACATAACATTTACTCACACAAAGGATAATGCAAACCTCAAGATCACCCAGGAAGACACCAAAGCCATCATATGTTGTTCTCATGGCATGAGGAATGAAATAATGAGTGTTCTCCTCACGTCAGCCATCAATATGTGGAATTATGCAGGCAGCAGGGGGTGGGAGTGATGAGCGTGTACTGCATAATCATGTCTTTATAAGTCAGTTTTAGAAACCGAACAACCTGCATTGTTGTTGTGAGTAAAATCAACCTGAAGTACAGGCCGCATACATCAGGGTTCTGCTGCAGTTAACATTCATGTGTGCTTGTTTAGTGGACTTCGTTAAACCGAAGTTGTCTCAACCTAATGTGTCCTCTGAGTTCATGCACAGTGACATAGTTCAATAGATTAAGCAGTGCTGTCTGCAAATTCACCATTTTTAAAACTAGACTGCCTCCTCATAAACCAGATTTAGCTGCATGAGTCAAACCTTAAATGGCTTCTTTAGCATCTATTATTTATTTATGTTACAGATGCTGACAAGACTCATCCTGTCTTCCAGTATGAGGTCCAGTTAAAACACAGGTACATAAATGTGAACATTATTCTTACTATTAGAAGAGGATGGATGGATGCTTTGTTTCTAAATTTTAAACACTTGAGAGAAGCATGGTGCTGCATTTATTGTGTTATATTTATCAGACCTTATTTGAGTGTCCAAACCTTTAAGTTGCCCTAAGCTTGAGGAACAGCAGATGAGTCTCCTCTTGTATTTAAATTTGTGTTGACAGAGGCCTTTACATGCTGACAGTGTCTGAAATGAGCTGGGTGTCATTTCAGCAACAAGACAAACTGTGTAGCAGCTTCTACAAGTCTGAAAGCCAAATAGTGGATGACAAACCTAACCGTTTCTTTACCTGCAAGACTTATCAAAAAGACCTGAATTATTATATAAACAATGACGTGTCAATGTCTTTTTTGTCCTTGCTGGGAAAAGATAAAAGAAGTTAAAGATCCGGTAACTCCAGTGTGGACATACTCCATAACTTAAGACATTAATTTAGACCCTGGACTCTCCTGACCAAGGTTTCATCTTTGCCACAAGAGACACAGCCCATCTATCAGACGGGGCAGTAAATCACACTGGCATACCGTTGGCAAATGAGCCAAGGATGAAACCCAAATGTGCGAGGAAAGGCTGAGAGTGGGGCTGTTCAAGTGCTGGAGGACACGCTCGGCATTTAGAGGTTTCAAAGAACGGCCATTAGATGGATGAAAATTCCACCGCGAAATACGAATATATATTTAATTCTCAAAAAAAATTAACCTGGAATCAAATGATCATGTGCTTAAAGAGAAAGACATGAAAGCATCATTTACATAACACTGGTTGGGAGCAACATAACCCGATGGACAAATTGAACACTCCATATAAAAGAAATCAGAAATCATGTTCCTCACAACTGTCACCAGCAACTGAAGGCTGAACCAAAATGGCTGAAGGCCTCAATGTAAAGTAGTTGGGGGTATACTTTTTTACATTTAAAAGATATCCAATGTCTTTGTCGTTCATAGGCCGGGGTGTTCATTCAGAATTTGGCCAGCTTTCGTGACATCACCAAAAGTCTGCATTTGTGCAGATCAAACCGACAATAGCTGCACCTGCAAGCATCAACCAAGAACATTTTCACTTGCTGGTTGAGAAGGATTTTTCTAAATGGTCCTTTCTTAAAAGAAAAATGTATTGTTGTCCAAAATCAAACACCACAATCTCCGTTTCAATCCGTGCCGCTCTGACCCACAATGATCTTTTCACTCCAGAAGCTTTCATTTCATTTTCCTGTGAACTTCTTGCCCTTGCTCACAGAACACCGGGGCTTTCTTTTATTACTCTCCTCTGGGGTTTTGCTCTTTTTTGCTTTAATCTCTGCTTCCCACTGTTTTTTCACCAGCGTGTACAACCTCATGGTGGCCTGTGCGTCTTGGACCTAATGGAGACAGAGGAGGGGATCTGTTTACCACCGTCAGAGAACAAGCAGTGACAGATGTGAAGCACACATCTGATGTGCAGAAGACTTACAGATGAATGTTCGCCTTGTTGGACTTTTACATTGAGTATTTCTCTACAGAGAAGTTTCAACGAGGGACGACTAGACTGAAACACAATAAAGCAAAAGAAAAAGTTGGACAATATCTGATTTTTCATTTTTAGTGTTTGACATGCTTATAAAGTACCTTTACAGTTTTTCTAAAGGGTTTATATTTCTGAGTATCCCTGATTTTCTTTTTTGGATGATCCAACAGTAAAATCTGAAAGAGGACAAAACGAATGATTTAAGCGCAGACATTTATTTTGAAAAGCTGCCCCAGGGCTCTCTGCTTCATTTACGTTACCTTTAGGTCATTGTGTATGGCGTGTCCAACAACTGTTCGTCCTTTGAGTATGTCAGCGACCTCCCTCTGCACCACCTTCACCTCCTCCCCTGTGCGTGAGAACTTTTTTAACAGCGCGCCTCATCTATTATAAGCAATTAATTACAACACTGCTTCAGTTTCTCCTTCATATTGTCGCTGTCACCCACCGTTTTTTATGTCCTGTGGTCGGATGCCACTGACAGCCGTTCTGTAGTCTGTCACCTTCTCTGTGGGCTTCACGTATTTGTCATAGATGCATTTGCCAAACTGGTTCACAAGAGAGACACGAGCCAAAATGCTGTCCTCTCCATCAGGGCCGACTCCCACCATCTCACAGTCTATGGCCACCACTCTGGTGAGGCTAAGCAGATGGTGAAACATGACAGGGTTGGTTTTATCCCCCCCAACATTTTTCTATGCTTCCATCCATAAATATAAACTGACAGCACTCAGACAACCATGACAAGTGGACTAAATATAAGGGCAAACTCTCCCTGCTGTAGTTGAATGTCAGAATGAGCATCTAGCCCTCATGAAGACAGAACACCCAAACGTCAAAGTGAATCTGCATCAAACCGGTGAAAGACAGCGTTCAGATTAATTATTAATCTTTGGGGGAATTTTGAAACAAATGTGTGTACCATTTATGTCAGGTACTCTGTTGATGCAGAACCAAGGAGCACAAACAGGGTGCAGTGTCATTGCTGTCACTCACCCATCAAATGCTTTCTCCTTGACCAGGGCAGTCTCTGGGTTCTTGTCGTTCTTCTTAACGCCCTGCTTCTTCCTCATCATCTCTGCTGCCTCTGCACCAATTGCTGCTTCAATGTCATCAGGGTCTACATCATCAAACCAAAGGTCATCTCTGAAAAAGCACAGATGAAGGATGATACGAAGGGTGAAGGACAAAGTCAGCAAACATCTTTTGTTAGCCTTAACCTCAGCCCGGCCTGTCCTGATGACCAGTTACTTACTCTGTAAGTTTTCTATTTTCAACTACAGTCTTTTTCTTCTTGCCTGCTGACACGCTGCTTGATTCTCCACTGTCCTGCTTCCTTTTCGGGGCAGCAGAATGTCTTTTGTCCGACACATTGGAAATCTTCAAGTTCATCCGAGAGTCCTTAGCAGCAACAGTGTGGGACACACTTTTGTCCTCCTTCACTTCATTCCCTGCAACTTTCTGCCCAGGATCTCTCGTTGTTTTCTTTGGAAGACTTGTAGACAAAACTTTTATATTTGGAAGAGAGCCATTTTGACACTTTTGTAAAACAGTCTGTTGGTTCTGAAGCTGATTGACCTTTAGAAGCTGTGGAAATTGGAGAAAGAAAACATTATTCATGCCAGTTATGAAAACAGCGTACTATTAAAAGCTCCAAAGTGCTCGAGACTATATTAGTTATTGTACTGACATACCTCTTGCAGTGCTTTCCAATTAGAAGAAAATTGTTGGGCATCTGTTGGGGGGAGCGTTTGCAAAGGTTTAGCCTTTTCTGTTTCCTTGGGAAGAGTCTTTTTCTTCCTAAACTTCTTTGCCATCCACTCTTTCTTTTTCATCCTCGCTGTGGTGATTTTCTTCGGTGTGTTCGTCTGCTGAGCTTTAACGGTGACCAGTCTCTTCGTATCTGCCTTGGACATGATGATCACTGTTAATTATTCCACTATGGGAATATTTCAGTCTTCTTCAGCCACGCTGGTCGCTCAGGGATTCGTCATCTGTTTACCGGATAAGGTTAAATGCATTAACACTTAATAAGGGTAAGTCGAAAAAAAAAGATACTTCTCCAGACTCCAGTTATGCAGCCAAACAGACATAAAGTGTCAAAAAAGTCTCAATAATCCTAAAACACACCAGCAGACCCAGACCACGCTGGATAATGTATTTCCGGTAGGTGCACCCGTAAAATGTGTCCGGAAAGAACGCTAAAATAAGTGTACGCTCCTCTCCTATCATTGGACAAAATCGAAGGCGGCGAATTTGCCCAATTTAGGATAAATAAATCATTTGGATTTATTATGGTGTGTCTTTTTTTGGTTTACCTTTTTAAGCCTGGCAATTCCACATACTAAATCGCAGGGAGTTTAACATCGGAGCTTTTATGATACCGGACACAGCGGAGGCCAGCCAATCGATCACCGATGTGTGTTGGTGCGGCAGCTGTAAACATCAGAGTTTTCAGAGTTTTGTTGGAGAAAGAGTTCAATTTCTGCTCTTATATACTCGATAAATCTGTACGAACTTGGTAAATATATGAATCTATCCACATATCCACTTACAGGAAAACATAAAGGGCGTTCTGAATGTCACTTAGCCTGTTGCTAACTAGGTTAATCAGAGGTTCGGTTCAGTTTTTTGTCATATTTTCACACATATATTGTTTTTTTTTTTTGTCAGACTATGGTGGAAACTACCCCCTCTCCTTTACCCGAGAGGGCGATTTATGGCTTTGTTCTTTATCTGGGATCGCATTTTGGCTTCTGTAAGTATAACATTGTCCATTAGCTGTTTGAAACTTAAAAATATAAACCAGTAAAAGTCTGAATCTGAATCTGTTGTTGCTTGAAAATGAGTCTGTGATTAAAGAGTTTAGACATTTCAATTTAATGAGAAACGATTTAATTTAAAATTAAATTGCCCGCTAGGTGTAAATTATATCAGTGTATAAGTTATTTGTAACTTATTTGTAACATAAAACATTTTAAACTGTGCGTTTACACTCTCGTAATATTGAACTCTTCTCTCCTCAGTTCTCTATTGTCTGTGGGCATTTATACCAGAGGAGTGGCTTTATTCAGTGGGACTCACTTACTGGCCTCAAAAGTCAGTACACGTTGTGATTACACTTAATAAAGTAATGAAGTTATTTTGTTAACTGCTATTGAAACAGTGGTAAACAATTAAAGTTGGTATTCTCTTTGTGTAGATATTGGGCACTTGCAGTGCCGATCTATTTGTTGGTTGGGCTTACTATAACTCTTTTGATGCTGTTTGGAGTGAACATGTGCAATACTGCTCCACTTGACTCTGTGGATAACATCACAGGTGGGTCTGTTGCTGACTTTTTTCATTGTATAAAAGTGTATATATCAAATATAAATGAGCTTTTCAGGTTTTACAAGCTATTAAATGGCTCCTCTCCTTTACAGACTCTTATGCTCGAGGCCAGAGGACAAGCAGCTGTGAAACAGGGGGAATACCCAGACTGAAAGACGTCTCCATCAGTGAGACCAACAAAATGTTCTTTATGTCCACCAAGCAATGACAGAGCTGCTGGAGCAGAAGTAAAGCTGCTGGGGATTATTATTTAGTCCGTTTTTATGTTTGGCTTTCAAAGAAAGACTTGTTTGTTTTATTTATCCACCAACAAAGGACGGTGAGGATGACTATGCACTAGATCATTATTGTTTCTCAATACTTGATGTGCTTTACTGAATAAAAGTGATGCATTTGTAAAAAAAAAAAAAAAAAAACTTATTTTGTTCCTTATTAATATAAATGTCTTTCTGTGCTAAATAATGTATGCAGATGTGGTTGTGTAAAGTAAAACAAGTGGTCCAAAAACCTCGACATACATGAAATAAGTAGTGAAAATAAGCATCTTCTATGGCAGGGGTGGGGAACCCCCGGCCTCCGGGCCGTATACGGCCCGCGAGACCATTTCTACCGGCCCGCAACGCAATAAGATTTTTATATTTTATATGTGCATTTATACAGTGGGACCTCGAATTACGAACGTCTCTACATGCGGAGTTTTCAGGTTACGACACGTAACGGGAAAATATTTCGAAATATTTCGCTACGAAAGTAATGTCAGGACCCGAAAGGTAAAAATATGCTACCGCTGCTACTCGCAGCTCACGGAGTTTAGCGAACGTAAACCTGCTTGTAGCTGCTCTGCCATTGGCTGTCGCCTAGCAACGTCCTGTCATCCCATTGGCTAGGAGGGACGTCTCTACTTACGTAATTCTCAGGTTACGAAACAACTTCCGGAACCAATTAATTTCGTAAGTAGAGGTCCCGCTGTAGTATGAATGAATAAAAAAAAATCAGGAAAAACGTATCGGCAGGCATTCGTTTTCTGAGATAAACAGACGGTTGTGTTATGTCCGAGTCAACGTCAGGGTCAGTGAACACAGCATGTGATGTACGTAGTGGGCCGGACTGATTGACACAGATGAAAAAATTGATGCATCGTGGCGACTGTCAAGAAAAGGAAGGTGTATGCAGAATGCCGTGTGTTCCAGGAGAAATGGACAAAAAGAAGCAGTTCCAACCATCGCATTAGGTGTAGAAATGCAGCAATTATTGTTATTATTATTGTCTTTATTATTATTATTGTCTTTATCTTTCTTTCTTTTCATTTATTTTCTTGATTATCTTGTTGTATTGCAGTTTTTGTGAGTAGAGGCCTCAAACAGGCCCTTATGGGTCTCTTGCCTCAACTCTGCACCTCTTTTTTATTGTTTTGTATGATCATGTAAACATATTTTACTTGTTTGTCATTTTATTCTATTTTTTGGTGATTTTATATGCATGTGTGCTAAAGTGGTTATAGACTTTTTTTTTCGTCTTTTTTTTGCATCCCTAGGTATGTGTTCATAATACTGTAGTATGGCCCTCAGAGGACTTTATAAAAATTGAAATGGCCCTCGATATGAAAAAGGTTCCCCACCCCTGTTCTATGGACACACGCTCAACCGTGTTGTCGCTGCAGGTCCTGTCTGCGGCCACCAGGCGTCGCCGCTCTCCGTCCTGTCGCAGTGAAGCGTCGAAAGAAGAAGAAGAAGAAGCCTCAAAACAATGCCGACGACTGCAGGTCGTCAGATGGGTGTTCGGGCTGCTTCGTCTCTCCCTTGAATTAAAACGATGGCGTTCGCCCCGCCGGTGTGGCTCGCAGTGCAAGAGGAGCTCCTCGGCTCCGACGAGGAGGACGGCGGCGCTCTGAGCTGCTTCTCGGACCTGGAGGACGAGGCTCTGGAGGAGACCTTCCACCTGAGCCGAGCCTGCCTCCTCTTCGTCCGGGACGCCGTCCTCCTCCGCATGAAGAAGTGCACCCTGAAGAAGGTCGCCGCGTCCGTGGACGTCATGCTCCCGGTGGCCCTCAACTACTACGCGCACGGCGACACCTCGGCGGACACCCTCCGGAGGACGGGGCGTCTGGAGGCCGAGCGCCCCGCCATCATCAGCGCCGTGTCCGGGGTCATCGCCGGCATGTCCGACCAGTTCATCTCCTTCCCTTTGCTCCAAGGGGCCAGGGCCAGCGTGGCCTCCAAGACGGAGAACATCTGCGGCATCCCCAACGTGCTGGGCGTCCTCGGCCCGGCTCGCTTCGACGTGCAGGTGTGCGCGAAGGAGAAGGAGGCGTTCAGGTGGGCCGGCGGCGCCCCCGGCTCCAGCACGGTCGTCAGCCAGGTCATCTGCGACTTCGATGGCAACATTCTGAGCGTCGAGAAGTGTTGTGTGGGCAGCACGTCCGAGCAGGAGATGTGGGAGTCGTCGTTCAAAGGACGGGAGGTGGAGAAGGAGCTGCACGGGCCGTACTGGTTTATTGGTGAGTCCGCGCTGGTGCTGCTGGGACCCAGCCATCAGGTGACAGCGGAGGTGATGGTGCACATTTGGCGAGGCGTGTCAATTGTGTTGTTTTGTGTTTCGTCAAGGCGGGAGCGGGTACCACCTGAGCAAACATGTGTTGACTCCCGTGAGAGACCCTTCGAGTGACAAGGACATCCGCTACAACGAGGCCCACGCCAAGCTCTGCGCCGTCATGCAAGCAACGCTCGGCCACATGAAGAGGCGGTTCAGGTGCCTGACCGACCTCGGCGCCGCGCAGCAGGGCTCTTTGGACAAAAAGTCCAACATCATCAAGGCTTGCTGCGTCCTGCACAACATCGCCAAGAAGTTCTCGGTCCCTCTGCCGCCTTCAGCTGAGAAAACAGAGCTCCTGCATCCAGATGCGGAGTACTCGGTGCCCACAAAGATCAACCCAGAGGCTTTGAAAGCCAGAGAGGAGCTGATCAATGCTAAATTCTCTGTTGGCTTTGGCACTAAGCACCCACCCTGTAAAGACATCCCACTCTCGCCCAGTAAAGACATCCCACTCTCGCCCAGTAAAGACATCCCACTCTCACCCAGTAAAGATATCCCAGTCTCACCCATCAAAGACATCCCAGTCTCCAGTGTGGAGGACCCACAGACTAAAGATAAACCTATAGATTTGTGACACGTGAACTGGTTTCACTTTGTAAAAACACAAAAATATTCTTTTTCTAAATAAATAACATTTTATTTCTTGTACAAGTAGAACTCATTGTCTTATTATCAAAATGATGATGGCCAACAGTACAAAATACAATTACATGTAAATAATCAGTTGTGCATAGACTATATAACAATAATATGCCATTTAAAGTATCGAAAACATTATAGACTTTAGAGTTCATTTTTGGGTGCAAAACGATTCGCTGCAAGACTGAGAATCTTGCCTTTATGCATTTGCGTGAAACTCTTTCAGAGCAGTTGCATTGGCATATATAATGTCTGAGTTCTCGTATATGCTTTCTTCAGGCTTCTTATCACTGGACAGACAGTCCATGATGCACTGGTGCAGGAAAATATACTGGGACTGCAAAGAAGAAACCACTGATCAACATTTGAAAAGCATATAATCTTATTGGGGACTTTTTTCAGTTCTTCTGCTTAAAAATGTTTGAAAAAAAACATTACATCTTTTAAATATGCACAGGTCTAAGGCATGGTGCAAGTTAGGTGTTAGTGTTTTAAACAATAACATTGTAAACGACACGGACATGCTTAAAAATGAGCTTTTAAGCATCAAAACAATGGTAATGAATCCTACTGTTACCTTTTACTATTAGTAATCGCAATTTAGGCTTTGTGCTGTGTAACCAGGTGTGTAGAAGTGAAACAGGTGATTCGTTTTACCTCTGTCTGAACCATGTTTGATCGATGCTGTCTCATCCTGTGCACAAAGCCATGGATTCCCACTGCTTTTTTGTTTTGGAGCTGTTGAAGGAGCACGTCCAGGGCTATGAGGGTGCCGGTCCTCCCGACTCCAGCACTAGCGCACAGGAGGAGGTAAAAGTCAGCCTGGCGGACAGGTCCGATGGACCTTATCATGTCTAGAGGTGGGTCTGTAGTCTGGATGCAGCTGATAGTCTACCTGCAGTGAACCACGGTTGGCGCTGATGCCCCTTGGCTCTGTATGTGTTGCCTCACCAGACCTCTGAACTGGATCAGAACCTGTGTGTTCAGTGGGACTCCGTGGTCAGGCCAGACTGTGAAGTGAAAATGCTTCACTCTGCACACCTCAGAGGTGTGTCTCTGTGAACACACAGTCACTCACATTATTATTATTATTATTATTGTTGTTGTTGTTGTTATTGTTATTATTATTATTAAATATTATTTCTTTATGCAATGATTTTCCTACATGTTTCAGTGTAAATTTTCTCAGAGTCCAGTTGGCCTCCTCTTGCTCAGATTCCGTGGTGACCAGCAGGTCTCCGTACAGGCATGGCTTGTTGACTGCGGGCCAGTATTGTTCACATTTAACCTAGAAAAGACAGCATGACAGATTACAGGGCTGCCCACTCCTGTTCCTGCTCTGCTTTTATTGACACAGTTATCATTCAACAACTTCTGCAATATAGATTAATGGCAGCTCATGATGAAGCTGCATGGTGTAAAAGTGAGTATTGCAGGGGGGGACTCACCCGTCCTTTTTCAGTACAGTTGGTTACCATGACGATGCCTTTCACTTGTTGTTCCCATACCATTTGCCAAAAGTCATTGAGTGTCGATGGCAGAGGACCCTGAGTGGCAATGTACTCTCTGTTGCTGTTGTAGCCCTTTAAAGTTGACAAGTTGGATATTTTATTGTTTTGTTTAGTAAATTACATTAAGTAAATCATTAAGTGGTTATTTGGAATGGAATTTGAACTCAGTCAACAATCTTGTTGACTTGCAGCATTTATGGTAAATCACTGCTTGACTCCAGCCTTTCCCATTTGTGACAGTTGAGTTTTCTTTCTTAGCTGATTACTAACACCTACTGGCATGTAGCTTGCATTGATGTAGTCAGAGGCACCGGGACTTGACTTTGACAGCTTCACACGACACCAATCATCTAGGGTGAGGGGGGAAAAAGACGAGGTGAATTTGAAAAGGACCAAGGCACACACGGCCGGAATCATCAGCCCATCCGAGCATCAGTGTGGGGGTCTGGTTCTTACACGGTAGTATATTGACGAAACGGTTCCTGGGTCTGTTCTCAGGAAGAAGAGCGACTTTATGAGTCTGCTCTGTGCCAACTGGGCTGAGGTTCTGCGGGAAAGGTCAAAGATCGGGGTGACGAATACAGCGGAAGAACTTTAAGGCAATTAAAGAGGGGGTAATAAACTGCAGGTCTGTCCCTGCGTACCTCATATTCCTCGCTGAAGCCCAGGTCCCCGTCCTCACGAAGTCTCTGGAAGTGGCCGGCGAACTTTGCAGCCGAAACCTCCCTGAAATACAAATGAGGGCGTTGAAGCATCGTAGAGACTGTCAGAGCGCGACGATAAAGGAAGACAGACTTACTTCTGCTTTTTATCTGTCTGCTTGGTGCCCAATCTGAACAACGCTCTCCTGCTGTGGCCAAGAACAAAGACGTGAGCGCACTCACGATCACCGAGGCCGCGTCGGCCACGAGAGGCGGAACCAACCTGAGAATCTCGGGTCGCTTGTAATATATGAAGACAACAATGCAGATCAGGGCGACAGAGATCAGCACGGCCATCACCGAGCCTGCAATGACCCCTGCCCGATGGAGCCACGCACAAAACCGAACGTCAGTGTCCGCACAACCGCCGTTTGGACCAAAGCGCACTAAACTACGGCGTGACTTGCCTCGCGGATCGGTGGGGCACGGGAACACGAATGGTTCCGGACGTCTCAGGGCGCCGGAAAGAGCGGCTAAAGACACCTGGTACGTGGAGGCCGGTTGGAAGCCAGACGCCGTGAGAGACTGCTGCTCCTGTCCACCCGTCCGGAGGCTCCGCCCCGACACGTTCACCTCCACCGCAGTCCACACGCCGGGGGGCCTATCCCACACAATCTTGACAGAGTAGCCAGCGTGCCAGTATTCACAGTGTGCTCTTAAAGCAGGAGGAACTTGAAACCAGAACAGTGTATTTACTGGCCAGACAGACAGACAGATTTTTTTCTTTAATTATTATTATTCAGATCATTTTCAAAGGCGCTCACCGACTGTCAGGTCAAGGTTGCACAGTAGAAGGGAGGCAGAGTTTTTCTCGTACACCAGAGAGATGTTGTAGGTGGCGCCGGGGTGAAGGCCGGTGAACGACACATTACTTCCTCCGGGGCTGACGTGGTTTTGGGATTTATAAGTGGCTGTTGCCTTCGTGAACGAGCCTTCAACCTCCGCTTGGATGGAGGAGTCGGTAACGTGCCAGTTCACCACAGAACAGTCGATGGCTGAAATAAGCGGGGAAATAACGGCGGACGCGTTTATTTTCCCGCTGATTTCTGGTTATGGACTCAGAGTAGACTCAGACGGGGATGAGCGTTGTCTTACCTGTTACTGTGAAGCCTTCGTAGGCTTTGCTGGTGTGCTCAAAGAACTCCGTGACCACGCTGAAAGTGTATTCTGTTCCAGGCTGGAGAGCTGACAGCGTATGAGACAAAACAGTGTTATTCGCCTGGATTTTCTCAGTTTTGTTATTAAAGCAGAGAATGTAGGTCCATTCTCTTTTCGCCACGTGCCACTCCAGGGTGACGCTGGTCGGCGTGCGGTTAGTCACCCTGACTGGAGACACCATTGGAGGAACTGAGGAAAAAGAGGAATGTTGTTTTATATGTAGTCGCTTATGGTTCTCATAGCTCTTTGGTTCATTGACAACTTACCCGTGGCTGCGGTGTACTCAGTTCCACTGCTCTGGATATTTTCAAACATGGCAAAGACAGTGAAGTTGTACTTAGTTCCACTCATCAGTCCATTGACTGTGTACGTCACTGGTTCCTCATTCACAGGAGAAATAAGAATCTGTTTCTCCATGTACACAAGTCTGTAGTCAGGAATGTTATCCACTTTTTCCCACTGCAGAGTTATACTGGTCTCATTTTGTGAAATTGATTTGAACCCGTTGGAGTTGCGGGGAGCTAAAACACCAAGAAAATATGTTAATGTTTGTATTAATGTTGTTATATCCTGGTGCTTTTGAAGGGAATTGTGAAAAGTACCTGTGACTGCAGAGTGGTTTAGCCCACTGCTCCTGACATTTTCAAACACAGCAAATATTGTGATGTTGTATCTGGTCATACTGGTCAGATTAGGGACGTCTTCCCTCACTATATCCCCGTCTGATGGAGAAACGGTGATGTTTATGTCATTGTAGACGAGGTCGTAGCTGTGGATGCCCTTCACTGCCTTCCACTGCAGAGTGATGCTGGTCTCATTCTGGTTGATGCTCTGAACGTCTTCAGCATTTGGTGGAGCTGCAGCAGGTTGGACAGCGGTGAAAACAAACTTTTTAGATCAGTAAATCACTATAACAAATGTACAATGATTGTGGGAAAACCTGAAAGTTGATCCCCTAATGACCCTCTGGGACACAATTTTCATTAAATTAACAAAGAAAAAAAAGACATTCGTAATTACAATTTCAGTATTGTATGACTCTCCAACAATACATACACACATATCTACACGCACATATCCTTGTTCTTTTATATTTGTGAGGAATATATAGACATGTATTACCCAGCCTCTTACCCTAACTCTAACATCCCACATAACCCAGTCACCCTAATCCTAACCTAAACCCAATTCTAACCCCAACCTTAAAATCAAGTCCTGACCCTCACACACTCCTAAGAAGTTGTGAGGACCAGACAAAATGTCATCACTTCCCAAAAATGTCCTCACTTTACGAGGAAATGAATATTTTGGTATTCAGCATGCAGCAAGTGCACGCAAACACACGTGCATGCACACACACCGTGCATGCACCACAGCCAAACTCACATGCACAAGAGGTGTGCATGGCAGCATCGCCATCAAAATAGAGATCAAGTGGTCTGCTAGTTCAGCAATGGTGTACGTTTTTGTGAGAACATTCAGTTTAACACCTGCCATCTATGGTTTCTGTGTTCTTCACAAAGCTCTTTGTCTGGTACATTTACTGTGTCAGGAGAAAAAACATCTTACCTGTGACTGCAGAGTGGTTTAGCCCACTGCTCCTGACATTTTCAAACACAGCAAATATTGTGATGTTGTATCTGGTCATACTGGTCAGATTAGGGATGTCTTCCCTCACTATATCCCCGTCTGATGGATAAACGGTGATGTTTATGTCATTGTAGACGAGGTCGTAGCTGTGGATGCCCTTCACTGCCCTCCACTGCAGAGTGATGCTGGTCTCATTCTGGTTGATGCTCTGAACGTCTTCAGCATTTGGTGGAGCTGCAGCAGGTTGGACAGCGGTGAAAACAAACTTTTTAGATCAGTAAATCACTATAACAAATGTACAATGATTGTGGGAAAACCTGAAAGTTGATCCCCTAATGACCCTCTGGGACACAATTTACATTAAATTAACAAAGAAAAAAAAGACATTCGTAATTACAATTTCAGTATTGTATGACTCTCCAACAATACATACACACATATCTACACACGCACATCCTTGTTCTTTTATATTTGTGAGCAATATATAGACATGTATTACCCAGCCTCTTACCCTAACTCTAACATCCCACATAACCCAGTCACCCTAATCCTAACCTAAACCCAATTCTAACCCCAACCTTAAAATCAAGTCCTGACCCTCACACACTCCTAAGAAGTTGTGAGGACCAGACAAAATGTCATCACTTCCCAAAAATGTCCTCACTTTACGAGGAAATGAATATTTTGGTATTCAGCATGCAGCAAGTGCACGCAAACACACGTGCATGCACACACACGTGCACGCACCATAGCCAAACTCACATGCACAAGAGGTGTGCATGGCAGCATCGCCATCAAAATAGAGATCAAGTGGTCTGCTAGTTCAGCAATGGTGTACGTTTTTGTGAGAACATTCAGTTTAACACCTGCCGTCTATGGTTTCTGTGTTCTTCACAAAGCTCTTTGTCTGGTACATTTACTGTGTCAGGAGAAAAACATCTCACCTGTGACTGCAGAGTGGTTTAGCCCACTGCTCCTGACATTTTCAAACACAGCAAATATTGTGAAGTTGTATCTGGTCATACTGGTCAGATTAGGGACGTCTTTCCTCACTATATCCCCGTCTGATGGATAAACGGTCATGTTTATGTCATTGTAGACGAGGTGGTAGGTGTGGATGTCTTTCACTGCCCTCCACTGCAGAGTGATGCTGGTCTCATTCTGTGTAACTGTCTCAATCTTCCCTGGATTAAGAGGCTCTACAATTGAAAACAATACCCAACAGATAAAAGCTTTGTTTTGATAAAAAATCTTTATATTGACGAATCCAGTCCTGCTTACTCGTGATGGCTTCAACGGTATATCCACTGCTGTTGACCCCTTCACGTACGGTGATGATGGTGAAATTGTTTTTTGTGCCAGGAATTAGGTCAGATATCTTGTGGGTAATTGATGTCCCTGTGGTGCTGCTGACATTTTCTGTTGTACCATTGTGATACTGCAGGACGTACGTCGAGATGTTGTCAACCTTTTCCCAGGTCAGCGTTATGCTGGTTTCTGTTTGAGCTATCACCGACACATTCTGAACATTTTTAGGAGCTAAAAAGACAAAAATCTGGGATTCAGAGACTTAACTGGTGAAAAATAAAGGTCAAATCAGGTAGCAGACCGAAGTAGGAGAACTTAGATCTGTCGTATTTTTCTGTTCATACTCACGTTGTTCCATGGTCGAAGCGGTTGCCAGCAGTGTGGTTGGCGGCCTCAACGTTGATAATGTGTCGCTGTTGTTCGTTGCTGTGCTGCAATCATTGCCATTCTACAGCCATATAAAAATTAAATTGATCTCATCCTGTCAAAAATGGTATGGCATTGCAAAACTACCTCGTATAAAATCACACAACAAACGCAACACAAAGCAACAGAGCAGGTACACTGTTCCTCAAGACATGTAAGCTGTAATTTATTCCTTCTCAACAATTCGCAAGTCAAAATCAAAGATAGCTTAGTCTGACCAGAAATGTACCAAATGTCTCATATGGTGTGAAATGCTCAACATGCTGCTTCCTTGGTGGTTTTTCATTATTACTTCATTTTTCTTTTGAGTCAAAGAGGAAGTGAGAAAAGATTCATTCTGCCTGAAGTAAATGTCTGTGCATTTCAAAACTCCATTTTCTTTGGTGGGGGCTGCAGAAATACTTTTTGTGTCCATGCTGATATATGAAACACTATGTGGCTATAAATTAGAACAGTGGTTTGAGTTAATAGATACAATTTTGGAGAGATTAGAAAATAAATACTTACCCACTCCAGAATAATCAAAACGAGCAATAGCACGCGATCCGATGGGGTTTTGAAAAAAAGAAGCTTCATTTTTCTCAGAGATTTTTATGAATTTGGTATTTCAAACAGAAATCTTGAAATATCTGCTGTCAGAACCAGCATGAAGACACTGGAGTTACCAATTTCACTTAAACTGACAAACAAAAAGGGGTCTTGCCTGGGCCACAGTCCAATCTTCAATGTCCTCACTATACCCAAGGTGTTGACTTTTAATCCTTAATGGTGTCCTCCTCCTCAACCTCTGGTGCCCTCCTCTATTGGTAAATGAAGAGTTGCTTCTCCTTTAAAGCTCTTTACAACCACAACGACCTTTGCTCCGCCTGTTACTTCCTTATTAATGTCAGTGGCTCTTTTACCATTTATTTGATTTGTTGATCTGGACATTCATTCATTTTTGTCACTGGTAATTACATGTGTGTGTTAACAAATACAAGATGAGTTATTATTTGGGTTATAATCAGCATGTCAACCTCTTTAGATTTGCTTGGTCCCAAACACATTTACAGCAATTATATTGTGTGCAGTTTCCTCAAATGGAAGCATCACAAATGGGCTTTTAAAATACAATGGCAATTTCGGCCATCACTTATCATGTGGCAGCATCCAATAAACATGCAGTTATCAAAGAAATTGTTGTGCATTTTTTCCAGAAGGGAAACTTGAAAGAGAAGTTACATTTCTTGATGGTCACTTTTCCCGTATCATTGAATATTATTTCCTACATCATATTTATTTTGTGGGAGGTAAACTGTCACTCAATGTGTAGTTTGTTTTTTTTGTTTGCTTGTTTTTTGTTTATTAAGTCTTCAGTTTTACGTTGATTTTCAATTCACACACACACACACACACACACACACACACTATTCGAGTGACTCCTTGTGCATGGTAGTGAAGTGTCGTCCTCCGGACACCAGGGGGCGGTCGCAGTTTCAGAGCGCAGCTCCTGCTGGAGGCCTGACGTCAGCCGGAAGAGGCGTTTGTTTAGTGTGAAAACAAGATAAAGGTTTGTAGAGGGCTGGAGAAGTCCTGCGACCAAACACCCACAGGTGAGGCGACTAAACTAATGTTTTAATGGATAAACGATTCTGTCTGGCGCACGAGATTGTATTAGACGATGCGAAGATTTAAATTGTAGGTTTCTGATAAGGTGCTAAGATGGTCGACGAGGTCTGGTTTCTCATACTTTCAACAAACTGATCAAAACACCTTCAACTAACTGGTTATTTGTGACAACAAACAACGTAGATGTATCGTGTTATTTCTGGCTCCAATAACAGAGGAGAGCTGCTCACTAGCGCCCTGTACGTCACTATTTAAAGGTTATAGTCCACTTTTAACTCTGTTCTGGTTAATCTGACTCCGGCTCCACACGTGCAAGATAGTGATAAAGTATCTTGGGCACCAACGCGGGGAGTCACCCTGCTTGCGTCGTGGAATGTACTTTTGTATTTTCGTCAATCTAACAGCGTATATCCCCCCGTAGAGATGCAGTCTGCGGTGAAACAGAACCTCCATTTGGAGACAGAAGCTGACATCAACAAGCTCGCCAACGTCCTGCTCAACGCCTCCTACACCTACCTTGCCCTGGTAAGATAAGCCGGACTCCTAATTTATTTTTCCCTCAAACCAAGTGAATAACCTTTTGGTTTCTCCAGGGGATGTATTTCGACAGGGACGACATCGCCCTGCCAAACTTCTCCCGTTTTTTCCTGGAGCGTTCTGTGAAAGAGAGAGACCAGGCCGAGAAGCTGCTGGACTACCAGAACATCAGAGGGGGACGAGTGCTTTTCCAGACTATTGCTGTAAATGAGCAGTTGTTCTTATTATTTGAGAGGAAGCGTGGAGCCATCTCTAAATCATTCAAGGTGGGATTTCAATGTTGTTGTTTTTTTTTACGCTAGAAACCGAGTCGGGAGGATTGGAGAGGTGGTCTGGATGCCATGTCCTTTTCTCTGGACTACCAAAAGACCCTAAACACATGTATCCTTGAGGTGCACCGCAGGGCTGACAGCCACACCGACCCTCATGTAAGTCTGCAGTTCATCTGTTCACACACACATACACACACCCTTATGTTGACAAGCTGCTGTGACAAGCTAATTTACTTCTGGGATTAATAAAGTCATCAATCCGTCTTCATTTCTCTTCTAGTTTTGTGACTTTCTCGAGCAGCACTTTATCGCCGATAGTCATGACACCATCAAGAAGCTGGGAGATTACCAAGGAAGCTTGACGCGTATCACCACATCTGAGACGCATGGTCCTATGGGAGAATACCTCTTTGATAAACACACTCTGTAAGGGTCACAGCAGCACACAAGCTCCATATTTCAAAGGAAATATGAACTCTTGAGGGGAACATTCCCTCCACTCCATTCCGTTAAGAAAATGGCTGTTATAAGAATATTCCTAGCATGCAGGTTCACGAAACACCTCGATTTGTATTACAAAAAAATGGCGTCAAAACAATGGTGCTAAATACTATTTTCCTACAATGTTACAATAAAGTACTCTGACATGGTGTCACTCATTCCAGTATATCTGAGAGGTTGATACTTCCTTCTATTTTGGGTCAGAATTATTCCTGTTAAAAGTTTGGATGACCTTTAAATAAAGGATAATACTAAAAAGTTTTCGTGTATTTGATTTTGTCAGACGTCCGTTCTCGTGTTGGTGACCTCCGAAAGCGTTGCGACACTATCAACTACCCTTTGCTATAAGGTGAAGGTACAGCGCAACAACGCAGATGACGGCAACATTGAGCCGCGCAAACATGTTGACAGAGTCTCTCGCGGTAGAGACAATTGACCCTTTGAGGCCCTTGATCATTTCGTCGGAGCCGTCGAGCTCTCCTGATGTGGCCGCGCAGACACGTGGTGCCTGCCCGAGGATTATGTAACGCCGGGGCTAAACACGGGTTTGTTTGGTCCTCTCAAAAGCAAAGCCGTGGCATATCTACTCAGTGAAAGTTGGGAGATTACTGAGGGGAGGGCGAAATCTCCGTCCTCACGGATAAACAACAACCGGCGCCACTGTCATCACTCATCAACCTGTTTCCCTGCCCTGAGAGGGGTCATTAGCTGACACCCAGTTGAGCAGGTGGAGTTGTACTCTAACTGCAGGCGGCTGCTGCTTTTTATGCGTCTTAAGTCAAAGATGAGAAGCAACAGATGTGTTTTCTGCACTCTAATGACAGTACGAGGGGGGGGGAGTGGGGTGGGGTGGGGGGATTAAATGACAACACTGCTCTAGTGATTTGCCAGCGCTTCAGATTTGATAGAGAGGCTTGTGGGGAGATATGCCAGTTGGAGACGTCGGAGCACACGGGGAAGGATGGGTTTGTGAGGGCTCCGGAAGGCCCAGGAGGAAGCCAGAGGAACCGCTGCTGGAACTGCACGCTGCCGCCTGCACGTCTTCCACTTAGAGGAACCAACCGAGAGGTAGGCTGCTTTTCTAAAGTTCTAAATTGTGCTTTTGAGTTCTGCGTGGATTTCACTCACGTTTTTTCGCAATGACATGCAAATGAACAAAACATCAGCTCTCAACTGTTGCAGTTTAAAAGCAAATCTATCAATCATTCATCAATCATCTCGTAAAAGATTTTTTCTTCAAATATAAATGTGCCTTGTAATGCCCCTCACAAGCTTTGATCCCTGGCAATAATATTGTGGATGGAAAATACCTCAAACAGTCACAGTTTGAGCTTTGTCTGCCCCTCAGGGTGGAAAATAGGAAGGAGGAGATGAACTCAACATTTTAAAGCTTCGTCGATCTGGGATTTTGGATTAATATTGAAGCACAAGAGTTTAATCCAGTTACACACAGAGGCAGTGAGAGGAGGGCAGGAAGAGGATGGGAGGAATAGATAGAAAGCGTGGGTAACGGGGCGGGGAGATGACGGAGAGTACAAGAGTAACAGAGGGATTAGGGTCAGCCATGTTGAGCATCTGGCTTAGGGATGTCCTGTGCTCGCCAATTGTGCTGCAGAAACATAGAGATTACAAGCTTCGCTGCTGGAGACGGCGCATAACCACGGCACTCCTCGTCTTTCAACAGCTGAGATGAGGCTGCCCGGAGCTGAGGCCCGGGCCCGGAGGGCCGCGGAGGCGTCCCACCCCGAGCCAGAGGAGGAGGCAGAGCCCGTCCATCATGAGCACCCCCACACGGAGCCCCACGAGCCCTCCCATTCAGAACATCACCCCAGCCACCACGACTACAACAACATGAAGGAGAAATTCATGAATGAACTCGATCATCTGCCCAGTAAGACTCTTCCAGATACCATTGCTGCTGTTATTGACACACTCTGAGAGATTTCTCAGGTAGAAAACGGAGTTCTGGTGGAATTTAAGAATATTTTCTTGTCCGGTATTCATGACATGTTTACACAGAGCACTCCCCTCTGGGAGCGTGTTATCAGATCAGGGTGTTGCTGACAACATGTGTAAGTGCTCAGCAAACCCTCCCTCAAGAACTGATAAAAAAACAGAAAAGCAGACATGGAATTTTAATTGAGAAGCAGTTATTTCATTGATCAGTATCAAGGTTTTTTTTGTAGCAACACATCAGACCTTTGTCCAACAGAGTTGGAACTCATTTCTTTTTCTTTGTATCTCAAAATGTGAAAGATTAAAATCCTCTCAGAAAGCCTGAGGTGAAGGGTCAACATGCTGAAAAGCTCCCGTGGATACAGGATGACGCTGAATGCTGACACTGACAGGCTGGTTTGCCTGTTTTCACTCCGCAGTTCCCATGTGGGCGGTCGGGGCCATCGTTGTGGTGGTTCTGGTTCTGGTGGCGTGCTTGATTTTCTGTGTTTTCAAAAAATGCTTCGGGAAGAAGAAGAAGCCCAAGACAGTGAGGGAGAGGAAGGTAGGCCGCCGCAGAAAGGAAAAGGAAGGCGAGGGAGAGGCCGGAGAGAAGGTACGTGACTGTTCCGTCGCCCTGCTCTTGCACCATCTGAACTGGTCTGGGTCCTCATAACTGCAACAATCATACGGGGACTTCATGTTCCAGGAGGGGGAGGTGAAGAAGGAAGGTGCCGAAGAGGAGAAAGAACAGGAGAAGCTGGGTAAACTGGAGTACTCGCTGGACTACAACTTCACAGAAGCTCAGGTGAGGTAACAACAGCAAGACATCCACCGCCATGGCTAAAACAAAGGTCTCTGTCCCCTGAAGCTCATCGTGGGGATCCTCCAGGCCCAGGACCTGGCTGCCATGGACATGGGGGGACCTCGGACCCCCTACGTCAAAGTCTTTCTGTTGCCAGACAAAAAGAAAAAGTACGAGACCAAAGTGCAGCGCAAGAATCTATGCCCCGTTTTCAACGAGACTTTCATCTTCAAGGTAGCAAACGTCACCTGTCCCGTCACACCTCATGGGTTTTTATCGTGGCTGACTGAGGGACAGTCAGTCCACCGACTGCTGCGCCACCTCTCCGGCCTCAAAACGCAGATGTCGCCTGTCTCTCCAGATCCCGTACGCAGAGCTGGGTGGAAAGACTTTGGTGCTGCAGGTTTTCGACTTTGACCGTTTCTCCAAGCACGACATGATCGGCGAGATAAAGATCCCCATGAACAGCGTGGACCTGGGCCAGCCGCTGCAACAATGGAGAGACCTGGAGAGCGGAGAGAAGGAAGAGGTACTGCGTGCTCATTTTTTTTAAAAATTCACCTTACTGCAAGGTCCTGATCAGGTGGATGATAAAAGAATGACGGTCACATTTGTAAATACAACATGAATCCAAGCGTTAATCCCGTTTTAATCCTTGTCTTTGATTCCAGCAGGAAAAACTCGGGGATATTTGCATTTCACTGCGATACGTACCCACTGCAGGAAAACTGACTGTGAACATCATGGAGGCGAAGAACCTGAAGAAAATGGATGTCGGTGGTTTATCAGGTACAAACCCACCCCTTCCTGAAGATATGGTCTTAAATCCTTCAATCTTAATTTCTCTTCTTCTTCCAAAAGATCCGTACGTGAAGATTGTCCTACAGCAAAACGGGAAACGGATTAAAAAGAAGAAGACGACCGTCAAGAAGAACACGCTCAATCCTTACTTTAATGAGAGCTTCAGCTTTGAGGTTCCCTTTGCGCAGATACAGGTACACACGCTCACACCCTCTCTCCATCTGGAATAACAGAAGCCTTGGTGTGGTGCTGACGCCTCCGTTGCTTTGCTCACAGAAAGTGCAGGTCGTCATCACGGTGTTCGACTACGACAAGCTCGGCAGCAACGACCCCATAGGGAAGACCTTCATGGGTTACGGAGCCACGGGAGTCGGGCTGCGCCACTGGTCGGATATGCTGGCCAATCCCAGGCGCCCAGTAGCCCAGTGGCACACTCTGCTGCCAGAGGAGGAGGTGGACGCTGCGCTGAAGGCCAAGCCTCGCTAGAGTCGCACCTCCTCTGAGGGGCGAGTGCTGCAGATACTGGATGTTACATATTGTTAATCCTGGTGTTTCTCAGTCTCAGTGTTTGATTTGCAATATTCTGTATGTGTGTGTATGTGTGTGTGTGTGCGCGCGCACACACGCGTGTGTGTGTGTGTGCATGTTTGTGTGGCTATTTTTGACAGCTTTCATTGAGACTTTGCTTCCCTTATTTATCAAATGTGTTTATATATTTGAAAAACACTGTAAATGTAGACTTTTTGGTGTGTGACAGAAATAGTAAAATAGAATTTTATTATCTGTGTCCCAGCATACTATTATTATCATCATCACTGAATGCATGGTGGAGGCCTGAATATAGCTTTGGCCTTTGGAAACAATACTGTATCAAATGTAATAATCCATTTCAATGCTAAATAATCCACACTGAACTGTTTACCATGGTGTGTTTTAAAGTGATTATATTCAGAGATTCTCATGTGGGTCCCCAGTATTACAATTTTGTGAATCACTCAACCACAATTCATCTTTTGAGCTATGGCCCATCCATGGTGAAAGCAGATGTATTTAAAATGTAAAGGAAATTTCATTTAATGCATCCTTGTGTCTGAATTGTTTTGTACAATCTTGTAATTAAAAACAGAGAAACAGTCCCCCCATTTGAGAGTTGTTTTTGCATGTATAATCTTGAATAATATTAACAATACTATAAATACAATGGCTTAATTGAATAATACATTTGTCTTACCATGAGAAACAAGATGATTTTATTTTATGCTTTTATTTTAGAGGTTTATTTTAGGGAGATTACCTAAAGGGTGTTTAGACCCCACCATTCGTCATAGCGACAGTGTCAAGTCTAAGCGGTAGATGGCGCCCGCCCTCTCTGTTTAGAACCAGTTGCCTAGTAACAGACACTAAAGCGTCTCTAGGCGATTGGGGCAGGTTTGAGGTCCAGTTTCCCTGGTTTCTCTTTATTGTGGTTTCACAATTTATTTTACAGTTTGGGAAGTTTTCAAACGCCATTACGAGGTATATATTTTTTTGGGGGGAAAAGACGAGTTGGGTTTGGGGGTGACCTACCTATGACCGCCTGCTCCAGCAGGGTAGCGGGGCCTCCGAGGATGGGTGGCCGGCTAATGGAGGGGGCAGGCGGCATCACATGGTGGGGCTTCAGTCCTGCCTGTGTCCTGGTGGACATGGGTGAGTCAGCCATGGCACAAACTACACAAACAAGGGATTTGGGCTGGGTCTGGAGTCACAGCTGGATTTAAGAGAGTTACATCTCACCCACGTGTGTGTGTGTGTGTGTGTGTGTGTGTGTGTTTACACGTGTGTGTAACATAAAGTCCTGATCATAGATCATCAGAGTTAATTATGACATCAGCATACCTGGCCCTGCACCAGTACACATGGAAAATTGTCAAAGTTCAGATTATAAACCAGGAAGACCGCTCATATCCTTTGTTTACATTTCACCAATGTTATTTTTATGTTTTTGTTCAGTTTTTGTTGTTGTTTTTTTTAACTAAGCATGTTTAGCTGTTAATGTTTCAGCTCTAAAAGAAGAAATATATTATATCTCCCACACAGTGTCATCGCTTATATTTGACTAATCTTGTGGATGTCTATACTGCGGAATGAAATGTATTTATTAAATATCTAAACATATGCTGGCTCATCTCAGGTCCAGTGAGATGCAAAGGCAAGGTTAATGTCCTGCTCGTGGGCAGTGCGGATCCACGCCATATTTTGAAGACGATGGCTGGTTTGCAGGATGGTGAAAGCCTTCATGTGAGTGCCTCATTCATGTGGTGTGTAACTGGAATTGCTCTTAACCCTCAGCTGAGAGCAAACATGCTTGTGCTTGCCTTACTTCAGGTGTGGGTGATAGAAAACAGCATGGAGGTGATGGCCAGACAGCTTCTACTGCTCTACCTGGCGCTGATGCCCCAGGAAATCATGGGAAATAATGGTGCGTGGGATTTTGTGAATGCATTAACCTGCATATAAATGTCTAACGAAAATATCAATAACGCTAATCAGCTGGATTATTCTCCATTGTCAGAGAAGACCGAGGTTTTCCTTGAGCTGTTTGGGAACAGCGAGATCCGCAGCCAGACAGCAGAGACGTTGAAATGTGCTGCATCGCAGCTCTCCCTATCTGTTACTGAGATGCTGGAAACACCCACACACTCCTGTCTCGACACAGCACAGCTCAAGGTCCCATTGTTTGGCAAATAAGCCTGCTATTTCACATTCTCTAACGAGCTCCGGCTGTTTCTGAAATCGTATTCAGAGGCCTGAAAGGCGATTTCGGTTTGATGAGTTCACTGAAAGTACATTTCTACAGTTCAGGGAGCGAGACCAGCTGGCCAGGATCTTCAAGACATGGCTCCAGCCTCAGTCTTGGTCATGTGACCTGATGGCCAAAGCCTGGGACCATCGGGTCAGGCAGCATTTGGGAACGCGCTATAGCTACAAGAGCGGATCCTTCGACTGGGATCTTACCATGAAACTGCACGAAAAGGGCGTGCGTATGAATTCCACAGCCTTTTCTTTGTCTGTGGCCTTTTGTTTTCACCAGAACTGTACTCATTCTCTGCAGTGTCGCGTCATCAGCAAGCAGGAGTATGTGCGATGGAGGGAACGGGGTTTGGCGTTCGAAAGGCGGGAGGGTGCGTACCAAATGCCCAATCCAACGTTGATGTCGCTGAGAGTGTTCGACCAGGTAATTTCATATCCGCTGACCCCCCGCGCATTGCCACCATGATACCCAGCGAGCTGCTGGTTTTGTCGTGACAGGCCGGCAACAAAGTGGCTCTGAGAGGTTACTGGGGAGACATCGTGACAAGCCCGTACCTGGCGTTTGGCGTCAAAACCGACAACAAGAGTCTGCTGAAGAAACAGAATGGGCAACACGTCAAGGTGAAATCTAGATTTATAATAGCAGAATTGAACTTGAAACTAGAATCTAACCCCTAAGATGTAAACACTATATCATATTAACTCTGGTTCCTTTTCTCTGACTGAATCGTGCCTGTGCAGCCGTACGCCCACTGAGGAACGCTTTCATATCTGCTCGTTGTTTCCTCACAGACAGCCGAGGACATCTCCTTTGCAAACGTGCAGATGCTCTTCCAGGCTCTGTCCGGTCGCCAGTCCTGCCCCCCAGGCGGAGGAGCAGCAGCGGCCGAGCCCCCCGACCGGAGACCTGTCAGCACCCACGGTAAAGGCGCTACAGGGCGATCCGTGCGGGGCCGCCACCTCTTCCGGTCTGAGGCTGAAGTCTAGAAATAACCTGAACTCCTTTCACAGATCTGATGCATCTGAACGGCGTGGCGGTGACCTTCCTGCCCGTGGATTCACTTGACAAACTGCCAGGGAAACAGAAATACTCCAATTTCTTCAACACCATTTACTTTTCTGCCAGGTTTTCGTCTTTAAGCATTTTGTTTAAACAGGGTCTTTGAAAATAATTGCTTGAAATGTTCCTGAACTAAACTCGGCTCTACGTCTGTTTCCCCCTGCATCGATGCTGTAAAGCTGTGTGCACCAGTTGGGCCCGATGCTGAGACAGATTGCAGCACCAGACGCCGTGCTTGTCGTGGAGTTGGCCAAGTAAGGTTTTATATGCCTTGTTGCCATGGTGACGGTACAGTCAGCATGCCTACAGTGTAATTGCAGAATATTTTCTCCATGTATTTGTCAGTGTCAGACTTGATAATAGATGCAGTGGCTTTCCTTGTGTGTGTGTGTGTGTGTGTGTGTGTGTGTGTGTGTGTGTGTGTGTGTCTATGCATCTCAGGTACATTTTGGATCTGAACAGAGAGCAGGAAGCAGGCTTTGAAAGAAAAGTAGCGAGCATCGCTCTGGAGGCGGAGTTTGAGCCGTGGCACGAGGGGAGGAGCGATGGCACTCATGCTGTTTTCATAAAGCAAACGAAGTAACGGTGCTAAATACGAGCAGCATGTCTGATGTCCAGCATCGACACTCGGACCGTCTCGCTGGTCACCAGTCAAAATGACATCTGTCATGTCGAGGTTGTGTATTTATATAACATTCTTGTACTTGTCACTCTTTTCATGCCTGTTCAGTGTCTCCTTTGGTGAAGCTTCATGTGTTTAACATTTCCATCAATAAAAGACCATGAACATCTTCAAGCCCTGCTTTTAGCTCCTTAACAGTCTTTAATAGATAAGGTCAGAAGCATATACATTTTGCATTTTCTCCAGAATTGAGACTCAAATATGAGGAAATTTTGGTTGTATCATCAAAAAGGCAGATTTTTGTTTGAACAATTACAGAGCCAAAGTGCATCTTTGACATGCCAAAGCCCATCAGTTCAAGAATGAACAATGTACAAGGTCACTGCAATCAGCCCTGAATATCCTACAATGTTCTTCACTTCCAGCGTCCTCCCACTTTCCCCTTTCCGTGGACTTTTTTGCTGCATTAACACAAGAAACAAACCAAATTGATTGTTAAAACTGAACTGGACACATACAGCGGGTCTAAAGTGAAGTACTGATTCCTCTCATTCCCTCCCATCACTCCATACTGTATAATTAGCATTTGAGCTGACTGACTCACAATTTCTGAGCGTGCTGGATTCTGTTAAGGAGAACTTTGATCTGCAAAATAAACACATAAATTAAAATTAAAATACTCATATCAGCACTTTTAATTCGTTGCTTTCTATCAGCTACGAGGCTCACCTCATACTTCTGTCTCCTCATCTTCTCAGTCAGGTCAAATTTCTCTGACTCCAGCTCATAGATACTTTCCCACAGCTCATTGGCTCTGCGTCTGAGTTAACAAAATATATATATTTATATTTATATATATTTAAAAAGCACAGAGAACCTTAATCAGAAAACTATTTGTTGTGCTTTATGGTGTACTTAAATTTGACCAATGCACCCGCTCTTTAGCATATGGTCTATATACTATATTTATATGATTGAAATGCGCAGTGTTGTGGGTGAAGGTTGCTGCCTTTTTCTGTAATCCACAAATCTCAGACTCAAAATGGAGTGGTAGGAACAGTGGGGGGGGTGACATCCTGTTACCGTGGAAACCAAATCTGGCAACTGGCAGGCCTGAGGATTCACGTTGGAAGTAAAAGTGACCATCTCTTCCCAAGTTCCTTCTGTTTAATTTGTTTATATAATGTTTGACCCTACAAGGGAGGTAAAGCTCCAGATGAACTTGGAGGCAGGTGGATTGTCACCAGAGGTGTGCAGTATCGTATCAAAGCAGCCACAATCTTGGGAAAATGAATGAGTTGGTGAGGGACTAGTCTCTGCTGCAGATGGAGTCCACTAGGCCTCAAACTGACCTCAGGCCGTCCTCTCTCAGGTTCTCAATCGCCAGTGGTTTGCGCCTCTCCGCCAGAGTGGTCTTCTTGATCTCTCTCGCAGTTTGTCTCTTGCCTCGTCTCTGCTCTACCTGCATGAGTCAGACACACACACACACAATGCCCTGCTGTGAGGTCCTGCAGGGGAAGGTCATGTGGTCTCGGTCTGACCTTGGCCAGGAAGCCTCCAAAGTGAGCCCCCATGTTGGACAGCACTTTCTTCTTCTTGGCCTCATCATCGGCCCTCTTCTTGGCCTCCTCGTCCTCCTTCCTCTGCCTCTCCTCCTGTTTGAAGGCGAGCGCACTCATTAAATTCCGCTTTTGTCGGACAGGGCGAACACAAACATAATCTGGGGAGATTACGGACATGCTCGGATTAAACAACATATGTGCGGCGCGCTATCAACATTAATCACCGCAATACGCGTCTGTCTGTCACGCTCTTTTTCAGCCCTGACGCGCTGCTGCTCAGCTCGCTCTGACCGACGCCTCTCCTGTAACACACACACACACACACACACGCACAGTATTCATTAACCTCTGTCATTCAGAACAGCCACATATTGAATCAAGGAAATAAATAAGGATTAAAAATAGCATTGATGAGGCATTGTACAATCCTGTCTTTAAGTCCAATCAACTCCTCTTCCTCCTTCTTCCTGTGCTCAAAGTGGACATCGATCAGCGTCTGCAGCTCCAGCAGATCTTTCTCCATCCTCTTCCTGTGGATATCCTGCACAGATGCCACAGACGCACGTCAGGCATGCTCACTTTGCTGCTCTAAATGCATATGCGTAAACAAATAATTATTTAAAAGAGACTTGCATCAAAGTCAACTCTCTCCCCCTCAGGGATCTTTGGAGCAGACAGCTGTGAGACCATCGGCCTGTGAAATAACCAGCCACCATTACAGTATGCTCTGACTAATCAAATTAATCTTCTCATTAGGTTTTCTCATGCTAGTCTAATCATATAATCTGTATGCCGGTGTTCCAGTTTCTGATGTGGGCTTACTTGTATTTGGGGCGTTCTTCTTCATCACGGCAGTATCAATATCATTAAAAAGGCAAATCAAAAATATGGTTACACGCAGGAAAAGGTGGTTAAACAGATTAGGTTTAAAATGTGAGATTCTGGCATGCTGCTGCTGATCAACATCAATCAATAATTTGACGTCTTTGACGTCATCTTGAGATGCGTTCACTGACAGGCTGCTGCTTTCGCTTGGATCTTAGTCTAGCAGTGCTGCCTCACCTCCTTCCCCCTGCTCCTCTTCTTCCTCTGAAGAAGTAAGGCGCATCAGCGTTGGTGAGATGAGACATAACAGCAAACTTTATCATATTAGCGAATGTCCTACCTTCCTGATGACGCCTATATGAAAGAAAAGAATGTAATAATGAATGTACTGGGGGGGTGTGATGAATAAAGCCAAGATTTATTAACTCACCCATGATCATCACAATCTGCCATGATCACACTGAAAGGAATATCTGTGAAGACACATCAATCTTAACCGGTGTGCAGAGTTTAGTGTCACAGTATTTTTTCTTTCATTTTTGTCATTGCAATTCCAATTTTAGTGTGTAACAGCGTCTGTGTTTGTTTCCTTCATCTTCCATGTTCGGTGCAGGACCGTGTTTTCATTCTAATAATAGCACAAAACACAGGGAAAGCCATTTGATTCTAATGATCTAAGAATAGCTTGGCTAAAGGGACTAAAGTGTCCTCTTACCCCGGATAAAAGTGAGCTATGAGCTGGCCAATCCTTCTTCATTAATTTGATATATGGGAGAGTGTGGGATGAAGAGATTATGCCAGTCAGCCAGGCTGCTATTAACACCAACCCAGCCTTCTATTATCATTTGATTGTAGTCTCGCTGCTGTGAGCGGCTGTCTGAACGTGTGGAGACTAAATATTTTAGCATTCCTAAACACAAATGCAGCAGTGTGTGTGTGTGTGTGTGTGTGTGTGTGTGTGTGTGTGTCTGTATGACTGGTCACAGGCGACACCACCACTGTAGATTCATTGCAGACGCATTAGAAAAAACTATTTTGAGAAGAACAAGTGGGGATTTATCCGGATGTCACATCTTTGACTGCGTTAGCCTGACAGATGAAGTGCTGATGCAGTCATCTCATCCGTTTTAGGCAAGATTTCCAAGCATGAACACGTGAATCTGGACTAACATGGGCACGCGGACAAATGGCAGACAAGGGATTGTGAGTTGAATTCATCACATCGCTTCACTCTTTTCTGGATAAACCCAACAGCAGCATCTCCAGTGACAAAGGTGCCGAGAATAACTGATGAGGTAGTGTTCCTAATTTCAGAAACAAAATGAGCATTTATATTTGCTGACGGACCTTTGATACATTGTTTGCGCTAAAAGGAGGATGCTATTTTCTTTAAGATGTTTATCACTCCTTATGTGATCCTTTCAAATAAATGTTGCAAAATACCACTTGATGGGAAATCAGTAGAATGAAAATTATAAAAATCACGTTTTTCTTCCACTAGAGCTCAGGTGCTGATGCAGTTGAGTATGGTAGCTGTTTGTTTCCGACTGTATAATTAATATTGAGTGTAAAGTGTGTGTGGCGCCGGGGCATTCTCTGCTGCAGTTTACCACCCAGCAGCTAGAGGGCGCTGTCGCGATCTAACATTCGCCTGTAGTTTTAGTGCAGCCTAAGAACACAGGTGGAACACAGATTCACTAAAACAAGCCCTGACCATCAGTCAAACACAAGATTTCACAGTATGACTGCTCATTAGTCGATAATCATGGTGTTTAAATCATTTCTTTCAATATTTATGGTCAATATATTGTTATAATATAATATATATAGCCCAAATAATGGTTTTGAAAAGTAAATCTAAGTAATCTCTGTAGGAAGCCACCATGAAAAGAGGAATAATAGTTAGATTAAAAAAATCATACATACCAAACAGTTAAAGGACCTTCACTGGTGATGAGAACAGCAGAAGTAACCAGCGATGGAGCTTTATATGGGGTGTGCTGGGGTGACAGGGAAGTGACTCTGGAGGGGTGGGGGGGTGGTGGTTTAGAGGGACAGGATCACTGGCAGCTTTTGGAAACATAAGCTAAAGTCTGTCTGGCAGGATAATGAACAAAGTGTCTAGCACTGACCTCACAGCTGAAATGGGACACAAAGACAGGTGGCGGAGGACAAAAAAGTGACCCAAGACAGAGGGTAACAAGACAAATCCAAGACTCTTCTGTCAAAACACAAAGGGGAAGAGGGGAAAGTCAGACAGCTGTAAACACAGACCTCCACCGGAGGCAGACATTAGAAACATCAATTTATGGTCTCTGGCTTTATAAACTGAAGGAACTAGAACGGTGTGGTTGTACTGACAATCCATCATGATCCATCATAGGAAATGAGGGATGTCCTGAGTCACGGGTTAAAAGAAGACACCTCAGCAATACAAGTCAGTCCCCGTGAATGTCATATGCAAATATCCACACATTTCCATTAGGCTGAACAGTGAAGAAAATATGAGCAACAACTCTGAGAGGAGCCGTCTGAGAGGAAGGTACAGTAAGTTTACCCCATTTCAAAAATAGAAATAACAGCAGATTAACTGTATGTTCTAAAATGTGGTCGTTTTCCTCCTCAGCTGATCGTGACTGAGACACTGAGGTAACACCGATGCGCAATCGAATTAAAGCATCATTTATGATTATAATAAGATCACCTTTTATAATAAAATCACCTTCACAGGTTGTGATTTACTCACTTGTTTGTCCTTTAATATCCTAGAAATATACATTATGTTCCACTTGGTGAGTTTGCTGCTGGCTGCAGGTCAGTATCTCCACACAAAATGAAAACCATCAAGTGATGAAACCTTCTCCAACGCTCAGACGGGGTCCTCTCTGCAGGTAGCATCACTGCGTGTGCACACGTTCACCAGGAGTACGTCCTGATATCCACGCGCATGAACTGGAAAGAGGCCCAGATGTACTGCAGACAGAGCCACACCGACCTGGTCACCATTGAGACCCACGAGGACATAAAGAGGCTGTCCAGCATTGCTGGAACCAGCAAACAATTGTATTGGACCGGTATGAGGAAATCTGAGGTGAAATCCTGGATGTGGTCATCAGGAGACACTCCCGGGTTAGCCGATTACGTTAACTGGGCCAGTTTGCCCACTTCTTCTCAGGACTGTGGAGCCCTGAGGGATGATGGGAAATGGCTCAGCCAATTATGTGCTGCAAAGCTTCCCTTTGTTTGCCAGACTGGTGAGTGACCATTTCTTTGATTCGCATAGTCTGTGGACAAACATTTAATAACCTGATTATTTCCTCAAGTGAGCCCAAAATCCATCGCTTTATAGTCATTTCAGATTTAGACAGTGAACAGGGACCATGTAAACAAAATGTATTTAAAGATTTAAGGGTCATAGGATCTGCTTGATTTCTGAGCTGCTCGTCTGCCCCCTCCAGCCGGTGAACTCACAAAAGTCTTATTTAAATGTCACTAACAGATGACGGCTCCTATGATGTCATTCACACCAATATGACCTGGAGGAATGCCCAAAAGTACTGTCGTCAGAACGGGAATGTCTTGGCCAGGGTGAGGAGTCAGCACGAGAACAAGGCCGTACAGGAAGTCCTCAATGGACATGGGTCGTCTTTCTGGATTGGTTTGTTCAGAGATGGATGGAAGTGGTCAGACCAGACCAACAGTTCTTTCAGAGACTGGGCATCGACTCAGCCAAACAATGATGGAAAGTGCATGCTGTATGGGTCTGTCTATAAAAACTGGTGGGACAGAGATTGTGCGCACAAGTTTAGCTTTTTCTGCTACAACGGTGAGTTCTTTAGAAATCTGGCTATATATGACTATATAAACGGCATTTTTCTGATTTTAAATGGGAGTGAATTTCTTTGCTTGGACTCCGCAGCAATCATGGTGACGAGGCGGGTGGTAGTGGAAATGAGGTCCAAGTCCTTCTTCAACTTCAATGACTCCAAAATGAGCGATGCCCTTTTGACCCAAGCAAGTGTTGAATCAGCCAGAAGCTTTAGCTGCCTTTACCTGATGTGCACTGTGACGTTTTTCTAAACACTAGTTTCTAAACAGTCTTCTGTTCCGCTTCTCTCATAGATCCAGAATAAATGCACGGGGGTCAAACTTCAGTGGAAATTTCAGCCTGAAGGAAAGATTTTCCATAAATTAAACAAAATCGATGAGCAGGATCAGAAGGCTGACCCTGCCCCATCTACATGTTCCTAATGTTGTGTGCTAGATTTCAATCTTCTGCAACACCCGTTTTCCGTAAATATGCTAGATTCTATGAGTTTTTATGAACTCTTCACTTAGTGCTGTAACTCTTCCTGTCTGTCACTTTGGCTTTGTCTGTGAGGTTTCTCCGGGTCTCCAGTTTCCATCCAAAAAATGCACATTTGCTCTCGCCCAGCAACCACTGGGGATTTGTAACATTTTCAGACCAAGACGGACCAGCATGAAATCTGGTAAAAGTCAAACTTCACGTTCGGAAATGTAAGTAATTTATTGCTTGAGGGATCATTATAGGCAAAAAGAAACCTTTATTTTTCCAGTATGACTTTATAGTTCCTTGGTGGCATTGGATTTAAAAGGCAATACAATTAAACAAGTTTAACTAATCTGGAGTTAAAACAGAAGCAGGCAATCATCAGTGGAGGATAACAGACAGATTCTGGTGCCACGCTAATCTCTGAAGTCTTGCAAAATATCACTCTGTGTCTGTGATGAATCAACCAAAATGAATGTGTACAAGGCAGTGATCAAACAATTACAGTGCAGCTTCAAACCTGGAAAATGTTAAATTCCTGCAGACTACAGAAACCCAAACTGATTTAGTTCAGTTAAAATGCCTTAACATAACAGCTATTACTAAATATAATTAAAGTTAAACAGTAATCAGAATCTATTCAGTTTGATAGAATAATAACATGAATTTAAAGAGCCCAGCAGAGAAAAACAAACATCTCTTTATAGAAACATCGGTAAAGACAATAAAGTCTCAGGCTTCCGAGATCATCAAACACTGCATTTATATGGTAGAAAACTACATTTTTTTCAAGCATATATTCTGTCCATTTCACTCAGAATTTATAACACAATAAATATATTCAGTAACACAAGAGCGGTGTCAAATGTGCAACTGTGCATTCTATACTGACCTTTATATAAAGAACCTGTATGTGACAGTAATAACTAGTTAGTCAGATGGTAAACATGTCAAAAACTAAACACAAAACTTTACCCACACTTTTTGATTTGGTAGTCAAACCAAGTGCTCACACAGCTAATACACATATGCAAATACTGATGTAAACCAGTATCATCACTCCTGTTCCCACCTGACCTTCTAGTAAATACCCCAATACATGGAAAATGTCTTTTATGACATCTTAGTAAACCATTTATGCCTGCACGACTGTCTCTTCCCCTGAGAAAATATCTATCGATCTTTCTTCACCTCTGCTCGGTTGGCTTCTGTCTTACTGGGCTGTTTCAGGTTTGGACTCAAAAGCTGTATCAAGTCATGGAGGGCTGTTCTGATCTGAGTGCCAAATTTACGGGCATCCTGGAAAAGAATTAGAATAAATTATTAAGGTAGAAGCGTTTCTGTGAGAGCGCGCTCTCAACTAATAATCATATCAATCAGAAACAAAAGGATCTAAGGACATTTCTGTCTGTGAAACAGTAAATCTCATTAATATTGCAGTTCAAATGACTTTACATGAACTCACAGTGTCTGGACATGAGGTCTTGCATGAGATGTGGAGGGTAAGCACGTCCCCTCCCAATGTTAAATAACAAACACCATAACCATCATCAGTCACCTGAAAGACACAGACAGTGCTGAAGCTAATGCATACTTAATGAACACAGAGTCCCCAGGAAAAGCCTTCATCCCCCAGATCCTTATGTTAATACTTAAAATTCTGGTTATTTCTCTTTAGATGATGGAGGCACTCACAGGTCCAAAGCCCCCTCCATAGCAGAGATACTCTGGGTGGTTGACGGTGTCAAAGAGATCTATCATCTGGTATGGAATGTAACTGCTGGATAACTGCCACGGTTCAGACACCACCTAGAACAACAGGAGACGCCACTGCATGAGTGTGGCTCCACCAATGAAATAAATAGTGGCCGCCATCTGAACGTTAATTAGTGAAGGCGTCACAGGAAAAATAAAATAAACCTCTTTCAAGAAAGGAGACTCCACTCCGAGATACTTTGATACCACGTAGAGGCAAAAGAGGTGTCTGTCAATACCAGCACCAGTGCTGGCCATGCGACAGAGACGTTGGTGCTTTTCAGACGCCGCGCGGAACAAACGTCTGCACACATCTGTTGTCTGGTGGAGATAAATAAATAAGCAGCATGACTACTTGGAAGGGTGCTGAAAATAACTACTGTATGATTTATGCAAAGAAATTTAAAAAAGCAGACGTAATCGCCTGCAATGGGGGTTTATTTTAATCAGGGCAACATCAATCATTCTTTCTTAAATTACTATTTATATGCACAGAAATTCTGAAAATGGTACAGAGAGTTTGCACCATCTCACCTCTCCGCCCTCCAAAGCCCGAATGAAGGCACAACTCTCGTTGGTACAGGAGCGAACGGTCTCGGTCCTGCCCTCTCTGAACAGACGAGTCATTGAGGATTCATACGTCAGGCTGAATCTTTTCTGATCCTGCATTCGAAAGAAGAAAGAGAATAAATTAGCACGCGAAGGAGATCAAGGCTACAAGACGAGACTTTCTTTTAGGTCAGGGTGCCTGTCTGAACATACAGGCACACACTGTGTACATTCCCAGTGTGTTGTGCTCCAGGGGAGGGATTACCCTGTAGTAGGCCAACTGCAGTGCGATCTGAATGAAGGCATCTGGGTTGACTCGACACTTCTTGACCTTTGCTTTGCCAAAGTCTCTGAAGACGACAACGTGCATGTCCACATCATTAGCGAGGGCCTGGGCCACCGCCAAGGACTGGCAGATCTGCTCCTCGCACTGAGGGAGAAACACCACTGTTAACCTGCGATCTGACTGAGCAAGGCTCCGTTTTCCCTAAAACAAATGCGCTGAAAAGACAACATTATGTGCATGAAGCAGTGAATCTTCACTGTGTTAGAGACCTGCAAAACTTGAGCATTGAGTTTGATATTTGACGAACTTCCTGAATACTTACGTACATATGGGAATTAAAACTGACCTCTGAAGGGATTTCCCAGTTCAATTTCTCTGGCTTTGGTAGTGATGTGTCCACCTCTCCTTTACAGTGACCCTCTGTATTGTAACCGAGCTGGAAACATTCGGTGGCCAAAGTATACTGAACAGAAACAAGAATCACATACATGTGAGGATTTCAGGACAGATAAGGACAGTGTGAGACCAGTGAACAGTTCCTCGCTGACCTCCCATAAGTGTGACAGCACTGGCGCATCGCCCCATGAGTGCTCTCCATTTAAGCCACTCTTTCCATTTTTGTAGAAAACAACAGAGAAAGACTTGTCAAACCACCTGTTCCACAGACAGATAACAAATATACGTGATTACACATGATTGGGTACATTTTTCACAACACAGTCGCTTTTGAGCGGAAATACCTGTTGTAACATTTTCCATGCAGCAATGACTTGATGTAGCAATCTAAACTCTCTCCCAGGTCACCTCCCATCATGCTCTGCTCCTCATCATCCAGGGTCACAAAAAAGGCGGCTTTCTCGATACAGTCCAGCGACTTCTTATTGACTCCGGTGCTGAAATACTTTGTTCTGGCTTTAGCCCAAGGAATTCTGAGAAATATTGTGGAGAAAAATCATCATGTTTGCAGCCTGTGTGATTTAAAGGTTCCAAAGTAAACTATAAATGCAATTTGCATAATAATAAACTTCAGACTGACCTGTGTCCAGCTGTCAGGGCTCCCAGTCTGGTCTCTCCTTTGGAGGGAGGAGATGGATCATCCAGGATCCTCTGAATCTGGAACTCTATTTCCCTGGGACACAGGAGTCTGCCGTCTTGGTACACACTAAGCTGAAAATAGCGACCCTTGTGGTACACCGCAATACAGTCACTGTCCTTCCAATGTTGAACGGTGTCTGTGCACACATAATAAAGAGGGAGAGAGTCATGACAACACAAATTCATCAGATATGATGCACTCTGTATGTCTGTCGTTTTAAATGTGGAAATGCCGAAAAAGTAAATATACTGTTGACAGGCTATTCATAACATAGAACTTAATTTGAAATGAATGTTTTTGGGTTTTTTTAAATTGAAACGAAGTCCTCTGGTTAAAAGTAAAAAAACAACAAAAAAAAAACAACTACCTGTTAATGTTCCAGGAATTCGGCAAGTGTTAAACATCCTCTCAAACTGATAAGAACAGCACGGGACTGCAGATCTCAACAACCACTAAGAGGGATCAAGAAGGATAGCACAGTTGGGAGGGAGAAAAACATGAGCTACTAAATGAATATGCAAAAGAAAACAGATGTTAGTGTGGCACACATCCTTTCTTCAAAACCCCAGGAAGACCCAAGAAGAGGCCGGACAAAACAGATGAAAGAAGTGCAGATGAGCAGACACATTCCGACTCAGTGAACCATGATGTTTGGAGAATCTACACACTCTCACATACATGCGCACACACACACACATGCACGCATGTGCACACGCGCCTATCTATCCAACTACAGGATTTGGACATCTTCAATATGCTTCATCATCACCACTGTTGCTGTGAAGCATTATCTATCATATCATCTCTGCCACCATGGTATGTTTCCATGAGCACATACGGGTCTGTACACGCCTTTACCGGTCTCCCGTCTAGGAGGACGTATGATGGCGAACATCTTCCTACACTGAGCGGCACATAGAGGAATGACAGTGCCTGGTCTATGAATCTGGGAAGCAGAGAGGAGAAGCTGAAAGGCCAAAGGGAGCAGTACAGAACAAAGCAATAAGGAAGGTAACATAAAAAGGAATTTGGTTAAACCATAGCAAAACACGCAAACAAAAGAAAGGTTGACAAAAAAGTGGGAGAGGTGAGTGTGACACGAGAACATGAGGTGTAAATCACTGATGGATGGATGCCAAACACACAATGCAAACATATTAATGTGTTTATTGGCGGTCGAAATCTGTCATGATTGTTCCTTGACTTGATGTCCAAAAGCCTGAATTCTGGGTCCATCTGAGGTCTATTAGAAAAAAACGGATGTGTGTAACAGTTGGAGATAGATGACTGAACATACCGGCTTGATCTCCTCTTTGTTTAGCTTACATCGGTAAAGGAGCATGGCGTAGATGGTGTTGCCTGCCCTGGCAGCCTGGATTGGAGTGGGTGTAACATACAAGAAGTCCTGAAAAGAAAGAGAGTGCTGTTTTGTAATATTAGAATATTTCTTATTAGCACATAATTTCCTTTTAGGGATTAACAAGAAATTGTCTCCCTATGTCTCTGTTATAAATAAATAAGTGCTTAAATATGTTTATACTTCCAAACTTTAGTTTCTCACAACTCCAAACACTGCATTTCATGTGTATTTGGTCATCAAAGAATGGTTGACAGTTCTGTACCATGACATAATAGTTACTGTTGACCATTATTGGGCTGCGTCCACGGAGATAGACATATTCCTCCCACCAGTCACTGACCTGAAGAATCAGAGCACACAAATCTTTATAAGTCGTGACTGCAGCCAAGTTGATCATTTGACTCACAGACCTTCACAAAGATTTACATGGTTATTAGAATTTTAATGATCAGTGGACGTGGAGAGGTGTGAATATTGTGGTGGAGCACTCACATAGTTGGTGACCCAGAGAGCTTTGAGTTTCAGGTACCACTGCAGACGGTTACCAAGACTGCTCTCAAACTCTGCTGCCAGCTTAGTCACGCGCTCATACTGAGCATCATCCAACAGCGGACGGACTGACTCCAAATACTGCACAAAAACATATCAGAAATGGACATCTTCATTGTCAGGCTGCCACAAATAAATACAACAAATGTTAGTTTTCCTCCAACAGCATGTGGCCTGTCAAGAAATATAGCTTGGCCTATAGAAGGGAGAAAATGGAAACTGGCAAAATGATCCATGGATTTTACAGTCGGCCATCTATGTGGCATCATTTCCTGTGTTTAATGTGACGTCTCACCCTCTTGACTGTGTCCTTGACAGCGGGCACAGGCAGGTTTGGCAGCGAACCCTGGTAGCTGTAGAGTCGAGGCTTTCTGCCAGAAAAAATACGCACCAGAGCCTGGCAAAGAAAAATTCCAGAAACAGACAGTTTTCAGCCCAGGAGCACAAAACGGCATAGAAATTAAAAAATAGACAATATGATTCCAATTAAAACTATTAACTAAATTACAGTGTATTATTGTTTTTACTTCAGCATAAATGTATCACTCTTTTCTTACAAATCAAGCTAGGTATTATAACATTAGACAGACTCTATTTATAACTGATGTTATATAGGAAAAAAGTTTAAAATAACACTGACCACCCAGACTTTTGTGGTAGTGGACATTTTCCCATTTGGCTCGAACATCCAGCGATGGTATGAGAGGAGTTGCTTGAGGCACAGGCGCATGGTGAAGATGAGCAACAGCCACAGCATGGTGCTGAAGATCACTGCTGACAACAACACCTTGCACTGGGTACTCATAGACGGGCTGGAAATGATGGGTGAAGACAGTTACACTTGGAAACCAACGGAAGGAAGAAACAATACCTGTGTCTGTAGTACAGAAAGACAACATCCTGAATGCTAATCCTGTATTTTAACCTGTGAGCAGTGAGAGGCTTTACCTGACAGGCAGGTTCTCCTGTATCTTGGCTATGAGCCCCATTGAAGGGTCTGAGCGAGTGTACATCGTGGCCAGGATTGCTATCACCACAAACAGCCAGGAGAATGGACTAGCAGGATACACTCCCCTTATTACACTATTCTATTAAAGAAAGAAAAAACAAGGCCACCTTCAAATGATATGAATTCAAATGAAACAACAACATGAACAGGGCTAAAGTTAAACCTGCCGCCAACAGTTTTGAGTAATTTTGAGTCCTTTCTTTCCTCATTGCTGTGACAGACTCAAAGACGTGCCTGCGGCATCCATTATTGATTGTTGATGCTCATTAAAAAACAGTGAGAGAAAGTTCTATGTTGCAGTTCAGTGTATTATGTATTCAGTTTTATTTAAACAACAAAAACACAGCAAAATGTCACAACTTAAATCTCTAAAAAGACAACTACAACACCCCCACTTTATTAGCTAATTTGTACTGGAGGTAACTATGATCCAGGTCAATGACAGGTTATTCTGACATAAACATCGTGGAAAATTGAAGATACAAAACAATCCTGAAGGTACCTTAATTCTGATGATACACTTCTTCCAGGAGTTTACAGCAGAGAGGTAGATTTCAGTGAGGGCCTGGTGTGACAGTTGTGCATCTGTGCCTTCTGGGATGACGGTGAACTCAAAGCCCACTGCTTGGTGGGCTTCTGCCATAATTACTGTTCTGTCTACAAAAAGACAGAACAGGGAGAAGAAAAAGAAGAACAGCTAATGGAGATTTCATAGACTTGATGAGGACAATACTAACGGACTATTACTGTTTTAGATTTGCTTCTCCTGACAAAGAGAATTGATTTTTCTCCACAAATGGGCTATAGATAATGCCCTAGGGTTTGGTACGTTTGACACTGGGTTGCACCCCTGTTGAGCCTGTATCTGCTCCGTGGTCTGAAGTTAACAAATGCAAACCTACATGCCTCCTCATCACGGAGCCCCCACTGAGTTTCTGCCCTTTTGGACAGATCTGATGCCTGTATGAGAGACCAGACTCATTCCTTCTCTGCAAACACTCTGCTTAGCTGTAAGCAGCTCATACTGCAATAAACCAAGGAGATATATCTGCAGTTTAGTTTCTATTCAGCCTAAATTGAAAAAGAAAAAAAAAGTCTACAATGCTGACACTTTTAAACAATGATTCTTCCAGCTTTAACAAATGTAAACATTAGTCTTAATTGGTCTAGTTTGACTGAGACAGTAGGACATGCAATCATTTATTTGGTATATCAGCTGCTTATTAGAGTATATTGAATTCATTTATATTTTAGACAATAAATCCCTTTAGACACAAATCCAGTCAACATAAAGCTAAAAAAGAACCCTGTATTATACATGCAAATATTTCAAACACTGCAAATAAATGTGTTCTTTATTTAGCAGAGATCTGCATCATTACTTCACTCACATCTTGGTAGCAAGCCACTAATATGGCTTAAACTTTATTAGGAGCAGTGGTTAGCAGGTGAATTTAAATAATGAAATTTCCTGTGAAGCATGACTGGGAGTGAAGAGCAGAAATAAAGGCCCAGCAGTGCAGATCAACATTCAGCCACTTCAGCCAGGTCAGCATCATCCTGCTCATTAACCACAGACTCAAACGAATGCACGCTGATATTAATGAAGAACAGCTACAGAACAAACGACAAACCGATGTGAAAGCAAAGGGAAATCTAACTGAGAAGCGTTAAAAGCCAATATATATATATATACACATATATATATGAACCTTTTTGTATTTAATCAGCAAACTCACGTTGCATCTAAGCCATATGGTGTTGGCTGTTGCTAATAACATAACAAAGCTAAATTCAATATTAAAAATGTGTAATAAAAAATTAAATAATTAGGTTCCAAAGAAGCCAGGAGAGGAATTGAAGACTAGCCTCTGCTGCTAACGCTGGCTAACAGCGCCCTGCCCATTCATCTAGTCCTCTCCCTCCGCTGATGGAAGGGCTCCTCAAAACATGCCACCCAATTCTTTTGTCTTCCCAGCGCATCGAGACACTGTCGGTGCCCCGCCGTCATACCTGCTGTTGGCGACAGGCGAACTTTTAGGAGTCCAGGAGCAGCCCAAGCGGACGGACAACTTGTTCGGTCCCGTCGACTGAACGACTGGAGATGCTGCCGAGGGGATGGAGCCCATGCTGCGTTCACGGACGGCTCGGACACGTCGCCCCCCTCAGGGGGACGCTGACTCCTCTCATGTCCCTTTTGAACCAAAGGGACGCGTCCATGCTGCTGATCGTCATCGTTAGACGGACAGAAGACCTCCAGGGCAACATTACCTCAAGTGATTTGACGTGTTTTCATTCATGTCCAAGACTGAGGTGCAGTTGGGCTTTATCCCATAGTCCATATTCAATTACCTCCTATTGGATTATTGAATCTGTTGTCATAATCCCCCCAAATTATCAAGTGAAAATTAAGATTACATCATTTTACTATTTCTATTACCATACTTACTATTTCATTCAACAACAGAGTCATCTACTTCAGATCATGCTAAACTATAAATGACAGGAAAGAGTTGAAGCTAGTGTTTTCCTTAAAGTAATATGTGTAAAAACACATTTAATTCATCTTTAGTTTCATACTAGTGTCTGAGTTTTGTTTCTGTGCTGAGATGCACGCAGATTTAGGTTTGCACGTATCATCAACAATACTGAAGGAAAATCAATCTGAGCATGAGACATTTGTAATATTAAGACATAATTCTTATCCCCACACTAAAGACACACACATTAATTTAAGATTTATTTCTTTAACCATAACAATGGTGGATCTCTCTTTATTTTACCATCACTTCAACCATAATTGTTCTTTTAAATCACAGGCAATAGTTATAATAGTGCACTTTTTATATTTAAATTATGATACAGACATTTCTTTTTTAAACACCTTATTCTACTGACCCTTATGAATGGAGAATAGTTTACAATCTTAGCCAGAGTTGGGTCAATGAAAATGAAGGTGAGGAGAAAGATGAAACTCTGTGAGCAATCAAAGTGTGTGAGGACAGTGAATGACTTTGTACAGTTTCACTTGTGATGGCTAAACGACAGGTGAAGAGGCACACAGACAGGTCAGAGGGACAAAGCATTAAAGCAATTTAGCAAAGATTCAATGTGCATGACAGAAATGGTGTGCCTGTTAGAGGTTAATATTCCTACATGTCAATGGGAATGTCCATAAGCAGCCAGCTCAAAAAGCATCCGCCCACTCACACCCACCCAACGTCCACTGGTTTTACACAAACGTTCCAGTTTACGTGAGATGATTTGAATTTTAGACAAAAACAATGTGACAACGATGATGACAGCAGTGGCGATGTCAAAGCTGTTGAATGGGGAAAAGGTCATTTTAGGAAAAGAAAGATGAGGAAAAACAGAAAATATAAATATACATCAACACAAATCTAAGAGCAAATAAATATTGAATCGAACCACATAGAGATGAATCTGCAAGAGAATAAATAAGATGACAAATGCATCAAAATGAAAACAAGGACTAGCATTTATCTGAAAACGTCTGCACATCTGTTGCATATTGTGCCGTATGGAAGACTGGTGATGAACATTGACTAGTCTGACGCTGCTGTGCAGTGCTGGAGTAATACACGACTATCCAAGTTGCTACGTCTGCTTGCAGAAGGGTGCGACTCAGTGAGGAGTGTGGGTGCAGTGATGGACTACTTGGCTTGTTGGTGAACACTGGAGTGAGGACCATGGAGTTTAGCTTACTCTCTGTTTGTTGTTGAATGTTGAAGTCAATCAACAACTGGCATTGGGATGGTGGTGAAAATGTAATGTGTATGCGTGTTTTGTTTTGTTGGAGTCACAAGGTAAATACTATGGCAATAGGAGACAAGCTCGACAAGAAAGTTCTGTTTGATCCACAGGCCAGGAATGCTCTTCTCATTCAATCCACACAAACAGCTCTGATGAAGTTCATGGAACTATTTGCGCATAGTGTTTTTTTTTTGTTTGTTTGTTTTGTTTTTTTCATATATTCATATTCATATATCTGTTTAAATCAAAAATAATTCTCTTCAGAGCAACAGGGGTCCAATGCAAAATTGCTGCATTGTTTCACAATGTCTCTGAGTAAAAAGAAAATATAAAAGAATCCAAACAGGTTTAAACTCATATTTGCTTAAAAAAAGCAACTGGTCAGCTTCCCTTAGTTCTCTTGCTAACACTGTGCTACTGACACGTCTTCAAATGAAATAAGTAAACATAAACAAGAGCAAAATTAAAAAATAAAGTTTCACATTCAATTACTTAGCTTACTTGTGGGTTCTCTTTATCTCAGGGGAGACTTCTGGAATGAATTCCAGGCTGTCGTCTCTCCCGAGAACATCAGGATTACAGCATTCTGACACACTGAAATGGTAGCAAGTTGATAACTCTGTGGGTCTGTCTGCTGATATTACACTTATATTTCTTTAAATATGGTCTAGTAATTGCATGTTGCTTGATGTCACTGTTAATTTTAAGAATAACTTGAGAAAGCAATTCAAGAATGTTTTTTTTTTGTTGTTTTGGTGTCAAACGTCATAAGACAATGATTTTGGTAGTCCAGCCTGTGACCGTATCATCTTAGAACACGCTGACTGTCTAACTGGCATGCACATTAGCACTTCAAACTCTAACAACTGCTCATTCTCGCGTTTTTTTCTTTTTTTCTCTCACTAAAGGGTGGTTCTGTAACACTTCTTTCTCGTTTTAACGTAGGAATCCTGATAATCTAAATGACAAAAAAAAAAAAAAAAAAAAAAATTAAAAAGGGAAAAAGGCTCAATCCTTGCGAGCACCTTCAGGAACGTGGCCAAGGGAGAAAAGGAGAAGCTCATGGCTTGCAGGGATACTTGGAGATGAAGTTATATTATCTTCTTTCAGGTGTATTTCAGACCTCCTGCTGTGTGGCCTCATTCTCTCTTTTATGGTTGCGATTGGGTTCCGTTGGTGGAAAGCAGTCGGGTTCTCTCTTTTGCTGAGCCTCTGCGTTGAAGGACCCCGCTGCCTCCGATGCCTCCGCCATCTGCTCGGTCTCCCCACTCGCACCTGTCGCCCCCACCCTCGGACCGCCTCGAGTTTTGACGGGTGGGGGTGCCGTGGGGCCGTCCGTTCTTCTCATCTGGGAAGGGATCAGGAGAACAAGAAAGTAAAGCCCCCCCCACACTGTAGACCTCAGTTATATACAGGCTGGACCTGCAACTGGGGCCCGAAAATTATACTACGTTCTCAGATCACTGGTTTGAGGGAAAAACAGCTGCTCTGCCAAACCAGAATGAAATAATCACTTATTTGTATTGTACTGATGTTTTGTCAATTGACTATTAATATAAAATAACTGCCAGTTTAAGCACATGTGAAAAGAGTCAAGAGCTGCAACTCTAAAATAAATAGACTGTCATATTTCCTGCTTTATCAACTGCATCAAGAGCACAACCATTCTCACCACATAAGGTTTGCACCATGGGTTGATCATGGGAGCTGAGAAGTTGAGCTTGAATCGTTTCCACCACTCGTCTGAACCGGCGACTCGGACCTGAAGATGTACAAAACCATGATGCCCGTGCAACTGTTACAGGTGAGGCTACAAGCACATCCTGGTCATTTTAGCATACAACGAACGAGCATAAAGACGAGACACAGGTTAAGGCAGCATGTATCTGTAAGACTAAACACTATATTGATGACTTCAGGGACACTTCATTTGCCTGATATGAGGGTGAAAGTCACGCTGTAGATCCCTGTCTCCATCCTGCCCTCCCTCTCGGTCCTCTCCCTGTCCCTCTCGCCCTCGGAGAAGGCAATGTCCACCTGGAACTTGACGGGCTTCTGGAAGACGGAAGGGCCGCCGGAAGATTTGTACTCGGCCCGGAAGCTGGTCTGTGAGAGGACGCTGTGACTGAGCGATGGGATCTGTGTGGTGGGGAGACAGAGAAGAAGCAGAAAGACCGACAGACTTACGAGGCGGGAGAGGTACGGGGACCAACGACGTGAGTATAGGGAGACAAAGGGTGAGGGTGAGGAGAAGAGAGAAAGAGTGAGCCGTTGGTGAAAGCACAGTGATACATCAACAGGCCACGAGAGAGCAAGATCAACATAAAGAGGAAACTGAAAGTAACAATGGAAGAAGTGTGTACATTATGAGAGTGTGAGGTCCCGACAGCCTTCGGAGTGAGAGCCATGCTTTGTAAAAGAGGTGTGAAACACCACATTGGATACTCACAGAAAGAAAGGCGTGGACGATGTCGGCTTTGACAGAACTCAGGGGCTTGTCTCTGATCACCATGAAGATCTGCTCCTCCTTCTCCAAGCTGATGAAGTTCCCAAACCACGACTTTTTAGCCAATCTGGGACCCAGACAGGAGAATTGTAAAGTGTGAGGACAAACTCAGAGCTGGAGAACGGACTTTATGTTGTGAGAACAAGCAAATTCGCTCCATTAAAGGGGAATAACATACTCGGGACTTGACTCAGGTGTTAGACTGGACATATCTTCTGATGTAGGAACTGAAAGAGAGTTTTCAGTCTTTTATACGGACAACGGTTAAGTCTGATACCTGATGGGAGGGATGTATCACAGAGCTTCATTTTGCATGATATTATGCCTAAAATGTCTGTTATTATCAGAAATATTACAATATTACCCATTTTCCTAAATTTAAACTCTGATGCAAGCGTAAAGGTGACCAAAACATCCCCCAAAACACTCACCCTGCAGTTTACGGCGGTGGAACCGGGGCGACCCTAGCAAATTATTCTTAAAAGAATTGAGCCGAGTCCTCCAGTGGGCAGAGCTGCTGGCCGCCATGCCGCTTCCCCCTCCTGGGCTGGAGGGTGGGGTCAGTGACAAAGAGCCTACACCTCCTCCTCCCTCTGCCCGCGAGGAGGACGAGGACGAGGAGGAGGAGGGAGGGGTGGAGGAGAGGTGGTGAGGGTGGTGGACAGGGGTGCCCAGGGGAGTGGGCAATGGAGAGCCTTGGGGAGTGACCTGCGGCACAGAGTGGGCAGAGTTTGGGTACAAGCTCTTAGTCACTGACTTTAGGACAGAAGACGAAGGGAAGAAGAAACGGGGAATGGGTGACAGGAGCGGAGAAGGGGAGGGTGAGCGTGAGGATGGGTTGTGCAGAGGCAGGGATTTAATGGGCTGCAAATGGGGCCGTTCAGCAGGTCCTTTGGTGGGGAGGGTCTGGGTCTTGGGGTTGGGGGCGGCTTTGGGCTTATCGTGAGCCCGCGCTGAGCGAGGTGTGGTGGCGCTCCCTTGTTTGGGCTCCTTGGTGAGTGTGGTGGCGGTGGTAGAGGTGACATCTGATTGGCTGAAGGTGAACACGGGGCTCTGATAGGACTGGGGGGTGGGTTTGTGGGACAGGAGGGATGGACAACAAGAAAGAGAGGGGATGGAACATGGAGAAAGGATGGAAATGAATACCATGCTTCGTGAATGCATCCTGTGAGCTGTGACCAATGTGAGTACAGTGTTGCCAGTTAGAGCATTTTTCTACCTCATGAGTGTTTGAGACGCTTGTGGCAGTGAAGGGTTAAGAATGCAGTGACGCAACAAAGCGGGGGGGGGTAATTTCTAGTGAGTAGGATTAATTAGGTGAGCATCTATGTGTTGGCCAAACAAATCCATGTTTGATATTCTTGAGAATTAAGCAGAAAATTAGGTCATGCTTGGTGAAGACAAGTGATGAGGACAGAAGTTACCAGTTTGGAAAGACATACATTTTTTAAAGGAGATCAGACAGAAAGGAGGCATCTTTTTTCTTTTTTTTTGACTGCCTCCATTTGGAGGATGAAAAAAAAAGTGTTTTCTTTTTTACTGCGTAGTCAAATGAGCGAGCTTACTAATGATGAAGAAATAATGCTTTCTTTCTTTCTTTCTTTATGGCTGCTCCTGTTCATACTGGCCTCAGGACGTCCCTTACTAAGCCTCAACTCTACCTTTAAGCTAATTAGTGTGGAAAAAAAAATGGAAAAAAAGAGAAGAATTACTTGTGTTACTGTATGTTGTGTTACAGTTGAAGCTGTTTTACCACACGTAGAACTGGATCAAAAGTCACTTACCCTGGGACTGCTGAGAGGGCTGGAGGAGAGACCGGTTGATGCTCCACTGACTGAGCGAGACCTGACAAACAGAACAGGGCCGAAAATATTCTCAGCAGGGGGCTACGAGTATATCCAACAAGGATGTCTTCAGTGACTGTTGTTTGGAGCGTACCACTATACTAAACGACAAGGGACTCGTTTGGATTTGAACAGTGTTCTATTCAGTGTTTATGAAAATGTGTCAGCTGTACCTCTGGCTGTGAGCAGCCGTATCCAAGGCCCTGCGGGGTGGAGTAGGAGACCCCTGCTCAGTAACACTCAGAACCTCAAGGCTTTTCCTCTCAGGGCGACAGCGACCGTGGCGTGTCAGCATAGGAGAGTCAACACGCTTTCGAGGAGGGTCTGCTGAGGAACATTATCATAAAGTCAATTGTTGTTGCAAAACTTTGAATTTCATCCTCTCCCGGGAATCTCATATAAGTCTAGAGAAACTTTGAACTTTGACTGAGATGTTATGATCAGTGGTTCCAGCTTTTAATACAATATTGAGGTCTATTTGCCTTTGATATTGCTTTAAATATTAATAGTAACTATATCAGTGACTGCTATAGACGTATTTGTTTAGGTTGAGGAGTGTCTGAGTGTAGCGTTAGACTAAAAATTTCAAAGCTGTATCCATCACCTTCCATCAGTGGGTTCCTCCTGCCCCCTAATGACTGACCTACGTCATTGCGTGGAGGCAAGTCCTCATCCTCATAGCTGGGGTAACGCTCCTTCCTGTCCAGCAGTAGGTAATAAATCATTTTCTCCTGATTTTCTCTGAGACAAAGAAAACGACAGACGATGTCAAGATGATAAAATGATGCAAATAACCAACAGGACATAACTGTCTTTTGTGTTCCTGCTTGTATAGGTTGTCCCTCACTCTATGATCAGGAGATGAAGCTTCCAAAATGCTCATTTACAAGACTGAGGAACAATAATCCATATATACCATTTTTTTATGATGACTGACTTTTAAATAACTTTAAAGCAGAAAAGTAGCGCCTCATATCTGTGAAGCTCGGTCATAACTTTTGACAAGAAAGCTTTTAGTCATGTGGTTGACCTCGTCTCTGTGTTTACTATTTAGGTAGAGATTTTATAATAAAGATATGCGTGTATTTAAACCCTGCGGTAAGTCAATTTCGGAGCAAATAAAACGCCATTATAGAATACAGCAGCACTTTGTAAAATCACCGCAGTTGCGCAGTGGTCCATTAAATGTGGGAATGATGGATTTATTGTATTGTGATTAGATACACATAGATAGTGTTTGGAGCTGAAAAAGACTCACTCTTCACATTGCAAATCACGAGTGAGCTTGACTCTGTCTCTGAAGCAACCCAGCGAGTACATGCTGTCCAACACGTCTGGATCCAGTTCAGTCAGAGACAAGATTCGTCTCACACACACTCGCCTGGGCGGAGGCTGCTCAGGACACGGCTCATTACGGCCACCCCTGGGACACACGCGTGCGAGAAATCACAAGAGTGATAAACATTTTACCTGTCATCAGTGTTACTGAGATCATCAATACATCCCTCTTGTGAAGAGGAAAACATTTACTTACTGATACCAGGCGTGTTTCTGAATGGCCTCTAGCTGCAAGAGATCAGATGTATTAAAAGCCCGGTGGAGACAATCTTGTGTATTTCATGTACTAAAGACAGCATGATGTAGTGACCAGGGAAATTCTGACTAGATTTTAGAATGATCATACAACAACCCTATTGACTATTATGTATGAAAAGCTAGAAAACAAAAAGAGAGGAAAGCAGAAGAAACCCACACAATACTATTATTGTCAAGTGTAACTGTTTTTTAGAGTTGTCCACTGTGAGCACATGCCCTTACCGTGAGCCTCTTTTCGGGGTTGACCTCGATCATGCCCTTGAGTAGAGACTGGCAGTCCGGAGGGATAAAGTGGGGCATGTGAAACACCCCGCTCTTCACCTTCTCCAGGAGCTGACGTAAATTGTCATGGTCAAAAGGAAGAGCGCCCTGCAGGCACAAAACAACAGAGATTGAGAAAGAAAGGCATAAACCTGACAAAACGGAAGGAGGATGGACGAACTGCGACACCTGAGGGCTTAGTTTAAATGATCAAACTATATTGTAGTGATGGGACTAAGAGACTCACCACCAGGAGAGCGAAGAGGATGACTCCACAGCTCCACACGTCTGCTCTCCGGCCATCATATTTTTCTCCCTAAGACAAAAAAAAAAGATAAATTTTCCCCTAATTACAAAAATGAGCACAATGAGTGATGAAAGCATATATATAACCTATTTTAAGAAACATCAATTTATCTAAACCTTCCCTGTCTCATTTTCAATGCAACACAAAGTGGTCTCTTTTCTTTGGTCGGACCAGATCATCGCCTCATATTTGTCACCCAACAGACTCTGGACTCTGCTCATAAATTCTAAATGGCTGTTGAATGACTCCAAACTGATTTGTGATCAACTTGTATCCAGCTCATACAGCTCCTTTACTATGTATTTTCCAATAAATTAATAATTTATTAAAATTATTAGCTCAATTATATTATAGCACCCATGCTAACATTAAAGGAAATCACTGTGCAAAGAAGGAACACTTACTCGTATAACTTCAGGGCAAGCATAATGTGGCGATCTAAAATGAAACAGGAAATGCGATATAAGGCCTGTAAAGACGGCACGTACTTTATATTGGCTTATGGATCTGAAACTGTAATGTTTCAATTTTTGGTAACAAGTGCTATTTACTGTGATGCATTTCATTTGGTGAGATTTGCAAATACATTAAGTTTTAGTTCCAGACCCTCCCAAAGGAGATACGGACCCGCAGCTGGTCTCTAAGAGGCTGTCTCCCACCTGTAGGGAGGCCATACCAAAGTCAGCGATACGAATGTTATTCTTCTCATCCAGGAGCAGGTTCTCGGGCTTCAGGTCTCTGTGACTGCAGACAGGCAAGAAACAGGGGACCGTTAGTCTTCTGATGGGAATGACACGTCTTCTGCATAGGTTCATCCGCAATGGTGAAGGAAAGTTTCCTCCGTACTGAGACGTTTGATCCCTTTTTTGAATATAAAATGTGTGACTTCATTCTTTAAGACATTTTGGCAGAAATTTAAGAACGATGGATTCCAAAGAGCTTACGAGCCCCCACATGAGCCGTGAACCACAAGTAAAGAATCTCCATGCCAGAACCAACCAGATGGAATGACTGTGGCAGAAGTCCAGAGCCGAAATAATCTGCCTGAAGAACTTCCTGGCCTCTTTGGGAGTCAGTCGGCCCTTCTTCACCAGGTAGTCAAAGAGCTCTCCTCCTGACACATGCTCCAACACTAGGTACCTGTCAGCATACAGGCACAAGAGCGAGATTTAAAACTTTCATCCCGCTAAACTCTGTCACACATCGTCAATTTACAATTCGGAGGTTTAAGTTTCTAGTTTAAACACTGAGATGAACTCTAGAGGGGTCAATTATGCATTTGTTCGATACGGTTTTGAAGAAGATGAGAATCAACAAAGGAAGAAAAAGTAACAGAGTTAAGGTGATAAAGACACATTACACAGTCTAGAAATTTCAGGGCCATCCTATATCAAAGTTTAGTTTACTAGTTCAGTGAAAAAAAAGAATGCTGAGCTCCACTGCGTGGCTCTTTCCAGTTCAGAGGGGACTCACAGGTATTTATTATTCTCGTAAACATCATGCAGCTTCAATACATGCGGATGCTCAATCAGTTTCAGAATGGCAATCTCCCTCTCAACCTGGTTAGAGAGACAAGAAAGGAAGGAAGGAAAAAAAGGGGATAGAAAAGCATAAAGATACCTGAGCAGGTGGGTGTTAGAACAAGAGTGCAAACACTGCTTAAAACAGTGTAACACACAGAGCGTAATGCGTGACAGAGGACATCTAGGTATGTAACAGTAGCTACGGAGGGACGGATCATACTGTACCTTCATCAGGACCGACTCAGACAGCTTCTCTCTGTTGACTATTTTGATTGCTACCTTCTGACCTGTAATGCAATGCACCCCGAGCTTGACCAGCCCTAAAGGACGAGAATAAAAAGTCATGCAAAAAAAAAAAAAAAAGAGAGAGACAGGGAAGCAATTAGAGGAAGCAAATCCCCCAAAAAACAGCAACGAATAAATGGGATAATAGAAACGGCAGGCTTGCCACACTCACCGGTCTGTCCCTTCCCCAGAGTTTTCTCCAGTCGGTAGGGCCCAACATACTGAGCTGACTGACTTAGAGACAGTTCCTTACTCATACTGCTCTGATGGTGGCTAGGAACACACTATTACAACTGCTGCACTCGCTTTTATTGCAATTAAAATCAGATCTTGACGGATACAGGTAAAGGAAAGGTCGGAGACTACATCTGGATGGCAGACATCCTTCACCCAAGCCTGGCCTGGTGCACAGAAGCAGGGTTTGGCTCCAATCACCGTGTCTGGGGCTGCTATTTATCACAACAGACACCGGTATCCGATCACAAATGGTTAGTCAGCCTCACTCTATCGGCCTATATCTTTCATTTGCGCCCTGCTCACTAAGTATACACGACGGCAAATAACGAATTTAGCGCCCAGCTGTATGCAGCCATTTGTGCAGCACGGATTCGTGACATGACATCGCCGAGGGGGAAAAAACGCGCAAAGAACCAAAGCGTCGAATCGCGGAAGGTTTGTGGTCGGAGATGGGCTCGGCTGGAGGGAGAACCGGGCCCGATCTCCGGATCTCCACCACCGGCCGAGGCTAGCCTTAGCTGCCAGGACGCACACAGCCCCCCCCGGAAGTTTACACTCTTCCCCCCGACGTTAAGACCCATCCGACGGCCACCGCATTCTCAGAACATCCCCTCCCAGATCAACCATCTTCGATCGCGGCGGGGCCCCCCCTCCTCTTTTTTTTTTTCTTGTCTCTTTTTTGTGTGTGTCCCTCCTCTACATCCCTGGAAGTAGCCGCTCACAGCATCCTCGCTCCCCCCTCTGCGCGTCTCTCCTCTGCCGTGTCCTCCTCTCCCCTCACCGGCCGACACACACACGCACACACACACACACAGGTGGTAATATTAAAGAACCCCCCCCTGCGGATGTGAGCCGGGACCGTGACCTCCTCCCCCCCCCGGTCCGGATCCCCTCCACACTCCTGGTCAGACTTGGCGCAGGCCGGGGCCCTCCTGGATCACGCTGCCTTCGCTTTTCTTGCCGTAAATCGATATTTTCTCTCTCCTCTTCCTTCCTTCGCCTCACTCGCATCAGCATCCGGGTCTCTCTTTCTCTCCATCCTCTCTGCCCCCTCCCTCCTCATCCTCCCCTCCTCCCCACCTCCTCCTCCTCCCCTCCGCCCTCCTGCCTCTCCTCACCCATCATGGTCCACAAAAAGATGCTTTTATGTCACTGATGATCCACTCAGGTGGGTTTTTGGTCTCTTTTTTTTGTTTTGCAAAACTAGTTATTATTCGGGTTTGGAAATCAATCCTAATCTGGACCCCCCCCCCACACCATCCTTTAAACACACACCATTTTCTGATTTTTTTGCTTGCATAATGAAAAAGTTGTGTTCAACACGAAAACAACCACAACAACAATGACACAAGAATTACCTCTACACCTCAACTGAACATTAGACCCCCCCCCAAAAAACTAAAAACAGGTGCAGGGTGCTGATTGAGATGCAGCACTTAGAGGGGAGGAAAACACTGTAAATGGGACATTTGAGTGTATCATCCATAAAGTGCCTTGAAAAATCTCTAAAATCTCGGCCTGAAATGTGGCATGTAGGCGGATAATTCCCCAAAGCCCGTCTTTATCTGTGCCTTGCTGCTAGATTTGCATGCGGCCAGGAAGATCCGCTTCCAAACACGGAGCAGAAACAGGCCGGAAAAGACGTTTTTGCCCCGTTGTTTTACAGGCGTCGCAGCGATGGGACACGCACGCGCTCTGATTTTATCACATCAACATTTCCGAACCACATTGTTGCATGAAACCCACAGCAGTGTGTGTGTGTGTGTGTGTGTGTGTGTGTGTGTGTGAATGTGTGTGTGCTCTTTGTCACTGTGCAGACCTTGATTGCCAACATTCCCCTCAAATGACCTGCCGACTACAATTACAGGAGTGTGTGTGTGTGTGTGTGTGTGTGTGTGTGGGGGGGGGGGGTTTAACATCTAACCTACAAGCACCACATCTGGAGCGCAGGGAGGCAGACGTCACCTGTCTCTGCCGGTTTGTCTCCAGGCCGCCCCTCGTCTGCAGCACTCCCTGACACAGCTGAGACTCTGGAGGTGACACGACACTTCTCGCTGCCACAAGTACCAGGGATTAAACAGAGATTAACAAGATCCTCTGAATTCCATTCAGAGCAACTGTTCTGTTGGCCGGTGGAGAGGTTTCAACAGCCATCTAATTATTTAAGATCCTTACAAGCCTTGCGGGTACGGCGACATCTGCATTTTTAAACACGGCAGCGGCAAATTGTATAGGACGGTTGGGGCCTTTTAATCAATAAAACTGATACATGGTGTTATATTAATAGAATTATCACTTTTAAGACAGAAGTTTAACCTTGACAGAGACATCTGAATGAGAGATGCGCAGCTTCAGCAGCAGCTTCAGCAGCAGCAGCAGCTTCAGGCTTTCGCATGGTTCAGTAAAAGGCAGCAAAGGTCACGGTTTCTGAACATTCAAAGCTGCAATGAAAAGAAGTTACACAAAAGTGATGTCACAAACTGTCACTGAAAGTCGGATATAATCAGAATCCTGAAAGGTTTGGAGTTTCTTTTCATTTTAGTCAAATAGGAGATGAAAGTCTGCATCTTTCCCACAGGTGCCCTGTTGTCAGTGGTGGCGTGAAAACGTGAAAAATGGTCAGTTTCCGAGTTTGTTTTCTGGCGTTGGAACGCAGGTGAACGGGCATCGACGCGGACTTACAGATTGATTGAATGAGTCATGATCCCTCAGACAGTGTTTTTACGCAGACCTGGAACGCATCTAGGAGATCTTTACAGTCTTGTCCTCCCTTCTGAACGCTGGAACACAAAGACGGAGTCAGGGAAAGTAGCGGGGATTACGCTCCCGCCAGGATCTCAAAAGTGCGCCGCGCATCAAATGGATTACACGGGACCGTCGTAGTGGCTCGTCTCAAACAGCTGCTCCTTTCTGCGATGCGGCAACAAGAGGGAGTAATCTGCACAGAGGCTCCACTAATCACATCCGCACGTGGACACGCACGCACGCACACGCACGCACACCAGGCGTCTGATCCTCGTAACATGTAACATGAACCAGCAGGAATGCCAGAGGGCCCTCCTGTGCTGCGGGTCGTGCGGTCCGTGGCGGGCGGACCGTTTTAACCCTCGGGTCTATTTCTGCGTTTGGAGGCACGCTCCATGTGACGGACGCGTGCACATGGCCTTATTATGTTAGAAAGGTTCTGTATTCTCCGTCGCAGTCGTTTGACCGGACGATGCACTCCGGCAGCGAGTTGACCCCAGATGTGACATCTTGAAGGAGTTAAGGACGCAGCTCCAAATGAAGTACACCCTGCGCGCAAAGCTTTTCTTTCTTTTTTTTTTTGTCCTTTTCTTTTTTCTGGTTGTGCACACGGATGAGGCTGAGGCGGCTGTGAAGACTCACCACTTGTCAATGTCCCCTTTGATAACCTGGCACGGCGCAGGCGCGGCTTCATTACAGTCTGGCATGGTGACAGTCGGGGGCTGGAGCCGGTGGAGGTGTGCTGCTGCTGTCACCGGTGGTTACAGATTAGTTATAGAGATGGAGGGAGGCGGGGGGGGGGCTGACTGGGCACAGTCATCCCGCGTGGAGATGGAAATTCATAGCAACCCCCCCCACACACACACACACACACTTGGGTTTCTTTCATTTCACCCCATCCCTTCACTCCATTCCCTCGTCTTCTCAGAAGCCTTCATTTCTCTTGTTGTTTTACAGTCCTCCTGATGAATATGCATGTTGGTGACCTTTTGAGTCAAGCACTTTGCATCACAAAGGCCTCATAATGCCTCTAAAACGCTCACCGGGGGAGGTCTTTTTTTTTTTTTCCTGAAAAGAGAATTGAGTGATTATCAGGATGAGCTGAGAGCCAAAGCAGTTCTGCAGCAGATAAAATGTCAAATTAGCATTGGCCATGCTGTTCAAGATTATGCCACGAACAAGCCGGGAAGTTATCCAGGAATATTTGGGCCTTTCATTGGAAGAGCCACTCATAAACCACTCATAATGAGTGGTTTATAAAAACATTTGTTTCATAATTTTTACACAACTCACGCAACATGCTTAGATATCATCAAGATAGTATCTGAGATGTAAACTGGTGTTTACTACTTAACTGTAGTTAGGTTTTGAGCGTTCAGCAGGTCTCATGAAATCAGAATCATGACCTTCCACATCCCTGTCCAGAAACGTACATTGTGTTTTTAACATTGTCCGCCTTAAATTTCACACAAGCCTTTCTTACTGATGCTTTTCCCCTAGCTCTCTTCTTTCACAATTTGGTGCAAACACAAATATAACATTACTAGTGAGAGTATTGTTATTAAATAAGGTTAAGGGACACCCGATCCATGGAACTACTAAATGTGCACTAAAGAAAGACAACAATATACTGTACATGATAGAATAATGTGTGCCATCGAGTATTTTATTTATATGGTCTGTCGTCCACGTAAACAAGCACATATTACATTCTACAAAAAAAGAACACTTAACACTACATAGAAACAGAACAAAATGCATAATTCATGAGTAAAACGGATTATTACTAAATACCGATAGCGCTGCAGCCACAAGATCCGTTCCGCCACCAGAGGGCGACACCGCGGACAGGCGCTGGTGATGAACGTGTGCGTAGACGTGTGTGTGTTGTGTTTGGTTAAAGGCGTGAACAGGTGCGCCGTCTGCGTCAATATGACCAACTATCAACAGAGGGACCCCACCGTGGACTACGGCCGACCACTGCAGCGGTCCGATTATAACAGTCTGATCCGAGGCCCCCGTCCAGCTCCGCTCACCGGCCAGCCCCCCCACACACACACACGCACCTCGATTCAGTCTTTGAGTGACAAACACATGGAAGGTGATCGGGAGCGTCCGTCATCAGCGCCTCTGGGTGATCACCATCAAGTCCACGGTGCCATCTGCTGGCCAGCAAACCCAGTGCACATGGGCGAGCAGACAGAATAAAAGTCAGATCTCTAAGATTTCAGGGGGGGGGGGTCCTCACGCGTGCGCGTGTTCTACGTCCGATCTGTAAGGTTTGCCGTTATAATAAGGCATCGGTCAGAAAGACGTGCACACCCCCTCCATTTATAGACGTGCGTTTGCAACTGCAGGATGTCTGCATGAATCTGGTCGCTGTTGCACGACTCACACGCAGACGTGAGAACAGCTGTTTTGTTTTTTTGCCCCCCCCCCCCCACACACACACACACACACACACCGGCCCGCGTAAAATGTAGTCGAAACGAATTATAGGAACGCGTTTTCGGGGCTGCAGGTCGGTGAATGGAGGTCATCGCCAACAGTGTGGAAGTGAGAGAGGGGGGGCAGAGAGAGAGAGAGAGAGGGTGAGGGGGGGGGAGGACGCACAGCCGCCTTCAAACATGGCGTCTCCAGAGGAAAATGAGTGAAAAATATTAAAACGCGGCCTGCTTTCTTTACGCTTCCTCCTCCGCTTGCGCCCCTTCGTTTTTACGCACGCCGGCCGCCCGACCGAGAACATCGGCGTCGTCGTTTGTTATTTTTTCGCCCCCCCCACGGAGAGGAAGCAGAATCAAGAGGGGGGGAAGCAGGCATTTTGTTGAATAAAAGCAGCCCTTGCTTTATTTTGATGCGTCGTCGATGACAGCTAGCCTCTGCTGCTAACTGGAGAGAGAGAGGAGGAGGAGGAGGAGGGGGGAGATTTGCATGCGACGGAGGAGAAAAAAAAAAGATTTTTTTTTAAAAAAAGAGGGAAATTTCTCCGCTCGTCTGCGAGGAAGGATCGGCACCAACGTGGCCCGAGGACCGCGGTCTTTCTCCGGCTAAGCGGCGGTAGCGGAGCCTCAGCCTTAGCCCGGAGAAAGAGGAGGAGGGACGGCGTAAAGAGGTGGTGGTGTGGGGGGGGGGACGCGTCCAAATCTAATGTTTATCAGCGTTTCCCTCATCACCGGCCCCCCAAAACCAAAAAAAAAAAAAACAAAAACCCGCGGCGCCTCCGTCATGACCCACGCTGATTTCGGACTCGATCGGCGGTCGGGGGAATGGTAAAGGCGACAGACGCAGGGAAAGGAGGAAGACTGGCTTTCTTTTTTTTTTTCTCGAGGTGGTTGGATTATAACCCCGTAGACCCCCCCTTTTTTTTCATCCAGCTTTCTCCTCCTCCCCACCATTTCTCTTTCAATATGCTGTTTTCCACTCCTGAGGACTTGCTTATGAAACCGGGGAAAATAGCCTGAAACGGAGAACGAGAAAGACTGGATTTTTTTTAAAACACACACCCCCCCCCACCACCACCACCAACCCCCTTCTACCCCGACAGTAATCTGCTCTGCGACGATCTCGTCGCTTTCGTCCTCGTCGCACACGTTACAGCCACATAAATGGATAGGAATTACCCGGGAACTGGATTTGGAGACCTGGGCGCAGGAGCGGGATGGAGTTACGAGAGATCGGCGAAAGCGAGGTATGCGCCGGGCACAGACAATGTGCACGCAGAACCGTGCGGGGCTGTGCGGGGCACGGCGTGACCCGTGGTGAACGCGGATCGTCGCCGCTGGGCTCGTTCGCTGAGAGAGAGCCGCTGCCTCTCCATTATTGGGGAGGGTGGTGGGGGGGGGTTGTGCATTGTCATCCAAACAGTTGCATAGTGGTGATATTTAAACGCGATCGCGGCCGTGTGCGTGTGTGTCGTGGGGGTGGGCGGGGTGGAGAAAGGAAAAAAGGGGTTTTTTTTAGGGGGGGGACTCGGGTCGTGTGATTGACAGACGTGGGTTTTAGGTGGACCTGGCGGGTTTGGGAGAGGTGTGTGTGTCTGTGTGTGTGTGTGTGGAGAGGAGAGGAGAGGAGGGGGTGGTGTATGTCTGGAGCATCCATAGGAATTATTGTTCCCAGCGTGCAGGCCTGGACACTGGGAGACACATCCAGCGGATGGATGGGACGACCAGGGGGTGCAGACGCTGCAGCCCCCCTGACAGGCGTCTGCAAAACGGACTGACGCGTCCGATCAAGCTGCTCCGCGAGCTTTGTTACAGTGATCACACATGCATCACGATTAAAACACCCCCCCCCCCCCACACACACACACACACGCACCTCCAGCCCCAACAGCAGTGGGGGGCTGCCCCGTGTTCTTCCTCCCCACAGATGATCAATATCATCTGTACTTGAGGTTTTAAATCGCGCAAATCACCCGGCGGGCACCCTAAAAAAAACACCCCCCCTCCTCCCGTTGACACCGAAGCGTGCCCGCCCGGTTGTCGGTGCGTAAAATACAAAGCGGAACCGCGATCGCAGGGTTGTATCTATTTTTTTTATTATTATTTATTGAGATGACTGGAGCGAATGTGGGGAGAGAGCAGCCTTCACTAGCCTGTTAGCTGCCCCCCTCCCTCCTCCTCCTCCTCCGTTAGCCAGCGCTTAGCGCCAGGCTGGCCGGGGCCTGCGCGCCGTCACACCGCCGTGCTCGGTTCCGACACAACGTTTTGCGTGCTGCTCGGCACGGCACGGCACGGCACGGCAAGGGAGGCCCGAGTCCCGATGGGGGCCGAGGCAGCGGGCTCAGATCAGCCGGGTTTATATCTCCGGGCACACCTGGCCGGGTGCTAATGTTTTGCGCGCATCTTAGCATTGATGAGCGTCGACCTGCTCCATCCAGCTGTGGAGCGCGTCGAACACAATAAATACGCGCACACAGATCAAATTTATGTTTTTTATTGGATCCAAAGGTGAATTGCGGGCAGCAGTGGTTTGGTGAGAGGCTCCGGGCCGGCCTCGCAGTCTGGGCCTGCTCTCTTCTTTGGTACCAAAGCTGCTGTGCATCGCTGATAGGTGGTGCTACTAACAGCAGAGAAAGAGAGAGAGGAGGAAAAAGAAAAAAAGAACGAGCATGTTTTCTGGCCAGCCAAGCAGCCACGCATTTCATCAATCCCTGACGAAGCCAAGTTCTGGAAATGGCAAATTCCCAGTGATGAATCAAGAGCTTGTTCAGCTTCTCGTTTCTCCAAACTGCGTCCTGGTCTCATCATGTGGGCTGATCGGTACAAATGCAAATGAACTGTTCCTTTCTTCTTCTTTTTTTACCTTAAACTGCTGGTGTAACAGATGTGTTTTCTGTAGAAGCATCTCAAGGCGTGTGCTCACTACAAATAACATATTCAATACTGATTAGAAACATATCTCTCCCCCCCCCAATAACTAATTACTATCTGATGAAGTACACTGCTGGGAAGTTGGAGTTAGATGAGCCGTGTTTATATCTCTCAGGTGACAGCTAGGGGGGGGGGGTATTTATTTGATTCATTCAGAAATCAATTTATGTGCATGTCACGTTTTGGTATGATGTTCTAAAAGACCCAAGCCTGGGCACTACTCTCTCTAATTGACTTAAACATACTGTGTGGTTTAATAGCATTTAACAATCCTCCACTCCTCCATAGCCTCGTATATGGGAGTTCCAGATCATCCCACCCTGAGTCGGAGCTCCTTCACCGGCAGGCCTACGCCACCCCACACCCTCTGCAGGGCTATGCCACCAATCACCACCCAGGGAGCTCTGGCCAAGGCGGGGCTTGGGGAGCAGCTGGACGGAGTTTGGGTGAGATAAATGTCATACCTTCTCAGCCACGACCGTCCGGGGCCCTCACTGTGAATTATTGCTTTGCTCCTCGCATGGCCTGGCTTAAATTAGGGTTAATGAATAATATGCACGTTCCCACATATATGGAGTGTCCGACATTCAACATTCTTTTTTTAGGAGTGCCGCTACTCCGCTTTTGGCGATTTCAGTATTACAGTTAATGGTTTTTGTTGAACATAAACGTGGCGTTCCACGATTTTAAATTTGACAGCAGTACAGTAAGAACAATGAGAAAACTTGATTGTTATAGAGAGGATAATGGTCTAGGCTAAATGATCTTAATTGTTTTTTATTGATATTCAGTCTGTATCTGGCCGTGGTGTTTCAGATTAACATTGTTAGTCAGATTATATGTTTACATTTTCGTAAATTTCTTTCCCAAAGGTCTGTCAGGGCTGTTCGACACTGGTCTTCACCATGCCAGCCCCTCTGCCCCCGATGCTTCCGTCATGAATCTGATCTCAGCCCTGGAGTCCCGGGGTCCTCAGCCTCCACCTTCCGCCTCCTCCTTGCTTTCCCAGTTTCGCACACCATCCTGGCAGACAGGTGGGCCCGTGTTAAAACTCGTGTCTTGACTGTCATCAGGCCCCATAGTTGGAAGCGTAGTTAAAGGAAGTAGTCGGAATTGTCCTTGCTGTGCAATTTTAGGCATTTAGCTGTCTTATAAATAGTTCCAAATTGAAATACCTTTTCTGTTTTCACTGTTAAGTCGATGGCATGAAAATGCGCCGATTGTAATTTTGCAAAAATGTTTTCCTCTTCCTAACAGCGATGCACACGCCTGCTCCTCCTGAACTCTTCATCTCTGGAGCCCTCCCTGGCTCTGGCTCTTTCCCCTCCTCCTCAGCTCTCTCAGCCTATCAACATCCAGCATCCTTCTCCAGCCGCTCTTTCCCTGCCGCCTCCCTTTCCCTCCAGGATACGCCCACATTTAGTCCCACGTCCAACGGCCTCCTGTCCCCTCATGACCCCCTACTACACATCAAGGCTCCCTCCCAGTCTAGCCTGGGTTTTGATAGACTCCTGTCCTCGCAGGGCGCTGCTGCAGCTGCTTATAGAGGCAGCCAGGATCCCACCAGTGCCACGTCAGCCCAGGCGTCATCTGCTAGGCACCTGCAGTCGCACCAGTTCAACCTGCTGTCATCACAGCTACAGGACCAGTCGTCCCAGCTGTACAATGCATCAGTATTTTCCTCTGCCCAGCCGCAGCCTCAGACCCAGTCCCAGTCCAACTCTGCCCAGGAACGGGCCGTACCTCGACAGGACAGTGTCATCAAGCACTACCAGAGGCCGACGCCAGCGCAGTCACAGCTCTCATCCTCTGCGGCCCACTCCCTCCAGCACTACCTCAGCTGTGGAGGGGCTGGCTACCAGCAGATTGCCACTCACCACAGGCATGCTGGTCTTTCATGCAGTCCACTGGGCGACCAGAGTCCCTCATCTGATCACAAGCCCGCCACTCGCACTGAACAATATCGACCCATAAGTCAGCCCCCCTATTCCTCTTCGTCGTCCTCCTCCTCCTCATCCTCAGCCGGCAAAGGTACCAAAAGCAGCTCCAGTAGCGGCTACTCTTCTGCGAGCTCGGCGTCGTCCTCAAGAACGCCTCTCACGCCCCCTTCTGCATCCTCGACATCCTCCTCCTCTTCTTCATCCTCTGCCACCTCCGGGGCTCATCCCTCCAACTCCATCCCCACCTCCAGTTCCAGCGCCGCCCCGTCAAGACAGCAGCCGCCGCCCCAGGCTCCTCCTCCCCCCGCCCCCCAGCAGCAGCCGCCCCCCGTGACCTCCACCTCGGCACCCCAGTCGCTCCCCAAGTCCTGCCTCTCAGGCTACGGTTCTCCCGTTCCTCCGGTGAAGACCCCACCTCCGCTCTTACTGGCCAGACCCCTCCCCAACAACAGACGCAGTCGTATTCTCCCAATCAGCCCCCCACTTCTCACCTTGCTCAGTCCTATGGGGGCTTTAGTTCACCACAGGCCCAAGACCTGAGCTCAGGTACGACAGGAAAAGGCTACGGCAGTTTAGGAGGACGAAGCCAGTCATACTCCACTGACATATACGGGACTGACTCTGCCTACGGATCGCTTCCCTCATCTCTGGGTGGGGCCGGAAGCCCATCGCTGGGTTATGGAGCCCCAGGTCATTCCCCTGCACTGTTACGATCAAGTGGCTCCTCGGGTAGCGGGGCGTCGGCTGGAGGGAATAATAGCGGCACTGGGAGTGGTAACTCAGGGTCAGCAGGAGGAGCAGGAAACAGTATGACCAACGAAAGAGGTGGAAGCAGCAGCGGTGGAGGGTCCTACCATATTCCCGATTCTAGTCCCTCTCCGTCGGGCAACTCGGCCATCATTCGCCCGGGGTTGCACTCTCCAGTGCCAACGTGTCCCACACAATCTCCAGGGGGCGCGGGATCCAATAAATATATTTCTTCAGTCCTCTCTCCCACCTTCTTATCCTCTCCACAGGGATACCCTGATACCAGAGGCCCAAGCTCTCAGCCTCAGTCCTACCATTCCACCTCCTCCAAAACGAAAGCAGACGCTTCCATGTTAGGAGTTGGCACCCAGAGGTCCCAAGAGGAAGTGGACGACGACGACGAGTTCTTGATCCAGCACCTACTGCAAGCCCAAGCAAGTCCTGCTCCTCAGGCTTCGCACCACCACCCTCAGCAACAACCCCAGCAGACTTCACAGCAAACACAGCCCCAGCCCCAGTCAGTGCCCCCGGCCACCGATTCAGGCAAAGGCCTGAGCTATGACATGAGTAAGACTCCTGAGGAGAGATACCACCCCCAGAGTGTCATACGTACACACAGTGCTACAGCCACAGCTGGAGTAGGTAATGCAGGGGCAGGGGGATCCATCTCAGGACTGGATAATCAGCTGGAGATGTCGCTAAAGAAACAACATCAACACCATCACCAACAGCAGTCACAGCAGCAGAGGAATGACAGAGCTGTTGGAAGCAGCAGGAGCAGCGGAGGGAGAGGCAGCGCCGAGCAAGTACACTCCCACCTCCATCACCATGACAACTTGGGCTCTGTAGTCCACTATGGGAGGGGAGATCCATACAGCCAACACTCCCTTGCTCCTCAACACTCCTCACACAACCAGCACGTTTCCTCACACAGTCAGATACCCCCCCACACTCAAATGGAGCTCCAAAAGAAACCGCAAGATCGCGCCGAAATCCCTTTCCCTCGGAAAACACCCGAAGTCCAGCAACAGCATTCCCAGGCTCCAACTGCTGTGTCCCTCATGGACTCTCCCACTGATCAGTCGCGCCAGCCTCCTCATCTGCTCCAGTCAGTGCTGTCCCACACCACCCGAAACAAGCTCGAGCCCCATCAGCAGCACCACAAGATGGATTCTCACCGGCCCCACCAACAGCATCACAAAATGGACTCCCACCAACCACATCAGCAACACCCAAAAATGGATGCCCACTCTCAGCATCAACAGCACCAGAAAATGGAACCCCATCAGCATCCGCAGCACCACAAGATTGATTCTCATTCACAACATCAACAGCATCATAAAATGGACTCTCATCCCCAACAGCAGCACTCAATGAGCCAACAGCAAGCTGTAATGGAAAGCGCTGGTGGAGCACTTGGCACTAGTAAACATCAGTCTCAGTCCCAGACCACTCAGCTCCAGCTTCAGCTCCAGTCCCAAGCTCTGGAGGTGGCAGCCGCTCACTACAATCACGGTCCCCCTCCGCATCAGCACGAGCCGAGCCAGGTCAAACAAAGCTCTGTGGTGTCTTCGTTGGACATGCTGGAGCGCTCCCTCTCTCAGACCTCCAGCACCGACGTCGCTGTTGTCGAAGACAGGCGAGGTGGACCCGGCAGCGGCGGAAGGAGCGGGGCGAGCGGCGACCGCCACAGGCAGCAAGACCAGCAGAGGCAGCACCCATCCCACCACCACTCACAGCCACACCCGGCCTCTGAGCTCCACTCTTTCCTCTCGGAGCCCGATATCGGCCTATCCACCCCGTCGCACATGCACCACCTCTCACAGCATCACTCGCAGCAGCAGCAGCAGCAACAGCAGCACCCCGGCTCTCAGCACCCACAGGTCCACTCCCATCACCCTCACAGCCACCCTCACCACATACCCCCGCCGTCAGCCTCAGCCCACTCCCAACCTCAGCCCGACCCACAGCAGGCGCTGTCATCCCAGCTGCCCCCTCAGCAGAGCACACTGGACCAGCAGCGCTCAGAACAGCACCAGTTTGACACTGTTAGCCCAGTGGAGAAAGCAGAGCAGAATCAACAAAATAACCGCTTTGTACCCCTAACCTCTATCTGCTTCCCAGATTCTCTCCTTCAGGATGAGGACCGCTCCTTTTTTCCAGGAATGGAAGACATGTTTTGCGCTGAGGACTACAAATCCAGCTGTTCTGGAGGCGCGGGGCCTGGGCAGGAGGAGATGAACGAAAGCCACCCTGGACAAGAGGGAATGGATTCCATGAAAGCTGGACAGAGTGGAGGTGGCACAGGGGGGAGCAGCGGGGCTAGCTATGACATCATGGGTCACCATGGTGGGGATCAGGGTTATGAACCCTACTGCCATGGCCTGGAAGAGCCCAGCAACAACACCATGACTTTAGATCTCGATTCCCTCAAAACCCATGAACTCCCGTCTACTGTTAACACAGAACAGCTTGGACTAATACAGTCTCAGGCTCCTGCCATGGGTATGGGCTCCAATGCTGCCGGCCCCAACAACTCTGGAGCTAAAATGTCCGCTGGGCCTGGAGGAACTAGCACAGGCGCCGGTTCGGGAGGTCTCCAGTCTCCGATTTTTTGCTCGTCTCGGCCCAAGAAGCTTCTTAAATCCAGCTCTTTTCATCTATTAAAGGAGCGTAGGGACCCCAACACATTGCCGAAGAAGAGCTATGCTCAAGAATATGAGTTTGAAGACGACGAAGATAAAGCTGACCAACCAGCTGACATCCGGTTAAACAGCCGAAGGCTTCCGGACTTATTGCCTGACTTGGTGTCTAGCTGCAGAAAAGGAGGAAGCGGCTCTCTGAGCCCTTTAATGAGCGACATTGACTTCTACCACTCGTCTGGCTATTCCTCGATGGGTTCCCACTCTATCATGCCTCAGGATGGGCCCAAAAAGAGGGGCAGAAAGCCCACAAGACCCAAGAGAGAGGGTCCCCCGAGGCCGCGAGGCAGGCCACGCATCCGCCCAATGCCTGAGCCGTACGCACCGCGAGGGATGATGGGAGAAATGGGCACGGGAGTAGGCGGAGGCTTCGCTGTAGAGGGGCGAGGGAGAGGTAGGGGTCGCGGAAGCCGAGGCCGGGGGGGAAGGAGGGAGGACATGTACATAGAAATGAGCGGGAAGGACCAGGATCAGATGCACCACCATCACCTTCATCAACAGCAGCCGCAGCAGCTTCATCACCCTCCACAGCCCCCACAGCAGCTACACGAGCCTATTCCGCCTCTGAAGGTCAGTGTTGTTCAGGCTGCAGGAGAAGCATAATATAATTAAACAAAGGTATAAAATCGTGTCTGGTTGCTGCAAAGGAGTAGATTAAACTGCTTGGTTTGTCGTGAAATAAAATCTGTTTAAAGAAGGAAGGTTTCCCCAATGTGTACAATGACTAACATTGAGGATAGGCTCTGTTTTAGGTTCTGCCAGTACTTTTTAAATGATTGACTCCCTAATTTTTCTCCATACATGCGTCTTCTGTGAAAACTGAATTCTTTTTCTCACCCAATTTTCTTTCAGATCAAACTACCCATCGGTACTCTATCCTCGTCTGATGCCTTGCTAAGGACGGACTCTTTATCTGGCACAGACCCGGCTTTGTCAGATGGCTCTGTAGGCTCTGCTCCCTCTCTGGGTTTGAGTCCTGGACCGCCCTGCAGCACTGACAGCACTAGAAGTCAAGACAAGAACAAGCAGAAAAGCCAAATGATGAGCGAGGGTGTTGATGAGGAGGGGCTGGATGACAGGGTGAGAATTACAGGGTCACATTAAAATGAAAACCCAAAGCTTAGCTGGCCATTTGAATTTACTTGACTTGTGAGGGGTGTTCTGATTGTGTGAATTTCTTTTTGTCCCTTGTAGGGTGATGAGAAGGATTCTGAATCCAAAGCTGGGTTTGTTGCTTCATTTTTGGACTTTCTTAAGTCAGGGAAGAGGCCACCGGGCTTGGACATTTCTCCTGGAATGGACCATGACAATGGCGAAACCTCACCCTGTAAGTCAGGTGGCTTGCGCCCACTCTCTCCCGCACCGCCCCCTCCACCACCGCCGCCTCCGTTTGGTGACAGTGAAGGGAATGGAGGTCTAGCTTTGGGCAACTGTTCCAGTCCTAAACGCCTGGAAGATGAGCTGAAGAGAAACCTGGAGACGTTACCGTCTTTCTCGTCCGATGAGGAAGACTCCGTAGGGAAAAACCAGGACCTCCAGAAGAGCATCTCATCGGCCATCTCTGCTCTGTATGATACCCCTCAGCTAACGGCTAACATCCAGCCCCAACTCTCTCCACCGCCCCCCCAGCCTCAGCCTCAGCCTCAGCCCACGCAGTCCCCGCTCACCCCCCCACTGCAGCCCCCGGCACTTAGCCCTCAGCCTGCCATGCACACGCCTCAAGACCTAAACCAGTCCAGTGAGCCTGATGTCCTCCAGCCAGAAGATGGGCACATGGAAGCGAACAAAGAGCAGGAGGAAGAAGAGGAGGAGGAGGAAGAGGAGAGGAGCACAGGTGGGGATGGAGAGAGTGATATGATGGAAGAAAGAGAACCACAGCTGGAAACCCTGGGTGCACTTAATATTGAGGGTAGGATTTTATTCATATATATTGTTTCTCCAGCTCAGTTTTTAGGGAAATGAATGAAAACACACAGTAATTCTACCATTTATGACTTTATAACTTTCATCTCTCCATTTTGTGTCTCTAGCCCCCCCTCCCTGAGGTTCCCCCTGCTCCAGCAACTCCTCAGCCACCTTCCGTTCCCCCGTCACCGACCTCATCCTCCTCTCCCTCTCACTCCCCCCTCCCTCCCCTCTCAATCCCCTCACCCTTACCTCCAACAGAAGAGCAACAGGGGGCTTCCCAGCCCCCGAGCCCCGCCGCTCCCGCGTCGCCTTCCTCACCGCCTCCGCCGCCCGCTGCCATCCCTCTGCCGGCCTCGCCACAGCCGCCCCCTGCCTCCCCTCCTCCCCCGCCTCCGAAGGAGTCTCCCATGCCATCTCCGTCTCCTGAGTCCCCCGCCTCACCCGAAGAACCTCTACCGCCTAAAATCACCTCGCTGCATCTCGCGCAGAAGCAAGAAGACGCTGCCATCGCCGGAGAGAGCGAGGAGGATGAGAGCGAGAGTGGCGGTGAGGGCATCTTCAGAGAAAGGGACGAGTTTGTGGTGCGAGTGGAAGACATCCGGACTCTTAAGGTAGGGAGTTTTGCGAGACATTTGCGTTACACCTGCCGAAGCAAAATTGACTTTTGTTGACCTGCCCAGTACCGTTGTCGCGCTGGGGCATTTTTACGATCGATTCAGACTCTTCTGATGATTGGTCGTTGCAAAGACTCACGTGTGCCCGTTTTGGTCACAGTTGGCCCTGCAGACGGGCCGGGAGCCTCCACCCATCTGGAGGGTGCAGAAAGCGCTGCTGCAGAAGTTTAGCCCAGAGATCAAAGACGGACAGAGACAGTTCTGCGCCACAAGCAATGTGAGTTCCCACCAGGCAATCGGGAATCAAACCTGCAAACACTCACTTTGACGCATCATGTCAGTGTGTGTGTCTGTGTGTGTGTCTGTGTGTGTTTGTGTTATACTGTAACATCTTTTTGACCTGTTTCTGACTCAGTATCTTGGCTATTTCGGAGACGCCAAGAAGCGGTACCAGCGAATCTACGTCAAGTTTCTGGAGAACGTCAACAAGAAGGACTACGTGAGAGTCTGCTCTCGGAGACCTTGGCGCAGAGCCACACCTGCTGTCAGGTATTTACCACACGAAAATTTAAAATAATATTATTTGGTCTTAATGAACATGAACTAAGGTCAGAATTAAACTTACCTTCGTTTGGTGCTGGCCAGAGGTAGCAGTTCGGTCCCTGTGGTGAAACTGGCTTCCTTTGAAATGAAATCGGGGGCGCTTTTGTGCGTTACGCTGAAACCTTGTCTTTGTCACAGACGCCAGCCCCTCCCCAAAATGGCTTCGCCTCCTGCCACGCAGGTGCCACTGAAGGTTGAAAAAGAGGAGAGAGTGGCTCTGCCAGTCCAGAGGGAGCAGAAGGAGAAAACATCAACAGCAGCTATCATGGCAAAAGAACCACGGGAGAAGAAAGAGGCGTCAGCTTCTGTGCTCAGATCAAAGGAGAAAGAGCGGGAGAAGGAGAAGCGGGTGCAACTCCAGCAGGAGAAGGTGGAGAAACGTGCTGCTGCAGAACGAGGGAGAGGAAAGGAAGAGAAGAAAGCACTGGAGAGGAAGGAGAAGGAACGGGCCGAGCGCCCACCCAAGTCCAAGCTTGCCAAAGTGAAGGCAGAGCCACCACCCAAGAAGAGGAAGAAGTGGCTGAAGGAGATACCCTCATCCTCGGACTCGGACTCCTCGGAGAGCGAAAATGAAAGTAAGATGCTCTTTGGGCTCTTTGGGTGCTTCTCCTGGAGAAGGCCGGTGTTTATGTCAGAGGGTTGGTCCCGGCTTTCAGCTCTAGCTCTCGTCCTCACAGTGCCAGTCAAAGGTGGAGTGAACAATCGGGCCATGAGGGAGATGTTCAGGAGCTACGTGGAGATGCTGGTCAGCACAGCTTTAGACCCTGACATGATCCAAGCCCTGGAAGATACAGCCGGTGAGAAATCCCACTCGGTGCCTCTTTACTGACAATTAAAGCATCATTTTATGGTTCTGCTGAGAAGAACAACAGCAGTAGTGTGTCTTCATGTGAGATGGTTTAACACAGGAACTTTTTACCTTGTTGGCTGCATAGAAGAGCAGATTGATATTGTGTTTAAAATGACAGGAGAAAAATGGCAACATATTTAAATAAATCAGCTTGTGGAGCACCAAATGGGGCATGGCGGGCTGAAGAGAAGCCCAGGATCGCAGCCAAAGTGATCTGCTTTGAATGTGCCTTTGATGTTCCACTGATTGGCAGCTACCTGAATGGTAACTCACTGTATCTTGATTGGCCCCCAGATGAGCTTTACCTCCCACCGATGAGGAAGATTGACAGCATCCTCAGCGAACAGAAGAGGAGGTTGTTGAGGAGAGTCAGCATGAGCTCTCAGCACCAGGTAATCTGTCCCGCCTGTCCTGCAGGCCTTTCCCTCCTCCCATAATCACAGATTTTTCCCCTGCCCGTCATTTAAACTGGAACAATTTATCTTGTATTTACTGGTGAAGGTCTATGTTGAGCAGGAAATGCAGATTCAACAATGATGATAATGATATGTCTGTGTAAGTTCTAAGTCATCCTGGTCGTGGTAATTGTGGTAGTTGAAGCATAGCAACCACCAGAATAATAATGATAAAATACTCAAAAGCGTTGATAAAACAAAGGCCATTGTGTCTTGTGCAAAAATCTGAGAAATGTACTACCTTCAGGGTCTGAGGATTAGCTATGGCTTTGAATTTAAACTGCTTAAGTAATCTGAGGACCATTTTAAATTAATTGGATAAATGATGATTATGATAATAGATATATCTAATGTCTTCTGTGCCATTTTCTGACATGTTACGTTCTGGCTGGTAGGAGGTCCTGCATGCATACCCCCAGATCATTGTAGACCCCCTGGATTCAGGCGTGGTGAGGGTGCGACTAAGTGGGGATGCTTACAACCGCAAGACCCTCAACAGAGTTAAAAAGTCTTTGCCTAAACCACAGGTGGGTGTGTGTGTGTGTGTGTGTGTGTGTGTGTGTGTGCATGTGAGTGGGCGCTGCATAGATTTCAAGTGTAAATCTCCCTCTAAGGAGGAGACACTGTTTTTTTGTAATTGGGTTTGAATGGTCAAATAGTCTCTCTCTTTTGATGGGTTTGTTGGTTACCATGGGAAACCTACTTACGTACTTTAACCAGGTGATTGATCCAGGTTGCCATGGCAACAGAATTGATAATCACTTACAAAAGAAAGAAAGAAACTTGAGTGAAAAGAGAGTTAAAGCGTGTGTGTGTGTGTGGGGGGGGGGTGCGACAGGTGGAATAAAACACCCACCTGCACTGAGTGTGTAAAGCTGCTTGACTTTCATAGAATTGAATTAATCATTTTGGGGTTTTTCTTTCTGTTGATTAAAGCATTGTTCTAAATCCTAAAAATTTTAGGACATCAAACTGTCAGCGGATTCATACCGGATCTACAGTCTCTACCACTCTCTGCATCACTATAAATACCACACCTTCTTACAGTGCAAGAAGGAGGTAAGCACCGATCGGCACGCGGCAGTTTTGGTACAGCACTTCAACCATGATTCTGGAGGTTAAAAGTCTGTTTACCCCCCCAGACCCACACCATTGAACAGGCAGCTGAAGACCCCGGGCAGGAGGAAGTGGTGCAGCAGTGTATGGCCAACCAGAGCTGGCTGGACACCCTTTTCAGCTCCTTCATTGAGCTGCTCACACTCAGCACCAAAGCCTGAGGTGACTGCCAAAAGGAGAGAACGAAGATTTAAAAAAAAAAAAAAAAAAGAAAGAAAATACAAAAAACAAAGATGGATCCTACTGTACAGCCCTGCCCCTCCCCCCTCAACTCTCCTCACATCTCTAAGATCTGAGGATGGATTTGTAAGGCCAGTGCCGAACACAAGGGGGTCTGTTCATGTGACCTCGGACACTGGCCTCTCTTCTTTTTCTTCTTGTTGATCAAAAGACTAAAGAAATGTCTTACTTACTTTGTGCGAAGGAATGGACCCCCCCACCCCCACCCCTACAGGGGCCACAGGCATGTCAAGATGGAACTGGCCCATTGGTTTAAAAAAAAAAAAAAATATTGATTTAGATGGACAACAGAGGAGGAGCTTCAAATGCCAAGTCACCGGAGGAGTCACTGACATCTTGTTAACTGTGTCATAAAGACAGTAGCTCAAAGAGAAACTATTACCACTTAGTTTTTACATAAATTATTTTTTGAAGACTAACGTCAGCTGTTGGCTTTTGAAAAGAGTGGAAGAAGGTGAGAATGCTTTTTAAAACTGCGTGCAGAGTGTGAACATGGACTCGTCCTCAGATTGACATGAAATGTGATGATTAAACACTCTCTTTCTCTTTCTCCTTCTCTCTCTGTCCCTCATCCAGTATTCTGTGAAGGGCAGCTCCAGCCTGCTGTGTGATAATATATAAACACATTTTTATTATTTATATGAGGAGGTTTTTAACTTAAACTCTCACAAGCACTGGGTGGCTGCCCTAGCATTTATTATTATTATTATTATTATTGTTATTATTATTATAATTATAATTATTATTATTATCATCATCATTTTTATTATTATTTGTAATTTGCCACTGGTTCAGTATACGGTCATAACCCACTTATCCTAGCCATTTTCCCCTCTGCAGAAAAGAACAGATGCTGAGACAGAAACATGGGGTGTAACAAGGTGGGTGTAAAATAACAAAAAAATGGAAGAAAAGGAAAAAAAAAAGATGGGAAATTCTATTTGAAACTTAACATGTTGTGCTTCTGTTCATCATCATTCATGCAGGTGCAAGAAAAAAGTAAACTATCCGTTTCCCATATGGGAAGAAGGAGTATAAATAAGTAATATTTAAAGAAATAGTCATTTCATTTTTATCATTTTGATGTTTGTGCATACTATGACTTATTTTGAAAACAATCTAATTTTCCATAAAACGGAAAAAAAGTGCTGTAAATATTGTACAGTTCTTGATGAAATTCTTTGTCCTTCTGTACATTAACTCTCCTGTATTTGAGAAACAAATAAAACCTGCAAAGAACAAACTGTTTCATTTCCCTGCAGCGCGTCTCTTCCTGTGCCTTTTTTTTTCTGAAGACCGTGAGGACATTTGAGCTGCCTGGTCCATATGGGATTATGTAGATCAATTTACATCCAGTAATCAAAATAAATGAGTCACAGAATTAGACCTTCCTGTTCAGGCCACCTCATGTAGGTAGTAGGACTAAGTTCATTTAGACTTTTTGAATTCAATTAAATAGTTTGGATTACATTAAAAGGATAATCACTAGTCTCAGCATTAAAAGAGCAACTTTGTGTTCACGTAGGTTATCAGTTGTACATGCAACCGTGTGTGTATGTGTGTATGTGTGTATGTGTGTGTGTGTGTGTGTGTGTGTGTGTGTGTGTGTGTGTGTGTGTGTGTGTGTGTTTTTGACTCCCCCTAGCGGTTGTCGCCGGTATGACCGGGACGACACGTGAGGCGGGGATGACGTCACAGGCTGCGAAAACGAAACTTGGGTTCCGGAGTTTCCCGAGAAGCCCAGATAGAGTGTTTCAGGACCCAACCGGGGATTTATGTCAAAGATCCACAACCAGGCGGGGGGAGAGACTCACGACAGAGACGCTGTCCCGCTCTGCGCCGTTCGCCGGTGACTCTTGTCTGTCAGGTTTGCGGATTTCTTTTTAAAATGTGCTCAAGTTTCTGGGAGTTTTGTCTCCATTTGGAAACGAATGTGTGCGTTCTTTTACTAGAACTCAGCTTGTCACCACTGTTGAGGTGACCTGGTAACAGGATCCGACCGTCTCCAGCCTGCTAGTGTGCTAGCGCTTTCATTATTATTTCATTAGTGTTTTAGATGATTAAGACAGCTTCATTTCTACCACTTCCTCTTTTTAGTCAATTTTTAAAGTATATTTCCTCCCAGACTCCAGATCAATTGTACTTTTTTAGTGTTCCCGTGCATCATGAATCTAGTTAAGAAGTGAAGTGAATCCTGGATCTTTCCCACAATGTCACCCCCCAGATTGGAGCTCTGGAAAGGCTTACTGTCACTGGACTGCATCTCACATTAAAGGCTGTTTTGGCTTAAATCTTTTTTTAAAATCCCTGAAAAGTACAAGTCCCTGCATTGAACTAAGCATTCTCAGGTGAAAGAACCCACACCTGCCCCTGTGCTGTGAAACTGTCACCAGCTTTTAAATGAGCAGGCTTTTTGTTTATTTCCATTGTCTGTCATGAAGAAGTCTCAGTTTCCTCTTCCTCTTCTGCAGAAATGTCTCACTGTAAACCGCTGCTCATCCCGTGGTTGCGGGAACACATCAACAGCAACAAGTATCCCGGCGTCCAGTGGACCAACCAGGAGAGAACCGAGTTCTCCATCCCCTGGAAGCACGCGCTGAGGCAGGACTCCTCTGACGACGACATCCTCATCTTTAAGGTGACCGATCGAACGTTACTGACGTAAGAAAACACCAATTTTGACACGAGTGAGCTGCCACGTGCGCCGACAGGGCCCGCGAACGGGCCGCGTGCGGTGTAAAGATGGGACCCTCCCTGCAGGCCTGGGCCGAGGTGAGCGGGAACGGGCGCGCTCACGGGGACACATCGGTCTGGAAGAGGAACTTCCGCAGCGCGCTCCGGGCGAAGGGCTTCAAGCTGGTTTCCGACAACAAGAACGACAACGCGAACCCCCACAAAGTCTTCCTCTGGCCAGAGGAGGCCCCATCAGCAAGTGAGAGCCTGTCGTGACGCGTCGTGTGAAGTAGTTTTAGCCCGCAAGAGTCCGACATTAAACCCTCCGACTCCTATAAGTCTACCTGTTCAGACCGGTTGTGAAGTATCAACATGGGTATTAAAATGGCCCAACTCGGAATTTTGAGGAAATGCCCGCCTTGCTCATAAAGCCCAAACACGTTCACATTTTCTTTAAACACACGCTGTAGTTTGAGAAAGCACACACTGCTCATTTATGCTCACACATGAGTGTGAGACGATTGTCGTTAATGGACGCCTAATTACCATTCATCTCGCCTTCACTTGTGATTGGGTTTGTGTTTTGTGGCTGAGATTTGTCAAGCTAATATGCAAATTCAGGGAAAACGACTACAAAGCCATTTGTAAAGGAGATTAAAAGATGAAAGAGCTGTTTCTGAGGAGAATCGGTCCCGAAAATCCGACTGAGCTCTTTGCTTTTACTCTCAAAGCAAATTCTTCTGGCAGATCCCAGAGACAAGGTGAGCCCAACCTGCACGAGGAGCTGGGCCTTCCGACGCAGGAGGTGAGAATGTGAAAATGCAAATGTTGGATCAAATCAAGTTCCAGGTGAATTCATTCATGCGGTTGTGTGACATTTCAGAGCCAAGCGCAGTCCTTTCAGCACTGCCTCTATCTGTCAGAGGAAACCGTCTTTTTAGGTGAGGAATGGGATGGACTCTGATTTGTTATCGCCTTTGATTCATTTTGTGTTTCGGTGGTTGTTTGAGGAGCACTTCTTGTGATTTTTCTCGCCAGCTGACTCCGCCGCCAACAAAGACATTCTTCAGGAGTGCCTAGAAGGACTGAATATTGGCCCAGAGACAGGTACACCTATCAGCGCCGTGCATCTCCCCCTCACATGTTCGGCACAAGACCGCTGAAGGTGGAATTTACTTGTTCTTCTCCCTGGAAAGTAGTTTCTCGTTTTTTCCAACTTTTCCCACAGAGGGCACTGCAGGCTTTGAGCCTCCCCCTGAGCAACAGCATCTCCAACCACAGGCTGTGATTGGTGGGTGCGTGTTGCCTGGGCAACAGCAGTATCCAGTAACGTTTGAGGGTGCAGCCGATGAAGGCCAGTTGCCTGAGCAACCGGCACATCCAAAGGAGGAGGCTGAGGGAGGGGCCTGTGGTGGGCAGCTGGCTGAGCGGTTCCTACATACAATGAACATGACGAGTGATGGAAATCATTTCAGTGAGTCGGAGACCGCCGCCCCTCCCCCCGCCAGCACACAAACGCGCTATTGTGGCACAGATTTGAAAGTGCATCTCCTCCATGTTCGCTCAAACGCCTTCTGTCTCCCTGAACCCTCAGAGACTCAGTTCAGGGTGACGGTGTTCTACAGAGGGGTGAAGGTGTCGGAGCAGCTGGTTGAGAACGAGGCTGGAGTCTGCCTAGTCTATAGGTAACGCCACACCCAGGCTCTCACCACACCGAGCACGCCTGGCAAATGTTCACCGCTTCGACTCAGTTAGTAAACCTGATTTATTTCAGAATGTCACAACTATAAGATCGGTGGTGACGGCTTGCAACTCCGAGCGAAGTGTGATCAGCAGACATTCATGAATACCCTCCTAAAGAAGGATTTTTGTGTGTTGTGTTGGTTTTAAGTTATCGGTTTCCACGCATGGTCTTATGTTCCACATCGGTTCATGATGAAGGCTTTTCCACTGTTAAAATAGCGAGCGCTTTCTCTTGAGAACCGTTCCCCTCGTTTCATTAGCTTTATGGCTGGTGAGGGGGTTCACACAGGTCCGCTCCAGCGTATTTCGGCATTTCATGTTGTGCTTTCTTCGCGGCAGGCCCGATCTCACGGGACCGGTCCTGGACCCCAGGACCGGCCTCCGCATGGTCTCTTTGCCGAGCCCGGGGTTCATACTCGATCGGAAGCAAGCCGAACTGACCCAGCGCATCCTGGACAATCTGGGCGACGGTTTGGACGTGGGGGTCTTGGGCCACATGGTTTACGGCCTGCGTCGAGGCGAGGTCAAAGCCTTTTGGAGCTTCTCCAGGTTTGACCACAGCAGAACGCCTCAGGAGATTTCTAAAGTGGAGCCTCAGCCGCTCTACTTGTTCAAGGATTTTATACAAGGTGGGCGAAACACCTCGCTGATGTTCTTGTCGCCGTTATCATCACCATCCTCCTGGGATTTAACATTCTTTTTCAATTTAGGAATTCTGGATTTTGTTAATGGCAGAGACAGCCCTCCCTACTCGCTGTTCTTGTGTCTGGGAGAGAAGTGGCCAGACCCAGACATCAGGCCTTGGGAGAAGAAACTGATCACGGTGGAGGTGAGAGAACCGCATCAATAATAAAAACACACACACACACACCGCGGAGGGCCGACTTTCAGTTTGGCAGCTAAAGTGGCTCAATCTGTCGGAGTCTCTCAGAAATAGAGCTGCAAAGATCGCTCACTTCTGCAATTCCGCCTCAGCGCTGGTAAATAGAGCAAAGCCCGAGCGCAGATGATGCTCCAGGTGTGAAAGGTTTCAATCTTCGAGGAAGGACATCCCATCCCTCCGCTTCTTGTCCGCTCCGCTTAAGTTCCCTCTCTCTCCATCCCAGGTGGTCCTGACCTCCATGGAGCTGCTGAAGAACATGGCTGTCGCAGGCGGCGCCTCCTCTCTGCAGTCCGTGGAGCTGCAGATGTCGCTGGAGGAGAAGATGGAAATGTGCTGACGAAAACCTCGCTGCGCGTCTCCAAGCTGCAGCCACATCCCTCTGTTGCCAACACTGGATTTTTCCATTTGGATTTTTTAAAAAAATTTTCATCTCATTTCTCAAACTGAAACTGTGAGTGTATGAAAAGGGCAGCGTGAAACAGGCAAGAAACCACAGCAGTTCCCACATGGAGCAGATGCACGTTTTTAATTGAATATTCCTCCACCAATAATAAATACGCGGTCAGAATAGAAGCAGCCCGAAACGACATGACGAAGCCCCGAAGGGAGGCAGCCGGTCCACACTGAGACGGTTACGAGCTACAACACCCCGGAGACGTGACAGAAGAAAGCGAACACCACACGTAGAGACCCGGTACTGCACATCATGACTGCCGGTTCCCACTTCTTCCCAAAACCTCCCCCCTCCGTGTTTGCCTGTCGTGATCGTGAACCGAGGGCCCGCCGGGCAAGCGGGACGCTCCCGGTCCAGTCGCAGATCTTCAGGCAGTTTGTTGTCTTGGGCTAAAAAAAAAACAACAAACAAACAACTAAAGTTGCCATGTTTGGAGAGGGTGAGGAATTGGATGGATGTCGAAAAACACCTGACCGAGGTTCAAGCAACGAAGAGGCAGGAATTGAAGAGCACATTTAAAGATGGTACAAACACAGAAGAGGGAAGGTTGTGGGAATTCCTAGAACTGGATTGTATGTGTGATCTTTCCAAGTGTATTTTACTCCTAAATGCTGAATTTCCCTCCGTTATTGTGCAAAGAATTCATCTATTTTAAAATGTTCCTTAATCTGTCTGAAGCCTCTGAATAAAACCGGAGCACATCTGGATGGTGTTGTTGTTAGCATGGATTGGTGTGTTCTATCGTTTGTATTTAGCGTGAATGTGTATTAGTCTGACTTCACAGAGGGGAAAAAGCATCCTGATTGACTGACAACTATTTTTAGATAGAATATTTACAAAAAAAGAAATGAATCCAGCTTTTAGTTCTCTCCTCCGTCATTGTCCGACCCAGACTCCCTCTGCTCGGGGATGGAGTTTTCCATCAGTCCCGACATTGAGACCAGCTTTCCCTCCGCGTCCACTCCGATCGCCTGGATTAGATTGTCCCTGCAAAACAGGCGTCAAGTGTTTGTAAAATTCCGACCCTGAGATGGAGGAGGTTAAACCGTGTGAAGCTGGACCGGTAATGTGAAGGAGCTTCCCACGGACCTGGCAGCCTTGTTGAAGAGCATGAGCAGCCTCCTGGCCTCCTCTTCCTTCTCCTCCTCTGTCATGCCCTCCATGGGGTCTGGCTGCGGTGACTCCACCCGCCCCGTCACTGGATTGATGCGATCTTTGACCTTCCGGTATTCCTCTGTGTCCGAGTCAGAGTCGCTGGAGTAGTGGCCCTCGGGGCTGGGGGCCCTGAGACCGTGACCACCCAGCAAACCTCGTGAGGCCAGCAGGCCTGCAGCGTTGCCATAACCAGTGTGCTTGACAAAACGGCTCACTGGAAGAAAAACTGCTGATTAGCGAACACGTGATGGAATAGTTTTCAACCATCAGCTGTGTCATTCAGCTATTTGTGACTTTAGAGGAAATGCAGAGGGGGAATGGGCAGCGCTCCCAAAACAACTGTGGATGCTTGTCCTTACCATTTTCCTTACAGAGGACAAAGATGAGGTCGGCAGCGCAGTGTTTGAGGTCCGTATCCAAGTGGGTCATGAGCCGGACGAGGCGACTCTTCACGGTGGTGCCCTCCTCTGGCCGGTGCGTTACGTCTCTCAGAGGAGGGAGGATCTAAAGGCAGGGTCAGGACTTCAGCGCATCATCTTTTCATAGGTTCACCAGTACGCTGGAGTCTTACGTGATTCTTGATGTATCGGCGTGTTTCTCTGTGGGCCCTGCAGCTCTCTGTTAGGAGGTTGAGGATCGGGGTCAGCTTCTCCTTCATCTTTTCACCCTAAAAACATCAAGTGTGTTCAAGTATGTTCACAGTGCTTCTACAGTGAAACTGTTACCCCCCCGCTCCCCACCAATTCCAGGCGTCTCTCCATGAACAACACCAGAGTGTGGACACAATCCATGTTGACCCCTCTGCACTGCTCCGAGCCCAGCTCCAGAGGCACCATCAGCAGCACGTCGAGGCACTGCAGAGGCAGCGCCGACAGCAGGTTCACCGTGTGACTGATGACAGACAGCGAGAGCTGAAGTGCGCCGTAGGATCACTTACAACGAGTACTGACAAAACAACAAGTGCAATTTCCTGCTGAATGCAGCCTGACGTGAGTTCATTCTCACCCCTGCAGTTCGTCAGTCTCATCTGGAAGCAAACACCGCTTCATCAGGCACACACGCAGAAGCGCCACCAGGTGTCGGTAGAGAGCCGCATCGTCCTGGTGGGGAGCGAGAATAAAGAGACTTTGAGAGAAACGGCTCTGATTTCAGATGGTATCTGAAGGCTGACAGATCAGATACGCTTCCAGTGTCACTGACCTCACTTGGTTCCTGCCTGTGTGTGATGTAGGTAATATTGAAGAGGATTTTCAGGATCTCTATGATCTGCTGTGAGGCTTCCAGTGAGATGGGGGGTGAGTCTGGGCTCAGAACACACTCATACTGGTCCTTCCACTGAACCTCCAGGCAGTTTTCCAGAGCTGCAGTCAGAATGGACACCCCTCCCTCCTAGCAGAGACACATGATGCAAAACCACATAATGATGATGAAAAAGGAAAAGAAATGAAAACACAGCCTGCACAGTATAACCAGTGTTAAAGTAACAGTAAACACCACACTGATTATTGTAGAAACTGAGGCCAGGTCACCTGGTGAAGCTGAGTCCTGAGCTCTGGTCGTAGTGCAGTGATGAGGAAGACGAGGCGTAGCTCGTAGAACTGGACACTGGAGGGTGGCAAGCAGCCGATGCTGGAGGAGAGGCGCTCGATGAGGCCACACATGAGTCTGATGGAAACAATAACCAGAATTCAGCTGTTTGGAAAAGGAAGCGAAGGTCACGACAAGTCAGTAAGATAAGCCAATCCCAGTTTTGTATCAGTGTGCCCATGTTTCCACAACACTGATCATTTGCTGAGATCTACCCGATAACGCTGACGGATGGTTACACAGCTGCCAGCAGCGCTCTGGGTTATTGTACTAGGGGCCTACCTGAGACTGCTGAACCTTTCTTGGGCCCAGATGCTGTTGTAGACCACATTGCACAACACTTTCATGGCCTCCTTCCTCTGTGCCTCCTCTCCGGAATCCTCCTCCTCTTCCTCCACATCCATCTTGCTCTCCCTGCGGTCCCTCCTCCCTCTCTCCAGCATCTTCTGATGGATGCTGCCTCTGTGCATCTCATTGATGCTGGTCCTGTGGCTCTCCACCCAGCTGATGGTGTCTAGATCTCCGCTGTTGGCGTTGCTGACATCGCTCTTGGCGTCCTCGTCGAAAGCGGAGCCCTCTTCGTTGTGCTCTCCGGTTCCAGCGTCACCTTCCTCCTCATCGATGCAGCTCTGCAGCAGTTTGGCTTCGGCCAGAGAGGCGATGATGCTGTCGTAGAACTCGGCGTCGGGGTCGCCCGAGTCTTCGCCCATGTCACACGTGGTCAGCCCGGCGTGTCGGGCCACGGCCAGGAGAGCGGTGTCTGTCACGAAAGGGCCCAGGACCTTTTTGTCCCTGGAGAGAATCCTCAGGGTGCGGAGACACACTCTCAAGAGATGACCTTTGACCCCGGTTCTGATGAACCTCAAGAGGACAACAGCTAAATTCTGGAGACAAGAGCAGATTGATTTTAGCAGCCATCCATCTAAAGGAGGACTGAAAGGGCACTGGTTACCTGTCTGAGGATGAGACTTCGAGTCTCCTGCTCATACTCCTCACAGTCCGAGTCAGAATCAGCATAGTCTCTCACTTTACTCTTCTTAAACTGACACAGGAGGACAAAGGATTAAGATTACAAACGTATTAAAAAATAATCAATAAAAGCTCAGACTTTAGTTAATAATAGCATACCTCTTCCAGTTTTTTTTGCTTTACGAAGTGTTCCAGTTACAGAAAGCAATGTAGCAGAAGAGATAAGTTATTAGGCTATCCTCGAATACAATCAGATCTATAATGCAAACCCTTTGCATGACTTATGGAAAAAAGGAGCTAGTAAGATCTTTTTCTGGCCTCGGGAAGCTGCTGTTTGATTTGATCAATTCCGAATAAATAATCAGAAACTGATATTTGGATTTTTAAGAGGCACAATGCAGAAAAAAATAAACTTGAGAATCTAAACCTGCACAACAATTAGAGGCTTACAAATAATATAATACCTTATTTAAAATAATAAAATATGAATATATGGTGCATTAATCCTTTACTCAGGTTTTCAATAAAGATATTAATTGTTTCTGGATTGACACTTTTAGTAGGTTTATATGTTCACAATTAGCTGTAGTTTCAGTCGACCTTTCAGGGTAGTATGACTGTTTTTTTCGAGTATTGTTCATTTGTTTTTTCGGTCATTTATCTATGATTATATCTGCTATATAACGTTCACAAATGAAATGGAGGACTTGAGTAGATTAAGGTGGGTACAGAAGGTTGGTTAGTCGGCGGTTCTGCCTGGACTCAATCTGCCTGAGTGTGCAGGGACAGAGGATCAGGGGCAACTGATGCAGCAGAATCGCTAATCACAGACAGACTGGGAGGGATAGTGACGCGCGTAGGCTTGAGGAAACACAGGGAGGACAGACCTGTCACACGGGGAAAATACGACACTACTTACTTTCCTTCTGTCTCTCTCCTCTGCGTCAAAGAAGAAGCACTGTGCAAACTGCGGGACAGACATGAGGCTTCACTCGTGTTGTCAGCGGCAGCAGCCGCGCGTCTCCAGGAAAGTATCAGATGTGTGCGTCTTACCACTTTGTTGAACTGTTGCAGCTGCATATGAACACCATTCTCGTCTCCCTGCTTGATGCACCGGATAATCCCATCCAAGTCCAAGTCCATAGTTCCTGCATACACACACACAAACACACACACAAATAACAGGCAGGTTCACAGCATAAAAGTTATTCATTATTAATTACATAAAAGCCAAACATACATGATCAACAACACTGCAGCTGGTAACTCTTTTTGGCCCTTACCTTTGAAAATTAAGTTATTCAGTTGGAATCTGTCCAAATCCCCTAAAAATCTGCCGAACCAATGCGGTGTCACTACTTCTGCCACTGCCCACGTATGTCCAATAAACTCCCTTGTTCGGCTGTTATAAGTGTGTATCTGTCTGTCTCTCCCTCACCCTGTAATCCAAGAGACACAGGAGCAGTGGAGTGGTTATGGTCATAATCCACTAATGGACTCTGAGCTTATATCTCTGTGTTGACCTTCGAGGGCATCTAGCGCACATCTCTCTCTGTCCATCTTTAACACACTCTTCCACTAAATCTCTTAATGGCACAGAAATATTCAGGAATCTGTCACGCTTCTCTGGCTGTTGCGTAACCCCTCGGTCCTGACAAAAAGGCCTCGGTATTAGATAACATCAACGACAGGGCAGAAAGCCTTCAAATGTGATCAAGTCTTTCATTAATGTAATGGAAAACCCACAGCTATTTGTATATACAGCATTAGAATTCTGTTTGCAGTACCAGAGCATGGAGCAGTTTTTGTGGTCTGCCTAGCTTATCCATAAAGCTGTGAGTGTCACAGAATATTTGCCTTAAGAAATTACAAATGTTGAAGTTTTCTATCATGAAAAAGTTGATTGAACTTTTGATTTTTTTTTATTTAAAATGTATTAAAAATGTATTTTTTGAGAAAATTGTTATCTTCTTTCTCATCTTAGCTGTTGCACTTGTCAATGAAGGCGTACTCTGTGAGAAGATGTAAGTGAGTGACAGGCCTTCCTAACAGGATGCTGGCTCTTGTGACAAGTGGATAAAGGAAATGTGGCCTGGGATAGGGTGCTTTGGTGCAACAACAGGAAGCACAGTGCGTCATCGATAGCGGGATGCAAGTCATTGGAGTCCCAAAAAAACCCTAAATAACTGTATATCCCTTTAAACCCAGTGGGGGAAAAACATCCAGGTAACATCCAGGAGTGTTATTCTGAGTCATGCTGACAGATGTGTGTGGATGTGATACACAGCATGTAGCCTTCCCTCAGCACACTTAGCTGACACTCACCTCTCATGATCAAACTGGGTGAATGTTAGGCTTCCATGGTTTTCAGCATTGATAGATCATTTGAAAGCCCTTTTTTGTTGAAGTGTGGCTTACACAAGTGTATTCTTGTTGAGAAGAGGTAAACTGTGAAACTTTGAGTGGGTTTATCAGTCCTTTGGCGTTGCTGATTTGTCTTCTGCCCAACATCTCTGAGATGAAAGTTAAACCAAACTTTATGAAATATTAATCCAGGAAACCATGAAATTCCAAAAAGTTCACATACTTTTCATAGCGTCCGGTATTAAAGTGTTTCTCTGATGTATTTCTTCCTATAAATACTAGCAGTGTTATTTTTGCTCTATCAAGAAATTCTGGTACATTAATGATCATATATGTTTGATCATATATGTCAGATATGTTTGAATTGATATGTTTGAATTGATTAACTGTCTGAGTCTTGTATAAAACAGTTCTAGCTTTTCTATATTGTAATTATGATAAAACAATGACTGTAAGTAAATAATGGTGCATGTTCCATGTCTACTAGTGTGTTTTTACCCAGAGACACTCCTCGGGTGTGCTCACAAACCCGAGTCATGAGGCTGCCTGACAGGTAAACGGCTCCAGAGAAGGGACACAGTCTTGGCTGACACCACTGTTGCTGTGGAACCTTTCACAATCTCAACCACTCACATTATTATTCAGCGAGACACCCAACCCTCCCTGGGAAGCTCTCGGCATGTTCGACTCTCAGGCCACTAACCTCGGCCTTCGGGTCAACGGGCCCGAGACTGCACTCCCGCATGTGTGAGCGACAGTCCTGATCCACTAGGCTTCCTATCCAACAATATCCCAGCCCGTGTTGTCTCTGCATTCAAACACCTCCGAATCACAGTTTCCAAAACAGGAGACGTAAAACCAGAGGTAGACCAACGCAGAGTCCACGCAGCCGCCATCGTGCGGTCCCTGTGGAGACTCTGTCGCGACATCGAGATGACTCTGTCGCGACATCGAGATGTCACAGGATGGACTAAACCTGGGGTCTACGGTGCCTCTGTCATATCCGTCCTCTATATCCAGTGGGGAAATGGGAACCAGCGGACAAGAAAAAAAAAACTTTATTTGTAGTCATTTCATAATGTGATCATCATTATATGAATTAATTAATGTCCTCACACTTAACGCTCAAGAAACCCTACACTCGATCCTGATGCTGAAAATCCATCCAGCAAAACTCTAACAGGTTCTTGCAGCGGCTGAAACAGCTCGTGATTTTGACTGCTCGCCTGCTCGTCTGCACGTGTCCCAGAAGTGACTAAGTGAGCTCCTCTTCCAACACACACTATTCGCATGGTAGTCACAGGAAAGACAGACAATGGAGTTGAGAGGGGAAGCTGTGATTAAGAAAGAGCCGCTGGGAAAAAGAGAGTGTTGTGGTTGTAAACCATTAAACCCCACACTGACTTCTAATGGATTTACTGTAGAAAAAAAGATAAAAAACGCAGGCATCAATTACCAGAAATACATTTTTGATGTATTCAAAAATTTCTTTGACCATCTGTTGCACAGAGGAGTGTTCCTCCCCCTTTATTGCTCAGGTCAGATTTAATGTTTAGAAAGACGGAGAAGTTATTTTCGAAATATATGTGTAGGGGGTGGATGTGAGCGAAGGCCGGCGGAGGAATAAACATGGTGACGGCAAAAACGAAACAGGAAAAATGGGGCGATAAAGAAAAGCCTGGAGGAGAATCGATGTTATTTTGGGATCTGGGGGCTTCCTGCAGGTGATGCAGATGAAAGAATGATTTCTGGAACAATTGCTCAGAAGTGAGGGACAGCAGGGATTTAGAGGATATGGATGGGGGAGGGTGCACGAAGCATTAAGTGAGCACAGAAACGATGTAAACATTGCGCTAGACTCAAGGTCATTTAAAGTTGAAGTACAATACCGTACTACGACGCTTGTGGAAAAAAAAAGTGCCTGTGACACACCTCCTGTAAACAGAAAATAAATCTGCCATGTAAAATGATTCATTAGTGTGGGAATGAGGTTGTCAATAAAACACATCCCAGAATACAGACACACCCCCTACATCCTACCGCAACACTATAAAGGAGCACAAGTGGACAGGAGTTTTCCAAACCTGTCCAAACTCAGCAAGCGAGACAGTACTAGTTTGTTCCACTAGCCACAGCAGTGATTTGGGATTTTCTTGGTGGTAAGCATCCTCTTGGATTCATGTACACGCATTTGGACGAGTCTCTAGTTTGGCTACAATCGTTTTTTTTTGAGCATTTTAAATACAAAATCTGGACATTGCTGTCCTCGTCCTCATCGCTGATTGTCTGACACAGGCCACTGAGGTATGGAGATTGTCGTCGTGCTGCTGCTGATTGTGACTTTGACTGCCGCCTCACCACTCAGACCCACTCACAGGTCAGTGACGATACACCAGCTCTTCAGGTAATAGGAGAAACACAGTTTGAAATATTAAAGTGGTTCTTTGATGGACTCACAGGCCAGACGCTGTCCTCCCAGTGGGCGCTGTCCAGGTTCCAGGGCTGAAAAGGGAGACACAGGAGGAGCATGCTAAGGCACTGAGGATTGTTCCTTTTAGCTCAGAAATCAAACATCTAAACCTGGATGCACTGAAACACAGGTACAATGAGCTTTACCAGGACTCTGGTCAGGGACCATCGCATGAAATACATAGTGTTATGTCTAGAAATGCATTTTAATTTTAAAAACGGGGTTTTTTTCTTCCTTGAATGGAAATTGTGTGTGATACAATAGAGGACTTAACTTTAATTTCCACTCTCAGCAGAATGGCAGCCAGGCTCCGTCCACGGCGTGCTCCTCAGCGCGGCTGCCAATTTGGGACGTGCCAGGTCCACAATCTGGCCAACAGATTGTACCAAATTAGCCAGAGACATGGTAAAGATGAGTCCACAAAGGCCAGCGACCCTCAAGGATTTGGCAGATAGGGGTAGAAAACAGGGGAAAGATGATCATGGACTAACAGGTGGACAGTTCTCAGCAAAGTCACTTATCTATTTATAACCAACTATCCGTCTTGATTCTGAGAATGACTGACCGGTACTTTACAGCCTTGTGCTCTGTATTCACACTGAATGTTGATCTTTGAATGCCAAATCAGATGTTTCATTTATCTTCTTAAAATATAAGTTTATATATTTAAATGTATTTTACAATAAATATTTAATATAAAAAAGTGTATGGGGTTGTTGTTTTGCCTTGACTCTTGAGAAAAGATGCAAAAAATAGATTCTTACAGGTTGATTACATCATTATCTGCAGCTAAAAGATTAAAATATGTCTTAAGTGGGATTACATGGTACTTTAAATACAAGGTGCTTTCATTTTTACATTCCTGACTATATATATTACCAATTAGTTGTGACTAATTCTAATGTGGAGACATGATTCCACGGGCTGATACATCTGCTCTGTTGTTAATTAAGGGCTGTGATATTTCCATGCCACTGTTGGAGGGTGCACAAGGTGGCGGACCCTCCGCCAGCCTCATTTCTGAATGGCTACAGTCTAGCTGATGGCCGTCCTCTCCTTGACGGCAACATCTGACACCACCCTCAACGGAGAGGGACAAAGATTAAGAGTCAGGATGATGAGCTGCATTGATCACAACGCGCAGCGATGACAGTGTGCAGAGGTTGAACCGCCTTGGCCCCTCCTATGCTGCCTGGGCTTGGACAAATGGAATTTGCTTGCAGACTCTCCAGAAGCCGCACCCTCACCTGCGTGGAATGTCTGCACCTTAGATTCCCTCTGAGCTAATGCAGAGCCCTTAGTTTCTGGACTTCAAATACGCCCACTTGATTTAACTAATGGGCACACGTCTGTCCTGAAGTGCTGTCCCTTCCCTTCATATCTCTCAGCCAACACCAGAAAACAGGAAAAAAAAAAAACATGAGAGAGTCGGGACAAGAAGGAGGAGGCGACCAGATCCAAAAATCTGAGAAGGACCAGGTGCGTAGGCTTTAACAAACAGCACAAAAAAGGAGAAACGATCCAGTGTTTTAGTGGAGTCACGACTGCGTGTGCAGCAGAACAATCGCAAAAGGATTCGTCAAAGATTACAGGGAAGGAGATGTAACCAAAGTTGTGTCAGGAAGTTATTCCCCGGGGCTCCGAGACGCGACACGCGCACACGGACCAGTCCCGGCATCTAAAACAGCTCATTCTTTTTGTTTTTTTGTTTTTGGGTGGGGGTGGTGTGTCTGTGTTGTATTAATTGAGAGATTTTGTCCCACCTGGAGCTAAACAGAAGCTAGGTTCTGCTCGGGTCCGGGTTTGTTTACAAGCGCTGGGGAAGTTAAGCTAGCTGGTTCGAGGAAATGAAACTTCCTTTAACCCGAGCGGCGTTAAACACGATTTACCACACACCAGCAGCATCCCTTAGTTATTTCCGAAATTCACTTAATTCGCATGAATCGGTGTGAAGCCGAAACAGCCGCAAACACGCCTACTATTGGATGAAGCGTTTACTCCCTGGCTGAACGTAGCATCTCCTTTAGCATCGGGCGAGCTGCCATATTCGCCTTTTAATGCTGGCCCGGGCCTTAAATTAAAGCTCGACATCGCGACATTGATACACAACGCGTAAATAATCGTAAAGTCTCTCGTCTCACAGCAAATATTTCTCTTCCCCGGGAAGGTGCGTATCTAATGACAGGAGCAAGGGCCGCGTCCCATGTCGCTCAGCCGCTCCGCTGCTCTTGATTCAGCCGTTGGTCACTGCGAGGGCGCCGGAGCCTGCAGCGAGTTGGGACGGGACCACAACATCACCATGTAGTATTATTGTTAATTTTATTATTATTAATAACCTACAGTTATTCTGAGTTTTTATAGTCAATAAATCAAGTTTTATTATTTAGAAAACTTATTTATAGATTTATTATTATTACAGTGACATTCTGACATTTGTACATATACGTCTCATGTTAAACATTTATTTTAATATTTACTGAATTATGTTGACAATCTAAAATGAAACACACTTTTCGGCTTGGTCAGTGAGCTGGTTCCACACCCATGCTATTTTTAAAGATTCTAGGAAATGCCAGTAAACTGGGCAGTCGGTCTATTGAGATGATATGGTTCTATCAGCTCCTCAGGATATGATGGAGTTTGGCCTCTAAGGGCCTTGTTGTTCCCAGCAGAATATTTTAAAATGAAATGACCCTGTGAATTATTAAATACAATTATGATATACACATTACACAGGAAAAAGCCTGCTGCTCATTGGTGTGTCTCTGATCACTTTATTCTTCAAAAAAGTTAGCTTTTGTTTTTTCTTAAGTGTACTGAGTATGGATTGATAAGAGAGTAGATTTTTCTCATTTTTTACAGTAAGACTGCAAACTGAAAATCATGAAACCCTCCCATCTGCATTGTACAGAGTTCCCACTGTATGTATGGCATTTTCCTGTTCTACTGCAGAATGTGCGGTATGCAATAAATATACCCCTCCCTGGCCACATCCTACGTGCACATTCTCTGTCTTGCTTGCAAACCTGAGTTGAAACTTCAGCCACACGTCAGAAGTCACAGTCAGGTGTTCAGACATGCCATATTAGCAGGTACTTCTGAGTCAGTGTTCCTACTTGGAATGCTTCCCCTCACCCCGATGATATTGGGGTCAGTACAGATACACCATGCATTTACACTGGATCTCTCAACCTGTTGAACTATTTACAGACCTGGATTCCCAAAATCATCAAGAAGAGAATTTGCACCACTTTTGTGGAAGACTCCTTCAGGTACTCTGAACGCGTTCCTCTCTGACAGCTTTGACTGTTGATACGACAAAGGATGGTCACGTCCTGATCCGCTGTATCACCTCTTACAGCAATGGTGCCCTTTGCCAGTGCGGGGGCGCAAGAGATGCCCATGCGTCGGTGGCCCTCGGTGACTATTTCAGCACAGCCATCGTTAACCACTGGGACAGTGCCCAGCACTCCTCTGAATACCCGACTGATGCTTTTGGAGAACTGCAGTTCGCTGGGTCCAGCAAGAGACACAGCTATGTAGGTGACCTTTGTGCTTCCTCTGATTTCTTGATTTCACTCAGTTTTCAAAGTCTGTTGGTTAATGTTAATTTCTGAACTTTTAACCTCCTGAACAGACACAGTGCACCTTTAATGCAACAATCCATTTGAGTATTTGACATAATCTATTCATTACTTCTTCTTGAAACCTGTAAAAAGTGTTTTAGTGAATAAAATGTCCATTTCAGTTCCTGCGGCTGTCGTGGGACACACCCCCATCTATGGTTTACATCTTGATGACGGCGCACTGGGGGCTTCCTGCTCCTAACCTGGTGGTTTCGGTGGTGGGCGGAGAGGGCAGGACGAAGCTAAAGACGTGGGTACGGGAGGTCATCAGACAGGGACTAGTCAAAGCCTCCCAAAGCACAGGTGAACATACAGCAGTGACGTAATGTTTTTGTGGTAGAACATTGTTCCTCCTTATTTCTGCAGTAAATGGCAAAGGTGAATCTAAGCTTTGAGCGTTCATTTGTAACATCTACAGTGACCAAGCTATCAACAGAAATAGAACACGGTGTCACAGTGTTGTAGAAAGTGAACGCAGAAGCAGAGACTTGTTTTGTTGGGTTCTCAAACATACAGCTGTTTCTAGCCCTGTTCCGTGTCTCTGGGGTCTGATTCTATTTTGGCTCTACAATGGCCATTTCCTTCTGACTTGGGTGCCAAGTGCAGGTGGCACATCGTGATACCAATCTTTGGTAATCTAAGGTCACATTAGCTATTTTGTCAGAGGCCTGTGATTGCAGGAAAAATAATGAGGCAGGTGCACACACCAGACGTTCAAGTGGAAAATTTTCAGTTTCTGGCCCTGGGAACAAACATGTTTGTTAAAACTGTGTCGAGCAGAGCCTCGCATTGTGTTCGCAGCTCTCTGCAAAGGGCTCTGTGGAGTTTTTGTGGCCATTTATTTCTCGCAAATCAGTGATCAGCTTTCCCTGTTCTCGTATTTGTTTTCTGCAACTCCGCCGCCCAGGAGCGTGGATTATCACAGCGGGTTTGCGTGAAGGCATTGGCCGGTGTGTGGGAGAGGCAGTCAGGGATCACGCCACCGCTGCCTCGTCCCTCTCTCTTAACAAGGTGGTGGCGCTGGGCATCGCTCCTTGGGGGATGGTACCAAACCGGCAGCAGCTGGTCAACCCTCAGGTCAGAGAGGCGCTCGAATCATTGATCCACTACCTTCGATCGTGCGTGTAGTTCACTTGCTTTACCTCTGTCCCTTTATTGCAATTGATATCATTGGCGTACAGGGCAGCTTTCCTGCTAAGTACTACGTCCAGAACACGTCTCGAGATTCCTGCTCCTTGGATAACAACTACCAGGCCTTCCTGCTGGTGGACGATGGGAGTGTGGGCCGCAGAGGAGGAGAAACAGGCTTCCGGGCCAAACTGGAGGACTACATCTCCCATCAGCGCACAGGCATCTGGGGTGAGACGCGAGTTAATCTCCTTTATCTTTCAGACCGAGCAGCAGAGCTGCAGGAAGGGCGTTCCCTCCGCGATGAACACGTGTCCCCTGCTTTTGAGGAGAACTTCCAGCCATCATGTCCTGCCGCACACGGAGCTCAATGCAAGCTCCCCAGCCTTGTTGCAGCAAGCTTTTTAGTAAAAGCCATGGTATCTACTGGATCGGGGCTGTTGCCTATGACTGCGAGGCTTTCAGACGAGGCTCGCCAACGTGTCGAGACAAGCAGAGATCTGAGCAAGTTGCTGCTGCCCCAGAGCTCTTACAAGTGGTTCTCTGACTGTCACGTCTGTCTGTGTAGGCAGTGGCAGTATCAACATCCCTGTCCTCTGCATGCTGGTATCAGGAGATGCAACCATGCTGGAGGTACAGCCATCGCTCCTTATGTCATCTGTCAATGAAGTCTTAATTCCATACAGATAAATGCACAACTGAGGTTACTTCATAAAGGAGAACTCTCTTTCCTTTTCTGTCAGCGGATGGATCTCTCCCTGAAAACCTCCATGCCCTGGCTGGTGCTGGCCGGCTCAGGAGGCCTGGCCGACTTCCTCAGTGACATTTTGGAGAGCATGTCCTCAGGTTCAGTGGTCCAGTCTTCCAGTGAGGGGGATGGCGAGGCAGGCCCCAGTGTCGATCTAAAAGACAGGCTGGCAGAACGGGTTAAAAAACACTTCCCCTCTGAGGCAGAGACGGACAAACTCGTTGAACGGGTTAGTGAGATTCAAGAAGGAAACTTGAGTACTTATAAAGATTCACATGGTCTGTTATGATAAGGCTAGCAGCTTGTCCAGAGAATGACACTATTTCTGTTTAGTTTTGGCTGAAATGTTCATTTGTTGTTGCTTTGAGATGGAAAAAAAAATATCACTATAGAAAATATAATTAAAAAAAATAAGATGGCAAAGGCAAAAACTAAGTAAATTAACAACTCCAGTTCAAAAATCAGACAAGAAAAATGGAGAAAACTAGAAACTAGCAAATAGAGAAATGACTAAGAAAAGAAACGAGTGAAATGTAAACACGAACTGAGGACTCAAAGGTTCAAAAATCTGTCTTGAAATATTTTGTAACGTAGAATCTGATTTATTTATGTTTGAATTTTTTTTTTTTTTAATTTTGTGACAACATGGCTTTTCTTCATAAATAAGATGGCAGATTTCCTGCAAAGAAGCAAGATAAGACCGATGAGAAGAATTCCTCTGTTTTAATTGAAGCATATGCAGTGTGAAAGTGTCGGTGGTCGTGTCAGCGCACTCTCTGTCGCTCATGCTCCCCTAATCAGTTTTGAATGTGTCAGCGCTGAGTCATCAACATAATCTCTGTAGAGGCTTGACCATGTTCTGATGACGAACAGGGTGATTGGATGGTATTTAACTGTAAATTGCTTTAATCTAATCAGACTGGAAGTCGATTATTTTCTTCTTAAATATTGACACTACTGTCTGTCTTATCTTATCTCCTTCCAGGCTTTGAGCATTTATCAAAACAGAGACTTTATTACCATCTACCATGCAGAGCAGGAGGGCCCCAATGACTTTGATACAGTCCTGCTTAAAGCACTAGTGGGAGGTATAAGTGGCTGGAAATGTGCTGAAAATGTCCCATATTTTAGCGGGGATGCATGTTTAATTTATTACTATATTTTGCATTTTCACAGCCAGTAAGCAACGTGTATCCATTGATGCCAGCCCGTACAATGAAGAGCTGAAGCTCGCGGTCACATGGAACCGAGTTGACATTGCCAAGAGCGAGCTCTTCAACGGAGACATCCAGTGGAGGGTAACACGCCAGATGTTGTAAATACACACTGTTGTGAACCCTGTCTGATCAGGTCAATCGCCTTCTTCCTGTCAACCAGTATGAAGACCTGGAAGATTCTATGACAGATGCCCTGATCAACGACAAGCCGCAGTTTGTGCGCCTTTTTGCCGAGAACGGCCTCAACATCCTGGACTACCTGACCTACGGCAGGTTGGAAACCCTCTACCAGTCAGTGGCTGATGGGACTTTGTTATATCAGCTGCTCCAACGCTGCCTGGTGGAGCGCCTGGGAACTACCGCCTTTGTTCGCACACCATCAAATGCGCAGGACTCTGCCTCCAAAGTGACAGCGGAGGATATTCAGAATGGCCCAGTGGCAGATTTAAGCCTGTTTGAGGTTTGTCTTTTTCTCTGACAGACATAACTGCTTCTGGAGATATAAACAGGCTCGCTTGTTTCTTACTGTGGCTGCTGTCTTTCCTCAGGTTGCAGGTGTCCTGGAGCTGTTAATGGGTGATGTCTGCTGCCCATTCTACTACGATGCTTTGGGCCTAGAACGGGTGGCATCCAAGAGAAGAGCTCTAAGGGTATTCTTCAGCTTTACTCTGTGTAAAGCTGTGTATGTGCTCAGATATAAATTATAGCCAAAGAACTACACTTAGGCTTATTTTTTACCCCATTTGGAGAAGCAACAAAGTAATGGAAGCCCTGAAAACTTTTCAATCGAGTGAAAAATGTATAGTTGGTTTGAGGTGTGTCCTGTGGTTTAAGCTCATTGGACTGGTGGTAACCTGGGCTAGTTAAAGGTTTATCAATACTCCACAAAAAGTCTATGTGTCACACATTTCATACATCTTTTGACAAGTACTGCCCAAATAAATGCGATTCTCTTCCCGTCTGCCCCAGAATGCCAGTAAGCTGCTGCGCGGTGAATGCTTTTATCGAGAAAAGCGCTGCTTCTTTCCCTGGGCTTCGCTCTTCATTTGGGCTGTTCTGCAGAACAGGAGCGAGATGGCCTCCTTCTTCTGGGAAATGGTAAAAACTAAAGAAATTCCCTCCGCTGTTTCCTCTTTTTGTGTGCAAACAGACCCAGTCCTGACTGCTTTGGATAACCAGACTCAGTGAGAGTCAGGAAATTAGTGGTTATTAAAATTAAAGTGAGGTCCTATTAAATATTAACAGCATGAAATAGTCTTCAGCGCTCGGTTTGTGTGACCTGTTGTCTCTGCCAGGCAGGAGAACCGGTCCTGAGTGCCCTGTGTGGCTGCAAAATGCTGAGGGAGCTTTCAAAGCTGGAGGTGGAGACTGAGACCAAATTGTCCATGAAAGAGATGGCACAAAAGTTTGAGAACCTGGCACACGGTGAGGCTATCAACACTGGTCCCCTCTTAATATTCCCAGATGTCCAGAAAAGACTGCCATATTTGACATCATTTTTTCACAGAGTTTTACTTCAACCTGTGTTTAAGAGAACAAAAGTCCCTTCTGTAGCAGGAGGAAGGAACTTTTATAGGGACTTGATTGCTCTATTCACTGAAGCATTCGTTGTTTGAGAATTAGGAAGTATCCTGCATGAGTCACTCACACGTTTAAACACTTCTTTTAACACTTCTTAAATGGAAACGGTCCCATTCTCTGCACCTGCCCGCCCTCCCCTTCAGACGTCTTCAGCACGTGCTACCGGAGCAACGAGAGCCGCTCCTTCACCCTGCTGATCCGGAAGTCTCCCGTTTGGGGCGGTACAACCTGCCTCCAGATGGGCATGAGCGCCGATGCACGCCTTTTTTTCAGTCATGACGGTGTGCAGGTACGACTGTTATTGCATCTGTAAGACAAACATGGCAAACCGCAGGAGCGACACCCTCCGTATGTAAACAGCAGCGGTTTTACCAGTTCTGAATCTCCTCCAGCTACTAACTCATTTTATTTCAAATGTCTCCCCTGGTTATTTAATTACAGTAAAGGAAGTGAAAATTCAAAGATCACCCATGACCTGAAGTAATGCCCTTTTATCCTTTGTGTCGGCGAAGTTGGTGATTTTCTCCTCCTCCTCCAGGGTCTTCTGTCACAGATCTGGTGGGGAGACATGAAAAGAAACACAGAAGTGTGGAAGCACATCCTCACCTTCTTCTGTCCAATCCTCTGCTACACCAACTTCATTTCTTTCAGGTAAAAACCTTTCCAGTGCAGATTTTTTCATCAGCGCATGTATAAAGTTCATTTGAAGTTCTAGTTGTTGCACAGGGAAGAAGAGGACCAACAGAAGAAAGAGGAGAAGTCCAACGAGGACGGACTTGGCAAGGACACCGACAGCCTTTATGGCACCACTGTGTTTTCCTTCTCGGACATCAAGCACATGTAAAACTCCACAGTCTGTGTTCACTGGGAATGCTGAAGGTGGGTTGATGCGCTGATAGTGTGTTTTGTGTTTCACCAGCGAGGCTGAGGCACATCACCCAAACTCTCCCAGGTTGGGAGCCATCAAAGGTGAAATATAAAGTGACGTTGAGAGAGAAAAGCCACCTTGCAGCTGTCATGATGGTAACGGATGTGTTCCCTCTCCATCACAGGGACGTCGCATAGACCACCAAAGCGTCCATTTATAGTGTCTCGATGGCGTCAGTTTTGGTTTGCACCCGTGACCTCATTTTTGGGTAACGTCCTGATGTATTTCCTCTTCCTCCTGCTGTTTGCCTACGTGCTGCTGGTGGACTTCAAGCTCCCCCCACCCTCTGGTCCAGCCATCTCTGAATATGTGCTGTACTTCTGGGTGTTCACCATCGTGTGCGAGGAGATCCGGGAGGTGAGTGCACAGGCCTCTCACTGCCTCACGAATGCAAATACTGAGCTGTAGAAAAGTAATAATATGAACGCCTTCTTTTCCTCTCCAAGACCTTATTTGTGGGGACGATGACTTGGCGTCAGAGGTTTAGAGTTTACATTCAGGATGTGTGGAACAAATGTGACCTCACTGCCATCGCACTGTTCATCATAGGGCTGACCTGCAGGTAAACACGGCCAACTGTTGGCTGTTATGAAGTCATGAAAAATTCTGAGAGCTGGGTTATTTTTTCCCTACCCAGTTGTGTTGTGTTATGTATTAAGTTGACCACTGGGCGGAGCTGTTCCGTCATGTTGTCTTCATTGCGCTCAGGATGTTTACGTGGTCTTACGAGTTTGGACGGGACATCCTCTGCGTGGATTACATGGTGTTCACTCTACGCCTCATTCACATCTTTGCCATTCACAAACAGCTGGGACCAAAAATCATAATTGTTGGGAAGATGGTGAGAATCATGGAATTGACACAATCAATGCTCGGAATCCAGTTTTAACACCAGACAACTTCTTTTTTTTTTGTAAATGTACAGATGAAGGATGTCTTCTTCTTCCTCTTCTTCCTCGGGGTGTGGCTCATGGCGTATGGAGTAGCCAATCAGGCTTTGCTTTATTCCTACGACCCTCGCCTTGATAGAATCTTCCGGCGGGTTTTCTACCGGCCGTACCTGCACATCTTTGGACAGATTCCTGTAGAGGAGATGGACGGTACGATCGGCACTATCCCAGGAAACGGTCTGCTTAGTCTACATTTGCCAATGCACATTTAAATAAACTTTTTTTCTTTGGCGTCCCAGTGGGGAAGGAGTGGGACATGAACTGCACAGACAACATGACACTGATTCAGAACGGCGAGGAGCCCTGCAGGGTCACATACAGTAACTGGCTGGTGGTCATTCTGCTGGTAGTTTATCTGCTGGTCACCAACATCCTCCTCATCAACCTGCTCATCGCCATGTTCAGGTAGGGCACCCACTCTGTCCCATCAGCCGCAGTCCGTCCGCCCCGATGCTGTGAGCACTCGCTCAACTCCTGTCTTTGTCTGTCCAGTCACACCTTCTCTCAAGTGCAGGCGAACAGCGACATCTACTGGAAGTTCCAACGCTACAACCTGATTGTTCAGTACCATTCCCGTCCTTCTCTGGCCCCTCCTTTTATCATCCTCTCTCACATAAATCTTTTTATCAAGCGAAACATCCGCAAGGTTCCCTCCATCAAGATCCACCATTTTGGTCAGTATCCGAACATTTATTCCCGCTCGTGCCTTTCCTCCAAGAGTGGAAACAACTTGCTCTCTTTTCCTGATGTGTGCTTGTTCTGATTTGTTGATGCTGCTCTCTCTCAGTGTTGGAGTTGAGAGGGAAAGCAGCGAACAGGTTAATGACATGGGAGACCATTCAGAAGGAGGACTTCCTGACCGCGCAGAACAAGATCCAGAAAAGCAGCGATTCAGAGAGGCTCAAACGGATGTCCGTGAAGTGAGCAAACGTTCCTGTCCCAAACAAAAAGCAGTATTTCATTCTTACTTTGAGCAGTCATATGAAAGTGAGTCTTTTGTTGTTGTTCAGAATGGACGGTGTGGTAAAACATCTGACAGAAAGCAGGGACTTTGAACACAGACTGAGGGCTCTGGAGAACGAGGTAAAGTCTGTCGTTGCTAATGCACACTGCAAAGAAATATTCTCTGTTATGGATAAATAATTGAGGTGTGATGCACAGACCCAGATGTGTACCGAAAACTAGCCACATCTTTCGGCGTAAAATGTGTGTACCTCCTCTTCAGATGGAGTACTGCTCAAACGCTCTGAGCTGGATTGTAGATACTTTGGCTCAGGGCAGCACGTTCAAACCTCCTCGTCCTCCACCCACGTTAAGAGGTGCGTCAGAATACTTCTTTAAATCGCTAATTTGGCCAGCGTCAATTTGACTTTACGAGACTTGTCCATCTCTTGTTCTACACAGATGCTTTCCCGTCCTCCACCTGTGCCTGAATAGACTTTGGTGACACCTTCACTCGCTCAGGGATACGTGAGCCATCAGTCAGTCTGCTGTCAATCAAACTGGACTTTGTTACAAAATATGTTCTTTTCTACAGTAAACTACAAACTGCGCAAGCAGTATTTTTATCTTCAAATACCAAAGTAATATTTGTATTTATAACTAGTAACAAAGTTCTCCTGTGAAGTGTATTTTTTTTTTTTTTAAAGAATATTTTTTACTGTTGCATTAAACTGTAGTTTATATGGCTTACCTGCTGCTTGGTAAAACTGCTTGGGTAAATGTTTGCTCGATTCAATTTTAAATTTAAAACAAATGCCTTTTTTTAAAATGCCTTTTTTCCCTACAATATATTAAATCGTACAAAAAAGTGCAGTTTACAGTGCAAATTTTTTTTTAAGATCTTTTTATTATAATTTCTCAAGACTCGGTTACAACAAGAAATGTTCATGCACAACAGGGTTCAATGTCAAACCCTGTTTTTTTTTTTTTTAACAGTTTTATATTGACCTGAACTTTATGTATTTAATTCCCCTTACATACAAAAGACAGAAAGGAGTGCAACTATTTGTTACCCCCATTTAAAGAAGAAGACGCCAAAGGTTACGCAGCAGTGAAACATGCGGAGTGCCAAGCACCAGCGTTGTTGCAGGATATATTGTGTGTAGGAAATGATAGCATGAAGGGGGCAGCAGCAGTGCTGGATTTCAGTGTGCCGCAGCACCATTGAAGGTCACATAGTGGAGCTGTGCTATTGAAGGAGCCTTTACTGGAAATAGCCCAGGCCGCCACCTGTCAGCCGTCCCACTGGTTCACACTGAGAGGCAGTGTCATCAGTTTCCTGTCCGACTGCTCCCTAAATGCACCATGGTGGCATGTGATCAAAAAAAATATAGTATCACCTCTAAAATTGCCTTGAAAGAATCTGCGTTTCTGTTACAAATACAAGTTACCTGGCAACCTTTGGTTCCCACAGCTTCTATTTATGTACACTCTGTTCAGCATTTGGCCATGTTAACTGTTTTTGGACACACATGTGCTTCTGTCATTTGCTTCCACAGAATAAGGAAGCAAATTCTCAAGATGTTTCTGTGACAATCTTGACACAAAACCCGTATATAATTTATTGTTTCATGTTCTTTCTCTGGACTTATGTTTCATGTAAGTTGTTTAACCGGATATATTTGCTGCCATGGATCATGGTGAAAAGTTGTGACTGACAGCTGAACTCTGGCCATGATCAGTTGGGAAGCCACACAAGCCAGTACCAATATCACCAGTACAAGATAGCAGATCCTGTGTCTCAGACAGTCTCGACCTTCAACTCTCCACAAAAAACAAAGTGGTGGTGCGGCATCCATGATGTCAGCAGTGAGAATTTTGAGCAAATTAACTTAATTAATCATGAAACATCCTGAACCTGCTGTCCCCACGCTTCAGTCCAAAAACCGCTCTCTTACATGACCTCCCTAACACCCTATGTTAAGGGAAACCAGAACCCCCCCGCGCCCCACTGCACACTCACACACATGTGCTTCTGTCAGTCACAGGCTGACTGTGTCCACTCGTTCAGCACGAGGCTCACACACTGCTCAGCCTGAATTCTCTCAGTTCTGCTGGAGCTCGGAGCAAAGATCTGTGCGATACTCCTGTGGATTTACTGGGCGGAATCTTCACCTGTGCGGTTGCAGAGGTCAGGGAACGGGACGTCCACCAGGGGTTTGCTGTAGTCTCCCCAAAATGGCAGCTATCAACAGTTGGCTGGTGGGACTCTTGCTGGTTCTCTTGTGTCCATCACAGCCCCTCATCTCTGGGGCACTGGGAGCAGAGGAGGGGCACAAGGAAAAACTCCACACAACCATCGCCGATGAGGGACATGAGGAGGCTTCAGATCATGACTCTGAGATTGATGAGGACACAGGTGAGGAGGAAGAGGCAGATGAGGTAGAAGAAGATGATGACGATGATGATGATAATGATGATAATGATGACGGTGATGATGACGACGACGACGATGATGATGATGACGATGATGATGTTGATGACGATGATGATGATGATGATGATGACGACGACGACGACGACGACGATGATGACGATGATGATGATGACAATGATGATGTTGATGACGATGATGATGATGATGATGATGACGACGACGACGACGACGATGATGACGATGATGATGACGACGACGATGATGACGACGATGATGATGGAGATGACGATGATGACGATGATGATGATGATGATGATGAAGATGATGATGACAATGATGATAGTGATGATAACAAAGATGACGATGATGATGACAACGATGATGAAGATGATGACATTGAAGATGATGACAATGATGAGGACGACGATGATGATGATGACAACGATGATGACAACGATGATGAAGATGATGTGGTTGAAGATGATGACAATGATGAGGATGATAATGATGATGATGATGACGTTGAAGATGATGACAATGATGAGGATTATGATGAGGATGATGACAACGATGCTAAAGGAGAAGCAACAGAAGATGATAACGATGATGATGATGATGATGATGATGATGATGATGATGATGATGACGACGACGATGACGACAACGACGATGAAAACAAAAAGGCTGCAGAGGAGGAAGATGATGATGACGATGATGAGGATGATGGTGATGATGGTACTTTAACGTGCTTTTGAAAATGAACAGATATGTGAACGTTTTTCTTGAATGTGTTGTGCACAGAGGTTTTTGGTTAAGTGGTTGTTAACTGTTGTAACTGGTTGAGTGGTTGCTAAGTGCAGACTTTCCTTCTGGCTATGACACACAGTAGAAACAAAGCAGTGTGGTACATATCAGTCCTGAAATAGCCGGCCTTATCCGTGTTCACTCTCACCACAGCCACAACACTCATTCCTTTCATTGGCGTACAGGCCTTTGGAGAACCAGGAAATACACTGAATGTCCTTAAACACTGAGTTATGCTGGCATAGAACACGATGGTAGCAAATAAGATTCTGTTCAGTCCAGGGTCAATAGATCTTCATGTGGAACTGTTGAACGTGTCTTGAAGGCCTGTTTAGAACAGCCTAAGATTTTAGGAGGCAATAGTTGCTGTGGCAACTTGGATTGCTTGTTTACAATGTTTTCAGGTGAAGACGAATCTACCTCTGACAAGCATGCATTCCGCCCTGGCTCTTTGTGCAGCATCTGCACCATCTGTGAGGTAATATCTGTGTATATATATATATATATATATATATATATATATATATATATATATATATATATATATATATATATATATATATATATATATATATATATATTTACACACACACATTCTTTCTGCTTCATGTTTCAGGCCTTGTGCAAATAAAACTGGGCACGTTTCCCTAACTCTAACCCTCCCCATTTTAGCACTGCTCCAGTACCTGTGCTCAGTGCCCATGTGAAGATGGAGACCAGTCGGAGCACTGCGAGCACTGCGACGTAAGATGGCTGAAAGATTACACCAGATGTAAGCCTCCTGGCCTCAATCTTCTTCTTTCTGCCCTTTCAGGAATGCTCATCCTGCTACCTCTGCCCCATCCTGTGTGACACCGTCTGCACGGCAGGTAAATACCACAAATATCTTGTTTGCAACATCTACTTGCCCCATATTTTCTTTACTTTTGCACACATTTCTCCTCAGGTGGTGTCGTTGATGAACTAAGTGGGTCACTCTTCCAGTAAGTATTTTTCCCTTAAACTGATATTCCCGTGGCCTTCCTGTGTTATAGTGATGTAACGGCAGGCTGACACACTTGGAGTCAAGCTGCAGTATGTAAGTCAACATTGGCTTCTCTTGTGTTGTTCCAGGGTCGTTGCTTCTCTACTCTGAGCAACACTTTGTTGCGACTGGAGTTACTGCACTCAGGAGTCGAGCCATAAGGCTGTCCATATTTCAGACAACACAATTGACTGTTTTTTTTTTTTGTTTGTTTGTTTGTTTTTTTTTAAGCTCTACCTATATAAATTTAGGTCTATCTCATGTTTGGTCAAATTGCAGTATTATGATGATTATTTTAACCTCTAGCTTTTGAGAGCCTGGATTTTGTTTTAATTTACTTCCTACACAGGAAAAAAAAAGCTTATGCTATTTAAAATGTGATTTTCATAGCAGACTTATTGTGATGCTGCTGTAGTTGAGCAAACAGGCCTGGTCTTAGTTGGAGGGAAATGTCCAATCATAACTAGAAAGACATGTTGTAATTGATTTTTTTTTTTTTTTTTTTTTACAATAAAACTTCACATCTCTTAATAGAAACACCAAATATTGACTGAATATTATTTGGTAACAGATTTCAGTTTAGGCTGTGCTTGTGTCTTTGTTTGTAGATTAATTGATTCATCTTGTTTTGCTAAGAGGCTTCATGAATGTGAGCTTTTAAGTTTCGAAGAGTAAACCCAGAGGGATGCTCCACCCAAACGCCATTCTTCAGCACAAGTAAATTGCTACCTCTCAAATGGTTGGTAACAGGGCTGCTTTGTAATTGCTACCAAAAAATGTTCCTGCTTCTGTGTAAGACACTGCACAGGTATGTGATGAGGCAAAGTGTGGTACATGCCAACAACTCAAAGCGGAGGCATCGGTTTCTGCCAGGAGAAGTCTTCAATGCAGTGAGCAGGGCTTGTCTTCTGCCATTGTTTTGGAAAAGACCTGATGGCTGTTTTTTTTTTTTTAACTTTCATAAGCGCTCAGAACACGGGGTGTGCTGTGGCAAACCAATGTAATGGGGATGGGCAGGTGAAGAGTTGCAAACCCGTAGTGTAGCTCCTGTGTGTAGACACAAACACTAATTCAATGACCATAAACATAAGCAGACATGCACGTACAAGGTGATTTGTCCCTCTGTGAGGAAAGACTTTGATGGATGTTTGTCTGTTAAACACAAAGGTGCAGTAGACCCACAGATGTATCTGTAGTTTTGCCTGGAAATCCGCATAACTACAATCCCATAAACCTTTACAGACTGAACCGCACCATTGAAGTCCCTGTAAAATGAATTTAGATGCTCCATATGCAGACTTTTCTTTTTATCTTATCTTTTACCATGTCATTAGTTATTAGTTACACATCAGTCTCATATTGCTGATTGCCTATCCAATCATAGATTAAAGTCAGATCTGGTTTCATAAGACAGGTCGGCTTCAGGTTGCAGTCATCCACATTAAAGGCTTAGTCTTTATCTGTTCTGGATTTGAAATAAATAAATAAAATAAACAGGTGTAATTTGCATTTGGATCAGATTTCAGTGGCACTGAATACCTTTAATCCGGGTTGTCCTTTTGTGCACTGAGTTCAGGCTTGCTTGATGCTAAATGATGGAGTGAAACAATAAAATAAGAGCTTTTGTGAAGATTCAGTCAGCTAATTTAAAGTTTGTGATGTAAGAGAGATAGAGATTGTGTGTGTGTGTGTTCTGTGTGAGAGGCACCACAACAGTGAAGCACACACACACACATACACACGCACACACACACACACACACACGCACACACACTCATGCACGTACACTCATGCACGCACGCACCTGTATTTTGACAGCAGTGTCCTGGAACCTTGTCACATTAGGTGTCTCCTCCATATTGATTAGGTGATGTGTACACAGAGACCCCCCCCCCCCACACACACACACACACACCCTCTTACCATATATCTCCTAGAGTAACCCATCCTGGGACACTTGTCTAATAGACTGTGGTGAAAACTGACCCGTTATCTTTTGTGACACCTCATTTCTCATTTTAAAGGCCTGGATATATAAGACCTGGACCACAAGGTAGGACAATGAACTTTAAAATATCTGTGCCACTTTTCATTATAACATCAGTTAAAAAAAATACAATGATCTCAATGCAACAAATTACATTAATTGTTTTCTTGTATGTAAGGATATTGAGTGCAGTTGTTTTTCTTCTCCTCGCAAACTGAATTTTACAATGTTAAATATAAAATCCTGAAATATTAAACATGCAACCTTATAACTCATCTGCTCTTTATTCCTGAAGATGTCTATCTCCTCCTTTCTGCTTTACTTGAATTTGGCAGCTTTGCTAACATACGGTGAGGAAAACTAATCATTTTCTGCTGAATGGAAGTATTTGTCAGAATGAGCATCATCATTCCTCTTTCTGATAGTTTTGTCAAGGATGTAAAGTGAATAATTTTATGAATAAAAGCCAAATAAAAATGGACTTCTCCTCTTACTTCTGCATAGAATATGAATATAAAAGGGGCTATCAACAGTTATTTCTGGAATGACTGAACACCCTGAAACAGCCAGAGGATCATGTTTTATATATATAGTTAAAATTGTATAATTGTATATATAGTTAGAAATAAGTTGTAAATTTAAACCTGTAAATTTAAACTTTAATTAAAATGAATCCCAGTGATATGATAAAATGCAATTAAGGGATATTTCAAGTTGATCAAATTAGGATCCAGTTTGACTACATTACAATAGTACATTTTTTATATTCAAAGTGGGGATTATATTTATAAAACAGCTTTAAAAACTAAATACATGTTCTTGTTTGTTTGTTTTGATTTTTAGTGTGGTTTTAGGCAGTGAAATTTAAATACGCCAAGTATAATTTTGGTGTATGCACTGTGTGTGTGTGTGTGTGTCTGTGTGTGCGTGTGAGTGTGTGTGTGCGCATGTGGGTGTGTGAGTGTAGGCGTGTGTGTGTGTATGTGTGTGTGTGTTCTAGCCTCTGTGTCGTATTAAATAAGTGTTTTCTCCCAGTTTCAGCAGCTGGAGTTGACTGGTGCTACTCTGGATGTAGTAAGTGAGCACAGAAGTGGGACATTTTATCTGAAATACCTGTGAGGCTGCATCAGCTGGTGTCTTTTCTGCAGCCAACACTCCATCCCACTGGGCAGACATCGCTGGTAGCTTTTGCAGTGAGAAAAGACAATCTCCCATTGACATAATCCCCAGCCGGGTTAAGAAAGACCACAACCTGGGTAACTTCACCTTTGTCAACCTCACATCTCAGCACGCTGTCAAGTCCGTCATCAACAATGGACACACAGGTATGCAAACCAGACCCTGCCGTTCTTCACTTTGTTGCTGTGGTACTGTAATTACACACCTTTATGTCTTACACAGTAAAATTCATATTAGCGACAAATGAAGTGGAAGTGAGTGGCGGTGGGCTCAATGGCACATATTCTACCATTCAGTTTCACTTCCACTGGGGCAGCACAGACCATCTTGCGGGGTCAGAGCATGAAATCAATGGGAACAAATATCCAATGGAGGTATAAATCCTCATAAACCTCGTGCAAGTAGCTTGTTTTAGCTCACCTGGTCTAATCATTTCTTCATATACTTGACAGATGCATATAGTCAGTCTGAAGAAAGGTCTGACTGTGCAACAGGCCACAGAGGATTCAGAAGGAATCGCTGTCCTGGGGTTTTTCCTCAACGTGTGTCCCACATTTTCCTCGTTAAATTCTCATTAGTGCTGACTTTACCTGTAAATATTGTACTTTGTCTAATCTCCTAAAGGCAACAGAAGATGGACCAACTTTAGGACCATGGAACACACTCACAACTTACCTGAAACATGTCACAGGTACATTCTTTGTTGCATATAACATCATGCATAGCCACATGAATGTCTGAGAAGTATTACACATAAGGTGAAAAGGTAACGTCTTGAAAAAATACTATATTTGTTCCACTCCTTATTGACCTGTGTAGCTGTATTCTAATCATTAGAAATATGACATATATTTTGTTGGCTCTCTCAGTTCAAATTCAAGGCTGTCTGTGAAATTTCATGCTACAAAATCTTCCACCTATTTCAAACATGGGACTCCTGCTGCAGCCATCTCTGTTATACTGTATACCTAAGAAAGAGCTGCATTCTCTGTCAAATGTCTGTGAAAAAACATGCATAAAAATACACAATTTTTTTACATTTTTCTGTATCTTATTTCACATCAACCTTTGTGGTGATTTTGTCTCCACACAGACCATGAAGATGTGGTGAACAACACATTTTCTATCGGAGACCTGCTTGGAAATGTAAGCCTGACAAAGTTCTACAGATACATGGGATCCCTGACCACCCCCAACTGCAGTGAAGCAGTCGTGTGGACAGTCTTCCAGGAGCCAATCAATGTCCACAAAAGTCTGGTAAACTGCGCTGCAACACGCTTGTTAAAAGGATACTGGAGAGGGACAAACAAAAGAACAATAAGGATGTCTGAATGTGTTTTATGTCATATCAGCTTGCTTTAGTCTCCAAAGAACTACAGTGAATTTGTTCTTCATTTTCACTTGACTTGGTTCATCATTTGATGACAGAAAAGACTAATATATACAGATGGAAATGCAAATGCTGCAATAGCAAATTCACCTCTATATTAAATAGAGCTACACATATGTCTATCCAGTCACATTTTTATTACTTGGTGTATGAATTAAATAATAAAATGTCTAGACAAAGTATCTATTTTATTAAATAGATTATTAATTAAGTGCCATTTAACACTTTTGTTTTGAAGAATTTTATTGTCAAGAACTTAAGGAGGTCCCGCAGACAGAAGCATAACTATACACACCCATTTCACTGATGGTAGTTGCACTGTGACATAGTTGCAGGATGACTCCTCCAGTTTATCACAAAGCCATCACCCATCAGCGCTGTTCGTAATGGAACTTGCACATTTCTCTCTGCATGCTGGTTAGAAAACAAGAGCTGGTTGAGCAGGAGCATAACTCTCCAATCTCAAACATGTCAGCATGCTGAACAAATGGAGATAAAGATAAACTGCATGAGTCTGAGTCAAAAGCCAGATGCTCCTGTGCAGTATGGGGGGTGACATCATACCTGTTGGTACTGCACTGGTGGGAGGACTGCTTTACCATTTAACCTGAATGGATTCATTTAAGGACACAGTCAAATTACTTGTAGAGAGACAGTAGAGGAAACCAAAGGCACAAGACACTAGCCCGTGGGGGTTTCAGAGGTTTGGCCTGTCTATGACCTCCTTCATCAAAGCCTTTTTTAAATTGTTATTCTTATTTATATTCAGTTTTTGTGAACTCCTATTACAGTTTAGAACACACCCAATAGGTTAAAGACAAACAGGTAAATCCAGAAAGGTGGTGGAGTAGGTTTTACTGGGGTCAGAGGACGATGGAAAACACATAAGCAGCCAGATACCAAGCAGTCAGTCAAACTATTCAACCTGAGCCAGATACTGTCCCTCAACAAATGTACCTGGCAACCTCACTTGTCAAAGACACAAAAATGTTGTTGATGTTGAGTCACTTATGAGGTGGAATCTCAAAAGCTAAAACCTCTGGCTTGTAACTCTCCAACCACCTGTGCTGAAGTGTTAATAGCCAACTTAATTTTGATGGCACTTCACAGAGAAATTTGCTGTATCCTGTTGTTTCTCTTTCTTTTTAGCTACAGCAGTTTCCATTAAAGACAAAGCTCAGCAACGTTTATCGGCCCACGCAAAAGCTCAATGACCGGCAAGTCTTTGCTTCATCTGCGACATCTTTACCCCCCAGTGAGTGAGACTCCCAAAGTATCATATCATATTGGTGTTAATGTGGTGGGCAGCACTTGAAATGGGTTTTGTTTTCTAGGCCCAGAGTGGTGCTATCATGGTCACTGCGGTATGTAGTATGAAAGAAGACAAGTCGATTGGTTGATCTTGTGGGATATAAATGTTTAAATGTTTCAAAACACACACACACACACACACACACACACACACACATACCGGCCCTTCTCATTTGCCTCCAGAGTTCAACACGTCTCACTGGCACCGTCTCCCTCATTCCAACTGTGGCGGCAACCGGCAGTCGCCCATCAACATTGAGAAAAAAAGTGTGTTGGTGGACAAGCATCTCAAGGCCTTCACCTTCACAAAGTTTGATGACAAACATGTCATCGAACACATCATTAACACTGGCCATGCAGGTATATTTCATATATACAATATCTCATATCAATATATAATATTGACAATATAGTTGATGGCACTATAACATGTACAGTTGTGACATAAAAGAGCATAAATTAATTTCTTTGCCATTTTGATTAATATATTTCCAATTTCTGAATATTCAATGCTCTCTCTCTCTCTCTGTCCCTCACCATGTTCAGTGAAGTGTACTCTGAAACAGGAGGCAGCAGTGGAGATCTCAGGAGGAGGTCTGGGACACATCTACTCCACCTTACAGTTTCATTTCCACTGGGGGTCCAGTGATTCCGATGGCTCAGAGCACACAGTGGATTCACACAGATATCCCATGGAGGTGAATAATAACTGTTATTCTTGTTTCCAAACACAGTATGCATGCTGGTTTAAACTGTGCCCTAATGCAGATGCACATAGTCAGCAAGCGGAAGGATCTGACCCTGGATGAGGCAGTAAAGACTCCCAATGGCCTGGCAGTCCTGGGATTCTTTATTGAGGTAACAGTAATCAGTCATAAGTATGTGGTCTCTATAAAATCTCTGTTTTAAGATGAGAAATAGGATAAAAATAATAAATGTCAGATATTCTAAGTGGGATTTGGTGTCACCATAATTATGGGAGTACTGTAACTGGTTTCCTCTTGAGTTACATCCACCGATACTGTAAAGTCACCATGACAGTGTGCTGAACACGTGCAGTTTCTATTGTTGACAATCTCAGGCTAATGGAGCCCTGCAACATTTCATCTCAGAGATAAGAGTGTCTCTGTCAGCAGATAATCATGTGTAAACAGGTCTGGAAGGAACAGAACATCGACATTCTTGACAGTCAGATCTGTGACAAAAGTGCAGACTATGTGGCCAGTTTTAAAGCACATTCAACTCACACAGATTCAGATACAACCTGAAAACTGCAGAAATATTGATAAATATTGGTTTAGGGACACTTAGCATGCCTCTCTGTGTGCCTATCACTTGAATGGATGTCCCTCCGTTACAGGCTCCAGATGTGACAAAAAGCAGTGGAGGATCAGAACATCATGAGGTAACTAGTGTAACTTCAGTTTTGCATCACAACAGACAATAAAAAAACACACATGAGTACAAGAAATGCCATTTAGTTATGATTGTTTTTATTTGATTACAAATGATCAATACCAACAGCTAATGTGAGACCAGGTTCAATGAAACCATGAGAAAACATATAGAAATAAAGTGGGCTCCATATCCTAAAAGTTTGCCGTAAACATCCTTGGGCCTCTGCTTGGTTTTCACATTAACATTCAATTTCAATTTATTGCAATTATGTTTAAAAAAAAAAAAAAACAGAAATGGAACCCCCCAAAATCATTGTAGTAGTCATTTACCATGTCCAACATATTTAAAGGAAGAAGGAGGAAGGAAGAAGTGAAACTTATCAATCTACCACCTCTAAAATATAAATGCTTTGTTTCCTTATTGTGCAAATATAAATGCTTTGTTTCCTTATTGTGCAAATATAAATGCTTTGTTTCCTGATTGTGCTAATATAAATGCTTTGTTTCCTTATTGTGCAGATATAAATGCTTTGTTTCCTTATTGTGCAAAGGAAAATATCTATTCTAGCAACAAAACAACAGAAGAACAACAAAAACATGTAATAATACTTCCATTTAATGCAATATTTCCTGTTTTATCCATATATCTACTTTTATACATGTTTTTGTATGTGTTTTTTTATACATATTTCATTAAAATCACAATTTTCCCTCAAGTTATGATCCCCATCTCGATCTCTACAAAGACTGGCAGCGGCTGAATACATCTAATAACACAAGCTCATGACTGAGATCGTGAGCTTGGTTGTGTTTGGAGAATCACCAAGGTTGTTGTTCCTTTGTTTTGTTTATTTTGTTTTTTTACACAGACAGGTACCACAGAAAGTAGCTCATCTGACATGGACGCCTGGAAGAAACTGACACACTACCTCTCATCCATTAAAAACATCAGTGAGCCCCTTCTTTCTTTCTGTTCTTTCTGTTGCTCCATTCTGAATGGGGTTCTGTGACAGTACACTGCGTTGCTTGCGTGCAGGCTCAAAAGCAGAGGTCACCGAGGAGATCTCCATCGACGGTCTGCTTGGCGATGTGAATCGAAAAAGTTTCTATCGCTATAATGGGTCGCTGACCACTCCCCAGTGCAATGAAGCGGTGGTTTGGACGGTATTCAAAGAGTCTGTCAAGGTGGACAAAAATCTGGTATGTGCTAATCTCATCTGTACAGTAAAGATTTATTTGACAGGTGAATGACGTCAATATAGCATTATGTAACTGTATGGCTTTGCAGCACAATTTAAATGAAAAAAAAAAGATCAGTAGTCAAATTAAGACCATGATCATGGCTAAATATATTCCATGTTTTTAATGTAGTTTCTGTTCAATTGGTTCTTATCAGGGTATAATTAATTATATGACACTATAAAAATGCCTCCATCTGTTAATCTTTTTTAAGGAGGCAGGTAAGTTATGAGTCCCATGAGCCTATGCAGTAGGGCTTGGCGCTAGATTTTTTTACAAGCGGTGAACTCTGTTGGCTCCCAATTAAATGTTTTAGAGTGACAGCAGAGAGAACACCTCCTGCATGCAGGGTATAGCACAAAATAGCACCCAAGCTGATTTTACAATTTGATCTGATGAGATTCATCTTTAACGCCTAAACTTCCTGAATCATTCCTCCGTCAGATGAAAATGTTCCCAACTCAGGCAGGATATCACAAGGTGTTTCGGCCCACGCAGTCTCTTCACAACAGGAAGATCTACAGCTCCAATTCAGTGTCCTGTGTCACTGCTTCCCTCATACCAATTATCCTGCTGTATTTGTGCTTTTTTGTATAATATACATCTGTGAGATCAATAGCTCTAACAGCTTTGTATATGTGCAGAACACGTGTGTTATACAACTGCCGAGTTATTATGGATGTATTCCAAGAAAAGACTGCAGACTTAAATTTGCTGCTGATTCAAGTTTCCATGACTTGATTCTAACCAGATTGTTCATCTATCCTATCTGATGTTATGTTGCACTAATTAAATGTTCTGCTGAGATGATCATTTCAATATTTGGTTTCCACTGGTACAAACCCCAAAAAGTGATTTTTAAAATCTTTAAAAGGCTTAAAGAATTCTATAGCGTGTGAGGGTAAAAAACTCTTTTTCTGCCAGACTGAAAGATCATTTAAGTACCAGAGAGGCAGTAAAATTAATTAATTGGTGCAATATATTTGTGTGACTATTCTTTCTTCCTCTATGAAGACACAATGCTGTAATTAAAATACTGTAAATGTGTTTTGGAAATTATGTCTCATTCACTTCTCTTTTCTTATTGTAAATATATAATAAGAAGGAGTGACTCCTTTCTGAAGGATGGTGTCCTTCGGGTCAAGATGTCAACAAAAACTGAAGCTTATAATTTGACCTCATCCCACACAATATATTGGGGGCATTTCAGAATGTAAAGGAGACAACAAGCTATGGCTCTGTCATAAAAAAAGTCTTCAGCACCTAGGTTAATGGTGCCTTTACACCCATTTCCTATTTCGTTTCCATTTCCTATATAGAAAATACACATTTATATACACTAGAAAGGCATATACACACATGCACATATAGACAGGAGAGATTCATTCAGGTTTATTGTTTCAGGGAATCTAAGCAACAGAACAAGATCAACAAATGTTGATTTACCTGCTAAACTGGATCCATATAGGGACCAGAGTCAAATCATGCGTGTCGCTTCTGTCGTCAGCCTCCTTTTTGCAACCTGCATACTTACAAACAGTGGATTGTAAGTGATGGCTGAGCATCAACCTCAAAACCGGTTCCATTCCCTTAACCTCCAAGACTGAACCTGTCTGCAGAGCTCGTCGAAGCTCTGCTCCAAAATCATTGGACTTTGGCCTTTGACCTTGGCTCTATGTGCAACAGGCTCGAAGGGTGGATCCTTCAGCACCGCTCACGTGCCTTTCAAACGTCTTTTGAGCAGCTCTCCTCTGACTTCACTGCACAGGTTGCAGGACTCAAAAAAGGAAAGGAATCTTTATCTCCCACTCCATCCTGATTCTCAACTCCCATCCTTCTCTGCCCCCCCTACTGCCCTCTTTAGCCCACCTTCCCCTGACCATCGAACCACCAACCCCTGCCCTGCACCTGGACACTTCATCTTTCCTATCATTCCACCTTTCCACTATTCACATTGCATGTATGTACGGTGGGGCAAAAAAGTATTTAGTCAGTCACCAATTGTGCAAGTTCTCCCACTTAAAAAGATGAGAGAGGCCTGTAATTTTCATCATAGGTACACTTCAACTATGAGAGACAAAATAAGAAAAAAAAATCCAGAAAATCAATTGTCTAATTTTTAAAGAATTTATTTGCAAATTATGGTGGAAAATAAGTATTTGGTCAATAACAAAATACTTTGTTATATACCCTTTGTTGGCAATGACAGAGGTCAAACGTTTTCTTTAAGTCTTCACAAGGCTTTCACACACTATTGCTGGTATTTTGGCCCATTCCTCCATGCAGATCTCCTCTAGAGCAGTGATGTTTTGGGGCTGTTGCTGGGCAACACAGACTTTCAACTCCCTCCAAAGATTTTCTATGGGGCTGAGATCTGGAGACTGGCTAGGCTGCTCCAGGACCTTGAAATGCTTCTTACGAAGCCACTCCTTCGTTGCCCGGGCAGTGTGTTTGGGATCATTGTCATGCTGAAAGACCCAGCCACATTTCATCTTCAAGTGGTTCTGGGATTCATTATTTCCTTTACAGCATCACCATCCTTGTGCAAAAAAAAAGCATGTGTTATTCATTTTGGGCAACCCGGCATTTTTCCTCCAAAACGACAAGTTGAGTTTTTACCAAAAGTTCTATTTTGGTTTCATCTGACCATATGACATTCTTTTTTTTTTTTTTATTTTTTAACTTTTTTTTTTTTTTTTTTTTTTTCCCCCTTTATTATTTTCCCGGGGTGAGATCTTGTGTGGAGCCCCAGATCGAGGGAGATTATCAATGGTCTTGTATGTCCTGCACCAGTCTTCCCAGCCTGGTGCAGGTCTACAATTTTGCTTCTGGTGTCCTTTGACAGGTCTTTGGTCTTGGCCATAGTGTTAAACAAACAGGTTCAAACAGGTGCCATTAATACAGGTAACGAGAGGAGGACAGAGGAGCCTCTTAAAGAAGAAGTTACAGGTCTGTGAGAGCCAGAAATCTTGCTTGTTTGTAGGTGACCAAATACTTATTTTACTGAGGAATTTACCAATTAATTCATTAAAAATAAAATAAAAAAACTACAATGTGATTTCCTGGATTCTTTCCCCCCATTTTGTCTCTCATAGTTGAGGTATACCTATGATGAAAATTACAGGCCTCTCTCATCTTTTTAGGTGGGAGAACTTGCACAATTGGTGACTGACTAAATACTTTTTTGCCCCACTGTACATACATGTGTATGTATGTCATGTATATGTATGTGTGTGTGTAGACATAAACACACATATTCATACATATGTGTGTGTATATATATATATATATATATATATATATATATATACACACATATATATATATGTGTGTGTATATATATGTATATATATATATATATATATATATATATATATATATATATATATATAGAGAGAGAGAGAGAGAGAGAGAGAGAGAGAGAGAGAGAGAGAGAGAGACCTAAAAGATCTTTTACAATATGACAAGTCAAGCACAGAGGAGTACAAGCAGACATGTCCCTAACATTCATCATGACTGATCAATATCCTTTCAGTAAAAAAAATCCCCTTGAACAAACAATCATAAAGATCTCATCTGATAACAAAAAGAACATTTTTGCACGTAGGGCAGTGAAATGTTGTGACAATGGTGTCACACTGGCATGACCTGAGTCAATAAATAAGGTGAGGAGGTAGTTCTGCAGCAGTGAGAAGGCAGATACTCCACAGGGGTGCTTCTAGTTAGAATGCCACACTCTTTGGGTGACTATGGATTCTCTTACCCTTTAAAGGATTTTATTAAGAGTTTGCATTCTTTTTGTCTCACTGTTGCTTTTTCTTAGTGTTTCAGATGAAGTGGCTCTTGGCTGCATTTGCCACGTACACCCTCCTACCCAGAAGCTACTGTGCTTCAAGCTCTGTAGGTGAGTACCTGAGTATAGCTTCCCACAAAAAAGCTGTTGTTAAATGCTGCCAGTTATATTAGTAAATAATTAACTTAATTTTCTCTTCCTCTTTTAGAATGGTGTTATCATCAAGCACACTGCAGTAAGTAATCTTCTGATATTGAATTGTGTCTGTGTTTTTCTTCATTTATGTCATCCTAAACTCTCTTCCCCATTTTACAGATGCCTCACTCTGGCCCACCATTGTTCCCCAATACTGCAATGGGACGCGACAGTCTCCCATCAACATTGTCTCAGCGAATGCAGAGGCTAATGACAAACTGACAGAGTTCACCTTTTACAACTACAGCAGCTCCACTGCCTTGAATTCTATTAAAAACACCGGAAAGACAGGTGAGGATATGAAGTGGGCAACCCCACCTCGATCAAACAAATGTCATAGAACAAGAATTCAACAAATCACAAATCTGATTTGCTCTTCAGCGCACTTTTCATCCAGAATTTTATCCTTCATTCTTTTCTAGTTAAAGTTAGTTTTAACAGTGGCGTCAAGGTTTCAGGGGGAGGCTTGTCTGAGACCTACGACAGTCTGCAGTTCCACTTGCACTGGGGTGATGGATCCTCTGTACCCGGCTCTGAGCACACTGTGGACGGAAAACAATATCCCATGGAGGTAATGTGTTTTCACCTTTCACTTAAGACCTTAAGCAGACAGACAGGCATTTTCCAATAAATTCTTCTCTACTCCATGTGTAGCTGCACATTGTGAACCTGAAATCTTCCTATAATGGCAACACAACACAAGGTGTTGCAGACTCTGAGGGACTTGCTGCTCTGGGTTTCTTCATTGAGGTGAGTCTTTTAAATGGAGCTAATAGCTGTTAAATGCCAAGCAGATGATTGGAGCCTCATGGAGCTCATATGAATCTGGCTGTAATTTGCTGCTTATGTTGATACAAGACTGTCACGGCTGGGCTGGTCATGTTTAATTTTCTTCAGCCAGATTCCCCATTTTTGCTTATTTCTCTAGATTCAGAGAACATATAAACTCATGGCTTATAGACTCTGTCTGTATTCTCTCTGGAGTGATAATATTAGCTGCCACTAACATTAGCTGCCTAATGTTGGTGTGGAGCAGAAATAGACACAAAATGATACACATTTTCATTGTCTTAATTGAAGGCAATGGATGGTAGTGCAAGCCCAGCAAGCTGGAAGACACTGACCTCTTACCTGGGAAATATCAAAGATGCTGGTAAGACGGTTTAGCCCTGAACTTTCAGTCTCATGGTTTTTGAGGGAAAAAAGCCTTAACATATTTCTGTCATCAGGTAAATCCGTCAACGTAGCATCTGGCCTTACGTTGGATGCTCTCCTGGAAGGGGTCGATCGTACAAAATATTACCGCTACCTGGGCTCCTTGACCACCCCCAATTGCAATGAAGCTGTGGTTTGGACAGTGTTCAAGGACCCGATTAAAGTCAGCAAAGATCTTGTGAGTTTTTTTTTTTTTTAAATAGGTTTTTCAAGGAGCATCTGGACTGCTAATTGGTTAAAACTTTTTTTGTTTTCTAGATTGACCTCTTCAGCACGACGGTGTACGTTGAAAACAGCACAACATCACCTCTCATGAAAAGTGTCTTCAGAAGCGTCCAGGCAAATGACCTAAAAGTCACAACGCAGGCCTCGTCTGGATATAGAACAGTAACAGCCTCCCTCGCACTGACAGCCTTCGGCCTCGTCCTGATTAGGCTTTAGAGCCACAGCAGTTGACACTCAGGTTGTCTCAAATATGTGATGTGTAGCCACACTTTTCACACCTTTGCACTGCTTCTTTTCCTTGGTGTAATGAAGGATTGACTGTGTCGTTTGAGCACCATTATTTATCACACATATTTAATCTGTTGCAAAATTTTACTTACTGAACTCTCGAAAATGTTTCAACAATAAAATCATTACTGGCCAGTTTTTTCAATCTGAGCTGACCTACCTTAACGGAATGAGGAAATGCTTGACCAGGACAGGTTCTACAGTTTTTAAAAGTTCACAAAACTTAGTAGCAGCAGAAATCAATGAGAAACACCTCCAGAACCAACACCAGTACTACTTTGCAGTGCTGCCAGACAAATATTTTATTTTATTATTTCAGCAAAAATAGGTTCATAATAGTGCCCTCAACTGATCCTTATCCCTCTTCCTCAGTCAGAGACTGGAAAGAGGAACTAATAGCTTACTGAATTACAGGTTAAAGTGTTAACTAGAGATATGTGAAGCCAGAGTCTTATTGGAAGCTGTCACCAGAGGTAATAAAACACTTCTATAGTAACATACAGCACTTGATGAGGGTTCAAGAGAAACAAGAAAACAAGTGGAATACCAGTGCTGGAAAACCAGTTTTTCAAATGACACAAGAAGAATCAACATCAGGAAAGTAATGACAGCATCGAACGCAGAATGCAGAATGACCCTCAAAAATCAGAAATGATTCATTTTGTTCATTATTTTTGAAAAATGTGACATTTAGATATTACATGTATAATTAAAGGTAAATATCAACAGGAAATGCTTCACTTCTTTAGAAGATGTTAAATTTCTTGACTTATCCAGCAAACCTGGGCTGGTCAGAGGCTGTCAAACTCCAGAACTGCAATGAGAATCCCGGATCCTTTGAACAAGTTCATGGAGGGTCGTTTTTCGCCAAACCACTACTGGGCACTGCGCCTTCACCTTCAACTTCAACTGTAGCTTAATTACTCAGCAGCACATCCACGCTTGCTCAGATGCATGTGGGAGGTGAGATGTTCTGCCTCTTCAGTGCACTTACCTGTGATAAATTTGGGTGTGATCCTGAGAATGTGAATGCATGAGTGGTATTATTTCCTTCCAGAGAAAGCTGAAAGCTTTATTGGCTGCCGTTTTATCTAAACAATGAGTCTGAGCTCCACTCCTTTTGTTTGAAATGTTAATTAACATTCAGAAGACCGGTTTGACACTTCACTGACACTCCCAGGGCGTACTGAGGCAAAAAACCCCTAACCTGTATATCACTGTTGCTGATTCAATTTATTTTAACTTCCTTATCAACGAATTCTTCACTTGCCGTTATAATTTTTGGTTTCATCTCCTCTGAGTATGACACACACACAATTTAGGAACTAAACACACCCTTCCCTTCCACAATTTTAGTAGTAATTTGACAAACTCCTTGAAATTTACCAAATTCTGAGTTGGCTCCCTGAAGCTATCCTCTCAGTTGCCTTTTTGTTACTGAGATCATGTGACTGACTTGACCATATTTGCTGAGAACTTGAATCTTTTTAGAAGTTTGGAGCATCTAGTTTGACTTGAATTTTACTCTAATTTAACATAAAACTAACATTTATCTGGTGTGGTGGGACATTGGATAAACAACTATATGGTCTAAAGCACTGAAAAAGAGAATTATAAAATATCCCCTTTAACAATCAGGATATCCTAGGCAGACTCTACTGGTCCAGTGACCAGCATTCATTTATTTCTAATGATAGTAGTAAGATTTTACCTTTTCTATATGGATTTTACATGTCCTCAGGTTCTCCAGTTTCCTTCTACGGGCTCAAAACATGCACATCAGGCAGTATGCTCTGTGATGGATGGGTGATCTGTTCAGGGTGTATTCCTGACTCTCCCCAGTGACTGTCAGGATACACTCATCACCTGAAAAAAGTACCACTAAACAAGAAATGGATGCATTTGTTGTTTAAAGTCTTTCAAGTAAGGTATATAGCCAACCACTGTGTAAATAAACCAACCACTATGTAAATAAACCAATTTTACTGGCTTGAGTTGAATAGATGTTTGCAAGATTTGAATATTGGTTTGCTTAATTTGGTGCCATAATCAATGATGACTCAACTAAAAAATATTTGGACAAATCATTGACAAAAAAATGCATATTGGTGGGGTAAAACTCCTTCCAGATGAGCGTTACAATAACATTTATACTTTATAGTACAGTGGTGCATTCCCAAAGACAAGCAACATTACCTTCACATTCAATTATGGACAAACATTTTATAGCAATCTAATTCTAAAAACCTGTAAGTGACACTACGGCCAACTAGCGTGTTAAAAATTGAACACCCAAATGCAGCTTTTTTGATGAAAGCCATAGTGGCTATTTTGGGAAGCAGGTAAATAACTTAAGGTGTGTCTAAAACTCATGAGAACATCCTTATATGTCTTTTATTATTACTTTGTATTTACAGTCATTAGCTGAGATTCTCTTTGTCTAACTTCCCCTGAAAATTCCTGAGCAAACATCACCAGACTCTCACAGATCTCTGAAGGTAAGTTGCTGAGCTTTGGAAATGGGGGCGGTGTCAGCCTTGAATAAATAGAGGGAGGCTAATGCTCCCCTGCAGTCAGAGGGGACTTTACAGGTGTCAAAGGTAAGATGAGAGGCCATTCTTTGCTCTCTTACATGGTTTATTCCTTTATTTTATGTCTTGTTAATGTTTTTATACATATTTAAATGGAAGTGTTCCATTTTGCTGCACAGTCTTGAGACATTTGATTTATACCAATTTTAAGATCTAAATTCATCACTTTTCTGTGAAACCATTAAATAAGTGCCGCATGTGCGCTATAACTTTTCATTAATGTGGCATTAATTCATTCATGTCATTAAGCTTTCTGTGAAAATTTCCTTTAGAAAAGAAATGTTTGAAATTTCCTCAGAGGGAAGAAGCCTCCCTCACCTGGAAACCAGACGGATAGAAATACATTTGGTAAAAATCAGTCTCCCCTAACTGAGAACACTTTTTGAACTTTAAATTTTACTTGGCTCCTAAATGGACCAACTGCTGCCGCAAATCTTCCACTGACAATTTTTGGTAGAAAAAACATTTGGTAGAAAAAAAATAATTATGGTAGAAATCTTGGTAGAGAAAAAAAATCACTGAAAAAGCAAAGCAGCCTAAATTTGTGTCCATCTGAATGTGCAACATGGGGGTTGTGGTCAGCTCAGTAGAGGAGTGGGTATGCACACATACTATTATACAATAATAAAAACCAGTATAATAACACTATCATTGTGTAGAATGGAATACATGGCATGCACTCTTCTCTTCCTGGGAAGTGGCCAGAGGCCCTCAGTCCATGTTTCACTGAGTGGTTCTAGTTATTGCTGTTGCTTGATTTGAAAATCTCTTTTTGTTTTTTCTTTCTCAGATGATTTGGTTTATAGTTGTGTTTCTCGGGTGCTCTCTCTCACCTGTCTATTGTGCTTCACAGATCACAGGTAGTATATTTGATTCATTCAGACTGTTAATGAGAACATGATTTTCCTTGATGATGAAATGATCTCTTCCTCTTTCAGACTGGTGTTATCATCAAGCTTCTTGCAGTACGTGCTTTCCTTGTTCACAATAAGATGTACTTCTCACTTATTTCTACTCCAGACTCCTAAAATCTCTCCCATCTTGTAGATGACACACTTTGGCATACCATTGCTCCCCAATATTGCAATGGGACCCGACAGTCTCCCATCAACATTGTCTCAGCAAATGCTGAGGGTGATGGAAACTTATCGGAGTTCACCTTCAACAACTTCAACAGCACCACCGCCTTGAAATCGATTCAGAACACCGGAAAGACCAGTGAGGATGTGGTGTGCGCACCTCCACCTCGAAAAAACAAATATCTGAGGTCAAAAATCTGACCATTTGCCCACCTTTGTCCTTCTCTTCTAGTTAAAGTTAGTTTTAACAGTGGCGTCAAGGTTTCAGGGGGAGGCTTGTCTGAGAGCTATGACAGTCTGCAGTTCCACTTGCACTGGGGTGATGGATCCTCTGTACCCGGCTCTGAGCACACTGTGGACGGAAAACAATATCCCATGGAGGTAATGTGTTTTCACCTTTCACTTAAGACCTTAAGCAGACAGACAGGCATGTTCCAATAAATTCTTCTGTACTCCATGTGTAGCTGCACATTGTGAACCTGAAATCTTCCTATAATGGGAACACTACACTGGCTCTTGCAGACTCTGAGGGAGCTGCTGCTCTCGGGTTCTTCATCGAGGTGAGTAAAAGACTTGTCATTATTATCAGATCTTGAGAACACGGACCAAGATGAAAATGGCTGCTCTGGCTTTTAAGGTAATGGAGGGTAATGCAACTGGCAGCCCTGAAAGCTGGAAGACACTGACCTCTTACCTGGACAATATCAAAAATGCTGGTAAGACGTTTTAGCCCTGAACTTTCAGTCTCATGGTTTTTGAGGGAAAAAAGCCTTAACATATTTCTGTCATCAGGTGACTCTGTCAACCTAGCATCTGGCCTTACATTGGATGCTCTCCTGGAAGGGGTCAATCGCACAAACTATTACCGCTACCTCGGCTCTTTGACCACCCCTGTTTGCAATGAGGTTGTGGTTTGGACGGTGTTCAAGGACTCAGTTAAAGTTAGCAAAGATTTGGTGAGTTTTCCTTCTACAAAAGGCCTTTGAGAGTTCTTCTCAGAACTGCTAACTGGTTCAATGTTTTGTTTTTGTCTTCTAGATTGACCTCTTCAGCACAAAGGTGTACTTCAACACTAGCACAAATTCAGTTTTTATGACCAATGTCTTCAGAAGTGTCCAGACAAACGACCTACGTGTGACAACGCAGGCCTCTGCAGGAGTCTCAATCACAGCCTCCTTCTCACTCGCACTGGCAGCCGTCAGCCTCCACCTCATAAAGCTTTAGAGTCACAGCAGTTGAATTTCTGCATACCTGTCCTCGGGATGCAACATTCATTCACCCCACCTTTTATTAGAACTGAGCATGAACACCAAATGTAAATTGCAGATGATTGCAGATTAACAATGATGACCTGTTCAGTTTGCCAACAGCGTGGTGGTCTCCTTTCCACAGATGACATATGACAAAACCATCATGTGTTCAATATGACTGCTGCTAGGACCCATGTCTACTAACACCCAATACAAATGCAGCATGAATAATTGGTTCAACAACACGGGAACATAGGGAAAGCAAGAGCCGTGACTCTTGACTTTGTATCCCAAAATTCAGCAGGGTTTACCATGGTAAAGTTTACACAAATCTTAAACTCTGTTGAAACCAGGCTTTAGATCCATTTGCAATGAACTCGGTCTAACACTCATCAGTCTGCAGAGGGCTTCATGTAACAGTCAGTCATGAGGTTATAAGCAGTATAAATGATCGTTGGCATTATATCCTATTAGGTAGAAATTGACGGTTTTAATTGCCGCATTGATTTTTTACCTCTCTGTGACATTACCACAGATATTTGAAATACACCACTTTTGGCCATTTTAAAAAAACTCAAAACAAACACTGCACTACATTTTTGTTTGGTGAAGGATCTAACACAGTTATGGGCAATTCCTTGGTGTGGTGCACTTTTATGCAACGTTAGTGTAAAATGTTTAAATGTCGGAAACAAATTGTCAATGATGTGTTGGTTTTTCTGTTTTTTTCTGTTTTTTTCAAAGACCCAACCATGCATACACTTATGAATAAGACTCCTGAGCCTAAATAAACAACATGGGATGGAACTAATCTCTTCCATTGTTCACGTGCACTGAACTTACTAAACATTTGACTCACCTTTTAAAAAAAGTTTACAATAGGTTACTGCATATAATGATATAAAGCTTGGACCCGTACCTCTATCTTCCAATGAATCAGCTATTTGATTCAGATGTTTATCCCTTGTACTGCATTCAATTCAATTCAATTCAATTTTATTTATATAGCACCAATGACAGCTCATATGGAGAGACCCAGGCTGCCAAAGGCCAGCTGGTTAGAAAGAGAGGAGAGAGAAGGGCAGGAGAGGCAAGATAAACAGACAAATAACATACATACATACATACATACATACATACATACATACATACACACACACACACACACACACACACACACACACACACACATACATACATACTAATACACACACACACACACACACACATACATACATACATTAGTATGAATGTAAAAACTATACAGGATATAACTGGTCTTATGTAACAGATTGAAAATACGGTTGGAGTATTGTTCATCCAGACAGACTTCATGAAGACTAGACAGGACAGCAGATGTAGATTATGGAGCTCACTTTGTTGAAAAGTCTTAAGCCTGACCTTAAAAGTACAGAGGGTGTCTACCTCTCAAACCCAGACTGGGAGCTGGTTCCTGAGAAGAGGAGCCTGGTAGCTAAAAGCTCTACCTCCCATTCTACTTCTGGAATCTCTAGGAACTACAAGTAACCCTGCACTTTTAGAGCTGTTGGGATAACTTGGCACTACGAGGTCTGTCAGATGTGATGGAGCTAGGCCTTTCAGGGCTTTGTATGTGAGGAGGAGGATTTCAAATTCAATCCTAGATTTTTAGGGAGCCAATGAAGAGAAGCTAGAAGTGGTGTAATATGATCTCTGTTACTAATTCCTCTCAGACTTCTTGCTGCAGCATTTTGAAATAGATGAAGGCCTTTTAACGACCTATGTGGACGACCGGACAATAATGAGTTGCAATAATCACGCCTGGAGGACACAAATGCATGAACTAGTTTTTCAGCATCACTCTGAGTCAGGGTGTTCCTAATTTTTATGATATTATGCAGGTGAAAAAAGGCAGTCCTGGTCACGTTCTTTATATAGGGATGAAAAGACATATTCTTGTCAAATATAACACCAAGATTTTTTACTGCAATGCTGGAGGCCAAGGTAATGTTGTCCAAAGAAACCAGGTGAGGTTTAACTCTGGTTTAACTCTATGTAGTTTGTTTTAGAAAGCAAAGGCTTTCACAGCTTAACCTAAACATTTCAAACATGAGGAACATGATTAATATTCTTTATGTGTATTGTGCAAATATTTGAACTCTTGATGATTATCTAATGTATTACTCGTTCTGTTCCTTTGACGTCAGAAGTTTTCTCCCACTCCCTCCCACCCTCCATCAGGAGAAACTCACCTACACATTTTGACACTAGGCTGGGTGAGTGAAGAATGCTACCAGAGGAGAATGACAGGCGTGTCCTGCATATCAAGTTACCAATGGGAACTACATAGGACACAGCTTACATACCCGAAATCAAATGATAAATGAAATATCAAATATCAATTTATTTTTTGACATTTCTGCTTTTGAAGTACTGGATGTCTTTTACCTTCATCAGGTAAAATGTTCACAGCTGCTCCATCCATTTCTGCTTGCAGAGCTATGAAATTCATCCTGTTTGTGCTAAAGTTTATGAAACTGTTTCTCATTCCCCATTTATTTGTTTTACCCTGCACACTTGGCTTCAGATTCTCAATCTGTTATGACACTGAGTCCTGATCAAGTGCAAAGTCAACTAATTGCATTGGTTGGACATCTGAAACCTCACAGCCCCTGGGATCTTGACTTTAGGTCAGACTTGGGTTTCTGTATCAGTCCCTCCCCAGTATCGGTAGCAAGGTTTCAGTGGAGAATTCCTCTGAGGTATAGACTATAAGGTTGGACTCTGTGGGTTGAAAATGTGCACCAAATGTCTGTGCATGATGATGTTCCCAATACAACATGCTTACTGTCCAAATGAATGTTGCACAGAGGCTCATGGTGACTGATGAGTGCTGTTTATGTACTTCATTACCGAAGTAATCCAGTAATATCTATACATTAAGAAAATGGAGGCAACCGTGGGAAGATGACATGTGAAAAGCCCAGTTTTTAACTATTCAGTAATGTGTTTCTGATTTCTACTGAAATAAGCTGAATTTAAATTAAATACAAGACTAGTAAACAGTTAATAACAACAACAAAAAAAATTACATTAATGTCATTTACAACCAGCTACTTAGTTGTGACACATACAATCACTTAGCCTTTATTACCCTCCAGTGGAGTGATCAGGGAGGTACAAAAACAAAAAAAGATACCAGTGTCAGTTTTCCACTCTGCTCCTAGATTATCAATACAACCGAGGCCAGGAGGAGCCAGCTGAGTTTTACAAGTGAAGATGCCCCATTTAATTCGCAGTTGCACCTCTTTGGGAAATGAGGAGCCACTGGAGTTGGGCCTGCTGGCAGAGCAGGGCATCTTAACCAGTCCACAGCAGTGGACTGAGGAGTGACGACCTCTTGGTTCAGTCCTCCATTTTTCAGCACCCAGTAAAAGTTGTCCTTGAAGAAGTAGGCATCTCCTAAAAATCACAGCTACAGTTAGCTGAGTGTCCTGCACTGATGTCAGTGAAAACCACCGCTCATGCGTCTCAATGTTACCTTCTCCCCAGCTGATGATGTCATCCATGTGGGATGGCACTCCCACCCACAGGCTGTTATCCCGAGGGTACCCTGGCTCTGGTTGAATGTAAACCTGTGCCCTCTTTTGGCTCTCATCAAACCTCCAGAACTCGCCACCACTGAACAGGTAAGTTTTGCCGTTGTGGGCCCAGATGAAGGCACCTTCCACCCTGTCCACCGGCTGCCCATTTCTCCTCGTCATGCCCCAATCAGAGAGGGGCCGGGGGTAACCAGGCATAGCCATAGTGTCTCTGAAGACCCAATAGTGAGACCCTGAACAGAGGGAGAAAAGCATGATGACCTTTTTTTTCATTGCATCGATGAGACACAGATATATCCTACTATTTTTAAAGGTAAGAGGAAACTGCCACTGCTCCACAAAGCTCACTGAGCAGTTGTGTCTTTATTTAATAAAATGTTGGTTTATGTTCATACTCTGTTCACTCAAAGGCTTTTCAGGCCATCTCATTAGTTGCAGGTTGACTCTGACAGGCAAAATTTCTGACTTCTGTGTTTAAGATTTGTAGATTTTTAGGTTCATGCTTGTTTATACTAAATTCATTAACCTGTGGCATTTTGTCACTTACCAATGAAAAAGATGATGTGGCTGTCACTTTTCCTTTCATATACTGCATCAATTTTGTTTGTCTCAGGTGGAAGCCCCATCCAGAAGTTTTGGATCCGAGCTGGGTTATGGGACACCAACGAACCGTCTCTCTTGGTTCTCCAAAAGTGTGCACCTTTATCAAGGAAACAGACACCAATATGTTGTTGCATAGATTCTTTCCATACTTGCAATAACAGCCATAAAGTGCATTTTCCTGTCCCGTGAATGATGTCCTGTTGTGGATCAGTGGCAGTTTCCTCTTACCTTTAAAAAAGAAGACCTCTCCCCTGATGTTTGCAACAGCATCAAATCCTCCGTGACAGCGATCATTAAATGAGGGGTCCGACCTGGGACAGAGCGGGTTGTCGATTAATTATTTTAAAGGATGCAGTTTGGCAGATAATCCACCAGAGGGTGATATAACACGGATCTGGATCTGTTTTCGGTTCTATTTCTTTCTGTCTCGGTCGACTCACAACTGTGTTGGCCTCGGATGAGGTGGGCCGGGCTGGCGTGGGAGGTGGGGATCACCACCATCTGGTGTTGCACTGTCTTTTACACCTACAATGGAAGGGTGACAGCAGAGAATCAGGAGATGGTGGGAAACTGCTTGGGAAAAAAAATCACTCTTTACACAGGAAGTACTCAAAAAACCTCATGTCTGATTGCAGCTTTACCAATATGACTGTTGTGGCTTGTTATTCAGCTATACTCAAATGTGTCTTTCCAACAGAAATATGTCACCAACCAACAACCGAAATATGTGATCATCTGAGAAATTTTGTATCGATATAGGACATACTGAAGATTTGGAAAAGCATTACTTTTCTGGCAGAAAACACCAACTTACCCTTAGCTGATGTTAAAAAAACATGCACCATGGTTCCCCCACCAGATGATTTTGGGTTCATATATTGTCCCAACAAGATGGAACTTGTGTGTCAGAGGATTTTTACAAAATCAGTGATCAGTCACCTTCCTTCCTATTATAAAAATCTGTTTATTCATTATTTATCATTAAAGTTTGGTTTTAACAGTTGCCACATTAGAGCACTAGATTCTTTAAATAGAGAATTACACCATGCCAGACAACCACAAACAAACCACCAGATGCAGACTAAGATCATTCCAGCTGATTACTCACCATAAAGCTGCTGAATGGCCAGTTTGTCATCTATGGCAAGCCGGAAGTTGTAGAAGTCCCCCACACCACCCTGGTAGTACGGCTTCATGATGGACGGATCAGAGGAGGAATGGGACAGCCCAAGCGCATGGCCAAATTCGTGCACGGCAACTGTGAACAGGTCTGTGTTGCTGCTGTCACCTGAGGATTCCAGAGAGAATAACATCAGTGGATCACAGCAGAAGATGAATGGACTCCATCCTCACTGGATACTCTCCATCCGTCACATTTCCAGCAAATAGGCTGATTCTCACCATTAGAGCTCCAGATCTCTTGATCGTCAAAGTGCGTGTCTCCGGCCACTTCCCCCCTGCCGGGGAAGAAGGCGTGGGCCAGGGTGCCACCCTGCCCATCAAAAGGGTACCCGTCATCATGGAACAAGCGGTTAAAAGACACTCTGATGTCCCCTCCAGCCGCCGCCCCTCCGCTGTCTGTCGACACTCGACGGAAATTCAAGGGGGCTGCGTCGCTCCAAGCTTTGAAGGCGTGACTCAGGATGCTGTCCACCAAAGTGTCGGGCAGGCCGGGTGACAGCGACGGTGATGGGTAACTGTGGACACTTTTGAAAAAAGTGGAAGTAATGACAAGAAGATCAAAAAAAAGATCAAACATATGATGTATGACCTATAATTCATGATTCTGAGCTAAAACCACAAGAGCATGGCAGGAAACACACCTCCACGTGAGATCTGTCTTATGCCACTTAAGGCCTGAAAGGGCATATCTCTTCCTCCTCCTCTTCCTCCTCAGCATGTCCTCACTCCCAATAATGTCAGGCAAAGAGCACCGCGGTGCCGACATGAGTCTGATGGTCTCACTGTCTGGAAGAGAGGATGCTCACATGACAAAAGAAGAGGCATCGCGGGGTCTATGTGGGGAGGACCGTACCGAGCACCCCTGTTTCCTGGAGCCCTCCGAACCGCTGCATGACTCTGATGGCCTGCTCGATCCCCTCTTTGGTGTGCAGTTTACCGGTGCGCGGGTCAGGGGGAGGGAGGTAGCCATATCTGCCCAACCAATCCTGGACACAGGCATATAACAATGATCATCTGGGACGTTTCTTTCCTCTGAAACGATCCTTTCCTCGAGAGTTGGTCTCTAAAAGCTACCATTTTACATAAAGGAAAGCAGTGAAAGGCAGCGGGGGAACAGAGCTGATGTGATACACCTGTAGTCACGGCAGTCAAGTCATTTTGAAACCTGCGCTTTCTTCTGGTACAACGCAAGAAAGGAAAAGGCGTTGCCTCGATTGTCAACAGCCACTTGTCTGTGGTTTCTAGACCGTATGCCAAATAACTACAATAAAAAAGATTTCCTTTTCCTTTGTGCAAATCCACTCATTGTTGCCATACAAAAAGCTTAAAAGCGCCCTGATGACTGGGTCTAAACCGACCTGAAGGAAACAAGGGATTGATTTCCCAACAGAAACCACATTGATGCAATATCCTTATCTGGAAAGCCAGATGCTCTCTGAAAATGCCATCTTGTAAAGAGGAACTTGAAATGTGCACTTGAGATATCATAATACGCAAAAGTCACGGCTCAATAACTACTGCTAATTGAATGTAGAAATGTTTTTGTGATTTGGTTGATGAAATAAACCCATAACTTTCACACAAACAAAATCTAACTTGAAATAAATAAATAAATAAATGTTACTGCAAATATTTTTGATAGAAAACCATGTGAAGTAGAGGAGAACAGTCAGACATTTTTGATCTGTGATGGTAGGACACCAGACAGGTTTCAATATTAGAGTTCTTCAGCACTCACCACTGCTTTGCTGTACTGGTCGGACTGTGCAGATGTGATGCTGCTCCCCACTAAGGTCAAAGCCAACCAAACCAGAAGACACAACTCCATACCAGTCACCGCGGAATCTAAACCGAACAACCAGAAGCGGTTACTCAGGAAACAAACGTATTCCTGACATCTGCATGCTTCATCTTTCCAACTGGCTCAGAGGGAGAGATTAAAACAAAGCTCACCAGTGTGTCTGCTCTGAAGCTCAAGTCTCTCTGGGGACTAGGCAGGGCCAATCAATCAGCCAATTCTCTTTCTCTCTATCTCTCTCTCTCTTTCTCTCTCTTCTCTCATATTGTCTTCTTCTCAGTCAGAGATGCGTGAGCCCTTGAGTGTGGTTTTCGTTTCCCCATATTGAAACTTAACTCTTTGTCATGCTGAATGATTTCAACAGAAGAAGAACAGTTAAGTTATGGAAAGAATTAACTTGGTCAATAAATCTTAAAAACATGAACTAATGGGCAACTTATGGAACATAAAACAGCAGCAGCTCAACTGTTCCGTCATATAGATAATCAATTATATTGTGAACATTGGGTGATGATTTGCAGTTTTGATCCTCAACTGGTATGAAACCTTTATTCGGTTCGAAACCTTATCGCTCAACTAAATTGCCACATGCTGCCACGGAACTTCACTCATACGGCTGTGGGCTGATGCTGCAGCTGCCACTGAGGTTTGAGGATGAACATGTGATTTTGATCTGAAGTTCTCTTGACGGAAGCACTAGATAAGTTTACACGTGTTAATTCTGCTCTACAGTCTTTTCCCATGTTAGTTGTCAATAATTGACTGAATGGTGGATCGTTCAGCCTTTTGGTGCCTTGGACTGAACCAAACACCAAAGAAAAAGAAACACATCCCCATCTACCTACAATACGAAAACTTATTTGCATTTGTTGTGGTGATGACTATAAAACCATGAATCTATATTAACCATGAGCTTCATTGCATTTTCTCTCACATTATATTTATGGGTATGGTGTTGTCTTTCTTTCCCCCTCCTCCTCCTCCTCCTCCTCCTCCTCTGTCTTCAATTTCTGGTCATCCTCATGGGAGGCCTGTGAGTCATGCCATTAGGATACATATGCTGCCTTACTAAGTGCTGGCCAGTTTCCATCATGACCTCTTCATGACGCCACATCAGCAGAAAACACCACTTCCTGCAGCTGCTCCATATTCACGCTACTTGATGGTCGGACGGACGTTGCTGACACGCATGTTGAAGACACGGACCTTCGCGTTCAGCTGGAGTCTTTTCCTTAAATTCCACCACTAGTAGCCAAACAAGCACTCATCTCAGTTAAACTGAGTTTGACCAGAGACGCCACCCCGCTGAGCCTTACATTAGTTCACATATGCACATCTGAAGCTGTGTCCATCAAACTAGTGACATAATTCAGCATGTCAGACAGCAAAGCTGACATGCTGTGTCTGAGTCTGACTGCTCCATTATTGACCCTCACAGGTCTGGCTGTGTACACTGCTGCTGCAGCATGATCCCGCTGATAACAGGGAGAGAATTACTGTATGCATTAAGAAATAATTAAACGCATCCAGCAGAGCCTTCATATTTGGTATCCATTTGATAAATCACTTTGAAAATGTGGATTTTACGGCTTTACATAATTAGTGTGTGTATCACTGTGAGTGTGTTTCAAAAACATTAATTGGTATGTTGCCATTTTAAAACACATTTACATGCATACAAATTAAAAATAAAAACAAAAAAATAAAACACCAGATCTGATATTGATTACACCCAGTTTTATTATAATTAAAGGGATCCAAGGCCTTCACAAAAAGGGTTGACTCTTGGTAGCTATACAATACTAACACAACACACAACAACAACAGAAACAATACAGCAGACTCTGTGAATGAGTGAAAAGACAGATAAATAAGAGCAGAAGGGTTTCATATGAGTTTCAACTCAGTTGCATCAACAAAAGCTGTAGTAAGAGGAAAGTGCAGAAGTCAAGACTCCATCGGGTGCAGTTCCTGCTCTGTCACTCTTTATCTTGTCTGGGTTTGGTTTGTCAAATTCACAGTTTCCTAAGGATTCACAGTTTTTAATCACCTCTGTCTCTGATTGTCAGTTTCGCAAAGAAAATGTTTGCGTTTGATGTCTTGATGAGACGATGAAGCCGTGATGATTGATTGTCAGTGAAGGATTTCCCTCCAGTCTACGTATCCTCTGAGCTAACCGCCTGAATTGATTTTTTTGTTGTTGTTGTTGAAAGTTTGGATCATAAAAATACTTGTGCTTTGAGCATGATTTAAGTCCACAACATGCTACATTCCTTCTTCCAATAATATCTGACAATATTCCACACTTATCTTCATCACACAGGTCTGTACAAAAATACGTGGTATCAGGTAAAGAAGGATTTTTTTTTTTTTTTTTTAAGTTTCAGTATAAGTGATAGCAATAAGGAAGTCAAGAATCTTCACAGTGGCCTCACACAGCTTTCAAAATGTCAAGCAGCTGCTCAAGTACCAAGGACCTGTGGTTACACTTCATAATACAGACATCTGCTGGTATTTATTTAGTACTTCTGTACTTCTTCTGAAGTTTTATGTATTTTAGAATTATTACCAACCAGCGGGCCCTCCGTCATTAGTTCTTCAAGTGAAACTTAAATGTATGATTCTGCTGGAAAAGTTTATTACCATTAAATAAATCAGATTGTCTAATTAGTTATTTATAATTCACCGTCTCTACCAACATTTGTTTAAAGTCACACTAACTGGCATTTCAGTCCTATCACCACAGCTTGCCTATTTTTCTTTTTAATATTAAAGCTATTATTCCTGATATAAAGATCACACATTGTGCCTTTATTTTGTAAAAGTTTTAACAGGTCCATTAATCCACAAAGAAAAACAGTATTGCTTCGCTTCACTAATCTAACTCCTTTTAACCCTATAAATACCTTTAAAAAGTTGACCCTGAGGGTACTAAGTAAATACCAGTAAGACCGGAGCATGTCAAGTGTGACCAAAGCAGAATTTGTAAACATGTAATGCATTTAGGGGTCTGTGGCTCCTCAAGGCCCCTCTATAACTCTGTTCTGTGCTTACTTAAAACCCGTGTGCCCCCTTGATTTATTTAATTTTAACGATATAACCCTTTCACCACCACCCCCCCCGCCATGCCACTTCTTCTGTGTTGCCACAGGGCATAGATTGTCTGTCGCTCACTGTAATCTGGCCCAGTACTGACCCAGGTTGTGACTCATGCCCTGCTGCTCAGTTCCTGGAACCTGGACTGGCACTGACACACCAGGAGATATGAGCCCTGTGTGGTAGACAGATGCAGGAACCATGTTTTTGTTAATAGAAATTACTCAGCAGTGGCATCCTCTTGTACATAGTAGTGATGGGAAACACACTTACCAGTGTTGGAGCTGGCCGAGGATGGAGTCTGCAGATGGGGGGAGGAGTACGCTGATGAGTCAAAGCTGCGTGGGGCAGATGGGGATGGAGGCAACATGCAGGAGTAGGAGGAGGCCGACTGGGGAGGAATAGACTAAGAGTGGGAAGAAATGAGCACAGAAAAGTCAGAAGTGTTAAAAGAAACAGCAATAAAGCCATTGAGACGAAGGATATATTTTCATGCCATAAAGTGTAGACGGAGCAGGTTTTGAATTCAACCACAAGGGGGAGCTATAGTGATGGAAGATACGCAGAAGGGACTTCTTTACATTAAAATATCTAAAATAGCTTTCTTTGCGATGTCTTTTTGCTGTTTTTATTTTACAATGTGTGAACACTTGGGCATACTTAAAAATTGATATAATATGCTACATATCTTTAACAGGTTGCGTTTTTTTACGTTTTAAAATGCATTTCATAAAGAAATTTCTGAGGTTACAAATTCTGGATGTGTGTGCATTGTTACTGAGATAGAAAATTTGGTCTGATTGAAGTTGTATGACCTGTGCTCTGCCAGAATAAAGGGTCAGCGGTGCCTCAAACGCATTCCTCTTATTAAAGAAAAATGTCTCCACCGTTGACACCAGCAGCCTGTGTGAACATTATCCCTATGATCACAATAAGACATCTATTTCCCCTCGCCATGTCATCGGCACTGTTGTAGTTCTGTGATTGCAGATTAAAAAGTGTTCAGATGAGCGGTGGTTATTCAACCTGGACTCCAGATGAGAAAACTGAGAGGGAGCTGTAGCTGGGCAGGGACGACTCGGCCTGACTCAACATGGACCCTGCAGACAGGCGCACACAGTCAGACAGGGAAACATTCTGGCAACGTTTTACTGTGGAAATGCAGTACAAATCTAGATTTGTCTGCAGAGTGTGTGAAATGTATTCCATCAAATGAAGAAAAAACAGTGTGTGTACCTGAACTGTTGCCATGCTGCTGGTGATAAACTGACGTGTTAAAAGAAGTGGTTAGAGGGGCTTGGCTCTGGGAACAGGAAGTCACCCCCCCTGACCTCCTTTGATTACGCAGCTTCTCCTCCCTCCTCCACTTGGCTCTTCGGTTTGAGAACCACACCTGTCAATCAAAGCGGTCTCCGCGTTCATCACGCTGCTGCGCTGGCCCAGGGGAGGTCACGCTGAGAGACCTTACCTGTATCCTGGCCTCCGGTAAATCAATCTTGTTCGCCAATCTCTCCCTCGCAAAGACATCTGGGTAGTGCGTCCGTTCAAACTCTGTGGAAGACATTAAACTCACGTCAAACACGCAGTGCGTGCGACACCGTCCTGGCGGGGGCCGACAGGAGCACGGGAGCGCAGCTCTTCTTGTAACCCTTGCCGGCTGATGTTAACATGTTCTGCATTTGCATCTGTCTGTTCGTGTGAAAAGTCATCAAAGGCAAATTAATGCGAAAACAATTTATTCATGATCAGGCTATTTTTGACACCAGATCACCTGCACCCCTCGATGCTGCCGATCACCGACAGCATCGCTGATTAGCTCTCCGCGAGATCCCCAAATCCAGCAACATGAGATGTATCCTTACAACCATATTTGAAATATTTATCTGTTGCACTTTGTATAAATTATTTACCATTATGGAGCACGCAGAAAGTTCAAGAGGAAAGACTCAAGTGGAAATGCTGGCTAGGTTTAGTCAGCAATATGCTGAGATATTTTCCCTTCTATCCTCTAATCTCCATTTATTACAAATTCTTTCTGGTCTGGTTTACCGACCGGCGGCATAGAACAGGCCGAGGGCCAGGAGGTAAGATCACCCCTGAGATCAGTGAGACTTTGGCTGTATCAGTATCTCAGACAGCTTGGCCGGTTAATTCAAGCCCAAAAAACTGCTGACATTTTTTTGTTCCTGACCAGCCACGACAGGAATGCCTCACCCACTAGCTGACTCATATTAACGCTCAGATCTGTAACCGAAAGTATCTTCACAGATTTAATGTCTCCTCCTGATTGTTTAGCTTCATGGGGGAAATGGCAGCATGTAGATATCACTTCAGATGGAAATGGATAAAGAACGACTGCTTTTAGCATGAATGACTAACACGGTTACATGAAAGCGAAAGCCTCTAGTTAAAGACTACATTTCGACTAGGTGATGCTTGTTTTAGTAAGTCCACACGGCACAAAGAAAAGCCTGTAAACTGAGTCCGTCTCGCAAATTGCTCTTTGATTTGCTGGGTTATAATTGGCGTGAGTGCTGACACATGATTGTTATTGTGCCTTGGCCGTGCACTGAGGTCAGTGTACCTCATTAATGTCATTTGCACAGTGACCACACTCATACATTTCCACTCGGCTGCACAGTGGACGCCGCGTCCTTATTTAGCTTAAGGGCCGGCTGCAGCCATATCCAGTCAAGGGTGGCTTTGTGATCCCTCTCAGCAGATATCAGCCCTACGAGGGCCAGATCTCGCTGCGCGCAACAGCCAAAGTAATGATGCGTTATCGAGAAAACTCTGCTCTTACGTGCCGCCACGGGCCCTCTGGAAGGGATTCGGAATATTAATAGAGATAAGAGCCAGCATCATTTGCATCTGGAAGTGAGTCAGTGCTGGCAGCGCCCGCTCTGTCGTGCAGAAAATGATTGAGGCCAGGCGAAGCGCTCGATTTAAAAAATATATGTTTGCGTTAAATACTTTAAAAGACAATAATCCAATAATAAAGGTGTTGGCAGGGGGAATAGCAGCTGCGTCATGACACGCTCCGCTGTGTCCTGTGCCGTGAAGGCCGGTGATTGGTCGGGAAGCTTTAGAGAGCGCTGTGCGTGCGAGCTTGCGTGGCCTGACCTTTCTCCAGAGCCTCGATCTGCTCCTGCGTGAAACTCGTCCTGTTCCTCTGCAGCTTCCTCTTGAGCTGCAGCCTCAGCTGAGACTCCTCAGCGTCGTCCCTCTCCACGGGGACCCCTCCCACTTGGCCCGTCCCTGTGCCCCGCGCCTCTCCCCCCCATGCCGCCCTCGGTGTCCAGCAGACAGCCCTCAGACACTGACGGAGAGGGAGGTGACATTTGAGATGCGCTCGGGCGCTTCGGACAAACAGGAAGTCAATGCGACCGTGAGGCGGGGGGGCACCCGCATCCCCAACACTCACCAGTGTTGTGCTGTGTCTGAACCCCAGTAGGGTCATGGTACCAGTTGTTGTGTCCGCTCCAGTTTGCGCCGCTCTGCAGGTTCAGCATGGTTAATTTCTCATACATACTACGAGTGTCCAAACCACCATGAAGAGAAAGGAAGGAGTCCCGTCCTGCGTGTGTCTACTCCTGGGTACTGCCACCTTTGGCTCCTCACCTCTCCTATCCTCCAAAGCGTCCTCCTAGAGGGTGGGCGGGTGAGGAGGGGAGAAGGAGGGGTTCACATCGCATGAGTTCACACATGGTTGGCATTGTGGTGAATTAGCCTCACGGTGACAGACAGAAATGGAGTTAGTTACACGGCCGCTGTCGCAACGTGTGTGTGTTATACATTGGTATGCTAGTATACCATTGGGAGCCAAAGTACATTAGAAGCCACTCTCGAGTTAAGCTACTTGCTTTTAGCTATCTCTGCTAATCAAGCGCCTGCATGCATGCACGCGCGCGCGCACGCACACACACACGCACACGCACGTAAGCACGGAATGAACTGTGACAGAAACCAGAGGCTGGCACGGCACGCAATAAATCCAGCAATATTACATTTTTTGTAATTCTCTTTCAGAAACACGTGCAGACAGAATTGTTCATCTTCGTCATTGTACCATCAGGATCGGCACCAGCGTGCTAATCAACGATGGATTCAAGTTTTTTTTTTTTTTTTTGCTTTTCTCATGTTATTCATTATTTTGTCGTGAACATTTTCACTCCAGAAAGTCAAAGAAGGATGCGGTGGTGCATCGGTCCAGAGGCAAATGTCACGAACGACGGCAGCAGCATGATGTCAAAGGTCAACCTTCCACAGACTGGCATACAATTCACCTTGTAGATATTGAAATTATATTGTTCACACACACACACACACACACACACACCTAACACGGACACACACACACACACAAAGCAAAGACACAGACACACACACGCAAAGCAAGGAGTATATTTTTTTAAACTTACCAACTCTCCGGAGCCGTTCGCTGCTCCTCCGCTCAGGACATGTATTTTCTTGTTTCCCCACACCTCCTTTCGCCAGTTTTGTTGACAATACTGTGTGTGTGCGTAAAGGAGAGTAGCAGAGGAGATGGAGAGAGTTAGACAGGGTGAAAGAGAGTGGGAGAGGGAAAGGGGGCTCTGGAGAGAAATGCGTCTGCGGGCACTCTTGTCCTCCAAGCGATGGAGAGAGAGAAAGAGAGCGAGGGAGAGAGAAAGAGAGAGAGGGAGAGAGAGAGAGAGAGGAGCCACCGAGGGGTGACAAAGTGAGTCAACATCAGTGTCAAGTTTGAACTTAATGCCAACGAGAGGAGGAGGGGAGGCCGAGAGAGTAGACCATCAAGCACAGATAATGGAGAGATAGTAGATGATAAATAGATGATGGAATTCAATTTTAGCCATAAATTACACATAAATATTGAGTGTGGCAGGCTGACAGGTGAGTCCGTTTTCTACATAAACATGTACAGTCAGTTGACATTGTCAGAGGATTAAAAGCGTTTCTTGATTTGTTTTTTGATGCCTTCAAGTTATTATTTTAAACTTTGATATGGCCTTAGACAGACAGACAGACAGACAGACAGACAGGCAGGCAGGCAGGCAGGCAGGCAGACAGACAGACAGACAGACAGACAGACAGACAGAGAGACAAAATAATTTCTACAAAACTACATTCTAAAATTGAATACATTTTTTTGTCTAGATAGGATTGTCTAGATATAAATTTTTGCAAAGACAAAGATAGTGTTTGGAAAAGACAAATAATTTGCTTTTAAAAAATAAAATTTTTAATTAATCAAACAAACATGTCATACAAATATTATTAATTACATGAATAAAATAAATAGCACGGACCATAATAATCAAAAACTAAAATATACATTTCAATTCAAATTAACCTAAATATACTTCCTTTTTTCCACATATTTTAAGCACTAAATTAATCATACTGATGTGATGTGTTAATTATTATGATTATTATGATTATTATCATTATTTTGATCAGCAGAAAAGCCATCACATTTTTTTTTTTTGATTTAATGCCTGATGATAAACATAGTCACAGAGTTCCATCAGTTAATGGCTTGTTTCAGTGAATGTTTCAGTTTCTTTTGTTTCATCGCTGAGTTTTAGGCCTCAGCTATTGGAAAGGGGGTTTGTTTATATAGAGGGTTCATAAATAAAATTGTTCAGTTGCTCCCCTCGGAATACCTGTGTTATTCTTGGTCTTTATTGTTCCTCTGACAATAAAGAAAGATAGTCAGTGTTTAACCCCCCCCTCCCTGGGGATGACCAAAAAGAAGCCCTCGGAGACGCAGGGACGAGGTCAGCTGTGAGGAGGAAGAAATGACGTTGGGGTGATGGTACGTATGTTGGAATGAAGGTGAGAAAAAAAAGAGTGAAAACAGGGTTAAATATATCTTTTTTTTCTGTAGAAGGGAAGGAAGTGGCAAGAGATGGAAGATGGAAGCAGAAGGGAGAAATAAAGAGAGTGAAGAGGAAGTATGTGACTTTGGGGTGGGTGCAGGGGCTTAGGGATGGGGAGGGTGCCAGCTTGTTTTATTTCCGGTTGACAAGACTTTGCGCTCCCTTTCTCTCTGTCGCTCCCTCTCTCTTTCATACTATGCTATTCTTTCTCCGCTGCCCCCATTGCTCTCTCTCTTTCTCTCTCTCTCTCTCATTCTCCCCCTCTTCCTCTGTTGCTTTCCTCTAAGACGTACCTTGGAGAAAGAAAAGGACCTGACAAGTTCAAAGGTAAAAAAGTAAGATCAACGGTGGAGGAAGCATTCAGACACAAACCGCCTTTACTCCACTAATAATACAACTAAGAGCAGTGATACAATTATATGAAAATTATTATCTTTTATTTAATTTTGGCACCGAATGTTTTACATTTTTAAATATTCATGTATAATTACAAGCATTTTTTCAATTACATAGTAAATTAACAAACATTTAATTCTAAAATTATGTATACATATATACGTATGTGTGTACACGTGTACATATACACGCACACACATACATATTTGTTTGTGTATATGTATGTACATATGTGTGTATAAATTATATATATATGTATATACAATAATAATCATTTATATCATTTATATAAAATAATCATTTTTATAAAATAATTTCTGTGTGTGTGAGTATATATTTGTATGCATGTATATACATACATATATATATATATATATATATATATATATATATATATACACACACACACATATACTCACACACACAGAAATGATTTTATTTATGATAATTATAAATAGTACATGTACTATTTGAGTATGAAACTGAAGTATTTTGTTTTCGGTACTTTAGCACTTTGAATGCATCCAACTGAGGAAATGAAGAAGGGTGTGATGGAAAGTTAATCACCAAAGTACTTTGACTGATGGTAAAGTAGTCATAAATACACAGCCTTAATACCCCATCTCAACCTCTGCTGTCCCAGCCTTTTGTCATGCCTTTAACAGGACGCTGTGCGTGTGTTTCATTGTGTTCCAGTTGTTGTAGTGGGGCTTAACCTATGTGATCACTGTGTGCTGAGTGTAACAACGTTCGTGTGCATGCGTGACAGAGGGAGGGAGGGAGGGGGGGGCTGCATGCTTTGCTGCAAAGATTCATAGCTCCAGGACATGAAATTTTTTTTAGTGCATCTTGTTAGTTCAGTCCTGTCACCTCTCTCTCTCTCTCCCTCTCTCACCATCCCTCGCTTTTTCATTGCTAAAGGGGGGATGGGGAAGGGGAGGTGGACGGAGCTGGAAGGGGAGAAAAGTCGAGGGGGGGGGTCGGTGACGGCGGTGGAGGCAATCACCATGGTTACAATGCCACCACAAATATTCATCAAGTCTTTAAAATACAAACAAATGGGAGTGCATTATAATTGCCCTTCCTGGCTGGGCCCTGTAATGCCTTCATATATTATGAGTGAGGGGGAGCAGTTGGCGGGGGGGGCACTACAAGATACAGTTAGGAGGGTCTAAAAAGTCATCAGCTGACATGCAGGTGAACACATGTATCTATGTATCTTTCAAATGCCTCCATAACTGTTAGTGCGTGTGCATGCCTGTGTGTGTGCATGTGTGTGTGTATAACTTTACTTTCCCTGTTACCTGTTTATGGAATTCCCTGCAAGTACTTTTCACGAGTCTTTCGTCTCTTTATCTTTGTCCCTCCATCTCTCGCTCTTCCTCTGCTGTTGTGTAGCCCCAGGCGATACCGTGATGTGTCCTCCCTCTGTCCCTCCCTCCCTCTCTCTCTGTCCCTGTCACCTTCAATTGCTCTGTGAAACTAGACACAGTGCCTGGGGCAGGGAGGGTGGGAGAGACACAGGGAGGGTGGGAGGGAGGGAGGAGAGGAAAAGAGAGAAGGAAAAAGAGAAACAGCTTTATAGACAGAGGAAATTATCATTTGGTGTCAAGTAAAAGGAACTGAATAAATACATTTGATTTATGTGTGCCCCCCCCCTTAGAAACACCCTTAAACAAGTCAGTGATGATACAGAAACAAACAAAAACATAAAAACATGTATTATTGACAGTGAGACACATTTACCAAATTGAGAACAGCTTGATCTTTAACCCCTAAAACTGACCCTGATTATCTTCCACTAAGCAGGATCTGCAATCAACACTTTATTTACACTGGTCTGTCTCAGTCCTAATACACCAGTTCAACCAGTTTTTTCTGGTGTTGCTAGTGTTTCATCTTTGTCACAACATGCACAGTGTAGGCTAAAAGCAGAACTAAACTGGAATTCAAAGAATGAGCCCAGACTTCTTCTACATGCTCCAAATTCTCAATATAAATTTAGTAAAAATCAATTCTATTTTTTCCATCTTTTTTCCATACATTTATAGTGCTAAAAGGACAGAAAATGCATTGCCTTTTTAATTGTGTAAACCTGAAATTAGTGAGTAAGTATCTCCTGGGGAGAGAAATACAACTGTACAGCTGCATCTAACTTGCATCTAACACAATGTGCAAGTAGCCAAGGTCAAAAGGTCAAAAAAATCAAGACGAGAAAACCATTTGAATCGATTAGATTAGAGAAGGGAGGCAGGACAATAAAACACGGCTCCATTTTTCAAGAGAAACTTTGCTAGTTTTAACATCATCCAGTTAGTATGACTGGATTTAGGGACGGGTCAGAGTAAGATGTTATATACAGTGGTGCCTCGCTGTAACACGCTTCACCTATTGCGGCCTCGCTGTTTCGCGGATTTTTATTTTGTCGATTTTTTTTTTTTTTTCAGCGTAAAATGAACACGTTCGGCTAGCCATGTTCAATCGATACCAGTGTGAGTGTGAAGTGTTGTATGTTTTCTACCTGAAACCAAGTATTAAGCTTTTGAGTTTTAAGTTTAAACCAAGTTTTTTTTCTGTCTTGAAAAAACCCATAATGTCGATGAAACGAACAGCAGGGGGAAAAGCACTTGGGGTTGTGGGTTATGTGGAAGTGTGAACTTTGAGAGTGTTTAAATAAGACTGTGAGAAAATGTTAATGCCTGTGAGAAAAGTGTATAAAGGTGTGTGGTTAGGGGTTTTACGGCCTTAAAACATGTAAAATAATTGTAAAGTGTGTCAGTCTGAAGCTTGTGCTCAGACATTGCAGAGGTTTTAATCTGCAGATGACTACGATTTTGCTTAATCCAGGCGGGTATAAAACGCTGAATTTAATTGGTCTGCTGTCGTATCTCTTCAACCACTGGTTTATCTGTCTAAGAAGGCGGGACTATACGTTTATTTGGGTGTGGCCAGAGAAGACAGGTATTTGGTGGTTCCTGACCAAACCACTTTCCAAGAATTTACCGCAATTCCAGGAATAAACCCGGATTAGAGAAGAATCGACGCTGAGACACCCAAGGAGGCGATTTTTAAGGATCGAATAGACTACAAAAAAAAACAAACAGGGCTATTTACCTGAGAAGGTGGATATAACGGTGTTCGCACAAAATCTCTTTTTTGGTGGTTCAGGTTTCACTTGCAGTTTGACTCCGATCAACCCTGGAAGAAAATGTCGTTTAAAGTGGTGTTTTCAGCCATTTTCTTGTGCGTTTCGGGTGAGTAACCTTATCTCCGCCGTGCACCTCCGTCACCCAGCCCCCACCTCCACTTTAGCCAGGTCTGTTCATTTTCCACCTGTAAGACAACACCTGTGCAGAGATGTTTTTGATGGAAACCTCAGGCCATTTCGACCAGCTGTATTTGTAAGTCAGGGTGCGTTTGCACGTATTGCAGGGATGGTGGTGGACGGTAAAGAATGCGGCCGACCACCACTGCAGGAGAACAGGATTGTGGGCGGGGCAGACGCTGCGGAGGGGGCGTGGCCATGGCAGGTGGACGTCCAGGTGGGCCCTCTTGAAGATTATTTTTCAGAAATGTGTAGTTGCATGGGTTAGTTTCAGCCTTGATTTTTTTTTGTTTGTTTGTTTTGTTGTGTTTTTTTATATCAAACTGACCTGCTGAGGGAGCGCTTGCCGGTGATGCAGGGTTGACTCACTCACTCCCTTTTCTCCCCATGGCCTCCAGACGGATCAAGATGGTCATATCTGTGGAGGTTCCATCATCTCAGAGAAGTGGATCCTATCAGCTGCTCACTGTTTCCCCAAGTAAGAAAACAATGACAGAAAAATCAGCAGGTGAATTCTTGAGTTCTGATCCACCCTGCTCTTCTCTGTGCCACATTAGTCATGATGGTGGATTTCTTATGGTTTATGTAAAGCCCTTCAGGAAAGAGGAATTTTTAAGTGGAATGTGACCTATTATTTTATATTTACATAAGCTTGACTCATATCTCCGTTCGCTTTGTGAGTGCTGTATTTGATTTGTGACGCCTCTGTCCTCTTGAACGTCTTTTGAGTTTAATTTTTTGCATGTCCCTTTAAGGAGTACACCTTTACCATGAAGCCATTTCACTGACTACTGACACTTTGTGTGGTTTTAAATTTCCCGACCCTTTGTCTTCTTCCAGTCCCGCCGACGTGAGCTCTTACGTCATCTACGTTGGTCGGTACCAGCTCAATGGCCTCAACTCTCACCAGTCATCACATCGAGTGAGGCAGGTCAGAGTACCATCAGGTTATGTGGAACCTCACAGAGGACAGGATGTAGCCTTGGTGGAGCTGTCCACCCCGATAACCTGGTCAGATTATGTCGGTCCCATCTGCCTCCCATCCTCTGGCACCCTGTTCCCAAGTGGCATGCAGTGCTATGTCACCGGCTGGGGGAACATCCGGGATGACGGTAGGTGTTTTAAACATTTATTTTAATTTGTTCACTTAAAGACAGGATTATAGTTATGGGATTATAATAATCCACCAAGTAAAACATTTTTTTTAGACGGAGCATGTGCAGTGAAGCACCACAGACACTTTGTGTGGGCATGTTGAGCAGGCATTCAGTTGGTGAATCTTTCATAATCCTGCCACATGATTCACCTGTTGACATGCTCAGGGCTCATGAACATGCAACAAAGACAGATGTTGAAACACTAAACCACATGTTGCCATACGTACTGATTGGCCCATAAGTCGACTTGGAGCAGGGAGGTGCGATGTAACCAGAGTTTAGGGTTTCAGATTAATCATCTTGGTTTAATTTTATGGCTTCACTTGATTTTTCAAAAACCAGGACACACATAATGACAAATAACGTGACATCAGATGTAACTCCAAAATGATAAAAAAAAAAAGTACGGCCATGAAAGTTTTAAACATTTGACAAACTCATAGAAGCCAAAGACGCCGAGCACAATCATTATCATAAAAGTTTGTTCTAAATATTTTTTTTAATATAAAAATGCATTTTCAGTTTAATCAGAACACCACTGTATGTGAACAAACTGTTTAGTTTAATTACACACTATCTGCCTCCCTGTCTCATCAATCAATGCTTGTATAGCAGTTATCATGATTTCTACATAGGTAGATGTGTTATTTCTTGTATAGCAGTTATCATGATTTCTACATAGGTAGATGTGTTATTGGTGCGGAGTGCTTTGAAACCTCCAGGTGCTGAAAACTGAGTCGCCCTGCACGTCTTTGTGTTCCATGTACATTACATTTCTGTATATTTGTGCACAAAAAAAAAAAATCCCACAAATGTACAGAAAATGTAGTAGAAAATCTTAAAGCGTACACAATACAAAAGCCAAAAATAATTTCTGCGTCTGTGGCGTCATGTTCAGTGCCTCTGCCAGGAGTGGGAACGCTGCAAGAAGTGCAAGTGCCAATCATCTCCAAAAGTTCATGTCAGGAGCTGTACTCGCTGGAGCCGAAAGATCAGGTGGACATCCTGTATGACATGATCTGCGCAGGATACCAGGAGGGCGGCAAAGACTCCTGCCAGGTGCTGTTGAATCAGCTGTTTGTGCATAGTCACAAAAGCACACACGCATAGACGAACAGAAGAGGCGACACAGAAAGTTGCTCTTGTAGTTTACAGCACTTGGTGCAGAGTGCTTTGAAACCTCCAGGTGCTGAAAACTGAGTCGCCCTGCACGTCTTTGTGTTCCATGTTCAGGGAGATTCAGGAGGACCCCTCGTCTGCAAGATGCTGAACGGGACCTGGGTCCAAGCTGGAGTGGTGAGCTTCGGAGAACGTTGCGCTCAGAGGAACAAACCAGGCGTGTACGCCAGACTGACCGCCTTCACTGGCTTCATCGGCAGCACGCTACCGGAGCTCAGGCTGTATGGCCAAGCCAGTCAGACGTGGTGTGGTAGAACTGCAGTGTTCATCAGCTGTCTGTCAACACTCGTGATCCTACTGCAGAGATAGGAATCTGAGAAATGAGGCTGTCTGAGGGGACAAACGCCAACTCAACCAAATGAAGGAGGGGAAACACTTGTAGTAAAACTAGAAAGATGAGGTGCACATGAAGTTTTGAGTATGAAATGGAAAAAAAAAATCATTTTTACAGCCAAAACTCTTCCGTGTGACTTTTGATTCAAAGTAGATGGGATGGGTTTTGTATTTTAAATCAGAATTGTCAACTAAATAAATGATATCTTCTGTATTTGAAATGAATTGTTAATTTGTTAAAATCAGGTCAGCACCCAGCTAAGCTTGGTCTGGAAGGACTTTACTGGAATTCAGTCTCGTGTCATTTCTTTTACAGCCACCAATCTCGGTATACAGCAATTCCTGTCACGCATTTTACAGCAGTTTTTATGACGGACAAAGTCAGCTGGTGATTGATTCTTTATTATAAAGACAATGGAGCATGTTTTTATGGTAAAAAGACTATCATGAAGAAGAGCCCATTACAAAGCTGGCATCGGATTTAAGACGACAGTCTCTTACTGGTGATTTTCATGCTTAAAATAAAAGCTTCGTCTGAACAAAAGGTCCATGAGGTGAAAGGTCAGGCATCAGAAGGGATGGAATCAGAGAGGATCATGGGAGAGCCCAGCTGCAACTCCTGCTGCAGAGATTCCAGATCAGCTGGAGTCATGCGATGAACCTCATTCCAGTCTGATAAGAGTGACGCTGAGAGGGGGGCCGAGTCAAAACTGAGGGGGAAAAAAAGGGAAAATGTTTTCATAGCAAACAGTTAAATGTGTGCCTTCAAAAAAAAATCTAAGTTTGAGAAAACCAGTTGCACATCTGGCTGATTTGACATCCAGATTGCATCTTAAGATGTCCAAAAATGGTGCAGTGCAAGAGACTAAAACTACAGAATGTAGGTACTGCTGCTGACCTGAATTTAATGAAACTTTTAATTCATCACTTTTTGTCTAATGACATGAACTATTGAATCCTGAAGATACTACCCACCTATTCGTTGGGGCGTGTGGGCAAAAATCAAGGAATGATTAGAGATAAATACTAGTTCCTGATCTGCTGGACACCACACATTAATGCTACACCTGTTACAACTGTCTTTGTTAAATAAAATATTGACTTTTGACGAACAATTTGTCCTTGTATTTTTAACAGGTGAAACAGGAATTTTAATTTAAAAAAATAATGCATATTTGTAGGCCCTTCAGGTTACACAAACATGTAAATCTGTGAACTCACCTGTCTCGGTCATAGTGTTGCAGATCTGTGAGAGACTGGTTAAGAAGGTCATCCAGGTCAAAGCCCACTCCATAACCTGCCCCACTGCCTTTAGGTGTAACTGAGAACACAGGGGGCAAAACATCCTCTACCTGCCAGGACAAAGGGATAAAATGTTGGCCCAGTGAACTTTTAAAGCAAGATGCGAATTGTAAAATGTGTTTTTTCTGTAACTCAAAAAAAATGTTATGAGAGCAGATAAAACTGAGGCACACCTGTGACTTTGAGAGCTGCAGTGTAACCGTGTGGATATCAGGGGCCATGGTGGGCCCTTGCTGCCCGGTATCTGTGAACCCTAAACTGGGTTGAGACTGCGATGGCACCCCCAAACCCCCGGTGAGAGGATTTGTGGTCCGTGGTCCGGATTTCTCTTCCACAGAGGGGCAGAGCTTGTCCATCCCTCCCGCGTTTGCGACGGACAGGTTCGGCTGCGAGCCGAGGGTGCTCTGGCCCCCGATGTCCGTGTTTGGGTTCTTTTCTATCGTGGTTTGTGTCAGAGCTTTGGTCAAAAAAGCCTCCAGGGGAATTAGCTGGGTGTCAGGCTGGCTTTGAGGTTTGAGCTGGGGCTGGAGGAAGCTGGTCCTCGCAGGCTGCAGCTTGCTGTTGGGTTGTGGCTGCTGCGGTTGCCTTGGCTCCAGTTGCTGCCCGCCCCAATTCCCCAAACAGCTGAAACCACTTTGTCCACCACACTCACTGTGAGGTTTGAGCATGTTGTTCTTACCAAAGCCGCTGGTGACACCAATTATATCCATCCCTGCGCTCACAGCAACAGCGATATCTGCTGGAGGCTTCGGCTGGCTCATAGAAAAAAGTAGCGGTGGCTGCTGGGTGCTGGTGGGATGAAACGCGCTTGGCTCGTTCGCTTTAACGTCAGAGATGAACTGCTGATTAGACTGAACCTTCCTCGACTCTTTCTCTGTTTTACCGCTCGGCAGTCCTTGAGTGTTTTCACCTTTAGCTACACACTGCTGTAGGTTCATGTTACAGTCCTTATTCTTTCCTCCTTCCTTATTAGGAATCTGGGTTTTGTCGTTGCATCTGTCCATCATCATTGTCCAACGCTGCAACAGGCTTTTGTCGTTGTCGCTCAATAAAACCCCGCCTAGCGAGTCCCCCTGCTTCCCCTCTCTTCTCTCCTTCTCCTTCATTTTCCTCTCCCTCTCCCTCGCGCGTTCCTGCCTCTTCCTTCTCTTTTCCTCTCTCTCTCTTTGACGTTCCTGTGCTGTGACAGGCCTCCGATGCTCTGCAACCGAAGACAGGGAGGATAATACACCTGCACCAGGGTCGGTGCCCAGAGCGGAGGAACCCCCATCTGCAATGAAGAAATCTTTTTTTCAGATAAAGGTGGTTTAAAGGAAGATGTGAAATGGACTGAAGTGTAAAAAAACAAAAACAAACGTTGAACTCACCCCCCCTGGCTTTATTTCTGAGAGCGGATTTCAGCAAGGCTGCTTTCAGGGCAGCTTTGGTATCCTCTGAAATGGCGCCTTCTTTTCTGGCTCCCTCGCCTGCACCTGGCGGAGGCCTGACATTCTTTGACAGTGACTGCGATAGGGATTTAGACAGTGACTGAGCCTGTGCCACAGACAGAGAGAGAGAAGGCACGGTGGTGGGAAGGGGTGTCAAGGTTTGTGCTGGCCTTGTAGGAACAGAGATGGGCGCCTGGGTCACGGCCTGGCTCTGGGTGGGTTGAGTCAGAGGAGCCTGACTGCTGGTGAGCTGTTCCTGCGCCTCGGTGTCTCTCATTGTTTCTGAGGGCGTGTCGTGACTGGACACTGGTGTTGTTAGATCTATCGTCTCTGGCTGACCACTCTCCGAGTTTGCGCTGGGCATGTCTACGTCGACTGGGTCACTCTTGGAGAGGAGCGACAAATTATGGGTCCCGTGAGGTGGTCCTATTTCTAAAACGGACGCAGGCTTATTAAAGTTTTGCATTTGATTTGTGAATGTGCGATTCACATTCGCTTGTGTGTGAGCTTGCTGTTGCAAAGATTTAGCTTGTGCTGCTTGAGGGTGTTGTGCCATTGGAACCAGGGTTGACTTATTCAGATTAGCACCTGAGGAAGGAGCAGAGCACTGGTTACCTTGTGCTGCCGTTCTGCCATTTTCCCTCAAGGGCCTGAACTGGAGTTTTTGACGACATGCCTGTTTACTTTGGTGAAAGTCCTGTATCTCGATCAGAATCGCCTCTTTAATTTGCTCCTTGCTCATTGAAAGTTTGTCAAATTCAAAATCAAAAGCTGGCACACAAGTTGGCTCATCATCTGGGTCATGGTACTTGGCCAGGTACGGATGCTCCAGCGCCTGTGTGACGCTGATCCTGTCACGGGGGTCAAAGTGCAACATGGCAGCCAGCAAGTCCAGAGCCTCTGGTTCAGCTTGTGGGTACAGTTTGGATAAAGGCACAGCAGCACGTGATGGAAGACTCTGAACGTAAGAGCGTACTCTGTCTGATGTAATCCCACCAATCAGTAACTCGGGAGGAGTGCCTAACACAGAAAGAATTAGCTGAAGCTGATGTAGGTAGTGCTTCCCCCGAAAAAGCTGCTTACGTCCCAACATTTCCGCAAAGATACAGCCCACAGACCACAGATCAATGGCCAAGCTATAATGATTCAGGGACAGCAGGAGTTCGGGAGCTCGGTACCATCTCGTCGCCACATATTCAGTCATAAAGGAGTGACAGTCCTCGGGGTGCGAACTCAGACCCCTCGCCATGCCGAAGTCACCGATTTTTAGCTCGCAGTTTTCATTCACCAGCAAGTTGGATGGTTTGAGGTCACGGTGGATGACGTTGGCAGAATGCACGTACTTAAGGCCACGCAGGAGCTGGTACAGGAAGTAGCGAGTGTGCTCCGGGGTGAGTGTCTGGGCAGAATGAATGATTTGATGCAAGTCACTCTCCATAAGGTCCAGCACCACATATCTGTACAGATGGGAAGAGGGAACACTAAGATGAGCTCAATGGGACAATATCAAAATGTTAAGTATATGAAAACATTTCTATATCGCAGCAGGATTAAACGCTTAACTACTAACTGGAGTTGCTTATATGTCTGTAAGTCTACACACACACACACATATATATATGTCTAACTGTTATTCAATACACTTTGAGAGCTTCTAGCTTGAGGTGGATTTTTATTTGTAACCAGGGTACATACACAGACTTGAAGGCAGAGTGAGGAAGGTTAGGCTGTAGGATGTCTTTGATGGCGATAATGTTGTCATGTTTGAAGTGCTTGAGAATTTTCAGCTCTCTCAGTGTGCGTTTGGCATTTGTCACCACCTCAAAAACATTGGAGATCTTCTTTATCGCCACCTTCTGACCTGTGGGAAATATACATTAAATTTGAGTGTGTGGGGGGTGGCAGCACAGGATGGACAGTAACATTAAAGTCACGGTGTTCTACGCTGATGTTGTCAGTCCTACCATTGTCCCGCCTCCTGGCAGATGAAACGACACCATAAGCCCCTGTTCCGATTTTTTCTATGACGTCGTACTCTTCGCCCACATCGAACTTGACGTCCAAAGAGTGTGCCTTAAGTAAAGCCAGGTTCTTGGCGGCTGTGCTGGTGTCAGTGGCGTCTTCGGTTTCCTGGATCCCACCGTGGTTCTGCTTGTCTCTGTCTTTGTCCTCTGCTCCTCTGACAGATGAGATGGCCACAGAGTGGCCATTTTTACCTTCATCGCCCTCCTTGGTTGACATGTTTCTAGAAAGAATTTCAATGGAGAGAAGGTCTCAACAGCCATACTGAGTCAGCCGATGATACTACAGCCTTTCTCTACAGACGATAAACTGGCCTGGAATAGGTGTACGAAAAAGTATGAGCATCTCTCCACCATCACCGACAGTAAGTAGACTAATGATGACCGGCCAATGGCAGGACTGAACAGCTTTAATGTGTTTCTAAAGGATGCAGGGGTCTGGTTGAATGCTAGTAAATGTTTCCTCTTCTGTCTTCACTGTGAATTAAATCTGTCATTAAAGTTGAACATCTGAAGACAGGTGACCAGAGGTGACAGATGTTCCTCTGACCGACAAAATTCCACAGGTTCTAAACTAGATGAGGCTATTGGTTTCACAACTGCTTATTGAACATTCAATTTGGTGCTAAAAACGTAAACGTGAAGAGCCATTGCGACCACTGCGACTCAATAACTTCAAATATTGGGCCTGTCATTTAAACAGCTCGACCTGTAGATCTTGATCTCGCCACGGCACGAATCCACAAAGATCTGGCTTTAAATAGTCAGCAGGCTTGAGCTAAACGGCCACTTTAAAAGGCCATAAAGCAAGAGGAGATGAAGAAGGAGCCTTACCCACTTTTGACGCAGGGGCGTAGTCTACCTGAATTTCGGGGCTTCTGGCGTTACCAACTAAACCATACCATTCTGCGCTTATACTCGCAAAACGCGCTGAATAATGACGCATTTCAAGTTGATGGGGTTCATTTGGTGATTTATTTGCCACCCACTTCACCAGGAGTAACGTTTTAATCGCATAGTAACGCGGCTATCGCTTGTTTTTGTCCGCCCTTCCTCATGCATTTCCGTGTTGGAGTTGAGTGGCAGCTGGCGGACCAATGAGGTGTGGCCATGTCTCAGCGACCGACCAATGGCAGCAGGCGTCGAGGTGGAAGGCGGGACATGGGGGCCAGACAGAAGGGTCTCTGTGTGAGGAGGTGACGACATTCATCCGGGGGGGGGGCTAATTTAGATTAATCCAGGGGGGCTCAGATTACTCCAGGGGTGGGGGTCTAATTTAGATTAATCCAGGGGGGGCTCATATTATTCCAGGGGGGTCGTCAAATGAATCCAAGGGGTTTTAGATTAACCCGGGGGGGGGGTAATTTAGATTAATCCAGGGGGTTCGGATTAATCTGGGGGGACACAGATTAATCTAGGGGGGGTCTAATTTAGATTAATCCAGGGGGGCTCAGATTAATCCAGGGGTGGGGGGTCTAATTTCGATTAATCTAGGGGGGGGGGCTCAGATTATTCCAGGGGGGGTCGTCAAATTAATCCAAGGGGTTTTAGATTAATCCGGGGGGGTAATTTAGATTAATCCAGGGGGCTCAGATGAATCTGGGGGGGGTTAATATAGATTAATACAGGGGGGGCTCAGATTAATCTGGGGGAGGTCTAATTTAGATTAATCTGGGGGGGGTCTAATTTAGATTAATCTGGGGGTGTCAAATTAATCTGGAGCGGTGTCTAATTTTGATTAATCCAGGGGGGGCTCAGATTAATGGGGGGGGGGTGTCTAATTTAGATTAAAACCAAGGGGGGTCTCAAATAATTCTAGAGGGGGGGGCATCTAATTTAGATTAATCTGGGGGTGTCAGGGTAATCTGGGGGGTGTCTAATTTAGATTAATCCAGGGGGGGCTCAGATTAATCTGGGGGGGGGTCTAATTTAGATTAAAACCAAGGGGGGGCTCAAATAATTCTAGGGGGGCGTCTAATTTAGATTAATCCAGAGGGGCTCAGATTAATCCAAGGGTTGGGGGTCTAATTTAAATTAATCCGGGGGGGGGTCTTGATTATCCGGGGGGGTTCAATTAGATTAATCCAGGGTGGGGGGTTGTCTAATTCATATGAATCCAGGGGGGTTTAGATTAATCCGGCGGGGAGGGGGGTCTAATTTATTTAAATCAATCCAGGGGGATGTCACTTCGGTTAATCTGGGGGGGTCTAATTTAGATTAATCTGGGGGGGGTCTCAGATTAATCGGGGGGGGTGTCTAATTTAGATTAAAACCAAGGGGGGTCTCAAATAATTCTAGAGGGGGGGGCGTCTAATTTAGATTAATCTGGGGGTGTCAGGGTAATCTGGGGGGTGTCTAATTTAGATTAATCTGGGGGGGGCTCAGATTAATCTGGGGGGGGGGGGTCTAATTTAGATTAAAACCAAGGGGGGGCTCAAATAATTATAGGGGGGGCGTCTAATTTAGATTAATCCAGAGGGGCTCAGATTAATCCAAGGGTTGGGGGTCTAATTTAAATTAATCCGGGGGGGGGGTCTTGATTAATCCGGGGGGGTCAATTTGATTAATCCAGGGTGGGGGGTTGTCTAATTCATATGAATCCAGGGGGGTTTAGATTAATCCGGCGGGGAGGGGGGTCTAATTTATTTAAATCAATCCAGGGGGATGTCACTTCGGTTAATCTGGGGGCATCTAATTTAGATTAATCTGGGGGGGGTCTCAGATTAATCTGGGGGTGGGGGTCTAAATTAGATTCATCAGGCTTCATGAATTTAGATTCATGGGGTTTGGGTCTCATTTATCTTAATCTAGGGGAGTCTCATTTAGATTAATCTGGAGGGGTGTCTAATTTACATTAATCCAGGGGGGGTCTCAGATTAATCCAGGGGTGGGGGTCTAGTTTAGATTAATCTGGGGGGGGGTCTCACTTAAATTCATCCATGGGGGTCTCACTCAGCTGCATTCACCTGGACTTTACTCCATAAACATGTGCTAAACCTCTGTTTTCCATAACAGTGTTATTAGAAGGTTAATCACTCCAAACCTGTAGCAAACTAACATTTATTAATTAAACCAAGACTAGTCACTTGGCTACCAGCTAACCACAAGTACAGTATCACAGAACATTTGCCTACATTGTGAATTCCAGTCGAATCAAGACTTTGCTCAACGTTTTGGGAGTGTTTGTCCAGGACTCTGCGGCCCTTCCTCCATCCCAGCGGTGTGAAGTCCACACACGACACGCCCCTCCGGCCGCTGCAACATCTGGACTGGCCCGACCAATCACAGCCGCCGAACTAAACGCAGCGGACCAATCAGAAGTCGGAACCCGACTTTTAACACGTCGCCGTGAAGCCCGTTTATAGTCCAGCCTGAAGGCAAACGCGCTTCCTTTTCCCTTTAAACCGGTGCTGGGCCCCTCTAGCACCGACAGCCATGGCGATCCCCGCCTGGGAGAGGACGGTGCGCGTCTGTCTGTGCGTTTCTGGATTACTTCTGTCCGTTTACGCGCTCCACGTCGAGCTGTCCCGGGAGAGGGACCCAGATTACAGGGCGATGTGTGACCTGGGGGAGTCCGTGAGCTGCTCCAAGGTTTTCACCTCCAGGTACCTCGACCGGCCACCTCCAACCAACGCTACCCGATCAGGGCTCATCCGAGCCCGGCCTGTAGGGTTCCAGCAGTTGTTAATCGCTGCCACGTGTCCTGCAAATCCTCACGTATAACTCACGTTTGTGCTTATTCTGACGGGATTAACTAACCCCACGTCTGACCTGTTGCAGATGGGGACGTGGCTTTGGCCTCCTCCAGTACATGGTGGACCCGGAGAGCCCCCTGAACCAGCCCAACAGTGTGCTCGGCATCATATTCTACACCCTGCAGATGGGCCTCGGTAGGTCCTTCTTCACTCTTCTGCATATTACGGACAAATAAAAGCAGTCTGCGCGTCACCCTCTCCCAAATATAAAGAGTCACGATTGGGTTTTTGTTTTTTGGGGTCGTTTGTGGAAAATCTAGGTTTTGGGGCGTGTTTTCTGCGCATTGATCGCCTGTGCTCATCGATCGTTGCAGGGCTGTCTCTGTCCAGAAGAGCTGCTCTCTTCTTGGTCTTCTCCTCCTGGGTGTCGGTGGTCGGCTCCATCTACCTGGCCTCCGTTCTCGCCTTTGTTCTGGGAGACTTCTGCGTGGTCTGCGTGTCGACGTACGTCGTCAACTTCGCGCTGCTCTTCACTAACCTGAAGCGAAGGAGAGCGATCGAAGGCGAGAAGGTCAAGCGCGGGTAGAAGGTGTCCGCAGTGGAGCCCAGCAGCAGCAGGGCAGGAGGCCGAACCCACGACAGCCTCAATGTGGAACAAAAGGAGAACTATCGCGCAAATACAATTGCGGGACATTTTCGACGTTCAAACCTTTACATACAAGTGTTATATCGATGACTTCTATCCGCAAAAAATAAATAAATAAATAATAATAATAGTACAAACTATACAAACTGGGTACAAAATAATGTTGTAGTTACTCAGATCAACCAGCAGATGGAGACAGGCGTCCAGTATTAGCGCAAAAAAACCTTTGATTTAAACGCTCATCTTAAAGAAATACTTGTTTAAAATTCAGATTGGAAATAACACATTAAACACTGTGAATATCTGAATATCATGTTGCTTTAGCTGATCATTACCCCCAGACCACTAAACATGCCACATGCAATAACAGACAAAAACAACAACAATAACAATAATAATAATAATAATAATAATAATAATAATAATAATAATAATAATAATAGCGTGCGTGTTTTACCGCACACCCAAAATAAAGTCCCCTCAATCAACAACCACCTGCAGAACAATGGGACATTTTACAGCCGTGGCCCAACAAGCAAACCAAACAAACCGATGGGGGAAACTTTGAAATTCACTCACACTCGCTTTAAAAAAGTGTCAACCGGTCAATCTTGTGTGTGTGTGTGTGTGTGTGTGTGTGTGTGTGTGTGTGTGTTACACAACAGTTACATGAGGGCATTGAGTGTTCATCGTATAGGTGCTATTCTCGTATTAACCAGTAGGTGACGTACTTTGCCGTCAAACTGCCGGGAGCGCCCAAAGAGCCAGGTTTGGTGTACTTTAACCTCTGCGGATTGACACATAAACAAACAACCTTTATCTGTGTCACGTTTATTCTTTTCTTGGCTCACACGATCAAAACAATGATCGAGTGGCACAGGTTGGTCCTTCCATAAAACTCACATTACCTTCAGCTGCAGAGTACTTTGAGCTCTAATTGGTTACCAGCGGATTAAAATTTAAACAGAAACTAACAAAATGCTGTTATGTGCTGACCTACAAAACAAACTACCTGTTTCATGGAATAACATGAAATGGCAACATTAAAACACAAATAATTAGCCAAAAAACACCCAGAGAATACAGACATCCACCAAGCAGCTAATTTCCCGCATATTGTGACCTACATCGGTACATAGTACAGTATTATAGGGAGTAGTAATACAAAGTTACATACATTGCTTTATGATCAAAGCCCTTTGTCTAAAGTCCCTCCAGAATCCAGAACATCACCAAAATGCAGTTCGTGAAAATTCAATCAAATGTATTAATTATTTTTCGTATTATTTCACAAACTAATGCCGGTTTTAACATAAATTCCGCCCTATGTAATAAATGCCTTACATGCTGTTTTGGGGGTTAAAAAAATGCAAAAACAAATATGCAGTTCATAAATCTACAGTGAAATCAGTGTTCATGCACAGCAAAGCCAGTGAAGATCACAATAAATCATGATTTATCTGTCCATCAAAATTATTCTCATCAATTGAACAGCCCTTGTGTGAATCAGGTCTGTCTGTCGTGATAAATGAGTACCAAATATTTGAATATATATAAAAAGTGGACAGGAAGTGAAGGAAGATGTTCGAGGAGGATTTAAGTACCGCCACCACGCAGGGGTTCTCACTCACAGTGAACGGAGTGCAGGTCCCCGTAAACTGATGCCATGTGGTATGACCCCCAAGAGAGCAGAGTACATGGGCAGAACACAGCAGCAGGATGGGACACCCACGGGACGCAACAAAATCAAAGACAAAAGTGCTTGTTCTATATTATTATACTGTACACGCTCCTAGGTTTGTTTGTTCAAAAAACAATTACTTTAAAAGGAAGAGTCAGCATGTGTGAACTAAGAAGCAGAAATGATACTTCTTAGCTGTTCTTTTCTCTACTCTCATAACATCTTGTCTTTTCTTTGTGGTTACACAGATCATGATTCATTTGGAATCTTCTCACAGATTACAGAAGTTCTATTAAAACAATCTGTATTGATGAGACTGAACTTAATTGAAATTTCTGTAAATATACAGACGCAACAGTGAACATTCAAATTTAAAAACAAAACCTACAGTATTAGAATCCAAAACCTGGTTTTGGTGTTGTGGACAGAAGTTTGAAGCTAAGAGTATACACCCAGATTAATTATTGATTAACTGGTTTATAAATCAATCATCACTATTTTCTATGTAACTCACTCAACCTAAACCACAAATATATTTTTCCTCCTCTTGCAATTAATGACAACATATGACACTGTGCTTTCTCATGATAAATTCACCTAACTGTGTAACAGCCTGTGAGAAGATCTTTAATCTTTATGTCAAGAAGTGGATTGTTCAAAAAAAGAAAAAACAGAAAATGATGGATGAGGCATGATGCTAACATACGTGTGCTCTGTCATTTTACTGTTATGTCACAGGAACCATTGTCACAGGTACATTCCATTCTCAACTTATCCGTTTTCTCTTCCCTCTAAAAGGTACACAAAGAGCTGAAGAATGACTGAAACTGAGCATGAAAACACATACATTCTAATTATTTCAATAAGACCTGTTACTGGATTCCACCAATTATTGTCTTGGTTATTTGTGCACTAAAATTAAGATACACTCCAATATCTTGTGTTTATAGGTAGCATTAAGATTTCTGGGGCATCAGGATGAAGTGGAAAAGTAGTGATATGAGATTACCTGTGACACACAGTGACGTCATAAGGGAAGTGTTTCAATGACACTCAAGCAAGGCGCAGAAAGATATGATTGTTTGACCAACAATAGTAGCAGACATTCATTTTGCAAAGGTGAACACACTATGCATGAAGCTGTCAGTTGTGACCGGTTTGTCCAGGTCCGTGATCCACAGGTTTGGTAAAATGTTTGTTGTATTCTGGAATCCAAGAAAATAAAATAAAAATAAATCCAGCTTTGTGCTGGTGTGATGAATGCCCACAGGTGGTACCAGAGATGTCAGAGAATATTACAGGATTCTTTCCTGATGTTTGAAGCATGGCTATATAGTAAAAGTAGGAGGAAACTGCTGCACTTGGTGGCTCAGTGTGCCTCCCCTGTGAGGCAACAGGTGAAGGGTCGAAGCATAGAGTAGTATAAAAGATCACAGCAGAGAGGCTGGTATCAGAGAAATGGCTTTGAGGAAGAGGATCGGTGTATTGATTCTGGCAAGCCTTCTATTTGCAGGTGAGTTTGTCTTTCTCAAACACATTAATGAAACATAATTTAATTTAACTGTCAGATATATTATTTGTAAGGATTTTTGATTCTTGTTTGTTATGTTAAACAAATGTTCTTACACTTGACAAGCCAACAGTAATCATTTCAAGAGTCAAACTCTTGTTAGTTATATTTGAAGAGGGTAAAGCTGCAAACCTTGTCTCAAACATTTGATGAATTCCAGTGGTGTGCACAGACTTTTTGAAGGGCAGGGGCAGAAATAAAAAAGTCACAGGGCACAGGCAGCACATCCTCGGCACTGAAGAGGGCACTTTAACACTTTAGTTTATATGTTACATGTTATACAAATGTAACAGTATACAGGTTTTAGGACGGACTCACTGGACAGTCAAGTCAGAGAACTGCTTGGATTCAATGGTGAACTGTGAAGAACACACACGGAAGAATGAAGGAAAAAAATTGCTCGGGGGTCTGGGGTCTTTCCTCTAGAATGTTTTTACACAATCTCAGCACCAGATTATCCAAACTGGTTTTGGGAGTTCAATACAGATCAACAAAGGGCTCAGTATGAAAGTCATCGTAGCAGTAACATGTCACTGTATTTCTTGGTCTAATAGTCTTCTAGAGCTTAATGTGTTTTCTTCACCCAGGAGTGCTCTGTGATAAAAACACACAATAAAGATTTAAAAAAATAGTTGAAGACTCAAAAGAAACAAACTCTCATGATGAAGCATGAAAATAATGCTGTTCTGTTGCTGTAGAGAGAATGGATGAATCAAGTCTGAAGGTTCTGAGATTTAAGTCAAGTCTGTGTGAGTGACTGAAGCCAAACTAGTCTCAAGTCTTTGTGCCCACATGGGCAGTCAAGTGTTTTTTCCATTTAATTCCATTTAGTGTTTTTGCCAACAAGGACAGCCCTGAGGCACACATTTTGCGTCCGAAGAGAGCACTTTAGAGTGCAAATTTTTCAACAATTGCCCCCCACCCATATGCACATCACTGATAAATTAATTGATTAATTAACTAGCTTCATCCTAACAAATACAGTATTTTTCTGGAACATGTTGTAATAATATATGAAATGTAGCTAACGAACATACATACAACATGCTGTAAAACACATTATAAATGACTGTTAAATAAATGATTATATGACATGATATAGGATATATGATGATGTGAATGTATTATGAATTATTTCTGTAGGAATATGCTCAATACATTATGTAATTTTGCAACAACAATAAAAGGATAACAACTAAAAACATTTCAAATTAATCTGTTTTTTTCCTTTCAGGATCACATGCACAACTTGATGGTGAGTTGCATGGAAAAAACTAAACTCTTATCATTACCATTCATGTGATTATCAAACTGAATTGTTGACATTTCCTATCATTTTACCTTAAGGTAAAGAAAAAGACGATCATGACAGTGTCAATGAGATCCTTTACAGAGAAAAACAAAATTTGATTTCCTTGTGGGTTTGCAGTGTGTGGCGTCACTCCTCTGAACAACAGGATAGTTGGGGGTGAAGATGCTCCAGCAGGAAGTTGGCCCTGGCAGGTTAGTCTGCAGAGATTTGGCAGCCATGTTTGTGGTGGTTCCCTCATCAACAGAGAGTGGGTGATGTCTGCTGCTCACTGCTTCTCCAGGTGGGTAACTGTGATGGGACAAGTCCACATTTATCGTTTGTCGCTCTCTGGTCACCACATTCTGTATGTTTGTGCATGTGTGTGACTTCAGTGCAAGCACCACTGGATGGCAGATTTCTCTGGGTCGTCAGAACCTGCAGGGCACAAACCCAAATGAAGTGTCCAGACGGGTCTCCAGCATCATTTTGCACCCAAACTACGACAGGGACAGCCTCAACAACGACATTGCTCTGCTCAGACTCTCGTCGGCAGTCACATTCACGGACTACATCAGACCTGTGTGTCTGGCAGCCAGTGACAGTGTGTTCAACAATGGTACCGATAGCTGGGTCACTGGCTGGGGAGCTGTCAACGAGGGAGGTGAGTCTGCTTGTTGCTGACAAGTCTTTGCTTTGACTTAGCGTGCTCGTCATCTTCAAACACTGGATGGCCGCGTGAACTGTCTACCATGTTGTCATTCCCTCAGTGTCATTACCATTCCCTCAAACTCTGCAAGAAGTGGAAGTTCCAGTTGTGGGGAACAGGCAGTGTAACTGTCTGAATGGAGTCGGTACCATCACGGACAACATGATCTGTGCAGGTGTTCTGGCAGGAGGAAAAGACTCCTGTCAGGTACTGTGCTTGACTGAAGTCCACGCTTGTATGTTTGACAGTCTCTGACTTCCTCACGCTCCTCCTCTCCGTCTCCTCAGGGCGACTCTGGAGGTCCTATGGTCAGAAAACAGGGCAGCAAGTGGATCCAGTCTGGAATTGTTAGTTTTGGCTTCGGCTGTGCTCGGCCCAATCTGCCTGGAGTCTACTCCAGAGTGTCCAGTTTCCAGTCCTGGATCAACTCCCACATCAGCTCTGATCAGCCAGGATTTGTCCAGTTCAGCTCCAGGGGGCCAGATGTTGACAGCAGCTACAGCTGTCCTGGTCTGCCACCACCTGCTCCTGTTGCTAGTTCCAGTCCTACATCTAGCAGTGCTACAACTGCTGCAGAAGCCGGTCTGACAACAACAACTGTGGCCTTAACTGTCTCAAGTGCTAAATGTGAGTAACTTGACTGTTTCAGTCTTTCAAGCATTTGTGACAGTTTAACTCCAGTTAAAATAGGTGATCTTCAAGTCAACGGGACCTCAGGGATCAACCATCCCTGAGCCACCAACAGTGTAGCTGATCTGAGAGACTCTCCTGTCCTTCATGTTTGTCTGTGTCCTCTTTTTAAACCATCTTTGAAGTCAAAGTTGACTTACTGGAACTCGATGCCAAGTGTTTGAATCCAAATGGTGTCATTTTTCGACCAAATCTTTGTGTATAAGACACTTTTTCTAGAAGCTGTTGGTTTTGTGACTAGTTGTGTCGGATTGGATAACTTCTGGTCCTTGTCCTGCAACACATTGCAGTGTGTGGCGTCACTCCTCTGAACAACAGGATAGTTGGGGGTGAAGATGCTCCAGCAGGAAGTTGGCCCTGGCAGGTTAGTCTGCAGAGATTTGGCAGCCATGTTTGTGGTGGTTCCCTCATCAACAGAGAGTGGGTGATGTCTGCTGCTCACTGCTTCTCCAGGTGGGTAACTGTGATGGGACAAGTCCACATTTATCGTTTGTCGCTCTCTGGTCACCACATTCTGTATGTTTGTGCATGTGTGTGACTTCAGTACAAGCACCACTGGATGGCAGATTTCTCTGGGTCGTCAGAACCTGCAGGGCACAAACCCAAATGAAGTGTCCAGACGGGTCTCCAGCATCATTTTGCACCCAAACTACGACAGGGACAGCCTCAACAACGACATTGCTCTGCTCAGACTCTCGTCGGCAGTCACATTCACGGACTACATCAGACCTGTGTGTCTGGCAGCCAGTGACAGTGTGTTCAACAATGGTACCGATAGCTGGGTCACTGGCTGGGGAGCTGTCAACGAGGGAGGTGAGTCTGCTTGTTGCTGACAAGTCTTTGCTTTGACTTAGCGTGCTCGTCATCTTCAAACACTGGATGGCCGCGTGAACTGTCTACCATGTTGTCATTCCCTCAGTGTCATTACCATTCCCTCAAACTCTGCAAGAAGTGGAAGTTCCAGTTGTGGGGAACAGGCAGTGTAACTGTCTGAATGGAGTCGGTACCATCACGGACAACATGATCTGTGCCGGTGTTCTGGCAGGAGGAAAAGACTCGTGTCAGGTACTGTGCTTGACTGAAGTCCACGCTTGTATGTTTGACAGTCTCTGACTTCCTCACACTCCTCCTCTCCGTCTCCTCAGGGCGACTCTGGAGGTCCTATGGTCAGAAAACAGGGCAGCAAGTGGATCCAGTCTGGAATTGTTAGTTTTGGCTTCGGCTGTGCTCGGCCCAATCTGCCTGGAGTCTACTCCAGAGTGTCCAGTTTCCAGTCCTGGATCAACTCCCACATCAGCTCTGATCAGCCAGGATTTGTCCAGTTCAGCTCCAGTGGGCCAGATGTTGACAGCAGCTACAGCTGTCCTGGTCTGCCACCACCTGCTCCTGTTGCTAGTTCCAGTCCTACATCTAGCAGTGCTACAACTGCTGCAGAAGCCGGTCTTACAACAACAACTGTGGCCTCAACTGTCTCAAGTGCTGAATGTGAGTAACTTGACTGTTTCAGTCTTTCAAGCATTTGTGACAGTTTACCTCCAGTTAAAATAGGTGATCTTCAAGTCAACGGGACCTCAGGGATCAACCATCCCTGAGCCACCAACAGTGTAGCTGATCTGAGAGACTCTCCTGTCCTTCATGTTTGTCTGTGTCCTCTTTTTAAACCATCTTTGAAGTCAAAGTTGACTTACTGGAACTCGATGCCAAGTGTTTGAATCCAAATGGTTTCATTTTTCGACCAAATCTTTGTGTATAAGACACTTTTTCTAGAAGCTGTTGGTTTTGTGACTAGTTGTGTTGGATTGGATAACTTCTGGTCCTTGTCCTGCAACACATTGCAGTGTGTGGCATCACTCCTCTGAACAACAGGATAGTTGGGGGTGAAGATGCTCCAGCAGGAAGTTGGCCCTGGCAGGTTAGTCTGCAGAGATTTGGCAGCCATGTTTGTGGTGGTTCCCTCATCAACAGAGAGTGGGTGATGTCTGCTGCTCACTGCTTCTCCAGGTGGGTAACTGTGATGGGACAAGTCCACATTTATCGTTTGTCGCTCTCTGGTCACCACATTCTGTATGTTTGTGCATGTGTGTGACTTCAGTGCAAGCACCACTGGATGGCAGATTTCTCTGGGTCGTCAGAACCTGCAGGGCACAAACCCAAATGAAGTGTCCAGACGGGTCTCCAGCATCATTTTGCACCCAAACTACGACAGAGACAGCAGCAACAATGACATTGCTCTGCTCAGACTCTCGTCGGCAGTCACATTCACGGACTACATCAGACCTGTGTGTCTGGCAGCCAGTGACAGTGTGTTCAACAATGGTACCGATAGCTGGGTCACTGGCTGGGGAGCTGTCAACGAGGGAGGTGAGTCTGCTTGTTGCTGACAAGTCTTTGCTTTGACTTAGCGTGCTCGTCATCTTCAAACACTGGATGGCCGCGTGAAATGTCTACCATGTTGTCGTTCCCTCAGTGTCATTACCGTTCCCTCAAACTCTGCAAGAAGTGGAAGTTCCAGTTGTGGGGAACAGGCAGTGTAACTGTCTGAATGGAGTCGGTACCATCACGGACAACATGATCTGTGCCGGTGTTCTGGCAGGAGGAAAAGACTCGTGTCAGGTACTGTGCTTGACTGAAGTCCACGCTTGTATGTTTGACAGTCTCTGACTTCCTCACGCTCCTCCTCTCCGTCACCTCAGGGTGACTCTGGAGGTCCCATGGTCAGCAAACAGAGCGGCAAGTGGATCCAGTCTGGAATTGTTAGTTTTGGCTTCGGCTGTGCTCGGCCCAATCTGCCTGGAGTCTACTCCAGAGTGTCCAGTTACCAGTCCTGGATCAACTCCCACATCAGCTCTGATCAGCCAGGATTTGTCCAGTTCAGCTCCAGGGGGCCAGATGTTGACAGCAGCTACAGCTGTCCTGGTCTGTCACCATCATCCTCACACACATCACTAGTAACCACCACAACAACCCCTCCAATCACCAATCCCAGCAGTGTGTATATTTCGATAGATTTTCCCTTTTTACTTATATTTGTTTTCATTCGTTTTTCAAATTATACCTTTTTGTTTTTTTCAGGACCCATTTGTGGCAATGCTCCCCTGAACAGTCGAAATGTGGCGAACAGCAGCATTGTGCCTGATGGAATGTGGCCATGGATGGTTCGTCTCCACAAAAATAGCATTTACACTTGTGGAGGAACCCTTATTGCTTACAAGTTTGTTCTCACTTCTGCCCAATGCTTCTTCAAGTAAGTATATACTGTGGAAAATTGCTACTTCCAGTCAGATAAATGGACAGCAAACTAATTTTCCCCCTCATAGTCCCACTCCAGATCCCAAAGAGTGGACTGTGTTTGTAGGCCCACAGACTGTGGACGTCGACAGTATTATAGTCAGTAATCTGCCAGGCATCAATATTGCACTGCTAAAGCTGGCGAAACCGATCAACTACAAAGATTACATCCAACCTGTGTGCATAGACATCGACAATACTAGATCTTTCCCAGTTGGAACTCCATGCTGGGTGGCAGGTTGGGAAAAGGACAATGTGAGCACAGGTAAAACTCTCGTGTATGTTTTAAATCGATTCTTCATTGCTAAAGACTGTATTAATGTGTTAAGCCGTTTCAGGGCTTCATGACCTTGAAAGTCGTGTGACGAGTTGTGGAGATGTTTCGGGTTCTGATTACATCTGCACTAATACCATGAACCTTAATTTGGTAAATTCAAGCCCTTGTGGTCTGTTTGAATGTTCAGCCATGTAAAGTGTCCTTCACTCATCTTGTTTCTGTTTACAGGGGCATCAGGGCAGCCCCCTGCTATGCAAGTCAGACTCGTCTTGGTTCCAGGTGGCCATTGTGACAATGAGTGGAAGTAAATCGGCACGTGCCGATATTCAGGTCTTTGAGAAAGCCTCAAAGTTTGGGTCTTTCTTAAAGGATACGGTTGATGATTTACCATCGCCTGCAGCAGCTCCAACAGGGAATGCACCAAGTTTTGCAATTTCTTCCACACTTGTCTTCACTATACCTATTTCCACATTGTTGCGGTTATAATGTTTGTGTTTTTCTCCCCAGAGAGGTTGTAATTATAATGGCACTTAAAATTTGCCTCAAAGACTTCTAAAACCATTTATGGTTTGGATATGCACTTGAAATTTATGGGTCAAACTGATTAAAATGTTTCCTAATAAGAAAGTTTATATTAACTATTTAACTATTAAAGGTATAATTAATCAGGAATTATTAGCATCTTTTACAAACAGTCCAAAAGTTATGGTATTTATTCTCCATGCTATATAATGTTGTTATTCTACACAAAAATGTGATGGTCATGTTTTTTTGATTAAATAAAGAATTAAATATGCATGGCACTTTGAAATTATTCACAAGCAGAAGCAAACTAATTTTACTGTAACTGTACCATGCAGCAAATATATCTTTGTTTCTCTTAAAGCAAATCCTTTTCCCCAAGCAAACATACAAGCCACATTTCATAAAAAACATAAAAACAAACTTAAAAACTAAAAAAAACAAAATGCACATATAGCCACATTTCAAGATTTCAATGAGAAAAGTGCCATTTAGAAGGATAATGTGTTGAATGTTTGGTTGCCATCTGTGGCTCATCGGCTGTTTTCACATTTCTGCTGGTGAAGGGTTGTCTCCTGCTATGGGACTCTCTGCCTCTCCCGCAGAGTCATCGATCATTTGCTTGTATTTACTCTTAAAAAATCCAACCTGAGAATTCAAAGCAAAGATATCAAATACGTTTGAAGGTGAGAGTAACTATGAAGTACTGGGTAATGTGTTTCTGCAGTGTTTTACCTTATATAGGATTACAGTAACTATTACCAGTAGTGCCAAGCCTCCTAGGGATCCTCCAATAATTTCTCGTGTAAAGTCTGGTGGAGAATACACGTCTACTTCTGCTTCAATCTGAGGAATAGCAGAACAGAGATCATCCTCAAACTTAAAAATAGACAGTTTGAGGAAGTATGTTGAATCACCTTGCGAATCAGAGTGTTGTTATTCGACCCAGCAGAAAAGATGATGTACCGCTGCTTGTCATAGTCCACACTAGCGGTGCTGGTTAAGAGGAATTTTGCAGTATTTAGGCCAATCTGTTCAGGAGGAAAAGTTAGTGCTGTGACCCTACTGGCCCATTTTAATAAAGTAAAACTCCCATGTTGTTGAATTACTTGCTGTATCCATCCAGAACTAAGGTTGGCAGAGATTTTGTACATTTTACTCTCCGTTCCTTGTGTAAACATGCTGCATTTGAACACACCACACTTGGCCACAGTGCAGTCCTGTTGGTAAAAAGCAAAGTCATCAATCACTCTTGCCAATAAAATGTTGCTTTCCATTTCTTCCATTTGTTATTTTTGAATATGGGGCTAATGTTTTGTTTTTCTTTTTTTTATACCCAGGTGATATTTAGTTAATCTTTTAAAAATTATTAATGAATCAGTCTGAGCTGCGGGGTAACATAGCTATGTGTCACACATGATTTATCTATATCAAGCTCATCTATAGTGTCATATATGCTGAACTTAGGTACACTTACCACTCTCTTTGTCTTCTGAATCTCAGGGACGAAATCTGTTAGGGTAGGCTCCTCATCATCACCATTTCTGTGGCAGTCTGGAATCTGAAATAGAGCCTTGTTATGTCAGTTTTGCAAGATGTTTCCTGTATTTCATCACAGCTCCACGTTACCTGCAAATTGTTTGAATCTGCCCAGATGTTCTTGTCACCAAGCTGCACTGGTACCTTGATGACTGTAGTGAAATTAAGAGCTCTGATATCATTTATAACCTGGCAGAATGGAGGACAGGACAACATTGGAAGGTTTAGGTTTGGAAGGTGTACATGAATAAAGCGCTTTAAATGAGAAGTCTTCTCAACTGTTATTGATCTACAGGCAGATATTTTACCATGAGTGTCTGCAGGACTGGTTTCTGCAAATTGTTGTTTCCAAAAGTAAAATTGATGTAGCTTGGGGAGCTGAACAGAAATGTGGTAAATATAAGACAACAGAGTGCTTAATGTAAGTCAAATTATTTTGTTGAATTGTGAAATTTGGGATACTAAATGACAAACCTTTCTAGTGTAATAAAAATGCTGTACTTGACAGCAATCCATTTTATGCTGTAGAGATTGCTTAACCTGGAGTGCTCTTCATTCTGACTATAGATGACAGGAGATTTTGTTTTCCCTTAAGAACAGTAAAATATCTACATGTCCGTAAATGGCCGTGCTTTTGCAGGACTAAAATTACCTTGTTGCATTAGCAGTGATAAAAATCGTTTCTTCAAGTTGACTGTTGGTTTCAATCCCATAGGAAACAATGAAAGAAACCTATAATGGAAAGAAAACGATTATTCATATCATTCATATCATCATCATATTCATATCATCCCTTCTTTCATCACCACATGTACATATTCTGTCAAACCTTGGAGTTGCTCTTAAAAATGGGTTTGTCAATCGTGCAATCTGTCATTCCTCGCTGTAATTCATCCACAGTGTCAAAGGAGTTGCACTCAATTCTTCCCTGATTCAATTAAAAATAAATAAATACATTCAACATTGGAAGTTCCGGACCAATATGAATTGCTGAAATCTTGATGCTCTTGCTTTACCTGTAGAACTGTGACCTTCCGATAGGAGAGTCCAGCTGGGTATGTGAGGAGAACATGGGTGTTGTAGGAGTTTTCTTCGCTGTTTTCCAGTGAGACGATGACATTCAACAGATCATCAATGCCCACTTTAACTTCTTGGGTTCTGACGGGTCAATGAGGAGAAAAAGTCATCAAAAATCTAATTCCACAGCCAAACTTTGTGAGAATGAACATGGTATGAGTTTAATGTGTGCAATTTGATACTAATCATTATGACACACAGTGTTGAGACTGTCTAAACTTCTGAGGATTAGAATGCTTGTAATCCACCCAGGAGCAGAGAGATCAACCAATCGCTGTGCAGAAGGGCTAAAATGCCTTAAATAATGAAACATGTTAAAATATTAACTGGGCTGTGGTGAGGGAAATAAATGCCTGTTACACAGTCCTGAAATTTGGTGCCTCATTTTTTAACTCACTTTTCAAATTTAAGATCCAAGTTCAGCTTATCCACACATTTGTTGTCAGTGCCACAGTTGATTTCAAATTGAAGCTGTGGGCAAAAACCATGAATACACCTGAGTTAGGACAAACAGAAATATCTAACACTCACAGTGGTGTTTTAAAAAGGGTTCAAAAAGAGAAAAAGAACAATTGTAAGAAATACACAAAATCGGTATTTTCTGAATGCGAGGAAGTTGAGAGAAAAGAAAACACTTACAGGATGAATGGATGTTGTCTGCATCTGTGTAATGAGGCTGGGCCTCAGATTTGTGTCCGAGGGTAAACCCTCAAAGCTGAATTTGAGCTCATTGAGAAGTTCATTAAAAGCATCTTCAGGACAGGCCTACACACAGATGAGGGCATTTATGAGATGTTGCTTGTTTCTCTGTCTGACAGTGACTTTCACCACATTCAGCCCACCATGACGAAGAATTTCACGTTGACACACTGCTGCCGCTCTAAAGTGAGGGTGGTGGTGCCAGTCCCATTTCTTTGTTTCTCTTTGATGTAGGCTCGGTTGGTGAACTCCCCACGTGAGTAGTCCAGAGCAAAAGTAAAGTTAATCCTTGCCTGAGCTGGAATAGATGAGAGTTTCATTAACAGTTCACATGTTCCCTCACAAGAGTGTTTGATTTAACAGTCAGACACCTTTGTTGAACTTGGAGGTCATGATGAAGCATATCCGAGCTGTGTGCTCTAGCGGCACCGAGCAGTCTGAGTTTTGAGTGGGAATCTGTTTAGGGCTGAATGATACTGAAGCTTCGACCTTCACTATTGGTTTAGATCTGAAAAAAGGCCATGAAAGTATCTGAGTAATTACCAGAACAATTCTGGTCTAAATGAGAAAAATGTTCATTAAGTTTTCCCTGTAGTTCCACTGAAACACAAATAATGGTTACATGATCTCACCTGAGTAACACAATGGTGCCCTTTGAACTCACTGCTAAGTCAGGCAGCCCATCACCACTAAGGTCAAACGATGACTGACTGATAGACATGCCAAAGAACTTCAGTCCCAGCGCAACTTCAGAAGCAGCTATTCTCTACAGAAATGGAAAGGCTTTCAGGTTAATTGGGACTGCTTTATTTGGATGTATACACAGTTTGTCTAAATATTTTTGAAGTCAGTTCCATTTAGTTAGTTTATTTACAACTTTTGTAGAACATGCTCACTTGTGAGTAAATGAGACTGATTCTTCCTCTGCTTTCGCCCTGAAATATGTAGATGCTCCCTTGACCATTATTCTCCAAAGGTGCTCCGACGGCCAAGTCGTTAAAGCCGTCTGTGTTAAGGTCGGGAAGTACAGCAAGAGAAGACCCAAACCTCCCCAGATTAGATGCAGAACCTCTCAATACAAAGTCACCTTGGAATTTAACATTCTGTTATAAGAGTAAATAGAATTAATGCTTGTGATGGGAAAAAAAACATATTAATTAGAAAAAGAATCAAAATATTTACCAAACCAGACAAGGTGCAAACATGAACTCTTCCCTCTCTGTCATCGTCCACATACATGGGGGCGGACATGAGGATGAGGTCAGTGTAGGTGTCGCCATCTACATCCATGGTGCAAACAGCGGCTCCAAAGTACTCTCCACTCTAAATGTCACCAAAAAAGGGAACTTTATGCATAACTGACCCAACAACACAATGAAATAATTCATCTTAAAGGGATAGCACACACTTGCTTAGGGTAGGGGTTGATCTTGTTGATCTTGTTGGTCTTGGTATGGATTGCTACCACAACACCAACATGTTGATATCTTGGAGCGCCAGCTATCACCAATGATCCTCTCCGTGTTTTTGCCACTGCCAAGGAGTAACCTTAAACCCAAGAGTCAAATGCATTATACAATATAATGTTCAAAGGTGTGTAACAAAGTCACTGAGCATTAACCTCAAATCTTTGGATAACTCTCAACAAAATCCAACAAACACTCACTAAAACTTTCAAAAATGCCATATAAATAAGCTTCTCCTATCTTTCTCATGTTCATGATCAGTGTGCATAGTGTGAATAGTATTAGAGTCGGTATTATTTCACTTCCTAGTTAGTCAATGATTGTTAGACATCTAATAAAATTTTAATAAAACAGTATTGTGGGGTGTTATAAACATACCCAGATAACTATTAGGATCCATATCTGAAGGCTCAACTGTGGTTATCTGATTGTTTTGGGTATTATACTTCAGGAATCCTCCCTTCCACTGGTTGGCACCAACAGCAGCCATCAGAAATCCCTTAAAGTTGGAGAGAAAATGTAAAGATTGATTTTTCACAAACATGCAGCTATGTTGCACATCTCACATGTGCCAAATGTCAGCACCTCAGAGTCATATGCAGCGCTGAATCCCACTTGAGACATTTCCATTTTTAGTGATTCTCCACTTGTTTGAGATCCTGCAAAAATCAGCAGGTGTAAATATTTCATGATGTAGCAACAGAATTATGTGATTGCATTAAATGTGTACCTTCGATAGAGAAGATTTTCTCCTGCAAGCTCTCTCTTATTTTGTCAAGCGCATTAAAATTTTTCACTTGAAATACATGGTTTTCAGATGGATAAGATGCAATGGTCACCAGTTCTGCTTTTGCAGTCCTTTTATCAAAAGCACTTCCAACCTAGACACAACAAGTAAACAAATTTACATTTTACACACATCTTGTCATGCTGAAAATTATTTGTTTTGTAGGTTCTGAAAAACATATGATTCAATAATGAATAATTGGTGCGGCAACATGCAGAGAAGAATGATTATTTAACTTAAAAAAAGTCGTAATTTATAATTAAACTTACCCCAATAGCAAATCGAACTATTTTTTTCTTTTCTGCTGCCTTTGCTGCAGAAGGCAGCTGATATTGTTCCTGAGATTCTCCGTCTGTAATAACTATCAAAACCTTCCTCACATTTTCCCTGGAACCACTGTTTGCTACAAATACAGTGTTACTGTAAAAAAGAAACAGAAAATAAACTGAAGGCCTGACCTCAAACATGCTAATGCAAATATTTGCACATGGTTTAATTTAAGAAGTGGATGTGACAATTGGTATTGAAAAAGGACACTGTCTCTTCTCAAACAACCTTTAAAGCATGGCACTTTTGATTTTGTACCTGCTACCAACAGAAAGATTTAACAACACTGTCCACTTCCTGTTTGTTCATAATCAGGTAATCCGGTCACAGTCATGAGGTACTTACACAACATAGTTGATGGCTGTCGCTGTCAGCGTCCCTCCCCTCAATTGGCTAATGCTGTTAATGGCAGTCTCCAAGGTGCTTTTGTCATTGGTGAAGGAAAAGTGGGTTTTAACTGTATAGGAGAACTGGACAATGGCAAACTGCAAAAAACAGAGTAAACAAACACACACACACACCCACACACACACACACACACACACACACACACACACACACACGCACAATAAGAACATAACAGCATTGTGAAGTGTTTGCTGGTTATGGGTCAGGTCATAATAAAAATGAACTAACAAACAAACAAATAAATAATACCTGTGTATCTTGTCCTTTGAAGAAACGGACCAGTTTTCTCACAAAATCTTTCATTATGGTAAAGTCATTTTGAGACACACTGCCTGAACCATCCAACAGAAATGCTATGTCTGCTTGGGTGCGGCAGTCTGGAAAAATAAAGGTAATGACATTCAAATATTATAATCCAGTTTTTTTTGATTTCCTGAATGTCATCAATGTGTATAAGGTTTACCCCCATCCAATTTTATCTGTCTTTTATTAAGACATTAAGATATATAAGAATATTTACCTTCGAGGGAAGGAGGCACAATGTTATTTTGACCAAGCTGAAGGCACACGCCGTTGTACATGGTGATGCTTGCACAGTCCTTTGGAATCGTTGGACCGCAGGCCTGAATGTAAAAGTGAAAAATATTCACCTGAAGCCTTTCTGGTTCTGAACGGTGCCAGCCCACCCACAAGAAGCATGAGGAATCTACAAAGTGTCAGCTCACCAGAGTGTTTCCTGACTTGGGATCCGTTGTCATTGTCAAACCAAGGGATGCATTGACGACAAACTCTGGCACTGCAATGACAATATGAGATTAAATCAAGTGGGAACCATCTATTCATTTCATCATTTACAAAGAGGATGCCTCTTACATGAAACTGAAAGTGCACGGCAGGATGATGTGGAGCACTGATATATTTGTCCTCTTCCTGTTGGGGAATATTGTGCAAGAGGGGCACTGACCAGCAGTCTGATGAAAAAAAATTTCCAAGAAACCATTAGCCTGAGACAAATCAACTCTGGCCACTCTGGTTATGTTACTGTGGTCACATGTATATCACAGAAGCTTTTAGAAAAAAATAGGTTGAGACCTACTCATTTGGTCTCTGCACCACCTGATATCCAAAACCAGCTGCGTCATTACTCAAAGATTTCCAAGCCACAGGATCAATATTAAAACAGATAGCAATTTTTAGCACTGGAAAACAGAGAAGACAGAAGCACATATTGTTTACAAGTTACAGCCAGTTTGTGTCTTACAGTGATTATAACAATTTGGGAGACAAATGCTTACGTCTTCTTTGATTACTTAACTTGGTGTCATGATGGTGTATAATGGAAATTGAATAAAGATTAAGTTGATTGAAAATGAATATTAAACTGTTTTTTCCAAACACACACATGTTTCTCTCAGGCAGTCTTATGACAATGTACAATTAGTTCTGGTGCTAAGAACAGAAGAACGAAACTAAAAAATGGGGAATAATGCCTCAGTTGGCTGCCTTCTGAAAGGCAACACTTCTTCCTGCAAAGGCCTCTCTGTACTCTCGCCTGTAGTGTAGCTTCAGAATTGTTACTCATGTAGATGGTAACACCCTAAAATAAGAGTGGAAAATATTAAAAATATTTTAGGAAGTGATGTCATTTCCACCGAAAGGCTGCTGACCTTGAAAGACTTATATTTGCCACATGATTTAAAAGTAACCCCCCCCACACACACACACACACACACACACACACACACACACGCACACAAACGTTAAATGTATGTGTAAAAACATTTAATGTGTGTATACATGTATGTATGTATGTATGTATTATTTATTATTTATTATTTATTATTTATTATGTATGTATTATGTATGTATGATTATAAAGTTCCTGGGAAGGGGCTTAACAGTGCTCCCTAGTGTCTAGAACGTTTCTGTATATTTTAATACATTTCGATTTTTTACAAGATTGTTGTGATGGGTATAATTAAAAAGATAATAATAAAAACAAGCAAACAAAAAACACCAGTCTTCTTCACAGAAATATCTTCATTTATTACGCTATTTTGGTTCAGGTATTAGCAACACGAAGATCAAATAAAATCAAATATGAATAGTCAACTATATATTTTACTACTCAGAGTAACTATATAAATCTGAAAAAACTCAAATGAATTCACAGTTTGCTTCTCCTATGACAAAACCAGATTTTTAAGTACCACCTACCTGAGAAGAATATTGCAGCTGTAATTATACAGTCCATTGTGATGATGAAGAATAGAAACCGTCATGTATCTTTTGTTTGTAAAAGCCAATTTTCAAGTGATAACTGAGTGTGTTCAGGGGGGATATGTCAAAAGAAGCGGGTGTGGTGAAATAATTTTATGCTGTAAAGCCACAGTGTTAGAGGAACTGTGATGTGGGAGTGGCTCTAAACTTGAAACAGTGTTTTGTCACATCAGTGGAGCAAATTGTTGCTTATTGTCTCTTATCATTCACATCACTCATACTATTTCAAGTATTCCTAAATAGTTTCTATAGGCTATACCACCAATTTGCAGAGACAACAATTAAAATATATATTTCTCTGAACTGTGATAAGAGAGAGAAAAAAATAATACAGAAGAACTTTGAGAGCTTTGTCAAAGGCTCATCTCATGCTCTGTCAGTTTAAGTTGCTTTTTATGGATATTTGTTGGTATTTTTCTGCTGTTTTTCAGCTGACTGAAATTTAATTATTTCCTTCATTCTTGAGCTTTCATCAAGAGGCAAACAATGGGTTTCAGGGCCCAGTGTTTGATGGAAAGCAGACACAGGGAAAGTCAATATACTAATCTGGCCTTCATTATGTGCTGAGGTTTGTGGCAATGAGCACAAAGATTAGCTTTAAGCTTTTGCATCTACGAATACAAAACGGTACAATATCACAGTGTTAATTTATATGTTGGTGATATATACAGAACATCACAGATTCCAAATGAATTTAGCCACAACTACAACTTCATTGCGCAACTTTCTCAGAGTAAATAACCCCACAAGGTCATGTGGATTAAACAAAAACAAAAACAAACAAACAAAAAAACACTTCTGTGATGAAGGCAATGTACTAATGTGTAATTTGTGCTTTTACTGGCATCCTTTCCAAATGAGGAATCAAACATCTACACCTCTGAACATCAGTGGACTAACAGTGCATATATGCGCAACCTTTGCAGGCTCCACCGTTTGACCCATTCCTGCAAGGCAAAGGCAATCACGAAAGGTCACGTAAAGGTCAGATGTGCTGCTGTGTCTGGATTAAATTTCTCAGGGCAGGTTGGGAACGTTTACACGGGTCGTCCAGGCCCCTACATGAGTGTATCCATGTGATTATGCTGCTCTAAATCTTATCTACTCACTCCAGAGACCATTCTAAGAGGGGTTTTTTTAACTTTAAAGAGTCTTTATGCAAAGACTTAATTTGCGCGCATTGCATTGTGAACAAGAAATGCAAAATTCTGCTTAAGAAATCTTTGGAGAACACAGAAATCTTGCCAATCTGGTCTGTGTTTTCTGCACATCCTCGTTCATATTTTCACTACACCTTATATTGAGTTGTACTTTTTCTACTGTTCACTGAAGTAATCTTTGCCCTTTCACTGGCCACTCGCCACCATGTTACTCCAGCCTCGGCCTCTCTGAATGTCACGAGCCATCTCTGGTTGCGTCCTGTTCTTTTAATAGCATGGCAGCTGAAATGTGAGGGGTCAAAATGGGAGGATAAATACAAGAGCGTGCAGACCGGAAGGCTGTCGCAGACGAAGGCCAGATCTTCTCCCTCCCTCTCTTCTCTCAGCTCTCCTTTAACTTCAAAGGTAAAAAAAAGAGACAATTCTATTGCATTCACTTGTCTTTTAAATATTATTCAATGATTTGCTCAGCATAAGGTGCATGACATTTGATGATTTTCTCTTTGATGGAACACATGCACATTATTGGTTGGGGTGCAAAATAAAATGACAAAATGTGCAGTAATATGTAGGGACAAACTGGAAACTGAATTCAGATATGTATCGGTAAATCATATAGAAGTCTACAAAGTTTGCACTATCTATTCTCTCAAAACAATCTGACACATTAAAAATTTCCACACCTCAAACAGAGTGTGTTGTAAAACTGATGTATATTTCCCCCCTTCAGAAAGGTATCACTTTTTTTTCTTCTTCCTTTTGTATGTGATGAACTGGTGGTGTGAGAAAAATCTCTAACAGAACCACTCCTTAATTATTCACTTCTTGCTTGTTGCTCCTGAACAAAGAAAATAATTTTTTAGGAAAGGACTTGTTACTGAGCAATAGGGCTTTCAGTGCCTAGAAGTAGTATTTATATTTAGAACAGCATTGTTCTAAATTGTGGAGGCACAGTGGGGGTTGAGTGGGTGGACCCAACACAGCACCAAAGAGCAGGGAGATGGAATGGAGAGAGTGGGGGCAGGAAGAGGATGAGAAATGTCAAGCATAAGAGGCTTGAGTAAGGAATAGGTCATTTACATGCTTGACATTCTTTGGTTGGTCAGATTTACGAAGGGCAGAGATGAGACAGAGATAGAACCCTTTTGGATACTGGACCCCTGCACCCCTTTGTGGTGGCCAGTGCCGAACCCTTCCACCTGGTGCTGAAGCAATTATAGCGGTAACAACTGTACTTCACCAACTGGGACCTCAGCTGGTGTTTAAAAAGAGTAACAGGAGCATTTCACTGGATACAAACTTCTTATATTTCTCTCTTTCCATTGAAGAAATGGCTTTTCATCAGCCAGACCTTTACAAAATGGAACTATGCTCTTTAACTCTGACCATGTGCCTGTTGGAGGGCTAAATATGCTTCCTTATCTGGTTACTTTTTCCTCCAGAGTCAGGATGCCTCACGCATACCCCTTCCTCACTCCTGAACAGAAGAAGGAGCTCAGCGATATCGCTCACAGGATCGTCGCTACCGGCAAGGGAATCCTCGCCGCAGATGAATCCACCGGTAAAGAGATTGATGACAGTTTCAAAATCATCTTTAGACCTTTTATCACCTTGTGGCAATGGGGGGAAAAAAGCTAATTGATGAAAAGATGTCAGTTTTGTGGGTCTAATCTTTGGTTCTCCACAACTTCCAGGCAGCGTAGCAAAGCGCTTCCAGAGCATCAATGCTGAGAACACTGAGGAGAACAGGAGGCTGTACCGCCAGCTCCTCTTCACCGCCGACGATCGTGTCAAGCCATGCATTGGTGGCGTCATCCTCTTCCATGAGACCATGTACCAGAAGACTGATGACGGCAAACCTTTCACCCAGTACCTCAAAGAAAGAGGCATGGTGGTGGGCATCAAGGTCGACAAAGGTGTTGTCCCACTGGCCGGAACCAACGGCGAGACCACCACCCAGGGTAAGGAAAGAACACGTCTATCCCCACCACTACCGTTCTCATGCTGCGCTCACCTGGTGTCTCCTCTGTCCGATCCGCAGGTTTGGATGGGCTGTACGAGAGGTGCGCCCAGTACAAGAAGGATGGTGCTGACTTTGCTAAGTGGCGCTGTGTGCTGAAGATCACCCCCACCACTCCTTCAAAACTGGCCATCTTGGAGAATGCCAATGTCCTGGCCCGCTATGCCAGCATCTGCCAGATGGTAAGAAGTTACCATCACTGAAATAATGAATAATTCAACAATTCTAAAGTGCCTCAAGAAGTAAAATGAGAACAGGTGTTTTTTTCAGTCATCTGTTGGTTTTGAACTGCAGCCTGTCATATTTTACCTTCCTTCGATCGTGTCTTTCTCAGCACGGCATTGTCCCCATCGTTGAGCCCGAGATTCTTCCCGATGGTGACCATGATCTGAAGCGCTGCCAGTACGTTACCGAGAAGGTCTTGGCTGCGGTCTACAAGGCACTGTCTGACCATCATGTCTACCTGGAGGGTACCCTGCTCAAGCCCAACATGGTCACTGCCGGACACTCCAGCTCCCACAAATACAGCAACCAGGAGATCGCTATGGCCACTGTCACTGCCCTGCGCCGCACCGTGCCCCCTGCAGTCCCTGGTGAGGTGGATGTGTGCAGTCATGCATACAAAAACTAGCGTGTGTGAAACTTGTCTCATGTCCAATCACATGCTGAGATAAAGCTATGGTGTTTTCCCCATAAAGGCGTTACCTTCCTGTCCGGTGGTCAGAGTGAGGAGGAGGCCTCCGTCAACCTGAACGCCATGAACCAGTGCCCTCTGCACAGGCCTTGGGCCCTGACCTTCTCCTATGGTCGTGCCCTGCAGGCCTCTGCCCTCAAAGCCTGGGGCGGCAAGAAGGAGAATGGAAAGCATTGCCAGGAGGAATTCATCAAGAGGGCTCTGGTATGTATCACTGTACAGTAAAATATTGCAAAAATGATAGAAGATGATCTCTTTTTTTTAAGAAAATTGCTTAAAAACTTAATACATCTGAGCTGTGTTTGGCTATTAATGAAAACACTTTTTTATTCTTACAGGCCAACAGCCAGGCCTGCCAGGGTAAATATGCATCCTCTGGAAGTAGCGCTGCCGGTGGCGAGTCACTGTTTGTGGCCAACCATGCTTATTAAGTGCAGACACGCCTTACCTGCCTTTTCATCTTTATGACACTACGATGGAAAAGGTCATGCCCTCTGATACCGATTAAAAGCATTTTAATGTGAAAATTGGAAGAAAAAAACCTCCTCTGGGTTGTTGCTGCAGCTGGGAGATCCTCTGCCTGCAAAATGTTCTGCCTCCATTCCCTTACCTTTTCTCAACACCCTTTCCCACATTGTTTTTACACAAATTATACTTTTTTTTTCCATTGGTCCGATTGCACCAAAAGCAGTAAATTTATACTGGCACAATGCAATAAAATAACTACCCTAACATCGGACTTACTGTGTCTCTGAATCTTCACTTGACATTCCTGTGTGACAAGGGACACATTTTTTTACGTTTGGTGTTACAAGCCTGGCTCAAAGGGAGAGAATACCCAATCTACTAGAGAACCCTAACAAAGATTTAAACCCAAAGACTGCAATCCAAAAAGTGCATGTTAGTTGGAGTGTAGACAATGTCTGTAGTGTAAATCAAAAGAAAGTAGCAGCAATTTAACTAAACTCAACAAATACCATGTGAAAGGAAAACAGAGCGAGATTCGGTGAGCAGCCATTTTAACTGCTAAACCACAAACCCTCTCAGCTGCAGCCATCTTCTTTGTCTCAGCCTCCATGATAATGTTGAGAGTATTAAACAGTTATTAAGTGCTATATTTAGAGCTGAGAGACAAAATATAGAAAAGAGGCCGTCAGAGTGGAGTGTGCATGTTGTGTTCTTGCCTCTGTAGATGTTGTCCCGCAGTCCAGAAACCTGCACATTAGGTTGCATAGAGGCTCTAAGGTATTTTCTCCTTATAGTGGGGGACATGGGTGTTTTCTCCTTTGTTAAGAGCTCAAGAGCTCTTTAATTTCTCAGTCTCCTCTGTGTCTGCAGCTTCCTGGTTTCATGTCCCACTCATCTTCCTCCTTAAAACCTCCTTCAGCTGTGACCACTGGTAATCTTAGCAGCAGGGCAGAAATGCAAAAGGGACCGTTTTGAGTCACACTTACAGACCACACTAGTTTGCTTAACATTTAATTGGTTGTCAAAACTGATATTTATAGGGTCGGGAGGCCCTCCAGATATGCATATATATGGACTAAAGTTTAAGATAATTTGCACAATATGTCTCCATTAACACCCAAGAGAACACACAGTAAAATGAAAGAGTCAGTGTGACAGTGACAGTAACGCCATCACTTCCTGTCAAAGTATTACTGTTTCGACAACACTGACTATTTTTGTGAAAAGTCAGTCAGTTCTGATCAGTGGCCTGTGCAGTTATTAATCACAACCGTATATCCTCATTAACAGAACTGATGTGATGGGGAAAAGCCTCACAAATGTGACATTGATGGTTTGACATTGATTGGAGTTTATTCCCTTAAAAAAAAAATTTTTCAATTCAACTTTATAATTTACAGTACTAGTATTACTGACATACACTAATGCTCTCATTATTTTATTGAGGTATATTTTTTTGTCTCCTTAGTGGCTAGTTGTAATGTAGAGCATAGTGTAGCTGATATCTATAAGTCACATATCCAACACTTTTGAAAAACGTGCAACACCCTTGTGAGTGTGTAACCCAGCTATAGTTTGGCCTAGGTCAGCATATGACCTGTGAGATAAACTGTTATGAAACTCAAGGCTAAACTACACCCCTCATGCATAAAGAAGTTGTTTTGGCCATTAAGGCAAAAGGAGAATTCAAAAATTTAGAATTGATGAAAAAATCAATCTTTCAAATGAAAGTCAGAAATGCACCAGGGCAAGTTTGCTGCATTCACTAAGACATACATGGCTAAACAACATGCTGCCCTACCCTGCTCTGTACATCAAAGAAACCATTTCCCCTTTGTGGTGCACAGAGGGCACTCACACCTAAGTCTCTTTATTTCCAGCGCATCATCCTCCTAGCGGTGAACCACACAGCAAGTATACACACACTAGTGAAACCAAGCTCCTACAGGTTTCCATTGAATCACCACAATTTTACCAGCTTATATATACAAACATAAGGCATTTGGCATAGGACAGCAAAGTGATTTCTTAGATATGTGTATATCACCATGCTATGTTTGCTCAGTGGTGATGATAAGAGTAGGCATGCTGAAATAAGAAAACACAATACTGAAGCATAAACTCCAGCTCTGTATTATTATTATAATGGTTCACTTGTCAACTATGAAGTTGACATCATGGAAAGATGTGGCCTAACAATAAGCAGTCTATATGTACACACCCTTTAACAGGAAACCAGTTGTGACATTTGACAACCACTGTTGTTCTTGCTTCCTGTCTGTTAAGCTTGCCATCAGTCTATCAATTGTTAATCTTAGAAGCGGAAGTTTCAAGAAGACTTTATGACTTTTATATATTATGAACAGTCAAGTTAATTAACACAAGTTTATTATGTTGTTTTGGATATGTGCTTTATCTTATTGCATAAACACTACTGAAAATTGTAGTAGTGATCTTTGATCTTTATGGAATCAAATAATTTTTACTGATTATGGTTTCATTGCAAGTGTTGTAGGTGTCACAAATTGTTGAAATACTGAATATTCACTGAACACTGCAGGGGGTATAATCTGATCTGGGGCAATGCACTGCCCGTGACCATAATATATCCTGGTATAATCTAGCCCAGGCTGCTTTAAGCCCAGGTATAGTATGGACTGTGGCCAGTTATGTAAGACACTGGAGAAATAATAGGTTAATGTATGTCTGCCCTTATTATTTGAATTACAGAAAGAAGTATACAAATATGGAATACAACATTCCTGATTTATAATTTTGAACAGCAACAATTTTCCTGGTAGTCTTATTGAAAAATTGGCCAATCCAACACACTCATCTGTTGAGTTAGCAAGCTTTCTCTCCTAATTACACTAAAAGAAAGCAAAGAAAAAATCACCTCTCTTTTCTTATTCACCACGATCATTTGAAAGGCATGAAAGATAGTTTCCTGTTACATGAATTGCGTTAGCAGCGCCACAGAGAAGAGCGCGATCTCTGAGGTGACAAGTGAAGCTGTGGATGTGCATGTAAAGTTGCTATCAGGGTCGGTGCCATTGGAGCTGAACAACACAAAGCTGACGTTTGCCCCTGCCACATTATCAGTGATCCACTGCTGAAATTCAGAGACCCGTGCATAGACTTCAGGGAATGCAGGTGTGGCGCAAGGCACTCCAAAACTGGTGATACCAGCTTGAATCCATTTTCCCCCTTGCTGGCATTGCAACGGTCCGCCGGAGTCACCCTGCACAAACAAAGGGAATAAAATTATGCCTCCTGGCACAGCATTGCAGGAAAATGATAACAGGCAACGCTTTCAAGTGTTCCTGTAATTATTCATTTTACCTGACAAGCTCCTCTGTTCGGTTCCCCTGCACAGATCATTTCGCCAGTGATGTTGATTTGTTCTCTGTAGCTGCATGCACACTGATTACTTCCAATAACAGGTACCTGAACCTGCTGTAAGGGGCTAGTATCCGGCAGGGTAGCTGTGGAAGTGCGTATAAAATGTTGAATATATTTGATGTTTAAGTGTGTCTCAGCAATCTACAGACACTAAAGCTGGACTTTTAAAGAAGCATTCGAGGAGTTTGAATCAACAATGGAACAGGACACTCACTGGTGTTAGAGAGCTTTCCCCAGCCAGTGGAGTAGCAGTAAGTTCTATTGTGGAACTGGCTGGACTTCTCTGCAAGGCAGATGGGCCTGATGTAATTGGTGAATGTGACAGGGCTACTGAGTTTCATGAGGGCGATGTCGTTGTTTAACAGGGTGTTGTTCCAGTTAGGATGGACGATGATCTGGGTCACTGTGCGATTCACCTCATTGGCATTCGGCCCACTCTGAGTCTCTCGTCCAAGGTAGATAATCCATTTTGAGAGTGTATTTCTAAAAGAAGGATATTTTCCTGATTAAAACAGTCAGAAGGTTGCCATTACAAATTTAAAACGCATGGAAATAAAATGCATAGTGAAAGCCACAGAGGCATTGCAATTGGGAACAATATCATTTAGAATTTCACCCAAGGTCAAGAAACGTTCTGGTCCTTATTGCAATGAACCCATAAGTAAAGCACACTTACATCAGAATGCAGTGAGCGGCTGTCATGACCCAATCGTTACTGATGAGGGTCCCTCCACAAATATGAACGGTTGCACTGTTAATATTCAGGTGAACGCTGGCCTGCCAGGGCCAGGATCCAGCTCCGGCATTAACACCGCCAACTATCTTTCCTTCTTTTATTGTGTTTAGGGGCGCCATTCCACATTCTGACCGAACAAAGGCAAATAAAAATGCAGCAAAATTAGTAAGATTGATATTTCTTGTTTTATTGCAGTGATTTTCTTTTTAATTAAAAATAGGGCGGGGAACTTACCCTGGGCCACTGACCCTATGAGAGAGACAGAACGTAGTCAATACATCTGCAGCTTAATATGAAACTAAACAAACACAAGGTGGCGCTAGTGCTCCAGCTACTTTCTCACGCTCCAAAACAGAAAAGGATCAGGTCAGGGATGTCCAACCTGTTCCACAAAGGACCGTGTGGCTGCAGGTTTTTGTTCCAACCAGTCAAGCACACCCAGTTTGACCAATCAGCTGTCTGAAGACTCAGATGAGTTGATTAAGTGAGTCCAGTCTGGTGTGATGCTGCTGGGTTGGAACAAAAACCTGCAGCCACACGGCCCTTTGTGGAACAGTTTTGACGTCTCTGGATCAAGTGCAGGAAGAAAGGCTTTTTACAACGTCTGTTCTAACTACGAGTGATATATGATCAGACTAAATATGTACACATGATTAAATTCAATCTTGTCTGTAGAGATTCCATCAGTTCTTATAGAAGCTCAAACAAACACAAAATAAAACCAGAAAGAAGAACACTTTCTTTGAGTTTGGATCTTTTCTACTCATTTAAAGAAAATATATACCTGGGTGTTTCCTCCTATAATGACCCTCTCCCAAGTAAAAAAAAAACACACCTTTACCTGTAAGGCTTGCACACATCATCAGCATGACCACAACCAGGGAATCCATGTTGAGTGTTGCTCTTTCCTCACTGTCTATCCACTGTCTAAATATAACTTTCAGTCAAGTAACTACCATGTGAAAATATTCGTCCAACTCGTCTTTCTAGTTTGACCAACCACAGCAATAAAAAACCCAATGGTAGCCGTGTATTTTAGCCTTTGCTTGGACAATAAAATCAGAAAATAAGTCTTAAAGGAGAAATTAGCATCAACAATATATACCTATTCTCTGAGGATTATACTAAGAAAAATATTATTACTATTAGTGATAATAAACAGATTATTACATCTGTTATCGTTTCAGTTCACTTCATCTAAAGATCCAGTAGCAGTAGTATCAAGAGAGCATAAGGTTTCCATTCGTTTTCAAACTGGGAATATTTTAAAGCTTTATTTTTAATTTTGACCAGAAGTACCTGTAGAATGAGGTTTAGCAACAAAACATTTAGTTTGATGAGGTTGTGCAACCTCAGAGACAGAAAAGTCAGGACAAATGAGTCAGAGAATTGTGGATGGTGTGAACAATAGTCCCCAACAGGACAGGAATTAAAGTGTGTACTAATATAAAAGGTCGTTTAGACATGTGCAACATTGACCTTATAAATTTAATTATACTGTAAGTGAATTTTTGTGTTGCTGAAGGTTATGCGCATGAATTTAGGCATCCAACGAGAGAAGTGAATTCTTTCTGTGTTTTAAATTTCCACTTGACTCCTTTTCTATTGTTCTGAAAAACAAATAATCTTCTGTGATGAAGAGAGTCAGGGGTTTGAACAACACAGGATGAGCAAACATCGTGCTGAATGAGAATAAAAAGCAAATCTCAAAGCACCAATGAGTCATGATTGGCACCTTTAATGCTTTTTAAGAGTCACCTGAAGCAGATCAAAGGAAAGTGCATCTAGAACATCCATTCAAGTCACCAGCTCATCACTGGGCGACATGCAAAGACAAACAAACATTCACGCCAAATGCATGTCATTGGACTGTTGGAGTGAGCCAGCCTACCCAGAGAGAACCTACAGGGGCAAGGGGAGAACACATACAGAAAAGTCTCTGCCCCTTCTTGCTGTGAGGCCCCGCCTAAAGAACATGTAATATAAAATTAAACCTTCAAATGAAGGTAGGAAATGACAATACCACCATTATGTCATTTATATGAATAAGATGGGAGTACATTCCTTTCAAAAGTATTATCTGGAAGTAAATAGGGCAATTTATCTCATGTGTACAGTATACTGTATATTCAACATATGTGTACATTATGCAATTTCACTTTAAGTACACAGTTGTCTGCTTAATCGGATAACCAAACCAAATGAAACCAGTTCTGACAGCCCTGCTACTATATGAGATATGCTTTTGATTGAGTCTCACATTTTTACTCTTTTTTTTAATTATTTTACTATTTTCCGCATGTATTCTATTTGGTTGTATTCACTCTAAATAAACTATTAGCTTACGCCTCAGTCATAATAAAATAGCTGTGTGAAAAGCAGCATTCATCTAAAATATACTGGAATTGAACAACAAGGACTTGTTGTTCTACATCTGAGTGAGTGGAGGAGCAGAGCAGCAACTGGAGAAGAGGGGAATTAAGAATTACACTGTATCTTGTGTCTGTATAATCAGCATTAATTTCTCCCCAGATTGGAAATAAAAGGCTTGCAGTCTTGCTGGCGTGTTTGCCTACATAAGCGCGGCGTGATCACCCTCTCTGTTTGTGTGGGACAACGCTGCACCAATGTAAAGTAGCCCAAAACCTTGGCCCGAGGCCCCTCTGAATTTTAAGTTTGCCCACTTGTGTGTTCCTGCACATCCTCCTCCTTCTCTCCTCTGCACTCTATCAATCTGCAAGGTTTGCTTGCTCAGGAGAAACTGAGAAACTGTGCATAAAAGGGCCTCCTTTCTCCCGTCTGAGGCCCAGGACAATATTTCTTATTCCTCATCCGGGTGGGCAGACCCACCCATTCTCAAGTCATTGCTCTATATAAGAAAGCCAAAGGGCCTGATGATAAGAACTCAGCCTGAAGACAAGCCTGGCGATGAGGTGTAAAGTCCTTGTGTGTGTCGTCCTTCTGAAGCTCATAAAGCCTGGTGAGTATGTGTCTTTATACACACACTGATTAATTTCTGATCACCTCAAAAGGGCTTATTTGCATTGTCTCTGGAGGGACAATGCAAATAATTTGTTTGTCATGATCAAGTCACACTGAGCAGGAAAGTCAAAGTAGAGTGACCTTGTATTGATTACTGTCCTTGTGAATGTTTCGGATGTGTGTCAAGACTATTCCCTCGTAAATTAAACTTTCAGGGAAATGTTTCTTGAATAGTTTGGTGTTTTGAATCAGAAAAATTCAGTAAAATAGAACTTTTCAATAAGGGTATTCATTTTAAAATAAACATTATGTATATGAATATGTGTTGATAATATATCAATGTTTTGCATTTTTGTCAAAAAAGGACTGGGTTAGTGCTGCACTACTATTAATAATTAGAAATGGTGATGCTGTTAACTTCTTAGCTAAGACATTTAACTACCTGGATTTCAATGAGTGTTGTTTTATTGGCCACTCTCATATTTGAGATTTTGGGTTGGTCCTAACAAAGGTCATAATAAAAGTATTTGCTGCAAGGAACTTTTATTTTTATGCACCTTTTGTCAAACACACCTGAAACTCAGAATGCTGAGAGTGTTGGAGTGTTGGTTTTGTGACTGAGAGTATTTATTGTGCTAGTTACAAATTAATCCACCCAAATGAAAGACCTGACTGACATGCTTTCTCTTTCCACTGATTCAAGGATTGCCCAGTATGCTCAGGTTATTGACTTAAGGGATGAAAAGAAAGAATGTGAAGTTAAACCTGACATAAGAGTCTTTGTTTAGAATTGTGAATAAAATTTACCCACCCAGACTGAGGAGTGATTGTTTTTGTGCTGTGCCCTACAGCTTGTGGCTAGCCTATAGCTGTGATCATTTTTCTCAAAGGCAGCAAATCAAAAGGCCTGAAAAGCACCACAGATATCAATATTAGCTCAGAGTAGCTGCCAATATTGCTCGCTCGCTCGCTCGCTTTCTACTACTTGTTCCTCCACTGAGGGTCGTGGGGGGACTGGAGCCTATCCCAGCACAATGGGCGAAGGCGGGGTACACCCTGGACTGGACGCCAGTCGATCGCAGGGCCTGCCAATATTGAATTATATATGTTATATGGATGGATTGCTAAATGTCTTAAATGCCATTTTTCTTGCATAAAAGTGTATACGTGTGTGCGTGTGTGTGTGTGTGCGTGTGTGTGTGTGTGTGTGTGTGTGTGTGTGTGTGTGTGTGTGTGGTATTTGTTTACTCTGTTTTTGGAGTTTGCCATCATTCAGTTCACCTACACAGTGTGTGTGTGTGTGTGTGTGTGTGTGTGTGTGTGTGTGTGTGGGGAGGGGGGTGTTAAGGATTCATTTTCTCTTCATTTGAAATTTCTCTGTTTACAGCATCTCTAACTGAGATACAGTCCAGACCGAATGCAAATGTGACCCTCCCCTGTAATGTGACGGTGGCTTCTGAACCTCTCTGGGGTGACAACTCTCTCAGCATCAGCTGGATCAGTAACGGCTCCACTATCGCCTCGTTCACGAACAGAACAACAACTATAAAGGAGGGCTATAGCTGGAATATCAGCGATGTCAATGGAGTCAGTGGAGACTTTTCCCTGACCATCCTCAACGCCAGCCTCCACCTGCAGGGGCTGTACAAGTGCAAACTTAGCTACAATGCCACAACGCTGCACTCCAGTAACGTCACATTTAGCATCCTGGGTATGTGTTTGGGTCCACGACATTCACTTGTTAACCCAAGAACAGATTCTGAATGACTTTTCTCTCACAGCGTCCCCGACTGTCTCCGTGCCTCAGCAGTGGGTGGTGTTAGAGAAGGAGAACCAAATGAAGTGCCACGCAGAGGGCTTCTACCCTCCTCCTGTCTTGTTCTCCTGGACCAGGGACGGGAAAGTAATTCAGCCACCCTACGCCATTGAAGGCCATCCAGCTCCTGACGGCTACTACACAGCTGCTGGCAACTTGACCTTGTATCCTTCCAGGGAGGATCAGAATGTGACCTTTGGTTGCAATGTCTGGCACAATGGCAGCGAGGCTCAGGAGATACATTTTAAACTTAACATCACTTGTGAGTGACGCACATCGATTACACACAAAACGTCTCTTAGTCGTTTTACTAGAAAGGTTGTGGTCAGGGGACAAATGTGTCCATTTCTCTTCTCAGACCCTGCTTCAGTCACACTTTCAGTCCTGCCATCACACTCCAACAATATTCCTCTCACGCTCTCCTGTGACGTAGAAAGTTTCTATCCAGAGGATGTCTCGGTGACCTTCCTCCAAAATGGCACGGTCCTTCACAACACACCTGCCACTGAGGAGAACGCTGGTGGCACTTACACCACCAGACGTTACTATACTCTTAGCTCCAGTCAGAGGGAACAAGGTGGACTGGTGCAGTGTCTAGTACACCAGCCTGGGGTAGGGCACCCAGTCAGTAGTACAGCAGACCTGGACAAACTGGATACTAAAGGTAAGAGTTTTAGGACAAGGCAATCAACACGGGCTGAGGAGAGCCAGAACTCAATTCAGGGGAAACTGTAACTATTTGTCATGGTTTCCCCTTTTTCATTCCTGCCGTTGTTCACTTCCAGACGAACCTCCACTGTTGACTAAATCAGCTAAAGCGTCTGTGGCCATGATGTGTATTTCCTTGGTGTTGGTCTTTCTACTTTGTTTTGGTTTTTCTTGGAGGAGGAGAGATGGTGAGTCAGACACAATGCATTTTAGAAACCACAGCGCACCACTGTGACATTCTTCACAAATGCTGACACTGGCATTGTGGAGGGATTAAGCAGGACGCGTTCCCTTTTTGACCGTCATCATCCACTCTTGGTGTTCCTCTTATTTGCTAAATTGCGTCAACACAAACTACACAGCAGCTGATGGAGTTATTGTAATTCATTGCAACTGAGTGTATTTGCAACCTCTCCTTCACCCAACTACTGATTTTCTCCATCCTGTCTCTCGTTATCCAGAGAAACAAAAGACTCTGAACGTGTCGGGGGTCATCCTCCCACCACGCGTGATTGTGGGCCAGAAGGGCAGAGTGACCGTGAGCATTGAGGGCAGGCGGGTGGACCGAGTGCAGACTGCATGGTTCCTTAATGACACACCAATCGCAGACACATCAGTCAATGGTAGGACTGGAATCATTCTTTTAACGACAGCAGCCAGAGTTCCCAGATCAGATTAGGTCAGTGCCAAAACATAACTGAAAACTCTGGTCTTGCTGGTTTTGGTGTTTGTGGGAGGCAGCTTTTACCGTCAATCTACTCCTCTTTGTAGTCTACCAGTACAGCGTGTTCTACTGGTAGACTAGTGAAAACACAGATAGGAAAAAACAAGTATAGGCAACTGTATTGTTCATATTCAGCTTTATAGAACTTTAAGGATGATCTAAGTCAGGGGTCACCCACTATATTTTTCAGAGGGCCAAAATTTACCTATTGTATTTGTATTTCAGCGACATTTAAATATATCTTTGTTTTTTCTTTACACTCGATTGTACTAACAACTTAAAACCTGATTACATGAACCACCAAAGTTAACTTCAACTGCCTCAATAACCCCCTAACAACCATCCATCTGCCCTATGGGCTAACTCTCACTTCCCCAGCATCAGAGAAGGGTCGTCTCCTGCCTTCCAGAGGCGAGATGGGTTACTACAAGATGCACACCCTGGGCCCGCTTCACTCTTCTGGAAGTGCCACACAGCAGCTGATCTCCTCATTGACCTTCATTCCACAGATTTCAATCCACAAGGGTGCTGTGTTTAAGTGTCAGGTCTCCTACATAGGCAAGGACAAGATTGTGGTGGAGAGGGTATCCGAGAAGTTTACCATCCTGTGTAAGAAATCTAAATCATTTTGTGTGTGTGTGGTTTGTTTTTTTTAACAAATTCCACCATTTATATAAGGAAATACTTGCAAATGTCTTTTAGCTGCTCCAGAAGTATCAGAAATTCAGCTGGCTGAATCACAAAACGACTCAGGTTTGAGCTGATCCTACAGTTTAAAACACATAAAACATGGTTTCTGATTTCATAAAGCTAATGACAGATTATCATTCCAGATGTTATCAGCATGACTGTACGGGCAACATATTTTCATCCTGATGTCATCACGTTCCGCTGGTTCTGTCAGGGGGGCGAGTTGAGTCCTGTGGCCTCCCAGGCCTCGTCATCTCCCCGCCCAGATTCTGAAGGTTTCTTTTCGGCCTATAGCCAGTGTAAACTACCGAGGACCGAACTGGAAAGGGGAAGCACAAAAGTGTGGGTCAGTGTTCACCACATTGCATTGAAGCAACCAATCACCTGTGAAACCCGAGGTCAGGAGTAGAAATAGAAAAAGAAAATGCATGAATCTCTGAGTATGCTGAAAAGAGATTAAGAGATTTCTCCTTTGTTCTTCTCTGCCAATAGGCTTCATCAAGAGACCTTTTGTGTCAGAAATCATTGGCTTCACTTCTTCCCCAGATCAGAGTTTGACCCTGGGGTGTGAAATTACAGATTTTTACCCACCAAACATAAAGGTCACCTGGCTGAAGCGAAGAGACGGAGACCAAGATGATGGAGAGGAGGAGGCAATAGGCGGGGGGGAGATCTGGGGCCCGGTGCAGACTCACCCCAGACTCTACAGGGCTACTGCCACACTGAAGAGAAGGGCCGTGAATCTGGGGAAAAAAGAGAGAGGAGAGGGGGTTATCTGCAGGGTGGAGCACTGCTCTCTGCTGGAACCAATCGAGAGACACTGGAAAAGTGTTGAACTTGGTAACTTGGTTGCAGTGGGATCTAACCTGACTGTATTGATGACAATATCCACATGAGGCGACATTTGTTATGCTCACAATCTGCCTGTCTCTCCTTTAGTTGCTCCAACCATTCCTTCGTCGATCTCAGTCTGCTGGAGCAGTGAAGGAGTCGGCGTTTTTTCTCTCCTGTTAAGGGGCGGTTACCCTAAACCCAAAATACTGTGGGCAGCGGGGGGACCCACTCTCTCCCAACTGGTGTCCAATGAGACAGAGGAGATAGGAGACGATGGGCAGAGGGAGCTGAAAAGTGTGTGTGCCTTGGAGACCTCAACAAGCTCACCAAATCAGACTAGCAAACAGCTGAAGAGGAAGAACAGCCTCACAATAAGTATTTATCATTTCTAGATCTCTTTCAAAGCATGAGTCCAGAATTCAAACTCTTAAAAGCTTCATTTATTCTGGTGCTAATGTACAGAAACAAAAGATGCTGTCACAGATCCCAATGCTAAAGGCATAGAATACATTGATGAAAGAATGGACGGAGAGAATAACGACATTGACAAGTATGAGGAGACAAAGTCGGAGGTGGATGAGAACAGTGACCAAGAGAGCGAGCAGGATGAAGATGAAGGCGCACTGCACATCAACAGGGTTAACTTGAGGAGCCTGGCCAGAGAGAACGAGAGAGCGCGCTTAAGAGTCTGCGTGGAGATCACACACCCCACACTCAAGCTCCCTGTTTATCGCACATGGACAGGTACAGCACATCCGGGACATGAAACGTGGATTATGGGGGATACAAATGCATTTACATGTTTGAGTATGTTAGGCCCCACCCTTATAAAGGTGCATATCACGGGACCTAGCTTTTATTTATATATTTCTGTTCAACAGGTTTGTCCATGGGGTTTTTTGACTTGATCCTCTTCTCTCTTTCAGAGCCCAATGAAGAAATTTCTGCTGCTATATAAAAGCTCTGAAACATACAAGTAATACAAAAATACCTTTTCAGATGATATTATCTCTCTCTCTCTCTCGCTCTCTCTCAAGATTAGTGTTTGCTTGTGCACACACAATTTTTTTGTCTATTTACACAGACAATAATCTGTATACCTATAAAGTAGCAGTTACATAGATCTGTTTGTAGTATACATTCTGTAGGATTTCTAAAATTTCTGATATTCTATGTATATTTATTATTATTATTATTATTATATTATCATCAAATATAACCCATCCTTTTGTACATTAAAGTTTAAAAAATCTTACTGTTTTCTGTTTCAGTTTTCATTAAATTGCTAAATGGTGTTCACTATGAAAAGTGCCCCATTTGAAGACAGACTTGTGAGTTTATGTGGTTGATATAAAAATATTTCATAGCGAGAATATTGTTTGTGGTATTTGTATGTTCAGTTAATATATCTAGGTATCATTTTACTATTTGTATTTAAGTAACACCTCATAACCCATTTATCACATCATTGCATTTTAAATGAAATATTCTGGAAAGTTCAAAGTTTTAAACTACAGCATATAGCTGAATATGACACAAAAACAGCACATTATTGTCATATTAGTACACTGAGTGTAAAGCAGATCTATTTTAAAAGCCTGGCTGAGAATCTGTCATTGCTGTGGCCTGGGTGTCTACACACATCCGCAAAATTGCATGTAAGCTATACACCACGATCCATTCTCTTCCTCATCATAACACGACTTCAACTTCATATCAGAATAAGGAACTAAACGTTGAGTCTCAAAGCCCAAATGTTGGCAGAGAGGTGTCCATCTGGAGCCCGGTACTGACAAGCAGAACAAAGCAGGCTGTTTGCATTTCGCACACGGACTAATAAGGTCAAAATCAGCAAAGAGGTAAAAGTTTGAAGATGGACGGTGAAGGTCCAATGTCCAGTGTGGGGAGGAATTTCTGGACAGTGTGGGTGAGTTTTTGATCATAAAATGTATGCTGTTATTTTTCAGGCTGTGGTGTTAAATGTGGGTAGACAATATGTAATTTCTGCTCATGCTGTTTTATACCCTACGGTCTGTGACTGCCTGTGTGTGCACGCACGCGCGCACGTGTGTGTGTGTGTGTGTGTGTTCGTGTGTGTGTGTGTCTCAAACAGAAACTCACAAACTCACACTCAAATGCATTTCTTCATTTTTTACATTTCAACAGACCTGTTTTTTCACCAGAAACAAGGACATAGGTTTCTAATTTTGCTTTAATGGAACTGATTTTACATTCCACACACCCTTTTACAGCTATTTCAATTCAACTTCTCCCAAACTCGATTTGTCTGTTTTCAATCTCAACTTCACTTCTTTGCTATATTGTACATATGTATGTACGAGCACATACACATATACATATGTACAATATACCATATGCAAAATATCTATATTTTGTTTTGTACCCAGACTGATTCTGGCAGCAGACAAAGTGTGCTGAAGAGTGGGCGGAAGAACTTAGCAAAGCGTTACCACAGAAGTCAGACCATTTATGGTCCCTTAGCATATGTGTGCATAATCAGCTTGTAACAGGAAAGGTCCTTCCCCAAGCTCTTTCTGGGTGACGTAAAAAGATTTGTCGCAACATTTCCTCAAACTGAGCTATTAGCATAAACGTAAAGCCATGTACTGAAAATCAGTCCCATTGATAGGATGCCTACATCATTTTGTCTAATACAGAAAAAGAGTAGTATGCTATTAAGTTTGTCTTTCTCTCTGTTGTCAGTATTACATTACAGGAGCCATCAGTCGATTTTTCAGACCGGAGGCCGTTAACAACTTTACAAATGACCCAAACGCATTCCAGGAATCTGCTGTTGACCATGAGAGTGCAGCATGTGGCCAGATTGAGAAGGAAGCTAGCAAAAAGGAAGTTAAGGAAGACCAACCCCTTACCACACTCAATGTACCAGTTGTTGCCTGGGAGCTTTGTTCTTCAGAAAGTTGTGGACAGCCTGATGTTGTGGACACACAGTACAAAACCCAGCTGACTGAAAATCAGGACAACGCATCTGTCAGAGCTGAAGAACCAAGGGAGGGACACCAAGCCCAAACAGAATTATTCGACCCAGATGACGGCCAACAAAATGGTGACAGAATTCTAGGCTTGTATCCTGGAGGACAGGGTCAGCACCAGAGGAATGCTGGCTGCGTCAACAGATTATTCGACAGCAAAGGGGATACCGGCGCTGAGGAAGCAGCTGCAAGTGCATTGACAGAAGGCGATCGGCAGAGAATGGACGAAACGGCCATGAAGTGCAAAACAGAAGGTGAAGATGATACAATGTCCTGTGAAGGCAAAAAAACGGGGGAGTACACTGATGAGAAATGGTTGCAGAGGGATGAGGATGTGGTTTTCCTGGCATCTATAAATGAAGGAGAGGCAAATGTGATTGAACGAGCAATAAACCAATTCTCTGTCATGACACAGGATGCAGATTACAGGTTGCATCATGACAATGGAAATGTATGTGAAGGTGAGGTGGTTATTGTTGGCAAACATGATAATGCAATTAATCTTGTGGGCATGCAAAGCCATGACATTCTAAGAGAGGGCAGTGGTGTGATGATTGACGGCCGCCCTGACGCGTTGACAGCTGCACATTGTTCTGTAAATGACAGCTTGTTCCATAAGGCAAAACCAGAAAAGCTGAAGTTCTCCTCCCAAATACACTCGAACGAATGCTACAGGGAAGCATCATGCACAAATGCCTCGGTTACAGCGAACTCTGTCAACAACAGTGGACAGGAAACAAGTGGAGAGTTTAAAAATATTCTCCAAGGGACATGTGAAGGACAGCTTGTTGTATCACAGGGCCTAAACACTCCACCGTATAAGGTAGCACAAAGGGGATTTCCTGAAGGTAACAATGAGCAAGGGCAAGATGAAAATACAGCACAAAGGTTCCTGGAAGAAGGAGACCCCGAAGGGTGCCAGACTGTGCTTTTACCAGAGGAGATGGAGGGCAGACAGAGCATTCAGAATATCTGCCCCAGCAGAAGATCTGAGAATTTGTTACTGACGGAGCAGGATTTACAGGAACAGAAATCCAAAGACGATGTTCAGGAGAGCTCTGATTTGGCTGAAGAGGACCACAGCGGATTTCTGCATCATAATGACGCCGCAGAGCCACAAAGAGAACAGACGCCGGCTGTTGAATCTGGGAATCAAGAAATATTGTTTGACTCTGTGAGGACTGGAATCAAACACCCAGAAGAAGAAACTGGTGCAACATCTGAAGAGCTGCGAGGTGGAACGGAAGAGCTGTTGGTGGAACTGAAGACAAATGATGCATGTGACATTTATGCTAGTGAGGGTGACCGGCAGACACAGGAAGTAGTCACGTTTACTGAGGAAACCTTACAGTTGTGTGAAGATATAATGGAGGAGATGGAGGAGACAAGCAACTTACTGGACGACTTCTGCAAATCTGGATTGGTGAGACAGGAAGTTGGGACAGAATCTACATTCTTAGAAGAGAATATGGCAGAAATACAAGTTGTGGGGTTAAATATGGAGAAATCTGGTCACAAAGATGATGCAATGGTAGCAAGCACAGAAACAGACTGCAAAAATGAAGATCAGATCTTAAATCTGGCCGTAGTAGGAATCTCAGGCTCAAACACAGAGGGTGGCAACAGCTGGGCTGTGCAGTCTAAGACACTGGTGACACCAAAACAACAACCACCCACAACAAGCAATGAGCCTGTTCCAAAGTCCACAGCTAAAGATATGACTGGGATATCAGCGGCAGAAATGGAAAAGCACATGACAATGATTTACACAGAAGAAACAAGTGCAAACAATCCTCAAGAGGTGATTGATGAAGAGACCATTGACCCGTGGACACAGACGTCGTTGTCACAGGGCTCTGATGGTGTCAAAGGGCAGGAAGGGCCTGAGCCTGGACAGCGGATCTATTGGAAGATTGATTCATTGGATGCCGAGGTGGGGGAGATCCGATCTGATCTGACAGAGAATGAAGAGCAGTTTGTGGAGCCGAGTCAGTCTGGAGCATCTGAACTCAGCAGCGGCGTGGAAATGTCTTCTTGTACAGAACAATCCAACTTTTTGGATGACGCGCCATGTGGATCGGGGGCACTGAAGGGGGAAAGGCAGCTCTGGACATTCAATAACAATGGGTTGATTCAAGGCACAACCGCTAATATGTCAGAACCAAATGACCCTGAAATCTTATTTCCAGGACCTACATCTGAATCTTTGGATATAGTGATGGAGGAAACTGTAGAGGAACAGCACTCACATCCCACAGATGCTGGAATTTTAAATGAGGGATGTGTGGAATCACAGGAAGATTTCAGTGAAGAGTCTGGGCCACAGTCTGATGCTGAGATAACGGACGATATAGGAGAAGCAGAGAAGCAAATCCTTGAAGAGGACACTCAGTCCTCAACGCAGATGGACACACTTGTCCAGGTGACAGAAGTGAATGGGGACGCTCCGAAGGACACCGTGGCCATCTCTGGAGGTGAAGTAGAAGAAGAAGAAGAAAATGAAGGGCCGGGACCACCCAGAAGCCCCACCATGGTGCCAGTAGAAGAGATAACCATCTCAACAGAACGTCGATGGTCAGAGGACAACATCGATACAGCAGCTGGACTGAACAGGTCTCAGGTGAGAGCACATCCGAATATTTATCAGTGGGAAATCATCGTGACGCTAACCAGATGTGCTGCGCTTCTTTGGTCAGCTGCAGGTGTCTGATCTATCTGTGCTGGATTCTTCTCCACAAAAGTCAAGAATTGCTGTGAAAAACCCTCGGGTGCGTCCGCCCAAGGATCCCCGCTCACTGTTGCACATGCCCTCGCTCAATCCCACACCATCCTCACACCCACCAGCCAAAATCCCTGTAGGTTTTCCCGTGGGAGTTCCTGGCATTGGAATAAAATTGCCTGGTAGGTCAACAGCAACAAAGAGAAAGTCGTCTTTGACCTCAGTTATGATTCATGATTTGTGTTTGAAAATAAAAACACATATATTTTTCAGGTTTCGGTGGAGGTTTGCCTGTTTTAAAAAAGACACAGCCAAAGATAAGAGATGTAAATTCCCCAAATAGTACACCTTCAATTGGTGAATTTTTTTCTACCGTTTTCTTAGTTGAATAAGATTATTCATGTTCCTCAACGTCCACAGGAAGTTGAGCCAACGCCTGAGAGCAAGAGCGATGCCCCTGCAGAAGATGAGCAACACCGTAAGCCTAAATGGATGCCACCAAGGCAACCAGGGTAAATAATCTGTAGGCTCCTGAGTGTGGTGAAAGTCTCTTGTAAAATTCTATTATTAATAATATTTTTAATACCCTATTAAATGTCATGACCCAGAACTTGCTTTATCGGATTTTTGTTTTTTTTGTCTTTCCAGATTTGGAAATCCACTGATGTCAGAGCTGAAGACTAAACTAAAGAAAACTGCAAGGGATAATGAACTGTAGTGCATTTGTGAATATATGAATGCAATAATTGCATTGGAATAAGATTTTGAATAATTGCTGTAGAAATCACAGGTTGTACAGTTTTAATATTTCATTTGTATGCACATACCCGATTCATAGTTTTAGTAATAGAGCTGAGAAAATCAAAGTCAGAATAAGTCAGCTCATTCAGTCATCTTGACTTCATCACCCTAATATTGTATATATAATAAGTGTCCCAATTGATAATTTTGCAAATCTTGATTCATTTTTCATCATTTCTGTGCCTTAATCTTTTTAGCCACATTTTGTTTTCTTACTTACTGTGTGTTTTAGAAAGCAGTTGAGTTAGTCAACCATCAGATGAAGGGAAACTCTGGTTTTTCTTGGTTTTACAAAGCCAGTAACTCTAAGTCAGTTACCCAGAAAACATACTGCATGAAACTAACCTGCGCGCTGGCAGGTTTGCTCCCACTAACCCCGAGTTTCCCCCCACTCTGAGGTTGAAGCATGCAGCCTGAAGGCAGCGGTGATGATTATCAGACCCCCATTAGATGTTTTATCAATCCCTGATGAGAAGTGTTTCTGTTTCTCTGCGCTATCAATCATTTATCTGAACAGCATTCTCAGCCCTTGCGTCGTTCACACGGCACATTGCGGATACGCCCTCAGTTCCATTTGTAGAGCATCAGTGAGGCAGAGGATGTGTCCGACTGTCAGACATGGGCCTAGAATGCACCTTCATAGTGTTCCCAAGTCACAGAGCCACCAGACGTCTCAGGCAGGCTTTCCACAGGGTCAGTGTTTAAGTATCAGGTAAGCAGTGATTACTGTGTCATTAAGCTCTGAGGCTCGATGCACTAATCAGTCCATTTGATATGCTTTGGGGTTTCCAGGCGTGATTAGCGGCACTTGTGGCACTCACATTCCCATCATAGGAGAGTATGTGAACAGAAGATTCGTCCACAGCATTAACATACAGGTAAGGCTCAAGAGTAGCTTTGAATATTCCAAATGAAATATACTCCACAATATAGATACTGCAGCTAACAACTGTTCTGCTCTCTGAAGATCATACATGATGCGGGAGCAGAGGGCTTGTGACATCATTGTCTGTGTCATCTCCATCGCCACAACCAGAAGGGAACAAAGTCCTTCTCCTTCCCCTGATGATCCAGACAGCACCCCCCAGCTGATGCAGGAGATGGAAGAGCTGTTTGAGACATGACATGCTTCAATCATTTCTAAATGGCCCATCACCTCCCCAGTGTAAAGACTTATTTAGTCCTAAAACTTCAAATATTGTAAAGCTAATCTTTCTGCACATATCCCACCTTTAATGATGATCCAGCAATTGTATTTCATTTGTGACTTTTTGATCAGCAGCCTTATGTGATCCATTGCCACATGTGACTTATCAATTTGCAAGTTCACCTCACACAGCTGCTTCACAGGGAGCTGTAGGAGCACAAATGACAATGAATTTCACAATTCATGAGGTAAACTCTGCTGTGCCAGTTCATCATATCCTTTTTCATCTCTGTGAATTCTCTCTGTTAGAGAAAAATTGTTCCCAAATTGTATCGTGGAACGACACTATCATTACCAAAACGAAAGTTATCTTAAAAAGGTTTAAACCTCAACAGTTCTCTGCATCTTTCCTGTGTGTGTTCATCATCCTGCTATCATGACACAGAATGTTTGTGTTATATTTTAGTCATTATGAAAACTAAACTGTGTAATATTAACTGGTGGAGTATTTCTGTTATTTGAATCATAGCAACTGGACTGGTTGAGTTTCATGAAGAAGTTTCGCCTCTCATCCAAGACGCTTCATCAGTTCTAACAGACTGTTGGGAGTCCCAGATACTTGTATTCTCCAGGAGTCGTTCACACTTCTGGAGTTTCAGTCACCTGATTGTTGGTGCCTCTGCTCCTCATTATGCGGGTTGTAGAAACTACCCTGTACACAATGGGGTTTGTTAGCCAGGTGTGAGTGGCCTCTTCTCCTCCCTGGAATGTTTTTCAAGACAGTGTTGTAAACAGGTGAGAGGTGATGTCTCAGACCCCCACTTCTGTTCAACGATGGCCTTTCCAGTTTGACATAGATGGCTTCTTTTACTCCTCTCACAAACCATCTATCCTCCCTGGATAGCCAAAACCTGTAGGTTGTTGTCCTCAAACGAGTGTCCTTTGTCCTTCAGATGCAGGTGTACTGCTGAGTCCTGTCTTGAGGAGTTGGCTCTTCTGTGTTGTGCCATGCACTTGTGAAGCATTTGTTTTGTCTCCCCAATGTACAGGTCTGGGCATTCTTCACTGCATTGGACAGCAGCCACATTTGTTTTGTGCCTGTTATTGCAACTGTTGGCTCAAACACATATAGAATAGAAAAGAATAGAAGAGAATATGTAGAATGAGTGGAATGCTCAAGATTAAACATTTATTTTTCTCCAATTAATCATCATGGTCAGCAATTTTCTTCCACAAGCACTAACTAACTAACTAACTAACTAACTAACTAACTAACTAACTAACGGAATACATTCATTCATTCATGAATATTTATTAATTAATTCATAATAATATAATAATAAATAAAACATGTATACACACACACACACACACACACACACACACACACACACACACACACACAGCAGAATCATATACCTTTGAACCGTGACCTCTGTGTAGTTCATGAGCATCCAGAAGAGGCGACAGCGGTTTGACCAGGAGGGGGCGGTAGCAACAGAAGCGCTGTTTACTGACGCTCCAGAGGAGGCAGCAGCAGCAGCAGAAGAAGAAGCCGAGGCTGTGATTGGCTGAGGCCGTCATTTGAACCAGGGGTTCATGACAGCATGAACTTTCAGCTCTGTTTGACACTACATCACTAACATTAGAAGACTGGATGTAACGAAATAAGCGAGAATATCAACGTTCTGCCCTTCATAGTAGCCTGTTTGGTAAGTCAAAATGTGCTCTTTCCGACGATCGTTTCAAAGCTGTCGTTTGATCGTCTAATAGCTGTTAAATTCAGTAACCTCCAAACTGTACTTTACAGTTCCATCTACCGCTCTACTGGGCAGCGGCTCTACTTTAACTTCTTAAAATATATATCTCTACATATTCAACAAAGGTTTTATGATCATGTGTGGTCTCAGATTGGAAAAAAAATACATCATGGTGACAAAGTTGGACATGACAAGTTTTAGCTTTTCTATGCCTACAATTTTCCTCATGAGAACAATTTCATTATAATTTCCTGACGCTTTGCAACGCGTTTTACACGGTAATGCATTTTTGCGATTTATTCATTTGTTTTACCCCCAGACTGGCACTGAGGAAGGTGAAGGGATTCCTGCTGGTTTGATATGTTTCCTGTCTCAGTATTGAGTCTGGGGCAGTAATAATAATACAAGAAAGCCCCTTTTTCTTCTGGAATACTAGGAATCTTCTGGCATGGCGAATCAGATGACAGCACACATCTCACCTCTCAAGGAAAATGAAGATATTGATGAATGCTGTGAAAATGTTCCACCTGGGGTTGTTGCATTTCCTGGGACCTCCAAGCTCAAGGACCAAGGCAGAGATGTGACTGGGTGTTCCTCTGCTCAGCAATATATAAAAAATGATCCACACTCACTTTCAACCCCAGCACCAACCAGTGGAAATCCCAAGATGGGGCTTTCAGGCTTTCAGTCGGCTTTAACACCCATTTTGAAACAATTGAATATTCACAAAAGGCATTCTTCTCCTCTGGCACGTGGAAATAGTTCTCACCTGACTGCGCCCTCTCTTTCCCTTCACGACTCAGTTGCAAGTTCCCACAACCAATCTGGTTCCAGCCAGCCTTCTAACACAGACATCACCGGTGCCCTTCCTAGACAGTCATTCTGGGAGGCTAATGCTCCTGTGTGCTGGTTGGCTGATGAATGCTTGCCAGAAATTACTTTCCTTGATGCTACTTGTGATACCACACAGCAGCTGTCTAGAAATGACTCTACTCTTCCTGACAGCCTGCCTTCTACACCAATGAGGGCTGGCTTTATGCGGACATTTAACACTCCCAAGCCCTTCGTCGATAAGAAACCTGATGGCAACTCTCTGAATATAAAGCCTCTTTGTAAAGAAAGTGGTGCAAAAGCTCTGTCAGAAACGACCTCGACTAACCACCGGGCCTCACAGCGCCAACCTCCCTCCACACCAGATCGTTCCCACGTTGCTGAGGTGTCCGAAGGTGAGACGGCGGCAGCAGAAGGCAACGCCGTGGTCGATGTCCCCGAAAGCGTCGACGCTCCTTTGCGCTGGTTGGACGACAGATACTTCCCGGAAATTACTCTTCTTGAAGTCACAAGCCATTCAGACTTTTCACCTAAAGGCGACGCGCCCCCGTTGGAGGTGACGCAGGACGCGCGTGGTGATCTGCCAAGCAACCTACCATCCCCGGCGCCGGGCGGAGAGGCCGACCCGGGGACGACCGACGCAATTGGCGGTGAAGGTTTGTCGAGAAGTCTTGACGTCAGCTTAAAGGAAACCGCAGGCTCCGTCTGTGAGAAGTTGGACGAGCGCGTAGGAAGAAGCACGCCAAAGGTTTCCTTCGAGGCAACTCGGGATATTTCAATGGAGAGTGCTCTGGAAGACAGTCAGCCCTCATCGGAGTCCGGTGGACAAAGCTCTGCAAAGGTCCAAACATCAGTGGAGGAGACACCCGGTGGCCCCCCTGTTAATGTTACTCGTGACATCAGCTCCTCCAGCGACGTGTCCGTTCACTGCGCCGCATCCCACTCGCGGTGCCACTCTCGCTCTCAGAACGCCATGTCCGAGGCTCGCTGTGATCTAGGCGGCACTTTGACTAATGTGACAGGTAACGGGCAAGAGCTGCTGACGAGTCTGAGTAAGTCGTCTGAACAGAGCCCAAAACCAGCTGGCTCTGCGAACGGCACTTTCACGATTGTCCCGCAGTCCGACCAGAACGCATCTGCCCCCGCCAACACCACGGCTGAGATCCTTGGTCCTCAGAACAAGACACTGGATCTTCCCCCATCTAATGGAAGCAGCCCCGAGGCTCAGAAAGATGCGGAAAATCAGCCTACTGCAGAGTCCAGGAACAACAATGAATCCTCTGTTCCGAATGTCTCATCTGACATGCAGAATGCCACTTTTGAAAAGCTGCGAAAATCAACCGGAGGGACCGTTGTCGGGGAAGCCGTTGCTGCGAATGTGAGCAGTCGGAGCGACACGTTCACGATGAAACTGCCCAAGGAGAACGGCACAATAACTATTGCAGAAACGAGCTCAAGCGACAGTCAGCATAGTGCTTTGGACAAGCACGCTTCCCCACAGAAGAGCTGCCATCCAGCGAAGGCTCCCCATCAGGGGTGTACGGAACCCCCCCCCCCTGAAACAGCCGAGCGACACGAGACTACAGGTGACCACTCTGACCCCGGGATGGCCGACATCCACGAGACCGAGTCAAATCCGGTTGCGGAAGAAGCTTCTGCAGCTGCTCAGCTTGAGAATAAAGACAATTCTCGTTCGGGCTTCCCCATGAAGGACGGTTTCCCCGACACTTCCGGCCATCATAGTTTGGATACAGACGAAAACAAAGCCAGCACCTTTAATTTGGATGAAACGCTGGATTTAAGGGCAGACTCTTTGATAACGTCCACACCGATGGTTACCTGCAAAATGTTCAACTTCAGCGCCGAACGAGAAGAGGGCAGGGCTGTGGCGGCGCAGAAGAAACTCTATGGGGATGGCCCCGGTGAGCCAGATCATCAGGCGCCCCCGCAAGTCCCATCAAACATCGTCTGTGACAGAAAGACCTTCTTGGCCAGAACTGCTGCTAAATCCATGCTGCCTCCGTTGAAAAGCGCGTCCCAGCTGCTGAGGTACAAGCCGGCCTCCGCCCTGCCTGGACGTCCTGAGGCGCCAGCGTCGGGTCTGCCTGTGACCAGGCAGAAGGCCCACGCGGCAGCCCTTAGGAGTACTGATCCATCCCAGCTGGTAGGTTACAGACCAGATCGACCCCAATCTGTGAGCCCTGCATGTATGTGACAGCCTGTTTTCTTGTGTTTTAGCCCACTGGGAAACCCGTCTCCTACGCTTTACGCTCAACAACAACAGGTAGTTTTCTCTATTTTATTATAGAGTAAATATATTCATTTAATAGTAATGGCCTTTGTTGCAGTTTTATCAACACACAATGAGTATACAGCCCTAGTAACTCTGTGGTCATATTTTTAATTAATGATTTTGTTCGTTTTGAAGCTTCCAGGCAGTCCACTGGCCTCCCAAATCCGCGGCTCAGTGGTGTACACACAGGCGTTCATAGAGCAGCAGCAGGCCTCCGGCCCCCCACAACAAGGAGCAACACAGCAGCTTCCTCACACACTGACAAACTCCGTGGACCCGCAGGTACCCTCAACAGGACTGCACCACATCCTCACTCATGCTTTATACCCAAATAGTAAATTCAGTTTAACAGCACACAATTTATATATGTTTTTCATGCAAATATTAATCTGTCAGCATACTGTTAGAAATATTGTTCAAATAAAGCATCGGATATGTAATCCATGCGTTAAAGCATGTTTTCTTTGTTGATTTGATGATAGTTACATTGTCTTTCATTTTAAAGTGACTGCTTTTTGTGACGTGTTTCTGCCTATTCACGAAGTTACAAATCCTGCAACAAAGACTTCTCAAGTAAAGAAACACTATTTATCCGGAGGCGAACTTCTGCCCCTGGCCAAGAAAAAGAAAATGGGTAGGAACTGATTTGCACTTTTAATAGTTTTTCATATTTTTTTTTAACTAATTACAGCTAATATTTCTAACTACTCATAACGGCTTTTCTTTCTTTCAGATGCCTCCTTACAATCTGATGCTTCAGCAGCTTCGTGCGATGCCCCAAACAGAGCTAAAACCTTGAAGCCTCCCACAGCTACTCCGAAGGTTTTACCAGAAAAAGCCCACAGAGCGGGTGAGTCCCGGTCCTGTTGGACAGTTGACAGACTGTGCTGGGTGGTCACAGCAGCTGGTCACACTCCTTTTCCTGACTCGTCTCTACCACGTGCTTCCAGATGCTGCCGAAGCGTCGTCGTCGTGTACCGCTGTCAGCCGGGTCAGAGCCCTGAAGCAGCCTGTAGCTACTCACAAAGCTGTGCTGCCTAAACCTCAAATCCAGAGTGAGTGTCCCGACACCAATACATCCGACTGCTAGATCATTTATATCCTCATATGTGGAGTGTTTTCAAAGTATAACGTGTGGAGTTTATGGAAAGGTTGAGCATCTGCACCTACTGGTGTGTTTGTTGTCAACAGCAGTAAAGCTGAAAAACGATTCAACTTTAGGAATAATTTCAAATGCAACTGTTCATGTCTGGTTAACAACTCTTAAAAAAAAAAAAAAAAAAAAACAGAACCGTTAAGCTCTGCAGTGACCGTCTGTCGTTTCTTTTCTCTCTGTTCTTCACGCCGGCTTGCAGGTTGTGTCAGATGTGCAGCGCTCAAACAGCAGCTCGATGTACAATCAGAAGAAATAAGGAAGCTCAAAGAAGGTAGGAGCCAATACTGCTTTGTTCCTTTGATCTGTTGAGTGCAGACGACCCAGCTGTTTGACCGACCTCTGTCAGAAGGTGTCCTCGGTCACAACCACACGAACGAGCTCCATCTCTGTACCTGCGTCCAGTCTTCATATTGGGGAATTGTTTTGATACTTGATTTATAGGACGTTTGTAGTTATAAAGTTATAAATTTGCAAATAAATCCCACATCTGACGAGTCTGAAATGATGTTTTTCCAGCGTGAGTTCCCATTGTTTTATTTATTGTTTTCCTTCCATTCTTACAGAGCTAATGAAGTACAGTCAACCACATGAAGAATGCTGATTATGTTTTGCAGTATACCCCTTGTGAATACCTAAAGGAAGATGTGCCAACACTCATTTTAGAGGTTTACCATTGTACATACTTTTTATTCAATAAATGTATTTAAACATACCTAACCAGCGGAGGCCTACTACTTTAGGTCCCACCGCATGTGTGTGATCCGGGATTAAAATTTTATTGAAACTGGTGTTTAATTACATCACCTTACAGCTTGACTGCCTTTACTCTTGATCTGGTGATGAATGTTAGTAATATGGTTAATCCCATAGTTGAATCCACAGCTGTTGTCATTTTATAGTAGCAGAAACGGTCAAATGTGTATGCATATAGCTTGCTGGTCTATAAAGTATGCATATGTGTTGGATATATTAAATGAGCTGTGTTCAATCTAAATGCTTATTTATGTTTTCATTTATTTATTGCATACTGAAAATTAACATTATTGTATTTGAAAGATAAATAGAGACGGATTGTGTCATTATTAAGAGTCCATCCGGAGATTGGGTCAACAGATATAGTTGGAAATTTATAAGAGCAACGGGATCAGGTCAAAGGAGTCAATACGGGTGTGCTGCTGCCGTAATACCGCCGCGGGGCGGCGCTGTGGCACCACCGACGTTTGCTACCGGCGTGGAAAACCAACGAGGAAGAGGCGCTTCCTTTCCTGACGGGAGCTCGCGGCGCGGCTGTGGCCTTTGATGTGTGCGGCGCTACCCCGACCCGGACCTCAGACCCAGCGCGGACCAGCCCGACGGCGCTCATCGCACCACCGTGGGTGTCCGCCCGGGCCCCGCCGCGCCCTCCGCCGCCCTTTGGTGCTTTTATCCGGACGCGTTGCCCGGCCTCGCCCGCGAGAGGCCTAGCGCTAGCGTAGCACCGGCCTCGCGCCACGCCGGCGCTCCCCACCCCACAGATGAGGTTCACAGGGACACCGGCCCGCTGACGCCGGAGCCGACGGCCGCGGGCGGCTCCTGCGGGCCGGGAGGAGGCGCCTCCGGCCCTCGGCCGGCTCTTTTACGGTGTAAAGTTCGTCCATCCGCCAGAAGCTAGCCGCTCCGAGCGATGCTAGCGGGAGGGGGGGGGGGGGCGCGTGAGCAAGTCCTCGCCACGAGCCATAAAGACGGCTGGTTGTCATGGGAACGGTTAAAACTGTGACGCAGTTTCTTGTTAGTGTTTTAAAGTGAACCGTTGAACGTTGCCACATGAGTACCGCGGCGGCGGTCGTGCTTTTATCGGTGTTTGGAGGGCCCCCCGGCGGCCTCTCTCAGTATGTTCCAGCGCACTTTTAACGCTTTAAAGTCTGCCGCCGTGCCAGGACACGTCTTTTGGTCACATGTGGTCGATGAGTCGTATTTGATTTGCGGTACTCTGTGATGGTGGCGGCAGCGTTTGTGCTTCACGGACGTCTCTCTTCGCAGATTGACGGCTCTCTTCGACCATGTCTCGTTTCTTTGCCACCGGCTCTGACAGCGAGTCAGAGGAGTCCTCATCCGCGGACGAGATCACCCCTAAAGCAACTGGAACAACCTTTAAACAGTCAGTACAGCAGCCATTGACTCTTAATTAATTCTCCTCCACTTTTAAAATCGGGTGTCATCCATCTGTGTTTCTTTTCAGGGCGCTACTTCTCAGCGATGATGAAGAGGACACAAAGAGGGTGGTACGCAGTGCCAAAGATAAAAGGTCAGTGTCTTGGGGTCTATAGCAACCATGAGTACTGGGCAGATTCTTTTTTATACTACTTGATAATCTCTCTCCCTCTATCAAATAATTAAGGTTCGAGGAATTGACCAACATCATCAAAACTATCCGCAACGCTATGAAAATTCGTGACATGGCCAAATGTCTGGAAGAGTTTGAGCAATTATGTCGAGCATTCCTGAAAAGTAAGAATATTGTGGACAAAGAGGGCATTCCACCTTTTTACATCCGTTTGCTGGCTGACCTGGAGGACTACCTGAACCAGGTAGGTACCTGAGCATTAAACTAAAGTGAATAAAATAACATGATAATTACCTTATGGTTTATTGTTTACAGTACATAATGTACATTTAATTTTGTTTAATTATCTTGTTTCTAGCTTTGGGAGGACAAAGAAGGCAAGAAGAAGATGAACAAAAACAATGCAAAGGCTCTCAGTACGCTACGTCAGAAGATCCGCAAGTACAACCGAGATTATGAAAATGAAATAGCTTCATACAAGGAGGTAAGATTTAGTTGGGATTTTCAGCTGCGTCTAAAAAAACTGGAAAAATGTAGTTTAGACCAAGAAGGCAATTTTTAAGATAGAAAGAGAATATTTTTTATAACATTACTATCAAAATAGCAGTGCTTTATATGGGAATATGTGCTAACAATTGAAATCTAATGAGAATCCCCTGTTTCTGATAGAATCCACAGGAGTCTGCAGATGAAGAGGAGGAGAGGGAGGCAGGAGATTCTGGTAAACATTTTGTTATTCTTAAAAATTTGTATTTGTTATCACCGAAAATACATAAAACTCTGTCTGTTGTGAATTGTTGACTGACTGACAGTTTTATTCATACACCTGTTATGGCCATAATACTGTATGTATTACGCTGGAATTCAGTTTTCCTGCGTGCATGTAAACACAGTTGTTTTCACTATCAAAAGATAGCTGGATAGATCTGTACGCATGAGTAATCAATTTTTCCTTTTTCTCTTTTTTCTTCTTTTTTTTTTTTTTTTTTTTTTGTTCAAGGCTCATCTTCTGACAGTGATGATGACGACAAAGATGAAGCACTGTCAGCCCAGTCGTTCTTAAAGAAAAAGCCTGAACCAATCTCAGATGCCAGCAAGTTCCTCAAGCCTGCCAAAGGATCTGGGGTGAGGAGACAAAAGACAGCTGCACCATAAGGACACCTGTGTATTAACGAACTACTGGGTTATATCAAATCCTGCCCGTTTCTCCCCCAATAGGATGAGTCCTCCTCTAGTGACGAGGACGAAGATGATGAAGGCTGGGGTTCAGACACAGTTGACAGCAGCAGTGAGAGCTCAGATGAAGGTGAAGGGAAAAGTACTTCTTTGGCTGTGGTGTTCCTCAAGAAGTGAGTCTTTATGAACATCCTTTTTGCTTAATATTTAGTTATAAGTATAAAAGAAAATGTGCCGAAGCAGTAACATGAAGCTTTTTTTTTTTTAGCAAATTTAAGATTATTGGTAATAATCTTTAATGCATTGTGTGTTTTTATTTCCACTTTTGTAATTTTTATTTTTTTAAAAATCAGCGTTTTTGAATCCTTTCCATGTCTGTTTTCAGAACTCAGGAGGCAGAAAAAGCGGACAAGAAAACTGGGAAGAAAAGGAAGACCAAGAAGAAGGAACGGCTAGAGGAGGAGATTGAGGAGGAGGGAGGAGAGGAGGTAGAAGGAGGCTGGGAGAAGGTGAAAGGAGGTGCCCCTCTTGTCAAGGTAAACATTTATGGTGTTAGATTTATGTACAAATTTGATTAATGAGAATCCAAAGCTGATTTAGAAGCTACAAGAGTTAGGAAACATACATGTGAATCAAGAAATATCTTTTCTACTTGTTGTAACATGGAATGATTTTCTCAGGAAAAGCCCAAGATGTTTGCTAAAGGCACAGAGATCAACGTACCAGTGGTGGTGAAGAAACTGAATGAGATCCTGCAGGCAAGAGGCAAAAAAGGCACAGACAGGTAAGAAAGTATCATACAATTGGTAAGAAGGGGGTTCTGATGTCATTTTAGAAAGTAAAAGCACCTGTTGTACCTACATTTATATCCAAACTAAGAAGATGAAACAAGTGTTTTGAATGAATTAACTGAATTAGACGCCTGTTATTCCTCCAATTACTCTACAGTATATCGGTTATGAAAGTGTTTAATGAATTACATGATTATTATTATTATTTTAACACTTGTTAGTAAAATGTTTTACTTAAAATCAACTTCCGCAGCAGATCATTTACAGCTTAGTTTGTATATATCATATTTTTGGAGATGCAGTCCTCTGTTTCCTGGTTTTCTAATCATATTTCACTCTTCTCTGCAGGGCTGCACAGATTGAACTGCTCCATGCACTAGCATCCATCGCCAACGAAAACAACTTGGGTCAGGGTGTCCTGGTCAAGATTAAGTTCAACATTATTGCCTCCCTGTATGACTACAACCCCACATTGGCAGCTTTCATGAAGGTAGGAGTTTCCAAAACTCTTGCAAAGTTTGTCAGGGGTTTTACTGTGTGCATTCTGCCAAATAATCCAAAACTGCTGAACGAAATGATGACAACTATTCATATCATGTATTGATTCCTAGTTTTCACAAAGGTTATTATAATTTAGAGGTGGCAACGGTAACTCTTTCTTTGTGTTCCCATAGCCTGAAATGTGGAAAAGGTGTCTGGACTGTATAGAAGAGCTGCAGACCATCCTCTTTGATCACAGCAATATCTTCATTGGGGAAAATATTGCTGAGGACAGTGAGAATCTCGCCAACGCCGACCAGGTACGTAGCTGAATAAATGTAATAAATGTGTTTGTATTAAATCTTGGTACAGTTCTCTAGTTACATGACTGAAATGTTGAACCTCCCCAACATTTTTATGATACTGCCATTCTGCATGCAGCTGGTGGAGGTGTGGTTCAATGACAAAAGTGTTTAAGGAATGTATATGTGGGTCAGCCTTTCAGGGTTCGTGGATGTATCTTAACTCTGGTAGAGAGGATGGATGAGGAGTTTACAAAGATTATGCAGAACACGGACCCACATTCACAAGGTCAGGATTACATTTTAAGTTATCAATGATATAGTTTTGTTGTATATGTTGTGTTGATATCTCATTGCTTTCTTGTTCTCTGGTCATTTAGAATATGTGGACAATCTTAAAGATGAGGGACGGGTTTGTTCCATCGTTGACCGGCTGCTCACCTATCTGGAAAACAAAGGCAGCACAGAGGAGATTTGTCGCATCTACCTACGCAGAATCATGCACACCTACTACAAGTTTGACTACAAGGCCCACCGTCGCAGTCTGGGCATCAAGGGAGACTCCAAGGTCAGAAAACTTGATGAGATGTTACATTGGAAAAGCGTGTTGATGTTAACCAGGCTGATGTTTGTTCGGGTGTGATTAGTGACTGGTTTCTTTGAACTGCTATTCAGTCTGAGCAGGATCAAGAAGAGAGCGAGGGCGAGGACAGCGCTGTGATCATGGACCGTCTCTGCAAGTTCATTTACGCCAAAGATCGTACCGACCGTATCCGAACCTGTGCGATCCTCTGCCACATTTACCACCACGCTTTGCATTCCCGCTGGTATCAGGCCCGTGACCTGATGCTAATGAGCCACCTGCAGGACAACATCCAGCATGCTGACCCACCTGTACAGGTAGGCAGTCAGGAACATGCAAAGCATCACTAAAGGGCATCTGTGAACTGTAAACTAATCTGTTTTCTCCTGTTAAGATCCTGTACAACAGAACCATGGTCCAGCTTGGGATTTGTGCATTTAGGCAAGGAATGATTAAAGACGCACACAATGCTCTTTTGGACATCCAGTCCTCTGGTCGTGCAAAGGAGCTTTTGGGTCAAGGATTGCTGATGAGGAACATGCAGGAGAGAAATGCTGAGCAGGAGAAGATTGAAAAAAGAAGACAGGTGGGTCTTGTATGAAGAAAGCTTAAAACGAATTGATTGTCAAAGTCAGGAAGATTATTATTTATTTGTTTATTCATGCAGGTGCCATTCCACATGCACATCAATCTGGAGCTGCTTGAATGTGTGTACCTGGTGTCGGCCATGCTGCTGGAAATACCCTACATGGCGGCCCATGAATTTGATGCCCGTCGTAGAATGATCAGCAAGCAGTTCCATCACCAGCTCAGGGTGGGAGAGAGACAGCCACTCTTGGGTATGCAAGCATGTCAGCTACCATTTCTGGACATCCGTCAGTCACAGAGAAACTGCAGGATAACTGATCGTCTATTTGCTCCTCAGGACCCCCAGAGAGTATGAGGGAGCATGTTGTGGCCGCCAGTAAAGCCATGAAAATGGGAGACTGGCGTACCTGTCATTCATTCATCATCAATGAGAAGATGAACAGCAAGGTCTGGGACCTGTTTCCTGAGACGCAGAGAGTTCAGGAGATGCTTGTCAGGTAAAAGCATTGTTGTTCATCAGTTATTGTCAAGTTAAGACTCAAACAGTTTTTCTCATTTCCATTTGCAAAGTGTTGAACTATGTTTCAGGTACAGTCATATGTTTACATACCCTGGCCGAATGTGTGTATTCCCATAGCAGCTCAATAATATTGAGATCATAAAACTCAGGTGGCCACTCCAGAACCTGGACCTTGTGTACCTTTCATTGTAGGCCTGGTTGACCTTCTCCAAATGTAATGTTTATATTTGTGGCCAAAAATTAATTTTGGTCTCATCACTCCAATTACCTTTTTTACACACACACACAGATTCCAAGCAAATGAATAAGTAAACATGGTTACCTTAAGTAGCAATTTAATCCCATTTGTGTCAACTTCTGTGCATGTTATCAGGCCAAAATCTACATAAATGTTTGATCAGGGTTATTGGGGTAGTTTATGGCATTATGATTTCAAAAGAGTAAACACAGTTCTTTGACAGGTTTTTCCCTTTATAATTCATATTCTCTGAAAAATGACAAAAATTCACAAATTCTACCATGTGGGGTATGTGGACTTATGAGCACAGCTGTGTTAATGTTTTAAACTCTGCTGTTGTTTGACTCATTTTTATAATTTGCTTTTATTTTAATAGGAAGATTCAAGAGGAGTCACTGAGGACTTATCTGTTCACGTACAGCAGTGTGTATGACTCCATTAGGTGAGCACAGGAACCTGTGGCTGTTGTACCGTCTATCTTCACGGCTGCTCTGTTTTGCTGAATTAACCCATAAGTACTTGTTTTGCAGCATGGAGACCCTCTCTGACATGTTTCACTTGGAGATTCCCACAGTCCACAGTATCATCAGCAAAATGATCATCAACGAAGAACTGATGGTACGTTCCTTCTGTGGAGTAGACATGTCATTGATTTCTCTGTTGTGTCAATGTGTCTTCTTGTGCACAAATTCAGTTTGTATTTATTTCCATTTGTTCCTTCTGACAGGCATCTCTTGACCAACCTACACAGACTGTGGTCATGCATCGTACCGAGCCCACGTCCCTGCAGAACATGGCCCTGCAGCTGGCTGAGAAGCTGGGCAGCTTGGTGGAGAATAATGAGCGTGTCTTTGACCTCAAACAGGGCGTGTATGGAGGTTACTTCAATAGAGGTTCGTTCTTCCCCCCACAATGCAGCTGACTCCTCTCTGAATGTTGTATTAAGAAAAATTTTGACTCCTGCCCCAGAGGCTGAATTCTGTCTTGGACACAATATTAAGAGGTTTTCCGTGCATTTCAGATCAAAAAGGAGGCTATCAACAGAAGCAATCTTACCAGAGAGGTATGCCGAGGCACATTAAAGGTGTTCTTGGCATTTTTTTCATTCACTTCCTCAATATTCTTTTACAGTTTATTTCTTCATTGTTGCTTTTAATGTTGTACTTCTTGCATTTACTCAGTAACTAATTTATAGCACATAGCTTTGGTATTAAGCGTGTTACTGAACATTTAGAAAGGGGAAACTGGATTCATGTAGATTCCTTTTTCTGGTTTGTTCACAGATTCCAAGTCAGGTTACCAGCAGAAGGGCTACCAACGAGGCTACAGGAACCAAAACCAAAGCAACTATTAAGCTTTGCAAGATTGTTGAATTATTCAATAAACGGTAAAGAAATGGTTTTGTTTGTGGTTTTGTTTTCATTAAAAATGAATTTGGCCTACATTAGTTGTGGAAGAATACCTGTGAGTTATAAATCTGTCACTCAGATGAGACTCATTTTTAAGGCTGCAAGTATTGAAAGATTTCTTCATTCTTCTGTTTAAGACTATTAAATGGGTGTTTGCTGCCTCTGGATATTTACTCCCTTTAGACAATGAAGTATTAATATTACATGATTGTTCAGAACATTCGGGTTAATTTAAATTGTGAGTCAACTCAAATGCTGCCATTTATTAATGTCATCAGGTAGTTACCACATTCATGACTGTCTCCCACACAATAAAGATGTTTTCCACACCTGGTGGTGGTGTCATTTCTCCAAACACGTTATTCAGCGTACGATCGCTTAATGTCCCACTTCCCGTGTGGCACGTTTTTGCTTAAACGGTCCCTCTGAACGGGCTTCAGCTGCCCCGCCTCAGCCGCCTGTAGAACTCCCTCTTCAGTAGGTCCCTCTCTTTGCGGATCCCCTGCAACACGGTGCGGTTCTCCTGGGCCCGGCGCACCAGGTAGGGGACCGTGTCGTCCACAGAGCCGTACGGAACCGACTTGTAGACGGCGTAACCCTCCTTGGCTGAGACAGAACCAACACGTTAACCGGTGCGGCGGGACCGCTCAGCGGCGCAATGAAGTGGAGGTCGCTTCAAGGGCGAAAGCGGCGGATAATTGGGGCTCACCGAGTGTGAGGGAGACGTGGTCGCACATCCCCAGCAGCTGGCCGAAACACACCGAGCCCCCGTCTTTGTCTATCTCCAGCTCTCCGATCCTGCCATCGATTGTCGATCAATCACAATTATCACGTCACGTGATGGATCTCTTTCCAGAGCGATGCCCATAAACCAGTTGGACTGCTCTGGGCCCCAGTGGCTAATGTGGCCGGTCCTTAAGCCAGCGTGTTTTTGTTTGACGGGATATTTTTTTGTTCTCACCGTTTGCCAGCTAGTTTCACCGACTCCTCGTTGTGGGAGGCTACAATGATCCTGTAGCGCTCGGGATTCTGGGAGATGGCGCCCAGCATCGTGTTGAGAGAAGCGTTGTAGCTGCACAAGCAAAGAAAGTGTGCGTGTGAGACAATCAATCAATCAATCAATCAATCTTTATTTATATAGCGTCTTATACAATCAAGATAGTTTCAAGGTGCTTTCCAGAATCCCAGGGCCTAACCCCAGACAAGCAACAGTGGCAAGGAAAAAGTCCCCTTTAACAGGAAGAAACCTTGAGCAGGACCAGGCTCATGTAGGGGGACCCTCCTGCTGATGGACAGATGGGTAAAGAGAGAGAGGAGAGGAGAAGGAGAGAAGAAGAAGAGGGAGACGAGAGGAGAAGGAGAGGCACAGAACACAGAAACACACAAAGATACAAAAATACACTATACAACAGGTCAGCGGGCCAGATGTCGTCATGCAGCTCCGAAGGCGGCGATACCTGTAAATAAATAAATAAAAAAGACAGAGCGAGTCCCGGGGACCGCGGGGACGGTTTGTCCCCCGCCTCCTCGTGCACCTGTCGTTCGTGGCCTCCCAGCTGGTGTGGATGGGGTCCGGGCGGCCCTCTTCCTCCGCCAGCTTCCTCTCCTTATCCATGTACGCCCCCCGCACCAGCTTCACGCCCAGGCAGAAACCCTCGTCCTGGGACAGACGCAGGGCTTCCGCCACAAGAGACCTGGACTCCTGATGGACAGGGAAGGACAATACGGTTGAAACGTGAAGCCAGCCCTCCCAGCGCTGCTCCTAATGGCCGCAGAACCGTTTGCCTTCAGGTAACACTGGTAAGTGTTCCAGATCCAGGGGCCCTCTTTGTTGAATTTCTTCATCATCGCCATGGTGACGAGAGAAAGAGCGGGGTTCATGTAGGTGTACTCGGCGTCGACCAGGACTCGCACTTTGTTCACGCTCGCCTGAACAAAACAGGGTCACAAACATCTGTCGGCCAGCGATGGCGAGGGCTTCGTTGTCTGACTCGTGCACTGTGTGTGTGTGTGTGTGTGTGTGTGTGTGTGTGCGTGCGACTGCACCTCTGCTATTGTGTTGAGTCTCTTCAGGGCACAGAGGAAATGAGCTAGCTCACGTTCGTCTAAGCCGGGGAAACTGACCGGCTGTAAAAAAGGGAAACAGAGAATGCAGTTTGAGATAAAGTCGGCAAGCGATTCAGCTCTGAACCAATCAGAAACCTCAGCGTGTTCGAACTGCCCAAGGGACATGGGAGCGGGACACACCTCTCCGTCCATGGCTCTGACCACCAGGCTCAAGTCGTACGGCTGTTTCGCAATGAGGCTGGTTAGCTTGACCTTGAAAAGAGCAGCGCGCAGTTATCAGTGAGAACACGCACACGTGAGCCCCACCGACGGCTACGCTGAGGCCAGCTGAGTTATCCTGACAAAACCCTGTCCGAAAAGATACCAACCCCCTCCCATTTGGGGATCAAATTGTACTTGGTGGTAAAGGTTGGAAGCTCATTTTCCCTACACACAACTCCGGGCTGAGCAGGGCTGTGACCTTCAGCTGCATCATGGGGTCTTCACTCCAGGTGTTGCTGTGGGAAATTCGCACGCACTCCAACATGGCCTCCATGTTATCGTCATATCTCTTCTCTCTGGAGGTCACAAAGGCCAACATAACTAAACGCGACTGCACATTTTAGGCGTTGAATTACTACTAAAATGATCTTCCTGGTCCCTTTAACATCAATTCCCAGGAGCGGGGTATTTTTCTTTTGTGTGTTTGTTTTGTAGTGTGCTGTACCCGGTGCTTTCGCCCAAATCCTCCTCAATGGGCACGGCCAGCATGGGCCTCAGTCCCAGTGAGCTCATCTTCTTCATGCACTGAGCGATCTCGCTCTCGCTCTCGCCGGCCACAAACTGGGCGTAGACCGTGGGCCGCAGCAGCAGGGAAAGCCCCCTCCTTCCCAGAAGGGCGCGAGCGACGGATATCAGCTGTGAGAAGGAGACGGGAACGGACAGAGACGCGGTAAAAACAAGGAGAGCCTTAGTGGTGCAGAAGGAACGCGGCACCCGAAACCCCAAAAAACTATCCTGAGGGAAATCCTCTGGGTGATCTCTTAAGATTAGAAGATCAGAAGACCTCAGTGTGTGGTCAGGTGAGGGATCATCCGTCCATCATCCGTCCACCTCTAAAGTCCAGCCCTGATTGAAAGGGGGAGCCCCGTAAGCTCTAAACATTTACCCCCTATATGCCAACTCTCAACTCCTAAATGAATCCCTTTCAACCAGCGATGGCGGTGACAACCGTTAATCATTTACACTTTGGCCAGAAAGCCGCAGTGGGCTGCTTTATTTCTTGATCTGTGAAAGGCGATAGATTGTGAAAACGGCCTGTTGTCGACCGTCCACTGCTGTGGAGGCTGTCGCGCGCTTCAAACGCTCGGTCAGATAAGACGCGTGTATGTGTGTACATATGTGCATACAGGTCAGGGGTCGCAGGACATGCTTTTTGTAGCTATGGAGGCGCTCCCCAAGGTTAGCTTTTGACACCATCGCTTTTCAATAATACTGGGGAGGGCACGGCGACAGTCAAATTACATGTGCCTCCTATCGCAGTTATGTTCTCTGCTGACTCCCACCAACAGTTCCGACAGTCTTTGTTCCAAGAGATGACAGCTTTTCCGGGTCCCCAGGGTTTTCACGGAACTTGGCAAATCAGCATTTTTATATTTTGCTTCTGAGCCATGGAATACCATTCAGGACACCCTACAGCTGAGGGGTTTGTGCCACTGCTTTTCTTGAATTGTCTATTTAAATATTGACTCTTATCTGTTTTAAGATCACCTGTATCTTATCTTGTCTCCATGTGTTATTTTATGCTATTATTGGGACGGGTTTATTTATTTTACATTGTTTTACTGTTTTTTTTCTATAATGGTGTGCTGCTTTGTCTCTGCCCTGCTCAAAAATGAGATTTCATCTCAAGGGTCTTCCAATAGAAAGAGATATTAGAAGGTACAACCATGCACCTAGAACAGGTTGTTAGTCCATCACGGGACACAAACACACCATTCAGACCTCTAATCTAGTCCTTAATCAAGCCAATGTGCATGTTTCTAGACTGTGTGAGCAAATGAGAATAACTTTAAAAACCCAGATATGAGCCTCACATCCTGATTGGATCTGGATGAAGCCAAACAACTGCACCAAAAACCACTAAAGGAGCTTAAAAATATGGAAAACACAACAACAGGTCTCCTCCCAGTGTCAGAGACAGCTGATCTAGACACAGGCTTCAGTTCCAGACTGATACGCAGACACCAGTCTTACCTTCCCACAGTTGTTGACCAGCATGGGAAAAGAGCAGAAGCAGAACACCCCCAGAGCTCGGAGCAGCTCACTAAAGCTCTTCACTCTGAAGGCACTGGGGTCCTCGAAGGACAGAGGTGATGAGACGTGGTTGGACTGTTTGCCAGGGACCGTCCCGGAGGCGGAGGTGGCGAGCGTCCTCCACGGCAGGAGCCGAGGACGCAGGGTCTGCACACAGCAGCGCAGCATCCTCAGTAAAGGGAATAATCCAGTGGGCCAGGGAGACAGGAGGAGCTGGAGACTCAAGTCAGAACCAGGAGAGAAAAGGTTGTTCACTGTGCACAATGAACAACTCAGGAAAAAAGTCTGACTTGTGAAGACCCGAATACTGGAGAGTTGAGCGGGAGGACTGTGAGGGCATGTGAAATTTGTAATCTTTTATCTTATGCATCAGTTAATAAGTGACAGTATGGAAATGTAAGCAAACAAACACACGACCCTTGATATCAACAGGCCAGCATACACATACACAGTTACTTGGTTTTTATACACATACACAGTTACTTGGCTTTTTATACACATACACAGTTACTTGGTTTTTTATACACATACACAGTTACTTGGCTTTTTATACACATACACAGTTACTTGGCTTTTTATACACATACACAGTTACTTGGTTTTTTATACACATACACAGTTACTTGGCTTTTTATACACATACACAGTTACTTGGCGACTGCAGGTTTGTATGAAACATGAAAATGTTTTTTAATGCATACAATCTTTTGGTCATGCATTCTAATGATTTACATTGTCAATAACGCTGAGCTGCAAAAACATGGAGGGAATGAAAGAGTGGCCTGAACAGAAGGCCTTGTGGTTGAAGGATTCTACGTATTTTTTTTTTTATTATTTGAAATTTTTTTAGAGTTGTCCCAAATTCAGAAAGACACGGGCACAACAAGAAAATAATTAACTTTTAAATATCTGTGCACTTTTCTGCCTGACAGACTGACACAGCTCAGCGGTCCTGACACCGTTGACCTGCGTGAAAATACCCAGAAACATTAATTTCACACTACCATCCTCAAGCCTGACAAGGACATGATGTTCAAGCGCCCGTGGAAAAGACTACGTTATGAGATGTAAAAGTACGGATTGTTGCGAATATTCAAACATGTTTTGTTCAGTAAGACTGAGGAAGGTACAACAGCCTGAAGACTGCCACGTGACGGGCACTGGACGTTTGCAGATTCCTTTAGCACAGCAGTATGCATGTTTGCCTCATAACAAGACCATTCCGGGGTGAATTCCGGCTTTTCTCTGCAGCGTCTGCTCGTTTTAATCCTGACTGCAGCATTTTTCAAGATCCAGAGACCTCAGCTGGCAACAACACCCAAACCCTGCAGGAGCAAAGGTGTTGAACACCGCGATGCACATCAACACCTGCTTTCATGTAAATCTGATGCCAACTTGAGCAGCTGATGATGGTTGTTTGGGAATTTTACCGTCTACATATCAAGCAGCAATTAAAGAAAGACACATCATTTTTCAAACATTGACCTAATCCACCCTCTTTCTTTCTTCTTCTCGGTTCACTGAAAATAAAAGTCAAATAAATGAAAAATTTGCTGTTCAAAAAGTGCTGTTCAATGCTGCATTTCCCGTTCATTGTGTCATTATTGAGTTGGATCAACGAATGTGCGTGCAACCATACCCATCATTATAACGATTAAAGCACATTCGAAATTTGACAAACTTTAATCCACTCTACATGATATTCAGACAGTATTCATTTAAATTAGTAGACTGGAAACAAATAACTGTTTCTGAAATAATCACATTCAGTTTTAAAGTGTTAAATCTTAAGTTTAAAATAGTCCACATGTGGCTCAGCGATCTTAATCTCTGCGAATCAGCACACATGTATGTAAATAATGGCATTTCATTTACTGGGAAGTGGGACTCCTTACTTTTTACCATTGTGCTGACGTCATGCATTTGCAAGAGCAAAGATTAAAAGTTGATCTTGTGGAGTTACCATACAGACTTCAACTAATGTAAATGGTCATTTAGTCATAGTTTGCAGTCATTAAAAGAGCATGAAAAGAGCATTTCTTAACTTTTATTTGGAATGAACATTTGTAAAATGCACACACACACACACACTTATTCAAGTACGCTGCTACTTTAAATCAAATTCAAAATCACCTAAAAGCGCTATCAAGTCAAAACATGACATCAACATTACAATTACCAACTTCTAAAAGACACCTTTGGCGCTCACATGAGGAATGACCCCTGTGGGTGGGGAGGACCATGTTGGTGTTGTCTATACAGATGCCTGAAAGGGATGGAGATGGACGAGTGAGCCTCCTGATGGAGCCGAAGAGGGTATGAGGGGAAAGCGGAGTAGAGCGCCGGGGGGGGTGGTGGAGGAGGGTAGGGCGGCAGGAAGCGATGGATCCAGCTGAGACAGGAGAGATGGGTGGTGCAGCACCCTCTCTGGGAGGTAGGTGGCAGCTGGATTGAACTGAGGGAGGGCACCTACGTCAACTGGAGGGTATGAGGAAGGCGCGGAGGAGGGAGTGGAAAGCTTCTGAGGGTGCTGGACCGTTTGGGACAATGTTGCGGCGGACTGCTGGAAGGAAGGGGTGACTGTCAAGCAAGAGGAGGGCTGGAATGGAGGGTGGGGGAGGGAGGATGGGGGGTGGGTGAAGGAGCACGGAGGGAAGGCCGCAGCAAGGGCAGATGCTTGGCCTTGGTGGCTCAGGTTTGGGAGGTGCAGCGGCGGGTGGGAGGAGCCGGGAGCAACGTTTTGAAAAGACAGGCTTTGCACGTGCGGAGGAACGGAAGGGAAGGCAAACGATGTGGGCCCGCCATGGGCGGGTAAGGAGCACGGCAGGCCAGCGGCTGGTTGGGCCGGGTTGGCGAGAGGGAGGGGGGGGCAGCCGGGGCAGGGTTTGACGGATAAACATCGGGATAAGCAAACGCAGACGAGCTCAGGTCGCCGGGTTCGTGACTCTCCGCCTGCACAGGCTCAACCTGCAGCGGCTCGGACAGCAAACCTGCCGGGACAGCGGCGGCGAAGGCGGCGTCGGTAGGGGTTTGCGGGCTGATGGCCTCTGTGACGCCGTGGTAGGAGGCGGCGGAGGGGGAGGGGCAAGTGGAGGGCAGGAGCGGCTGTGGTGAGGAGGAGCTGGACGGAGGTGGGGTGGGGAAGAGGAAGGAGGTCTGCTGGAGCGAGGGAGTGGTTGAGGAGGGGGAGGTGATGGCGGGAGGCGGGGGGGGAGAGGATGGAGCGATAGTCGACGGGAGGGATGGCGCCCTGAGGATCGGAAGTATCCGAGCAGTCGGGGATGGGGAGGGAGGAGAAAGAGCTGGGCTGAGCACCGGAGAAAGGGGAGGTGAATGATGAGGCGTTTGATCTGCGGCGGGAAGAAGAAATAAGTCATTACCAAGAACGAGAGGCAGCGATGTGTGGTTTCTACTACTATTTGTACTGTTGATCACATCAGGACTCGATTCAGTCCTTGGATATCAACCCAGTCGTGAGGACCTACCCTTCCATCAGGCTGTTTGCTGCCTCACCCCCTGGTGGGTTCTGCACCTCACTGGCCATGGACATGGCCATATCGGACATGTGGGATGCCATAAAGGCTTGGCTGATGTCTAAAGGCTCCTGTGGGCCCAGGCTGTCCTGATAAGGGGTCTCCTCTTGTCTGAAGCCACAGGAGGGGTCAGGCAGCGCAGGCAGTGAGGAGAGCGCCAGGGCCTGCAGGTCCGCAGCGCCGTCGCCTCCGCCGCTGTCGGTGATGGGCTGTGACAGTAGCTCGGTCGCATCCAAAGGATCGCAGTTCACTAATAAGAACAGAAATTTGTTTTATTACCTCATTTAACATCAAGTCACAGAAGCATTTCTACCAAAAAAAAAAAAAAAAAAAAAAGAGATTTTATTTTTACACTTACCAATAGGCGTGTCAAAGTTTTCTGTCAAAGACGCAATTTTGCGCTTTTGTCTGGCCTCTCTCTGTCTACAAGACACAGAAACGTTTAGGACCTCTGGGATGTGAGGTGCAGTTGAGCTGTAAGTGCATGTTTTCGGGTTTACTTTTTGCTGTTCATGCCGTCCTCCCGGAAGCCTTTGGCAAAGGGGTTGGCGTTGATCTTCAGCTCCGTGATCTGAAACCAGCAACATGAATCTTACACGCTGCGCTCCTCTTGGTTACTGTCACCGCGCGGGACTGGCTCTGATTCACAGAATCTCTATCCGACTCAAGAACGTTTCGACGCCTACCTTGTTGTTCTGGTAGGCGGTGACGGTGACAAACTGGGTCTCGGGGAACACAAACGAGTGTTGTCCCCCACCCCACCTCAGCACATCCCTGGCTTCGATCACATGACATCTGGGCTGGTAGCGGTGTAGGGAGTGCAGGATGATCTGCGAATGAGAGGATTCGGAACGCATCACAACGACGACCTCGCCTCAGTCTTTCGTCTGCGCGTGTCGCCCAGCGGGACGTACGTGTCCGTGTGTGTCCAGCGTGTTGTTGGTGAGCTTGGCGTAGTGGAACGAGATGGTTCGGCTCTGCCAGTGGGCACCTGTGGCAGGTGAGTCTGGGTGGATGAAAACGCGGTCCGGAAGCCTCGCCTCCGCCCTGCCCACGGCCTGCCAGCCCCCGCCTTGGAAACGGTAGCGGGAGTTGTCTGCAGGGATGATGTCCAGGAGGAGGATGTAGCGGAGGGATGGGTTCAGGCCAGACAGCTTTAACCTCAGCCCAGGGAACATCCGTCTGACAGGAGAAAGAACACTCATGTTGATTGAGAGTGCATCTTATTAACTGGAGGGTTGTGGGGGAGGGGTCTGAGCTCAGGGCAGCGTGACCTCTCACCTGCCCTTCTTTGTGATGATCATCTCCGTGCCCACGGAGCTGAACTGCTTCCACAGAGATGCGTTCTCCAGCTCCATCTTCACACCATCTTTTGGGGTGCCGGGGCCAGCTTCTTTGGAGACGGAGGAAGGGGCCACCAGCCTGGAAGGCAGGGATTTGGCCGCCACATCACAGGTTGGAGGGTAGAGCGGCACAGGGGCCGGAGCCTGCCGATCTGTGTGCAGAGATCCACAGGAAAATGGTTCAAGCTTATGGACTACCTTTAAGATGATGAATACTGCGTTGTACTATGGGACCCTGAAAAAAAAAAGTACATTTGTAAGACATTCAAAATGCCTGATAATGTTACTTTTTGGGTTGTTTTTTTTGTTATATTTCCCCATAATGGATCCCATTGCGTGATGTGTACCTTTTAATCCATGCCCTATTAAACAAAACTGAGCTATATTTCTTTTTTTAAAGCATTAAAAACCCTTCCTGCATGGAGGTTCCTATTCTGTCTCACATTTACTGACCTCTGTAAAAACAGTCTGCAATCCTCTGTGGTCCCAGAGTCAAACTGGGGTACATCTCCATGCTCAGCATGTCTCCAAGCGTCAGGTTTTGGTGTTCGTTGTCGTCCTCGGCTGGCAGGGTTACATTCTTCTTCCTCGACCTCACCTAATTTCCTTGTTCTTCAGATTCTTCCTATAGATCTCTGATCTCAATGCTCTGCGGTCCTTTGCTTTAAATGTCCACGGTGCCAATGCTCTTGTCTTAAATAGGTGTGTGGAGCTTCACACATCAGACCAAATGGTCCATCTTTTTTGCCTCCCCGTCACTCCACACTCTTCCCACCTGTTTCTGCTCAACCTAAGTAAACAACAGTCATAGAGAGGTGACTCAGAACCATCCTTGCTTCGTTTGTCTTGGAAGAGTTATGTGATTAATGACCCCTCTTACCTTAGAGTTAATCGTTACTTTTTTGTTTTGGCAATTTATATAAGCAGGAAAGCCAGATAATGACTCATCACTCTCCAAAAGCCCGATGTTGCTTAATAGTTAATGCATGAACAAGTTACCAATATAATGCCGTCATACGTCCGACAGCCATTTGTCAGATGTTTTGCGCTAAGGTTCAGTGATTTAATTAATTATTCTTGCCAGTGCATCTCAGAATTTGAGCTGGTTGTTACCTACACATTAAGTTCACAGGCCGCTCCCCCCTGCGGCTGTTTGATGGCCTGATGATGCGTCTCTTCCTCCCACCAGTCTGCTTATTCGGCTTTCTCAGCAGGGAGGGGATGGGCCTTGAGTGCCTGTGCGAAACAGTTTGGCCACTGGCTACAATTTGGCTCCAACACAAACACAGAGGCTAGAAATTAACTAGGGAAGAGCTCAGAAGAGCAGCCAATCCTCGATTTGAGTAGAAAGTTTAGAAAGAAGAAAGGTGCTCAGCTTTCATAGGTACAACTGCCAGAACAAGTTAACTGCCTGTACGGCTTGACAGAATATTCCATAAAAATAAGACAGCTGAGTAGGTGTAATTCAAATACACTTGAAATTATTATTTTTAGATATTTTGTTGGTCACATTCTGTTTATGGTGAAGGCCCCATGGCCAGTCATGGCCATTCTTTAGGAGAGGATTAGTACTACATCATCCCCTAACAGAGGAGGCTGCAACAAGAAGACAAGGACTCCAACAAACCAACCAGTGTAATGAGTGACAGCTGGGGCCGAATGTTGTTCTAGTTGTTGTTTTCCTTCTCCATTTGTGTGCACGTCAATGCACGGGTGGTGGGGCGGGGAGGGATAAAAGCAAGCGTGGGGAGAGAGGAAGTAGAGGTGCGAGCACCACGCCGAGATAAAGGTCATGGTGTTGGCAGGTGGAGCCAGAGAAGTGTGAGGAGTCTTAATGTTTTTATGGACAGACAGGTGGGGCTGGGGGCGCTGGGGCCAACAGTCTCTGTTAGGAGGAGATGATGAGGACTGTTAGTGGGGCTCCGTTTTACCTCTGCAGGTCTGAGAGCAGGCAGTGAATGCTGTTTACAGTACATTAAGTACCGCTTTGGCATGTCTGTGCTAAGTGGTTTGATTCCGTCTTTGTTTGCTTATAAAGGTCTTGAGGTCACTGTAATAAATTAAAAACACAAATGAGGTTTCTGCTTTTATGTAGAAAGGCGTGACTCTCTCAAAGGTCTGCCATGCATTTCTCATTAATCATATTCACGCTTTCCTCTGTGTGTACAATGGAAACTCTCTTGGGATATTTCTGTGTGATAAATTTGATTCTGTACACCATGAGGGGCAATTGAGGCCACTGGTTATCATGAGGATTAAAAGAGAACGTGTTGCCCACCAGCCCCATTAATCCTTTGTGTGCATTCTGATTCCAGATTACATGGTTTCATCAGGGACTCTTATTGGGTATTTGAGGTTACTATTGTCAAAAGTAACAACAGCAATAGCAATACATTTTAATATAACTGATCACAGATACATGATTACCAGCACAACCTGAATTAATCATGTTACACAGAAAACTTGCACAAGTTCTCAGTTTGAACTGAGCTTTAAGATCCATTTGAACAAACAGTTATGTGTATTACAGCATTTAGGTTTTACCCAATGGCTTCAGCACTACTGAATAATGAGTGCAAGTGTTGCCTGAGGACCACCTCAGACCACCTCCAGGGGGTCTCTGTCAACCTTTGACACCACCACTGCCACACTGTCAGGGAGACGCACCATCAACCTCTCCCGGAACACGGACAGGAAGCCCCGCTCGCTGTTGCTGTGGTCACTGAGAATGACACTGGTGCCCTTTGCCACGGCGTCTAGAACCTCATGGTGAGACATCTCCCCTGAAAAACGGTCAGAATGATCAGCAACTAAGTAATAACTTCAAAGCACCGATGTACTCGGGCAGTTGAAGGAATTGTGACAATTATGTGATGATGATTGTAAACGTTACTGGATCTACCTGTGATGTAAAGGTCTGCTGTAACACCATTCAGAACTGATGCCCCAGATCCAGCACACACAGCAACAGTAGAAATAGACGAATCTGTGGGCACAGTGATAAAAACTGACAGTGAGAGCTGACAATAAAAGCAACAGGCTTTAATGATAATAATACATTATGTTGGTAAAGCTCTTTTCATCAAACAAATGATCCCAAATTGCCAAGTGCAAATGGCTGCTTTGCTTTAATGGCACAAGATATATTTGCACAAAGCAAAAGACCTAATTTTCTAAAACTAGTTTATTTTCCCCAAACTGTGACAGTTGGGTTCACCAGTATTTGCATCATAAGTGCGTCATGTTTCATACAGGCTGACTGGTACCGATATTGTTGCCTGATCGTTTCAATCAAAGAAGGGTAAGAATGCATCACCAAGCGTCTTTCCAACTCCAAGAGCCAAACGGAGGCGAGTCAAACCCAGGTGAGACTTCATTTTCTGTACGGCTGTTGCCACCGTGACAGGCTGATCCAAAACACTCAGTCGTCCCTGGCCGTGTCCCAAGAGAGGCGGCTGCAAGGAAAAGGTGGAAGAAGCTCCTCCTATTTACCAACAACGACTCCCTTATGAAATTTCAACACCGTTTATTGATTTTCCCGTTTAAAGCGTTTGTATTTACCGTTTCCAACTTCACAATGTTGAGGGACAAGCTGGGAGCATTGTGTCGTAACAGAGTCTGGACAGTAGGGGTCAGCGCTGAGTCACTGCACGTTACACTGACCTGGATCCCACCGTCATTTGCTCTGTTACCAGGGCAAAGAAAGTGTTCTTTACTCCCACACAGAGAGGTATAAGCATCCAGTTTCAAACCTGTAACCTTTTGCACTGAGTTTGCGTGGCACAGTTTTTTTTCTTTAAACATCATCCAAAATGCCGTCCAAACGTCAGGCCGGTCTTAAAACTGGCGCGCACTCATTCATTCTAGGCCTCATTCATTTTAGGTTTGTGCAAAATTAACCTGCAGCTTGAATGCTGGAGACCAGCTCCACCGTTACAGGCCTTCAGCTCCTCCGTGACGGTGTCCAGTTCTTCCATGCTCTTGACTTTAAATTCCAGTTTGTGACAGCTGGGCGAACTACTGAAGGCTTGACTGAGCACAGTCACCTGCCCGCTACCTGAGAGTCAGAGAGAGACACCAGAGATGGAGCAAACAACATAATCAGGTGACAAGATGGAGGAAAAGCTTCTTAGCGTAGTTGACCAGTGGGTCAGTGTCGTGCGCGACAACACTTTGACCTGCAGCCTCCTGAATTTTTCATGTAGTTTCCATTGTGGGCGACCTCTCACCGAGACCTCCGACCAGCCAGTCGTTCACTCCTCCTTTGACGCTGTCCCACGACGTGTGAGGTGAGAAGATTGCCATCCCAGACTCTATCGCCCGGATGGCCAACTGTTGCTTCCAGTCTCTTTGAACCAAGCGTTTGAATGGGCGAAACAAAGGGGGGTGATATGACACAATGAGGTCACAGCTCATGGCCTCTGCCTCCTCCATGACAGCAGCGGTAAGGTCGTTGGTGAGCAGGATGGTTTTAATAGGTCGACGCTTGCTCGGCTCCACCAGCAGACCGACGTTGTCCCACGACTCGGCCAGAGAGAGCGGAGCAAGCTGCTCCATCACTTGCAGAACTTCCTTCATATCCATCGGGTCAGAACGGTGGGCAGACTGGCAGAGCCAGCGGGAGCGGGAGCGGACGGGGGCTGGGGCGATCCCAATGTGAACTGGGAGAGAGAGGGATGGAGGGACAGGTGGCGGCGATGAGGGACTGGAGAGGAGAAGCGCTCCGGGGCTCACACTCCAACCAGTGCACAGGCTTCTCCCAGTGGGAGCTAAAGTCGTCCAGGGAAGCTTTCTAAACACAGTCAGCATCGGTGGGAACCTGCGGGGATCAAGGACAGTCTAGTAGATTTAAGCAGTTTCTGGTGCCACTAAAGCCCACAAGGGCGATTTATTTAACAACGCAGCTCCAAAATAAAAACCCCACGTTCAGACTGCAAAGCTTGCAACAAGCCACAATAATTACAGAGAATCTTGACCTTCAGTTTAACTTTATTCTCAGCCTCAGCTTGATCGGAAGTTTGATTCAATATGTCAAAGTTTGGCCTGCAGCTGGTCGAGTTAGCAACCATGACGCACAAAGCACGCACAAAAGCGCATCGACAGATTCAAATCCACAATTACAGCCCAGTATATAAACGGATATAGTACTTTACTTGCCTTTTATGTAAAAGTATACCGGCGTTTTTGGTGCTTGATATTGTTGTCCAGAAGTTACAGACAAGCTAGGGAACGCAGGAGCTTGATTGTCCCTGCCCGGCTTCCGTTCTTCACGCGGTCGCGTTGATGTGATGTGATGAATCATTGAAATGAATGAATGAATAAACTTAAAGTGATTTAAATGAATTAATGAATAAACGTGAAGTAATTGAGATGAATGCATAAATAAACTTAAATTGATCGAGAATAATGAATGAATGACCTTAAAGCGATCTAAATTAATGAATGAATGAACTTAAAGTGATTTGAATTCATTTAATTAGTATTAAATGAATGAAAGCCAAACCAAAGTCTAACAGCTGCTGCTTATTTATTATGTAATACCGTCTAATTTTAATCTTATAAAACAAATACACTGATTAGTGTAAAGGTAAAAATACTTAGTGACTTTGATAAGCAGTATTAACTCTCACTGGGTATCAAATCCAGCAGTAGATAGCATGCTGCATCTGCCGCTTCCCAGAAAGATTAGCAGCAATTTTAAAAATAAATGAATTTAATCCATCAAGATTTGGAGATCCACAGTTATTGGTAATGCAGGGTGGAGAGCTGCACCACAGCGTGGCTACCACAGACAGTCAGAGAGCGACCAAGACAGAGATTATTGTGGATTAATCTAATAAAGGTCACTGCTGGATGTTGGAGGGATCAGAGGGGGATCAGGCAAAGGCCTGGCACGAAGCGTTACATCATTTGACTCTTCCTTCCTACTCTGAACCCGCCTGGCTCTAAAGTCATTCCGGGATGCCCCCTAGACATTTACCTTAAATCAATGACTCTATCCACAACACAAAACATTTCTTGATGAAGTATCTCCATGCAGATATCTCCCCACCTGCAACTAATCTGTAGAGTACCTCTGGCAGATGTGCATTTAGTCATTAGTCCTGTGTTTGCAAAGCAGGAACAGCCTCACTTCTCTTAATTGGTTAGATGTAAGCCCCCGTGCCCTCAGCTGTTAATTTGATGCTCTGTCCAATACATTCATCTTTCATCAACATCTGTGTGGCTGATGTTGCCTGTTTTTCTGAAAGATTTTTTTTTAATATTGTTTACTTCAAACTGGTGTTTTATTTTCCGGAATAGTTGTAAAATTATTTAACCCGCTATGAATCAGTTATGGAAATGAATTGATGTATTGACTTTTGATTGTGGTGTGGTGATTTCTTTTCATTCATCCACTTTGTAAGCCAGGGTTCACAGTGTTCTGGTGTCTCTGAAAGACCACACTGGGAAACGTTTGCCAAGAGGCTAAATTTAGAAACGGCTTATTGCATCTTTCTGTGCATTTAATATTTTAAAATCTGTCGTGCGTGCTGTGACGATTTTGAGACGATGTTGTTTGAGCATCGCTCTTATGAAATCAGTAGACTGTTTTGGTCACTCAATCTCTTTATCTTGGTGTCCTTCCAAAACTAGGACAGGGCAGTGCTCAATCCTCCACATTTTTAACCCACAGCACAGGAGCAACATCATGATGTTGTCATCTGCAAATCCCCTCTTTGGCGCAAGCAACATGTTGGTTCTTTCATTATTATGTAATTTGATTTGTTGTGAAAGTCATGTTGAGCACATGCTCTGCATTCCATGACAGAACTTTACATTTTCTGACACACATGCATCAAATGAATCTTTTCTGAAACTAATTAACGTAAAAATTATCTGGTAATTTGATAAATAAAATGTCAAAAATTGATTTAATCTCAAAAAGCATACAGGTTGCCACAATTTCTTAGTTGCTGCTCACAACTGCATAATTTTAATAGCTTCACGGGTTAATTAAAATGAAAAGAACAAGAATTCATATCAAGTGTCTATGTGTTAGATTTTATTTTGCACCTTGAAATTGAGACAGCATTACAACATGGTAGGAAATCAGCTGTTGGTAAATTAGAATTATTGAGTAAATATTAAATACATTGGAAAAACAAATCCAATTCAAATGAAATAACAAAATGTCATACAATATGTACAACAAATATATATTAAACAAATCAATACAACCACTGCATCCAATGGACAGATGTGAGTTCATTTTCAGATGTGAGGTCCTGGGGCCTTTCTGTCATTGATGTGACATCATTCTGACAAACTCTGCGGATGAGAAGACTGATTAGTTCACCTGACTCGGGTCACATCCTCATCAAAGCTTCACCTTTACCTTCAAAATCTACCGTGCCGTCTCCGTTATCATCAGCTTCTTTGACAATGGCGTCAATCTCTCTTCGGCTCATGTGCTCACCCATCAGTTTGATCATGGCAGACCTCAGCTCCTCTGTTGTGATCTCCCCGTCGCCATCCATGTCGAACTGACCAGCAGGGGAAATAAAAAAAACAAAACAGCAACACAGTGTGTAACAGAGGGAGAGAGAAATAAGAAGTAGAAGAATTAACATTTGACCTCACCTCTTTAAAGGCGTCTTTGAGCTCCTTCATGCCAATCATCCCAGCTGTTTCTTCCAAAAGCTTTGGGGTCATGAGGTCTACAAAATCCTCAAAGTCAACTCTGCCACCAACTGGAGTGAAAATTCAGAAGACACAGAAAATGAACTCACATCTGTCCTCTTGCTGCATCTATTTCTGACATCTGCTGCGACCGAGCGTTTGTTAAATTCCTGGACGACTCACGGTTCATGTTGATGTTCTGACTCAGCTCTATCAGCTCCATCTCGGTGGGCATGTAGCCCATCGTTCTCATGAGATTCCCCAGGTCCTTACAGCTGATCAGCCCGTCCTTGTCCTTATCAAACTCATTGAAGGCATCACGCAACTCTGTGGGGGGAAAAGCCGATTTCAGTCTGGGGTCTCGGTGCCAGATCTGCTCTGTGCCCTGATGCACGTGGAAAACGCTCAAAATAATGAGTGTAATGACTTTCTTGAGAATTGCTGTGTAGCTCAAAGTAAATGCAGAATGTGGAGGATGTCTGGCAAACAGGTGGAGAAAAAAAAATCTGGAATATGAAAAGAATGGAACTCACCATCAATCTCATCATCTGCCAGCTGTCTTGGCTGCACAAAGAAAAGAAAAAAAACCCCAGATGTTTAGCTTCAGCGTCACGCAAAAGCACACGTTAGGAGTAGGAAGAGAGTGCTGCAGAGGCTGTGAGAAGAAATGCACGACGACAGCGAAGAAGACTCATCAGAAGTAAGAAAAATCGCTGGTGTACTTACGATATTTTTGCCTCCTCGTAAGAATATGCACGCTGCTCCATAACTCATTTCTGCTGTAGGAAAAACAGAGTGTGATGTGAAATTTAGTGAGGAAAAAAAATAAACGCAATACACACACACATGCCTATTTTCATGCCTGTCATTAATGGTCAATCATTTTGTCAGTGCTAATTATGAAGAGCTGTGCTCACCTTTCTCTTCAGGTCTCTTGTCATCAGTCAGACGGCTCATAAACGACCTGAAGCCAAGAAGCTGACCTGTGCTGTGTTAAACCGTCCCTGTGTCACTGCTCATAGACTTGACAGCCCTGTCCTCACAGCATGTGTCCACCCAGCCTTGGGGGAAATACTGGGAGGTGCTACGGGGTGGGAGGGTGGGGCTGCAACAGGGGTGAGATGCCTCCGTCCAACCCAGCGAGGATTCAGCTATGCGATGGACAGACAGCTCATGTAAGAGCTCCAGGAGGGTGACATCATATCGTGAGTGATACTGTGTGTCACTTGAAACCAAAGACACGTGAAACTAAATCCTGTTGGGTTATGTGACAGTCCAGTCGCTTGTGTACAGTTTCCTTTTTGTTTCGGTGGGGTTAATTGCAGCCATATTACTTTCTACACAAAAAAGGCCCACATTTTGAGAGCTAGGACAAGTGGAAATAAGATTGAATCTGTGGGATCATGAGATTTTGTCTAAAAAATTCCAGATTTTGAGACTAAAGTTTTTAATGTTGGACATGATAATGTTTTTTGTTTTTTTTTTAAATTTCGCATTGTCAAGTAAACATCTAAAAATTAAAATGTTTGGGGTTTTTCTGGTGACATGCAGCTCCAACTCCTTGAATACATAAATTAGATTTTTTTATTTTCTTTTCTTACAAGGAAATAGAGAGAACAGTGTGGTTACAAATGAATGTAGAAGGGATTATATTTTTCTGTGAAATTTGCTGATGATAATGTAATGTCTAGGATTAATGCCTCAGAGAGCATCCACACTTCCTGCAGCGAGGATGTTGATGTCAAATTCCCTGAACCAAAATGTCTTTATGGCATGTACATCCTCTGTAAAGACCTACCCTCCTGCTGCCATGTTGTTATGTAAATTAATTAGAAATATGTTGGCATAAGTTAATCTGCTGGGCTACACATAGTGAAGAAGTCAGGTTTTGTTTTTATTGCAGCAGGATGACAGGAGGGTGCAATTTAAACCCATAAAAAAAGACCCAAGGAGGTGGACAGACGGGACATGTGGAAATTATGAAGGAAAATTGCCAGGATAAGATAGCTGAGATAAGATATCAGATTTAAATTAAAGAGATTTTTGGATATTGTTTTGTATTTGTGAATGAGGAGGGAACAAAGGAGAAAAGCTGCTTAAGCTCATTACATGGTCTGATAAGGGAAAATAAACAAAAAATGGAATACATCTAAAACAGGGCAAATGTGTGTTATTGTGTGTTTTTGTGTGTTTCAAGTACAAATGCACAACTCAGACATTGCACTGAGTGGATTATGAGGCCAAAGCTGGGCCAAATGAGCGCAATACTGTACGTGACCGCAGCCAGTTGTGTTTTTGTGTGGTGCAGTAAAACCGATTTCATAGAAGGAAAAATTCCATTTCCTGAAAAATGGATTATCAGACATCACATTCAGCTATATCCAAAAACTATGATGAAAAAAATGTCTTAGCATATCTGAAACATTTTGCATTATTAAGGATGAGGCCACATTACCTTTAAATTAACTTGAAAAATAAAGAATATATAATCAACTAAGGGCATCACAGTGGTATGGTGGTGAGCACTGTCCCCTCACAGCAACGAGGCCTCAGGTTTGAATCCCAGTTGGGACGGAGGGGTCTGGGGACTTTCTATGTGGAGTTTGCATTTTCTCTCTGTGGCTTCGTGAGTTCTGTCTGGGTACTTCGGGCTTCCTCCCACAGTCCAAAGACATGAACAACTGGGGATTAGGTCCCTCTAAATAGTCCTTAAGTGTGAATGGTTGTTTTTTTCTCTGTGTGTGTGTCTGTGTGTGTCACCCTGCCTTCACCCAATGTCAGCTGGGATAGGCTCCAGTCCCTACGCAACCTTCTGTGGAGGACTAAGCGGTAGAAGATGGATGGATAATCAATTAATTTATGAAACTGCTAAATATGTAACAACATCTATGCTGGGGCAGGAGTAGAGGATTAAGCTGGGGGTGACAGATGGCATTTAGTTCGAGTCCTAAAAAAATAAATAAAGAAAGAATGGGAAGCTGGCAGAATTTCTGGCTTTGTGAGCACCGTCCGTGAGCAAGACAAGGGAGCTCCCAACGCTCATCCACCTGTCCAGGGCAGCTCGTATGCATGTTGGTGTATGACAGCGTCTACTAAAGGCTCTTAACAGCACCACCCCCCCCCCCTCTTTGGGAACTCCTGAAGGACCCCTCCTCTCTCCTCCTGCGGTCCTCTGCGCAGCCGCACGGGGGCAGCACGGCTCTGCCCTTCGGCCGCCTGCCGCGAGACCGCCGAGGAAGAGCGCTCCCGCCCCGCTCCGCCATCATGAACAAAACCCACCCCAGTAAAATGGGGCTCAGGCCGACGGGAGGCGAAGCCCGCCGCCAGCTGCAGCCCGATGACGGCCGTCTGTGAAGCCCCGAGAAAGGCCGGCCACCCCGACACCGCCGCCCCCCGCTGACAACCGCGCCGCCGCCTCCCGGCCTCACCCCGGGCAGCTAGCCGAGTGGCTAGCCGCAGCTCCAGCTAGCCTTCCAGTCTTTTTATTATTATTATTATTATCATTATTGTCAGCCTTGGTATTATTTTTATTTTTTACATTTTCTTTCGTGGACGCCTGCTACCGGCTGGGTTAGCCGTCGTATCTGTGGGCTCGGCCGGGATGGAGAGTGTGAGAGGAAGCAGGGCCGGACAGAAGGAGCGTCACCCCTGAGCAGCGAGGAGAGAGAGGGGGAGACACAGGGGGGGGACCGGGGGGAGACCGGGGGGAGACCGGGGGAGACCAGGCTTCTCATCCAGGCCAGTGCAGCTAGCTGCTCGGCTAGCTCCAGAGGACCCCCAAAGCCACGGTAGGACGCCCCCGGCTCTGACCGCCCTGCTCGGGATGTTGACGCTCGCTGGGCGCCGGGCCGAGCGACGTGTGTGTGTCTGTGTCTGTGTCTGTGTGTGTGTGTGTGTGTGTGTGTGTGTGTGTGTGCGTGTGTGTGCGTGTGTGTGTGTTTTCGTTGATGTCTTTTGTAAAGAGATGGGCAGAGGTGGGCTCTCCTGGTGTGTGAAAGCTGCCCCGCAGAGGAGCGGTGTTCGCGCCGGAGCCGCTCCGCCGGCCCCAGATGACCATCTGTGAGATGTGAAGACTGTATATAAGTGAGAGGGGATGTGTTGGCTGGAGCAGCGTGATTGTGGCATATGTCCCCTCTTCCGTGCCAGTGACTGAATAGGAAATAAACGCGTTCTTTAAAAATAGATCGGAGGCTTCTTTAGACTTGGCTGCGAGAACGTTTTTGAGGAAGTCATTTTCTTCCTCCTGGCGAAAACGTGATTTATTGGACGGGTGTTTTGTCATTTCGAAGGGTTTTTAACAGGTGAGCATTAAATCTTTGCCACACATAAATGTTAGGTTGTGACAGTCCCTGCGTTCAGAAAATAGGTTGTTTTTGAATTTAGGCTCTTATTTGTATTCATTGTTTGCTTTATTGTATCGCAGTCTGTGGCCTACCCTCTGACTGGTGTCACAATCAACTATTGCTTATTTGAATGAGAGTCGAAGTGACTATGGGTAAAACTTACATATTTAATGAAACTGCATTTTTATTTATGAATGAAAGTCACGTTAAAAATGAAAAAAAATCCAAAGAGAATGTGGTCAAATATGCTGTCACATACTCCATTTGAAGTGTATGCAATAAATGTAAGCTATATCCTTAAAATGAAATACAGGTTTTGGCAGCAATATTAAAATGTATTTTTTTCAACAGTCGCTTAACAAGGTGATTATGTTCTATGCATTACATTATTCATGTTGTGGCCTGAGAATTCACCCATGTTGCACTGATGAATTATATCATTAATAATGTAAAAATGTAGACCAGATTATCTTTATTTTAAGAATATTTCTGAGCTGCAACTGTTCTGCTGTATGCATGTCAAAATAAAATATCTGTCATACATGGGTTGAGGTAACAAATGACAGTGCCTCAAGAATTAGAGTTGTTTTTTTTTTTTTTTTTTTCCCTGTGCACTCACCAGGCGCTGGCCATGCCGTCAAGTGTGCGGGCCGGGAGCTTGAAGGACCCGGAGGTGGCTGAGCTGTTCTGCAGGGAGGATCCTGAAAAGCTCTTCACAGACCTGAGAGAGATCGGCCATGGCAGCTTTGGGGCCGTCTACTTTGTAAGTTATTAAAAGATACATTGTTAAATAAGCTTTGTCTTTTCCGATTTTTTGGTCTCGCATTCATGGTCTTTGCATCTCTTGAGGGGATTGTGGATGTAATTAATGGCATGTGAGAGTGTGATCCTTTCCAGATTTTTAGATTTAAGCATTCAAGACAAAACTTTTAGATTGTGTTTCCATATGTAATTGCTTTTACTTGTGTTTATTAAAGGATACATGGGATGCATTTGAGTGATGGTAGGGAGATTTTTCTGGTGTAAGAAAAACCTGCGGTTAAAAAATCTTTAAGACCGTCAGATAAAAAATAAAGTTGTGGTGCCTGACAAGGACAGACATGCAAGTGGTGGGTGAATAGGCTTGTTTAATAAAGAGTGAAAAGAAGGAAGTCATGGTGAAAGGATTGATGACAGAAGGGAAGAAGGAAGGCTTTGCAAGAGTGTATTGTAGATATCTTAACTGAAAATAGCTGAATGTCACTTTGCCATGAAGTAGAAGGTGTTTAACACCTCTTGTCTTAAATCTCTCTGCTTTAGGCCCATGACATCCGCACCAATGAGGTGGTGGCCATCAAGAAGATGTCCTATAGTGGCAAGCAGTCCAATGAGGTACAAACTGGCAATTCTTCCATCCTCCATGTCTGCTGAAGGATTAAAATGTGTTAGGGTTGCTCATCCACACTCCTGCCTCTGTTTATGTTTCAGAAATGGCAGGATATCATTAAAGAAGTGAAGTTCCTCCAGAAGCTGCGCCACCCCAACACTGTTGAGTACCGTGGCTGCTATTTGAGAGAGCACACAGCATGGGTGAGTTTGTCTGTGTCTGTGCCAGAGAACACATCATATTCAAACTCAATTTCTTAACTGCTCGCACTGTACACTTCTTTTGTCTGTTGCATTCTCACTATTTTTAAACTGTCACTTTTGTCTGGGTGGCACAAAAACAGCACTCAGATTGTCGTGAAACCAACCTAGTCATCATGGGTTTTGTTGTAATTACTGCTGCATGATTCTGAATTTCAGACTGACTGTCTCCACAATAAAATGTGGGGTATTTGAACTGTTATCAAACTAAATCTAAGTTCTATTTCAAGGTTTAGCTTGCCTTTTTTTCCTGTAATATTAGAAAACTGAAGTAAAACTGTTATATATTACTATGTCCATTAGTCTAATGATGCACAAGATGACCAAATAAGTGCATATTTTTGATTTTCATTTCAGTTGCAACATATTTTGCTTACCTTTACCCTTTGATCATCATTTGTTGTGCTTCAATAACTGCACTGAACTCTAGGCTAATGGTGCCTCCAGTCCAAAAAGCCCTTTTTATTCAGGTCAAGTGTGGAAAAAAAGTCCTCAACATCAAGTGTTCACTGGTGTTAAACTCCCCAAATAGCATTTGGATTAACTATGTGCCTCTTGCAGCTGGTAATGGAGTACTGCCTGGGTTCAGCTTCCGACCTCCTTGAAGGTAAATGTGACAAAGATGAATTAAATTACAAAATACACATTTATTTGTGCAAATGCAAAAGAAATAACTGATCATGCCCACGCACCTCCTCATCCTCTCTCAGTCCACAAGAAACCCCTCCAAGAAGTGGAAATAGCTGCCATAATCCATGGCGCTTTACAGGGATTGGTTTATCTTCACTCTCACAACATGATTCACAGGTGAGCAGTTTCACACTCTATATCTACTGTCCTTTTCCTCGCCTACACAACCGACAAGAGACAAAACAAATGCAGAGAGAAAGAACAAGCTGTGCTGTTTTAGATCCTCATACAGCAATGTATGTACATAAGTGGTGTGTTACAATAAATGTTACTGCATAAAACTGCTTCTCAGTCTCTTTGTTAAGAACACTTGTCCTTCCACAGGGATGTGAAAGCTGGAAACATCTTGCTAACAGAGCCAGGACAGGTCAAACTGGGAGACTTTGGCTCTGCTTCTATTGTTGCTCCAGCCAACTCCTTCGTGGGGACACCTTACTGGTAAAGAATAAAACCTAAACCCATAGCCATTATGCAAGCACTGGTGAAGCTTTGCTCTTCTTTGGTCTCTGGATATAAAAAGCTTCTGTTAACATGACAATATCCGTACATTGTCTTAATCCCCGTAAAGACCAGTTGCACCTCAGAACTGTCAAGCTGTAATAGATGAAATTCCAATTCTGTGTGTAATGACACTGAGAAAAATCGGATGTCAAAAATGTTCTACTGCTTCTTTAAAAACCAAACTCCAGCTGTGCTGTAGTCCTGTTTTGAGAACAAATGACCCTAATTCACAGAGTAGTGTAATTCATTTGTTTTAAAGCAGCTCATATATGGGAAGTAGACAGAACCCTGAAGGGACATTTTCCAATGGACTTGGGATAAAGTGAAAAGAACTGGAATTATATTAATTAGTTTGTTTTCTTCCTAATGCAGGATGGCCCCTGAGGTGATCTTGGCCATGGACGAGGGTCAATATGATGGGAAGGTGGATGTGTGGTCACTTGGCATTACCTGCATAGAGCTGGGTATGATGCAGCCTTAATGTGAACAACAGCCTTGTTGTTTTCTGACATAGCTCAAATTTCCCAACCCTTTTATTTGCTCTCCTCTTTCTTTCTCTTTACCTGCCTCTCTGGCACACCTCTCTGTAGCGGAAAGGAAACCTCCTCTGTTCAACATGAATGCTATGAGTGCCTTATACCACATCGCCCAGAATGAGAGCCCTGTGTTACAGTCCAACCACTGGTGAGAGTCTGTTCTAACCACTCTGTCTTTACAGGCTAATAAGAAATAGTTAAACCATTAAAATGAATGAGACTATTTTAGTTTATAATTTAGTTTGGAATTAATTTAAATAGTCTTCATTACGTAATTCTGCTCTTTGCAGTTATTTTGCATATTTTAAAAACTTCATCCACTCATAATAATTTTGTACGCATTTCTTAACAATTACAGGTCGGATTATTTCCGCAATTTTGTGGATTCCTCTTTGCAGAAGCTCGCCCAGGACAGACCTACCTCTGATGTGCTGCTGAAGGTAACAAAAAAATAATTATTAAAAAGCATAAATTTGATGGTGTCTAAGTGAACAAGTAGAGACGTGTGATTATTTCTTTGTTAGAGAGCATCTGTCTGATCATGCAGGAGCAAATCTGAAGCATAAATGAAGCACTTTGAGGTGTAGCACCACTCTGTTTTTGTCTTTTTATTTTTAAACTGTTGACATCAGTATTTGCCTCTGGAAAAATTTGCTGAGTTTGAACCTTTATTATATTTATCTGGCTTATATATTCAATGAAATATAAGTCAGAAGTCAAGAGATGAAGGACAGTTCATTAGTGACTATTGGGAGATCATCTGGAATTTAGAAGGGTCAGTTTTTTTGGATTTTAAAGAATATTCTAAAGAACTGATTTGTACAATGTGCTCTTCTAGGCTGACACAAACTTGTTCACACCATGTACCAGTGTAAAACCAGTCTTCATCCTTTTCACTACCCTGTTCTGAACAAACCTTTCTGTCCACCTAGCACCATTTCCTATGCAGAGAGCGTCCCATGACTGTAGTGATGGATTTGATCACCCGTACCAAGGATGCTGTCCGTGAGCTGGACAACCTTCAGTACCGAAAAATGAAGAAAATCCTTTTCCATGAGGCACACAATGGTCCCGCTCCAGAAGGAGGGGATGAGGAAGAGGTAAGATGGCGGTGGAAGGTTGCATCCTTAAACTCACCAACAGCTATATTTCTGCACTTGAGCAGTTTTTATTGTTATGAATGAGGTGTAAAATGACTGATTGTGGTCTTAAACAGAGATGTAGCACATTCACCCCATAGCGAAAAAATCCTTGTTTGTTCAGAATTAGCATCCTGGCTGCATGACTTGTGTTTCACCTATTCAGATTGAATTCCTGCCTCTCAACTGCTGGACTAGATTCCAGTATCCCCCATGACTTTAATCAGAAACAAAAGGCCATAAACAGAAATTATGAACAGAAGAATGAAACAAATGAAATGCTGAGTTTCTTTGTTTTTGGTCACAAAGTTTCCTGAGTGGCTCCCTGATGTGACTGGAATGTGTGCTCCCAATGTTTCTCCTCACAGGAGTAGGTTTCATTCCGTCAGCTGCCAGAGCTTGGTCCAACACCAAACATTGGAGAATTGAGGCTTTACAGAAGCCTGGACCCACAGTTTGAAACTTACTGATACAGTGATAATTTTCCCCAAACCAGTCAGATGAAATAGAAAACACTGAAAACACTTGCAGACTGTAAAAAGTCTGCCTAGCACCTATTCTGGATTAGTATTGTAGTGTAATATGGTTGATAGAACATATATTGTGAACTGGGAAAACTTTGTTGTTGATACAAAGGCTTTTGTGTCCATCAGCATTAGAGTACAGTTGGCTCTTCCTTTTAAAGAGGAAGTTGAGGAATTCAAAGAATGTGAAGTTCCGTTTACAGCAGTGTTCACACCAGAAGAGATTGAAAATATTTTTGTTTTAAGTTGCTTTAAGCCTTGCCTTGATAGATCTTCCTCTCTTTGAATGTCAGGCATGTTAGTACAATATTTGAAAATAAAAACACTTGAGATGACTAACCTTTTATAGTACATAAAACACAACTTTATATGATCTCATTGAAGTTAATCTTATGGTTGGGTTTACACAGAACATTTTATTCTAACTCAATCAGTTTAGAAGCCCGAATTGAATTAAATTGCTCCATATAAACCCCTCAATCAGAATGAACAGACCCTAAACTGAATGGAATGTCTTTCAGATTCATGGGGATAGAAAGGTATTAAAGGTACTTTTGTCACTCTGATCTAAAGTAAGATTTTGTCATGTAAATGGTGAAACAGAATGTTGTCAGGCTGGGTTCTTTCTGCACATTCTTTGTCTTGATGCAAGTGCATGCTGATGTTTCATCAATCGAAAATGTGGTTGCTTTAAAGCAGTTCAGCGAAGTTTGTTTTTAATAGAAACTCTCAAAGAACAAAATATCTTCGTGCACTTAAGTGATAACAAAACCAGAAACAGTGTTTAACTAACTGTTACAAAAAAAGTCCATTAAAAACTAGGCGAAGTGGGGGCAGACTGGACCAATCATGGGATGTTTTCATCCATTTGCGCATGTCACACAGCTGTAAAACAGCTGTTCTCATTAAACATAGTGGCACATGTAAACACCAGATCAGAACAGATCACATCACATATACACAGTTGACCTGAAATCCTTAACCTAGCAATGTTCAATATCACTTTTTTGAAAGTGCTCACTCTTGATTACTTGCCAATACTGAGTACCGGTACCACTAATACTATTCTATGCAGCCATGTTTGTGTTGGCATCATGCCTTGTTTTTTTGAGTAAAAGGAACACCTCATAATTAAAGACACTGTGCTCAACCACTGGTTCTGTAAGGTAAAACAAAGGTTTGACAATGGGTATGACTAAACAAAGCTGCAAATGAAGAAAATAATCATTCTAGCAAGAGCTATTACTTGTCATACATTTTTTGCATTTAGTTTCATTGGCTGGTATTGGTAGCGTGCCCATACTTTGAAATATGGCTGGTATCAACCGATACCTGATATTGGTACTCACCCATCCCTGCTTCAAAAGGAATGATTTCAGTTAGAGTGAAGCAAAAGTCTCCTTGTAAACCCAGTGATGGAAGAGCATATTCAGGGAAAATGGAAACTCTGTACATTTGAGAGTCAAAAAGGGAGGGTTTCTTTTTAATGTACACAGAAGTTTTAATAGGACATGTACCCACATGATGTTATGCTGTTCACTGCTTCTGTCACTTTGCTGCTATTTATATAGTGTTATTGAAACTTCATGTTTTCGTCTTTACCAGGATGTGGAGCAGTACATGCTGCGCACCGGCACTGTGAACAGCATGGAGAGCTCCCACTCTCTGCCGTCCATGTCGATCAGCGCCAGCTCCCAGAGCAGTTCTGTCAACAGCCTGGCAGACGGCTCAGATGACAGTGGAGAAATGGCCATGATGCAGGAGGGAGAGCACACCGTCACCTCAAACAGCTCTGTCCTACACAAGCCCCTGGTCAGTCAAAGTGCTGAGATGATTGCATGTCTGTTTTTTTTAGTTAAAGTGTGGAGGTTCTACAGCCTCCTTCAGTTTCTCATACCGTCAAATAGGTGAAAGTGAAGGAGGCCGAGGAAAGCACACAAAACATAATAAAAGCAACAGAAGTACAAGCTGACAAAAGGATATGGGTTCCTTGCTGACTGCTCTGATGTTTTACTTTTTCATGCTATAGAGCCATGACAACATTTATGATGACCCCTACCAGCCAGAGGTTGACTCACAACAAGAAGCTTCATCTGCTGGTGGTGGCAGTGGAGGAGGAGGAGGAGGAGGAAGGCGCCGTAAAGGCAGAGACCACTTTGCTACCATCAGGACAGCTTCACTTGTCACCCGTCAGATCCAGGAACATGAGCAGGGCTCGGCCTTGAGAGAGCAGATGTCTGGGTAAGAGGCCTAATAAAACTGTGTGCTGAAATCTGTAAAACAGGCTTGGTGATAAATGATTGAGCTTTTTTATGTTATTACCAGGTACAAGAGGATGCGACGGCAGCACCAAAAGCAACTAATGGGCCTGGAGAACAAGTTGAAGTCAGAGATGGACGAACACCAACTGCGATTAGACAAAGAGCTGGAGAATCATAGGAACAGTTTCTCAATGGAGGTAGACAAATTGTCCAAGAAGCACCAGGTTATCATGGAGAAGGAGGTGAGCCTGTGTTAGACAAATGAAGTTGACACTTACACTTTGTATAACTTCATGAAAAACTTTGTTCCTTTAAAGACAAAGGCAGTCCAGACTGAGGAGAAAAAGTTCCAGCAGCACATGTTGGGCCAGCAAAAGAAGGAACTGACTAGTCTGCTGGAGTCCCAGAAACGACAGTATCGACAGCGCAAAGAGCAGCTCAAAGAGGTTTTGCCTTGCATCCAAAAGCACTTGTCAAAAACAAGCATCTTAAATAAGTACCTCATACCTTATTTTATTTGATTGTTTTTTTTCAATTACTCTTCATTCAAGGAACTGAATGAGAACCAGTCAACACCAAAGCGTGAGAAACAGGAGTGGCTGGTCCATCAGAAGGAGTGTCTGCAGCAGATCCAGGCAGAAGAAGAAGCGGGGCTGCTGCGGAGACAGAGGCAGTATTATGAGTTGCAGTGTCGTCAGTACAAAAGGAAGATGCTACTAGCGCGTCACAACCTGGAGCAGGATCTGCTTCGAGAGGTACCGCTCTCACACTGTACTAGGTCTTTAAAAGAAAAATTTAAAAAAATGAACAGTTTTGTTGTCAATAAAATACAGTTAAGGTCAGTGTGATGAATTTAACAATGGGAATTCCAAATTGACAGATGACCTAGAACCACAAGAAAATGTGAATTGCAGCATTTATTAGAACTGAAATGGGATGTAATTGCACGTGAATAAATGTCATTCAGATGGCAAAAAGATATACTACTTTACTTTTTTCAACTTTTTCTTTTACTTTTGTATTTCATGTACTTCCAAAACTTATCATATTCTTTGTCCTTATTTAAGCATTCTATTGCAATAATTATATCCTGCAAAGAAAAAGCATTCAAGACGACAGTTTGTTTATGGAAGGATCAAAAGCTCTAAAACTGCAGTGCAACATCAGAACTGATGTTTAATGAACTGATGTTTAATTAATAGTCTATGGTAGTGTCATGGCACTACTGTTATAAATATTTTTTTCTGTTTCTGCACTGTTTGTGCTCTTTGCCTCTTTCTCCTTTTCTTAGGAACTGAACAAGAAACAGACTCTGAAAGACCTAGAGTGCGCCATGCTCCTGCGTCACCACGAATCCACGCAGGAGCTGGAGTTTCGTCAGCTGGGCCTGGTGCAGCGTACGAGGGCCGAGCTCATCCGCACCCAGCACCAGACAGAACTCACCAACCAGATGGAATACAACAAGAGACGTGAGCAGGAGCTGCGTCAGAAACACGCCATGGAGGTCCGCCAACAGCCCAAGAGCCTCAAAGTGAGTGAGAGCACCCAGAGCCAGGGTTCTCCCGAGGAGGGAGAGAGCCAAACAACAGAGGGGTTAGAAGACAGCGGGGTCAGTGAAGAAGGGGTGCTAGATGAGGGGGGCGGTGAAAGAGATGAGGTAGTGGAGGGGAGTGTCCCTGTGGCTGAATGGGAAGGTGACAGAAACACACCAAAGGGAAATAATGGTGATGAGGGTCATAGTGAAGATTGCAAAGTCTGTGAAGAGGTGAGGGAAATAGAAGGAGTGCAGTGGGAGTTTGAAGATGAGCAGAGTAACCTCGCACGCTTAGAAACTGATGAAGAGGAGGGAAGAGGCGAGGCCGACGGTTGTCCATCAGAGCTCATCTTCTCCCTGGCCTCAGAAAAGAGGCGTCGCCGTGAGCGAGACGTCGATGAGCTGTCCGAGTTTTATTTCCCTGAGACTCTTGATGACCTAGAGCCTCTCCCCCCCTCATTGCCCCCTCCTCCTCCCCCCACCCAGACGACAATCACCTCACTGTTTTCTCATGCCATCTGCCTCCTTCTCTCCTTCTCTGCTGCTGCCCAGCCTTCCAACCTCACTTTGATGCTGCTCTTGATCTTCCTTCTGTCACTCCGCCGCTCACCTCCTCTGCCCTCACTGGCCTCGGTCATTTTCTCTGTTGAGCTCACGTTTTTAGCTTTCTTCTTTTTGTACCTGTTACTTCGCTCTTGCTTTTCTCTGTCTCTGTCGACCTTCCTGACTCTCAGCCTGTGGGCCAGCGGCCTCTTCAGTTTAGGTCTTTCTTTCAGTTTAGGGATTTATTACATCCCGATGATTTTAATCTCAGCTTCTTTCCTCACTTCTCCCTCTCTCTTCTTGTCTCTATACTTGGTGGTCGTGCTGGTTGTCAGGCCAGCCCGCAGCTTTCTCCAGGCGGCACCCAATAAAATCAACCGCCTCTGCATGCGTGTCCTTTTCCGCCTGCCACGCCCGTTGTTTGTAATGTGCCAGTCAGTCCTTGGCAGCATGGCTGAGCGAAACCTGTATGAGATGTTCCCCAAAGCTGGACGCAACTGGGGTGTACGCCAGTCTAAAATCCCAGTTCCCCTCAAGAGCTTGCCTTTAGAGTATCAGGCGTGCTGCCGTAACATCACTCCCATGGCCAAGGCCATTGTCTGGCTGAGGCGTTTCATTCGACGCCCACTCAGCATCTTGGCAGACCTCGTTAACTCCATTGTTCTAAAATTAGCCAGACATTTACTTAAACAGCTGCCGCTCTCCGTACGGGTCAAACTCCAAACTCTTGGCCTCTTGAGGAAGGAGCTTCCAAGTCGGCTGCCCCGGCTGTTACCCAGGGAGGTCAGAGAGAGGAGACAGAGGGAGAGGATGAGAAGAGAGAGGGAGAGGCAGAGGAGGGTGGAGAGGGAGAGGATGTATCAGGAGGCTATAAGCTGGGAGTGTGGCTTGAGACGAACCTCATCAGGAAGGTTTATCAGGGGCAAAGTACGGCCATGGAGATAGTGGAGATTCCGTGACTAATATAGTCCCTCTGGGATTGTTGCTGTTCCTGATTCAGGGAAAGGGTTTCTAAATAGTTGCGGTCATTTCGGTGACACTTTGCTGCAGTGAAATGTGGGAATGATAATTGAAGAAATACAATTGCACCAAAAAGCTCAGGCTATATTTACCAAAACATTTTCTATTTTTAACGATAAAAGGCTAAACAGACGGTTCCAGTCTTACACTGCACACCACACACTCCAGGTTCATGTTGAAGATCAGGGAACTGCCTTTTATGTCACCTATCTGCACTTCCAATAAGGATTATTGGTCAGCTTTGCTTTAGAAGTTAGACGTGGTTGAATTGTGTTCGAGACCGGTGTCCCTCACTCCTGGAGGGACTGATTTAGGTTAGAACGGGACGTGTGTCAGTGCTTATGGTTGTATTTCCTAATTTGACTGAATGCACACCTCTCATGAAATAATTCCAACTTGTTTTCTCACATTTCTTCATGTTCTGGCATATTTTAGTGTTTGTACACAGATCTGTTGCTGAAAGATATTTTACTGCTACAGTTCATCCAAATGTGCAAGCAGGTGCAGACAGAGTACTGTAGAACCAGTGGGTTCATCACAAGTGAAGAAGCAGCCGAACCCCTGGTGACTGTACACAAACCATTGAAGTTAGATTTCAATATTGTGCTTTTTGTAAAAGTTCCTCAGAGTTCCTTTAATTTTATTATTTTGCTCTTAATTTGTTAGACAAATGTTTTATGGTTATTTTTTAAGACCGTTGTTGTGCAATTTTGTTTTATTTTTTATTATTTTCTTTTCTAAATATTGGGTCTTATTTCACAAGCAGCACTGTCATCTCAGTGCTTAAATATTAGCATTTAATTTTACAAGACCATAATTTAACAAAAGTAGAATACTGTGAAAACTAAATGGTTATAATTCTATTGTCATAAACACTAGTTTCAGTCAGTATAAACGTGCAATAAACAGGACAGTAGAAATATCTTGGACCACCGTAGAACATTGGATATCATTTCTGAAATGTGTCTTTACTTAAGGTCAAAATGGAACAGAATCAGCCCCAAAGAGTTTGGGACTGTTATATGAACTTTATGAATTATTTATGTTGTATACAAGCAGGTTAAGTTTTGAGAAAAAAGTTTTTAAAATGCAATATCACTTTGATAGCCCCTTGATGATAGTTTTCTATAGCTCAGTGCCTAATTGTGACTGTTTGCACAAATCTAAAGTCTATTATGAAGTGACTCCTAGAATCAAAACATGAACTGGGAATACTAGTTGTAGTGAAGCTTAAGAACTCAGTATATGAAGCCATATAGACAATCTTTTGTCATGCACAATCATAAATAAAACCCAAAGATTTATGAACTCCTGAATGTGAAATGAAAAGTTGAAATATAAGGAAAAGTTGTTGAGTTATTGTTTGCACTATTCCACAGTCCATTTAAAAACTTCCAAATCTGAGAAATCTTTCATCATATGGCAGCAACAGTATTTAAGTTTATATATCAGCTTGTGTGAGGATAGGAGCAGAGAGCGTTTGTCTTCTAACTTCTCTATGAAAAAAAAAAGGGTAATAATATCCAAAAAAATGAAGTGCTTTCATTCGTGCATCTAAAGACAGTGACTTGAACCCTAAATCCTTTGATCTCCAGTCTGATTGTTGTGAAAGGGCCAGGTTTGCAGATTTGGTGGAGATGTATGAAAACGTGTCAACGTGTCACTGAAAAGAGATCGTTAGGAGCGTAAACGTGGAAACTCGGTACTGAGCAGGAAAGCTCAGTCTGAACTGCGTTTCACCCGGGGGCACCAAAAAGTAGGGCGCTTATATTTTTGTGGCCTCCATTTGAGAAGTTTCACTTCAAAAAAGATGAGCATTTCACAAAATTCATTGATTGTATCTTATTGATTTATATTTGTGTTTTTCCTTCGTTCCTCTGTATGTTTACATGTTTGTATTCTGTTTTTTGTGACTTCATGTGACCCTCAGTTTTTTTTAATATTTAATTTATGCAGTATTTATCAATCTAGTACTGCATTGTGTGTGGCAGCCTCTTGTTTTTGTTTTATTATTTTTGCTGCATGAGTGTCAGCATATCGCTACCTGCAAGCAAAGAAAAAACATGTCCTGATTTTTCTTTATACACAAATAAATTTTTTTGTGTGAAAATCATCGTCTTGTTTGTTTTTGATTTTTGGTTTCCATTATTACAGTACCATGTCTGCCATTCTGTTTTACCCTTTCCTCCGAACTGTCAATCACGCCATCATTCCTCCTCTATCATTCATTACATCTTATCTCTATTGTCACCGGCCGTGCCCTTCCCTTCGCTCTGGCTTACACCATTGGCGTAACTCTAACTCTAGTGTAACTTTAATTGTAGCTGTAAATGGTGTAAAACGATTAGGCTTCATGTGTCTATTTCAGAAGTGTCTATTTCGAAGCTGTAGACCCGTTGGATCCATATGAGTGCTTTGTTACCAAACCAGGGAAAAATGGTATAATGTGACCTTTGATGACAGACGAGTGTTCTCCCTAATTACTTGTGAAAACCACTGGAGCCCTTTAGTCTCCATCTCTATTCTCTCTCCTCCAGTCTAAAGAGCTACAGATCAAACGTCAGTTCCAGGAAACCTGTAAGATCCAAACCCGCCAGTACAAGGCTCTGAGGAACCACCTGCTGGAGAACACCCCGAAGTCAGACCACAAGGCCATGCTGAAGCGGCTGAAGGATGAGCAGACCCGTAAGCTGGCCATCCTGGCTGAGCAGTATGACCACTCCATCAATGACATGCTGTCCAAACAGGCTGTGAGTAAGGCAAGGAAACGTCGTTCCTTTCACACACGCACCACACCATCACTGCTGTGCCAGCCCTGGGGGCCGCCCCGCTCGTCCACCTGCCTGCCCACCAGCAAGCCTCCCTCCTGGTCCCTCAGTGTTAGTCTCCTCAACCCAAAGTTCCTCGTTCTCTGCCAGCTGATGTGCGCCATCCTGCATTTCCCTACGTGACAAAAATAACAAGACTAATAATAGTGTAAATATACACTAGTGTATTTGGAGGCGCCGTTAAATGTCTCCATGCTTTACACTCTGACAATATTATTATTGGTTTAACGAGCAGAAAAGAAGTGAAAATGCTTTCCAAAGTCAAATGAGCTGTCACGGCTTCAACAGTTAAATGGTTAATGGATTGACCAGATATTATCAGTTCATTATTCTTTGTTTCCACAAGACACTGTCATGACCATCGAGGTGGAGGGTGTAAAGCAGCCTGATAACAGTGAGGAGAGACGTTACAGCTGCAGCACAAAACTGACAAATCTACTGAAGAGATAGGCAGCGGGAGAAGGAAACAACTTACCCCATTGTTTACTTTCCCCTCTTGCTCTTTTGGATTTTTCCTTGTTTGTTTAACACATCTTTGCACCATTTCTGAACACATCGTTGCTTCTTTACACCATATGGTGAGCTTACTTTGATGCATTTATTGAGCATTTTTACTGAGCTCCAGGAGAGTTTAAGATTTCACCTCCTTTCCTGTGCATCTCCCTCTCTCTCCCTCTGTCACTTTCTCCTCCTCTGTCCTCGTCAACACTGAATCAGTTTGCTCCGCTTCTTATCTTGTTACCCCGAATCTAATTTTCCTTCTTCTGTTGTTTTAGTTGCGACTGGATGAGACCCAGGAAGCGGAATACAAAGCTCTGCTGATGCAACTGCAGCAGGAACTGGAGCTCCTCAACGCTTACCAGAGTAAAATTAAGATCCACACTGACACCCAGCACGACAGAGAGGTTAAGGACCTGGAACAGAGGGTGTCGATCCGCCGAGCACTGCTGGAGCAGAGGGTTAGTGCCCTTAGCCATAACTGGCATCAAAAAAAGAAAGCTTTTAAATGTCAGTGGGTCAGTAAGCGTATGGCCTGTGGGTTGCTGTTTCCATCTCTAGTTTGGAAGGGATGTCGCTACTTCCTCCTACATGAAGTGAAGTCCGACTGAGTCATTCCTTTGTTGTCGCCGTAGATCGAGGAGGAGATGCTGTCCCTGCAGAACGAGCGCTCAGAACGTATCCGCACCCTCCTGGAACGGCAGGCCACCGAGATCGAGTCCTTTGACTCGGAGAGCCTGCGTCTGGGCTTCAGCAGCATGGCACTGACGGGCATCCCCAGTGAGGCTTACCCAATGCAGGGTTACCCCAACGCCCCTCCCCCCAGCTCGCGCTCCGCCAGCCACTGGAGCCACGGGCTCCACGCGCCGAATGCGCCACCACAGCAGCACTCCCGCCGCAGCCACAACAGCAGCGGCGGGGCCGGGGACCGCAGGGGCGAGTCCTCGTCTTCCTCGCACGGCCTGGGGTTGGCGCTGGGGCTGTCTCGAGACGGGAGGGAGCTCCAGCTCTCGTCCCGTTCCTCCGCCTCCTCCTCCTCGTCCTCGTCCTCTTCCTCCCACCACCAGCGCCACCACCTGCCCCAGAACTACCACCACCAGAGCACGCCGCAGCTGTATCGGGAGCGGGAGCGGGATCGAGATAGGGAGCGGGAGAAGGAGAGGGAGCGGGAGTGGGCCGGCATGCGAGGCTCCGGTGGTGACCTGGCCCACCCACACCCCCTGCCCTTCTCCCATCACCTGCCCTCACGCTCCTCCTCTCAGTCTCTGGCCATGCTACCACCCCCTCCCCCTGCACCTCCCTCCATATCTGGCCCATCCTCCTCTTCCTCTTCCTCTTCCTCCTCTCAGGGGGGCATCTACAGTGGTGGGGGGGGTCTGGGCGTGCGCGGCACCCCTAGCCTGATGGCCCTCAGGAACAGCCCCCAGCCACTGAGGAGAACAGCATCCGGTGGCGGTCCTGGAGGATCCGGGGGCAGTGATGGCGTCCTGAGCCGAAGCACTTCAGTCACTTCACACATCTCTAACGGCTCCCACCTCTCGTACTCGTAGACAGGGCGGTAGAATAAATAAAGATGGACGACACGAGCACTGTTTAAAGTGAGTGCCCTCTGGTGGTAGGATACGGTATGGAATAAGCTCCACCTAAAGGATTTAATGTTCATTTTTTCAGTAGTTGTAAAATATTTATTTTTAAGGCAGTTTTTAAATGTGTGAATACCATGGAAACAAGGTGAACCATGATTAATGATAATCGACAGCAGACCTGGACATATTTCTGTTGTGGACAAGCAAACGAGGGCATGATGTCAGCACCCACTTTACATGGTTCTGTTGCTTCACTTTTTTGAAGAAGAGTCGTCCATCTTTATTTTACATCTGTTGACGTGAAGGATTTAGGAAGGTAGCCGAAGGAGGTTGCATCTCAATACTCTCAGCTTGACACCTTGTTTCACATACTTTCTTGGACTGATCTTGGAGCAGGTGTGCAGTGGATGTCTGGGGTATGACCCTGCCCTCTCCAAGCCCAGAAAGGCCAATAGATCAGGCTTCATCTGAAGCAAAGAGAAGACAATCTGACATTATTGAGCTGCTTCCTGCATCTTTAGACTCAGGGGGAGTGAGGGAGGAATGTAATACCGCTGGGTTTCGGTGGTATTAGACTTAAAAAAACAAAAAACAAAAAAAGGAGTTCGGTGTTAGTTGATTTTTTACATTTATTACTACTTAAAGTGTCAGGACTTTTGTCTTTTCCTCCCTGAGCTGCAGAGAGAGAGAGAGGAATGGCAGCTGTGTCTTCTTCTATGATATTCTACGTCAGAATGGAGAACGTGAGAGGACAGGGGGAACTATGAAAGAAAGTTTTGCGTTGTGTATGTACACTTGTGTACGTAGTCTTTAGTGTTCGGACAACCCGCAGTGAACAAGAACTTCTACTTCACAAATGAAGAGAAGCAGAGAATCACAGATCTTTTTGGTTAGTTCTGAGCCTGTTAGAGGTCAGCTGAAGTTCTGTCTGATTCCTTTTTTTTGTGTATCAAGTGTATAAAAGAATCTCAAAAAAAACAGTACGCTTGGAACGTCACCACTGCCTTTAAGGGGTTCTTAAAGGGAAGTTGTGCCATCAGAAATGTATTTGGTAATTACAGGTTGATTCAAAATGGAATCCATGGATGTATGCAGAATGTGTGTAAAGGCAAGAGACTCTGTTGTATAAATGCAGCTGGAATGAAGAGACGCATTTGTGGACGTACAAAAATAACAGAAAGGAAAAAAAAGCTGTCCAGTGTCCACAACGTATTGAATATCTAAACAACATAGGTGTCTACAGGGGTCACTCCAATGCATGAGATAGATGTGCAAAAAAAGAAAAAAAAAAAACAAACAAAACAACCCATTTGTAAACATGACCAAACACATTTGAAATGTACCGTACCTGTTCAAGTTTCACTGGCATCAATGATCACTCGTCCCACGTTTTTGATCTTTACTGTACATATTTATGGGAATATTCAAAACAAATGTAAGTCATTTGATTTTATAGCGTAACAAAGATAATGATAGTAATTTTGATATATTCTAATGAGTATTTCAGCTTTAGGGAGATGGCTCCTACTTCATTTTCTATAGGTGTCATTATTGCCATAACTAATCCAGGTGTAATTGTCCTTGTAGTCATGTTCACATCTTTTCTTGCAAGAAGAAAAGGGTCCCACTTTTACAGTCAAAAAAGGTGATAAAGAACATTATCAGGTATGTTGTGTTTGAGGCATTGACAATTATTATAAGAGATTGGTATTATTAATAATTGTTAATGGTTTATTTATGTGTGTGTGTGTGTTGCGCAGTCAAGTCTGGCTATAACGCCAGTTTTTTTCTTTAGACAAAAAGAATAGGCACTCCCAGAGAAACACCCCACACGAATTCTAACCTCCTCTGGACTCTTGAAAATGTACATCGGGGCACTGGAATGTAAATGCTGGTTTTCTTTTTTTCTATGTATTCATTTTTTAAGTTAAGATTTCTGCACAAAACCTCTCAAAGGGGCATGGAGCGGGGAGAAAGGAGCCGAAGAGAGACACCTACTATCTGATAATCTGACTGCTGATGGACACAGCAACAAGCTGGAAGTGAATGGAATGACGCGCTGTGAGTGAGCACCCTCTCGTGCTTCCACAGCAGAAATGACTGCTGAGGCCGATCCTCGCAGATGATGATATCAGTCAGTGTTACACAACATCCTGAAGGTCCTTTCTCCATTATCGGGGCTCATTTACTTGAAGATCAGAAATACCTGGACTTTTGCTGTCGTTGTTGTTTTTTAATGGAACAGAGACAAAGAAAAAACAATCACCCTGCTGTTTGTATGACTCGGAAACACCAGCTGAAGACAATTCTCTGTATAACCTACTACTTTATGCTTGGTTGGAATCTTGGTGCATGCGTAAACTCCTTGTATAAACTAAGACTGCCGGGTTCGGGGAGGTCTTTGTGTTGGGGAAAGTGTGTGGTAGTGCTTGTAGACTGGTTGATGTAAGTGTCAGAGGTCATGGCAGGAGCAGGGACGCTTCCGTTCCTGCATCATCGTACCCGCAGTGGGAGATGAAGACAAAGAAGCAACGCAGGCTCGTCTGCGTATTGCAGAGTTTTCTGGCGGGGGTGTGTGGAGGGGTGGATGGGCGTAAATCCTTATTAAATGTTTAAATCAAACAATTCCAAGTTTAAGTGGAAATGGGAGGAAGGGATTTGAGACATGTATCGGAAAAGAAATGGGGTGCTTTAAAAGTAATTTAAAAAGATAATAAATTGATTATTAACACTTTAACACGTCTTCAGTTGCTGCGTGATAACCAGACCAGTTTATAGAAGAATAGGATTAAATTAAAAATAGAATTTATTTACAAGGTTGTTTTAGCTCACTTTGTGCATTCACCTAAAGTAAATACATGTTTGAATTAAATTACATTTCCTTTTATTCAAAATTTAATTAAAAAAATTAAATGTACATATATTCATTCTCATCTAAATTCCTGATATTCCTAAAATTACAGTGAAAACTACTAGACTGCAGATAACCTGATTTATCGACTGATTGAATGGACTTAAAAAAGAAAAGATCAGATTATTTATTACAGCCTAAGCAATTACAACATCTCAACAACAGTTAATGCAATTTTTTTTTAATTGAACGATTATCTGATTCTGTTTGCTTTTGGCTAAGGATGCAAGTCAGTGCGGTATATAAAAATATAGTCCTGATTTTTCATTGAAATGACGCAAATAAGAAAACTCTATGCCCAATCTTACATATACCATACACAAAAACAACAATGAATGAACTTATCCAAAGCATGATGTGTACCGTATTTACAATAATTTACATTTGCAGCAGCAGAACCTGATATTTATGTCAATAGTTGAACGATTGCTTAACCTTAACTCTAAATGAGACTTATGATGTTAATATCCAGTCTATTACGTTTGGTATAGATTCAGAATAGTGAGAGAACCTCCTAACTGCTCTTGTGTGTTACTACCCAGTGGGTTAATCTGCTGAAGTTGACATCTGTCATTCTATTGTTTGTGTACTCTGTTTTTCTGCTCCCCGTCATGACATCATTATTATAGGCCGACACCACGGCGCACTCCCCTTTAATATGCGTCGCTCATCGCTCCGGTGACGTCAGAGGGCTCAGCGCTGTGTCCCGCGGTGAGCGCCGGCCGCGGAGGGATCTCGGGGAGCGAGGAGAAAAACAACGGCGCGGCCGCGGGCTTTTACGGTCGGCCGACTGATCCAGGGCAAAGACAGGGACCGCGCGGAGGGAGACGGAAAAGGAAACCCCATCCCTTTAAGAGCAAGTGGGACACACTGGTGCGAGAAAAAGGAGAGGAGGGGGAGAAGAAAGAGGAATTAAAAAAGAAAAGGAAGAAAGAGACGGGGAGGGAGGAGGGAGAGCGGGCGATAAAAAAAGAAAGATGACATCCTCACAGCCGAGCGGCCGAGGTGGAGCGATAGGCTGCGGCCGGGCGGGAGCGCCGCTCACCGGGGTCAGGGCTTGAATCCAACAGCGAGGCTTCGACAGACACCCGACCGGCCTGTTCCGAGGAAAAATAGATCCATAAATTAAAAACAAAGCACGATCCGCTCTACCGCAAGATGCGTCTTATCACCCATATTTGTTTTATTGCGTAAAAAAAAAAAATGCATTTTTACGTAGAAGCGCCCGGTTTTTGTCGCTAAAGTGTAATTCCGCGTTATGCGATTCTTTGCTGGGTTTCATTTAATTACTATTTTATAAAAATAGCAAAGCAGTTTTGCTGCGTGCCGGTGCGCTGCGGTGAGGTTGAGGGTTGGAGGAATTAAAGTTAGGAAAGCCAAAGGGAGGGAGCAGCGGGCCGTTATCGGGGCCGGCCTGCCCGCCTGCTGCAGCCCGGCCGCCGCCGCCGCCGCCGCCAGCCTCAGCCTGCCTCCGTCTGCAGGCTGCTGCTCGGGGTTCGGGGCTTTTTTTTTTTTTTTTTTTTTTTTTTCCTCCCTCTCTCTTTCCTGCAACCCTCGCTGTGCCACGCTGATCCAGAAGCCCGCGGGGGTTCTAGCGGAGGACGGGCGGCTGGGCCGGTGCAGACCATGCACGGGCTGCTCTCCTCGACCTCGATCACCGGCTGACTTTGTAATCTCCATCGCCGCGGCGCAAAATGGATGCTGCTTGGAACAATTTCATCTTCCAGGTAGGCTTGCCGAGCGCGGCGGTGTTTTCTGCTTTCATTTTGCTGCGTGGCCCTCAGACCGGCCCCTTCACTGACTGTGTGTGTGTTTGCCTGTGTGTGTGTGTGTCTGTCAGCCCTACGGTTTTCACATCAAATGCACCATAAGATAATCCTGTGACTTCTGTTTACATTTGGTGACGGCCTTTTACTTGCTTCCCCCCCACCAGAATACTCCCACTCAGAACCAAGTGGATGGGAGCCTCCAATCAGAGCTCATCCCCGTGCACACCAGCTCTCCCCAAACCCCACCTACAGAGCACATAGCACAGCCTCCATCCACTGTGGACACTGCTGCCCTCAGTGAGGATCCCCTGCCAGGTGAGACTTTCCTCACCTGTGGAGGTGTGTGTGTGTGTGTTTGTGTGTGTGTGTGTGTGAGGGTGGGGGGGCTCTGGGGGCAGAGACTGTCAAAGGATGTGTGTGTTTCGGTGACATGTTGGTGCCTCCGCTTTAACGCTGCTGCAACGTTTGAGGATTCATTGTTATTAAAAGGACATTTAAAGGTTTTGGAAGGTTTTAGCCTTCCACCTGTGTGTTTCTGACAAAGGCCTGTTGTCCTAATATAACAGAAATTAACCTGGAATCACTGTTTTAATCCAACCTTTTAATTTTCTCCCCCCCTCCCCCCTGTGCTCTCTCTCCTGCCTCCCTGTGGTCCAGTGAAACCGGTGTCTCGGCCGGCCCGTGTGCCCCACATCTGTGCCATCTGCAACAAGCAGTTCAAGAACAACTACAACCTGCGGCGGCACCAGTCGGTCCACACTGGGGTACGCATGAAGGACAGGGCCAGAGAGCAGGCGGAGGGGGCAAAGGAGGGAGCGGCCGGCCAGGTGGTGGTGGCCATGGCCCCGCCGGCGGCGGCGGTGGGGGCCGGAGGGAGGGCGGAGAGGACAATGGTTCCCCTCTCCCTGCTGCACCTCTCTGCACCCCCCCTTCTCGCCCCTCCCGACTTGCTGGCGGGATCCCACCAGCCTCCCCTGGGTAGTCAGGATGGTGAAGGGGTGCCCATGCCGAGCATAATGGCTAGCGTTAACCCCCACGCTCCGCCTCCTGCTGCTGTCGTCATGGCCACAGGGGCGACAGTACAGGTGGGTCAGGGCCTTGTGGAGATGGCTGTCGTCAAACCCCAAAAACCTTCAAGCACGTTGTTTCTCATGTTACCTCGGCAACGCGGTGCTTAATCCACAGCCTTGGTTTACTGTCACCAGTTACCCCGACGCTCCTGTTGTGTTGACACAGTGTTGATGTAAACTCATTGATCCAGGAACCAGCATATTCCATTAGGGGACACTGGACCCCCCCCTCCCCCCTCCCCATGCTCCCTTGCATGTTCTCTATTACATGATAGCTGATAAAGTCCCGTGGGGAGGAGCTAACCAAGGGTGCAGAAGTGTCAGAAGAGATGCTTGACCATAACTAGGGTTACGCGTCTGTGCATTTGCATGGTCTGAAGAAAACGTGTTTATTTACAGATGCACAGAAAAGCGGTCTTTTATCTGCCTCTTGTTCTGCCTCAGCGGCCCTCGAACCCCAACCCCAACCCCGTGAGGAAGAACCACGCCTGCGAGACGTGCGGCAAAGCTTTCCGCGATGTCTACCACCTCAACCGCCACCGCCTGTCCCACTCGGACGAGAAGCCCTTCTCCTGTCCCATCTGCCAGCAGCGCTTCAAGAGGAAAGACCGCATGAGTCACCACGTGCGCTCCCACCAGGGCGGCGTGGAGAAACCCTACATCTGCCCCCAGTGTGCCAAGGCCTTTTCCAGGTAACGTTGTGGACCTGCCGGGTTTCCGAGTTCTTGTTCGAACGCGGACGAATCTGCGGTCCTGGCAACCAACGGGGAAATGAAGATGTTGTTTCTTTGTTCCTTCTCCAAGGCCTGACCATCTAAACAGCCACATCAGACAGGTGCACTCCTCAGAGCGACCGTTCAAATGTCCCGTACGTCACGTTTTTGCAGACAATGATTGGCGCATCTGGCTCCCACGGCTTTCCTCCTCATTGGCTAATCCCAGTCGCTGTGTTCCTCCTCCTCTCAGACCTGCGAGTCCAGCTTTGCCACCAAGGACCGCTTACGGGCGCATATGATCCGCCACGAGGAGAAGGTCCCCTGCCACATCTGCGGGAAGCTCCTGTCTGCAGCTTACATCACAGATCACATGAGGGTGCACAACCAGTCACAGCACCACGCCTGCCATCTCTGCAACCGCAGTAAGTAGCTGCGCTTGGCTCGGACTGTCTCCCACTGTAGCCCGCGCACACACAGGCGGCCATCCGCAGTACTCCGCTGATCACCTCTTCTACCCCCCCCCTTTCCCTCCCTTAGCCTTCACCACGCTGACATACCTGCGCGTCCACGCCCAGAAGCACCACGGCCAGGAGTGGAAGGACAGCCCCAGCGGTTTCGGGGGCACCGGCTCCGGTGGCGTCCTTGTCTGCCAGCTGTGCGGGGTCCACTGCAAAACGCCCACCCAGCTCCAGGGGCACATGGGCACCCACGCGAACAACCAGGGGACGCCCAGCCCCATCACATCCAACGTGGCTGCCAGCAGCTCTGTCACCCTCAGCAACATGGTGACGGCGCCCACCGTGTACGTGACGGGGAACACGGTGGTGGACCTGCTCGTCACGGACTGCTCGAGCATCGCGGCGCCGCAGCCTCACAGTTAGCAGCAGAGTTTAGCAATAATAATCTGGTCCCCGCTCAAAGGTATGTGGAAGGCTGAGGGTTTGTGCCAGAGGGCGGAGCCACGCCAGAGGGTGGAGCCACGGCGGACTTGGGCGGATGTAGCAGGTTATTCCCCGAGTGCTCTTGTGCATTTAAGACTCTAATGAAACTGTTCTTTTGAGCGTCTACTGTATTAACCTCCCCTCTTGTGCACGCCCTCAATCCTGGCATTTGCTGTTCGCTGCAAGTGCCCCGAGTACTGTATATCTCACACCAGCTCTGATCTTACCTCCATTTTGCAGCTTTCTTACTCAGAATCCAAATGGCTTTGCATTAAAGCGACACAGGGAAAGATTAGCTCTCTAATGTAACAAACACAGTGAAGAGGAAGCTGTGTGTGGTGGGTGTGTGTATGCCTCTTTAGCATGTTAGCTTGTTTGTTCAGACTAAAAATTGACTTCTTTTTTTTTCGCAACGCCTGTTTACTAAATCTCGATTAGAGGGCTGATGTACATCAAATCAGGACAGATGGCCGTGACTGTCATGGTCCCGGTGAAATTGTGGGATGTATCCGTTCATTTTCTAATGGTACAGACTTGATTTGTGTCGAGCACCTTAATCGTTATGGTTTGATTGGGTATCAGATTTCTTGCAGTTTCTTGCTCCGAGTCTTCCGCATCATTTAAGAAAAAAAAATTAAAAAATCCTCGCACCTGAAAACACAAAACACACAAACGATGATTTGCATGAGAGTAAGCTCGCTTACGCAGGCTTATGGCTGAGGAGGTGTCGACTAGAGGAACTTCACCGAGTCAGTCGGAAATCTGCAGTAATCGTTTTTTTTGTTTTTTTTAAATTGTTGATTTGTTCTGGTCCGTTTTAACATTGCTGCCCATTTGTTTGATAGGAACTGTCGGCGCCGTAGATCTTTAGTCTCCTCAAAATGAGCTCTGTATAGCACACAAAGGTTCTTGATGCAAGTCCTTCAGACAACATCTTTGAAACTGTCACCTGTGGGGCGTTGCCGGATTTATGAAGTCAGGATAAATGCTGTAAACCCCGGTTTTCTACTGGAGTGCTTCTTCAGTTTTGTGTTAAATTTTCAAAAGTTCTTTCTTCCTTTCTTATGTGTTTTTTTTCTGTTGAGAAAGTAGTGATGTATTTTTAAAAAAGTTGATTTTAATTTTTCCCCATCACACTAAAAAAAAAGAAGAAAAATAATACCTCTACTCTAGGATTCTGTACAGCTCTTGTGATACATCGTAATGCCTTATCATACTCGACTGCATTTTAATTCTTTTATGATAAAATATTTCAAATCATAGTCATGGATTCATTACGAATATTAATGGGATGTATTTATATTTATATTTTTATATTTCTCAACAGTATGCATGTCTAAAAATGTTGTTAGAGCAAAAAAATTGAGAAAAAAAGGTGATGCTCACTTCAGTTATGTTATTTTGTAGACGAGGTAGAGATCATGTTATTATTTTACAATTTGGGGAATTTAAAGTAAAATGAGTTAACAGGCTTTATTTTGTGTCCTGATCTGTCCGACTCGCTGTTTTTTTATCCACATAAAATATCACCAAAAAGATCATTTTCTTTTCTTTAATCAGACATGTTAAAGTCAACACCCCCACACACAAACACACAAAACCGAGAGTTCCTGAAACAATAATGAACCAAACCAAATAGATGTTTAAAAATAACACATAATCTACAAAAAAAGTCAAGAAACGTATCCTTTTTTTTGCCAACTGCGGATGGTGTCAGAGCGAAGGTGAAGTCTCGCGGGAGCGGTAACCCAGCGACGGCGGCTGATGTCAGCGCGTGCCCGCGACACGAGCGGTGCGGGCTGTTCCAGTGGGATGGAGCAGCGGCCCTGAGAGGACGGCGGCTGGAGCTGAGGGAGCCGGCCCGGGCCCATGACACAGCCTCCGCACGCACACGCACACGCACACACGCACGCACGCACGCCCGCTCTCAGCCGCGTCCCGGTCCGCTCGCAGCTCCGCTCGCGGGGGGTTGAGAGAGGAGAGGTCGCTCGTCTCGCGCGGGCTGGTCCTCGTCGCGCGCTGCCCTCCACACACCGAAGCGGCCGCAGCAACATGCGGATCATCGAGGCGGACGCCCCCGGGACCACGAGAGCCGCAAAGCCCTTCTGCCGGACACAACCTTCGACCCGCCGCTGACGGGAGAGCCGCAGAGCGTCCGTGTAAATGTCCTTTTTACCCCCTCCTCGCGCGGAACATGTGCAAAGTCCAGCCTGCTAGCCTGCTAGCGCGGCTAGCGCTGACGTTAGCTTAGCCCGACGACTACGTGCTACAAACAAACAAGAAGCCGGACGGGTTACGGACCCCCCCCAGCACCGGAGCTGCGCTTTGGGGTGAAACGGCGGCGGGGCTGACCCCCCCCCAGCGGAGCTGCCCGTCGGGATGCTAACGGTGTTACCGTCATTGTTAGCGGGCGAGTCACGAGCGCAGACGGTGGCTCGCGCCTGGGAGGAGGAGGGCCATGTTGGCAGCCTCGCTCCACATCTGGAGGAGCCCCGCAGAGGGGCCGTGGCCGCGCCACATCTGGAGGAGCCCCGCAGAGGGGCCGCGGTGGCGGCCGGCGGAGGTTGTTGTCGGGTTTCAAGGGTGTTTGTTCTCAGGGGGTGTTGGTGTGCTGACCGGGACGTGGAAGGGTGATTCATTTAGGTGACGATCCAGATTCCTGCTTCGACCTTTGAACTTCCAAAGAGCCGGCCAAGGGGGCTTTGGTCATAAACCAAACCTGCTTATGCAACCTTGTATTACTGCTGCCTGTATACATACTAGAGATGTAAGTCTCAGTGGTTGAGGGGCGGGTGACCTGCTTGGCAAAGGTCTGCACTCTCAAATTGCTTTTCTACTTTCTTGCTGCGAAGTTAACCATCGAATGACCTCACGTTTGAAGGTCTTGTCTGATTTGACCTGCTCCGTCACCAGATGTGGACTTGCGAAACATGACTGTTCAGTAAAGTTGTTCAAGCCGTCGTCCACGTTAAAATCTCGGCTGAAACGAGTTCAGTCTGTGCCGACTCAACAGCCGGTTCAACGGGAGCTTGTGCCCGCTTTGTTCTGTTTGGCCAGGATTTCGGTTTTAAATAGAAAAAATAAGCTGAGCTGATGCTGTTGGCAGCAACCAACCTGGTCAGCGACGCCCCTGTCTATATGTTTGACGTTCAGGATTTTTAAATAGCACAACGCATATTTCACTAAGCTTTTAATGTGTCACGCTGGAGCAAACTGCATCAAATACATAAGAGGGTAGGGTCTCCAATGACAACAGCTAGGTAACAGCATTATTAGAAGACATTCCACCAATACTTTTATGTTGCAGTCGTGCTTTTAGTCAACATTGTGTTTTGCATTTTGTTGATTTTAGTGCAAGAATTGTCCTGCAGTGAGACTGGAGGACCACTCTGGATTATAGCACGTGTTAGACTTTGATAGTTCGTCTTGTTTGTTATCTGTATGCGCAGTCAAATGTATACTGATGGGAGGAGTCTCTCTGAAGATCAATAGGAGCAGCGCCTTCGCTCATTGACGTTTGGCTGTTTTTGTTTTTTTTTTTCAGACGGATCACAAGACTGCACACAGAACTTTTTGCCTCTCAGACGGATCATCGGGGATCATGCTGTCCATTCTAGCTGCTGGCTCTGTCTTCTTTCCAGGGCTTTTCCTTCTGTCCAAACAGTGTCTGAAGTCGATCCCGGCGCTGCGGTGGAGCGAGCGAGATGCTGTCATCGTGTCTGCCAGGTCAGATTTTGTTTCTTTTACCTAGATTTTTGGTTTTAAATTAAACAACTGGGTTGTCTACACATGGACATGCGTGTGATTTCCTCTCACGTGTATGTTGTCGCGTGTAGTGGACAATTTTGCCCGTTACCAGACAGTCGGAGACGTGTTTCATTTTCTGCTGCAGGCTGGTGTCATCGGTTCAGGCCGTCATGGCCACCTCAGCTGGCTATGTCATTGCTTCCTCCTGTGAGGACATCATCGAGGATCAGTAAGTCCAGCAGTCCTACCATTGGACTGGGCTCTATTATACGTTTGGTCAACCTTTTTAGATAGCTGTGCTATCAGATGAGACATATTCTTATCCATATTTTTTGGAAAAGGACCCTCTGCTCTTACTTTTACCAGATTCCAGCCTGAATATTTTAGGACACATCTTTTAATTGATGTACCTTTTTCTCCCTTCTGCTTCTCTCCAACAGGCACTGGCTGACCTGCACGTACATCATGTTTGCTGTCCCCTACTTTGTGTACGACATCTACGCCATGTTCATGTGCTACTGGTACAAGCTGCAGGTCAAAGGGCACGAAGATGCGTCAGCCACACCCAAACATATGACCTCAGCACTGACCAGCTACTTGCGTCGCGAGTTCCTCATGGTGCTGCATCACGTTGTCATGGTCACCGTCTGCTTCCCCGTCTCTGTGGTAACTGTCACACGTTATTTCTGTGGAGCTGAAACAGGGTGCGGCAAGTGACCCGTAGAGCTGGAATGTCTCTCCGCATCCCTGAGCCTCGCTTTATCGCTTTTCCGAACTCATTCACTAAAATGGACTGATTATCTGAAAATGTATCAAAATTCTCACAAACGTAAACCAAATCTGAAAGAAATCCGTTTCTCTGTTGATAGTTCTGGCGACAAGGAAAGGGTGATTATTTCCAAGGTATCATGTTCATGGCTGAGCTCAGCACACCGTCGGTCTGCTTAGGGAAAATCCTCATCCAGGTGAGTGAGGACGATGTGTGCTCCTCTTGCATGTGCATGGGTCACCCTGAAGCTCTGCGCCCTTCTGTCTTCTCTCCTCCTTTTGGAGAACGCACAGTTTTCCTGGTCGTTCACAGCCGTCGGCCCCCGCTGCGGCACTGTCAGAGCGCCATTCATTGGTAACAGAGTTGGTTATTTTACATCCCTGTTGTAGAAGCTGCGCCGTTTTAGGTTTGTGTGATTCTGTGACCGCTGCCCAAGTGTCGGGGCGACGGTTCCTCTGTTGTTGGCTGCTAGGGCTGTAGAGGAGATAATCAGCTTGTCCTTCCTCTCCCTACCACTGAGCACACTGCCCCCCCCCACCCCTCGGCACCCCCACCCCCACAGGAATGACAACAAGCACGTGTGATAAACAAGCGCTTGTCACAAACACGTTGTAACTGTTCTGTAATCATAGCCCCCTCCCCTTGCACACACACACACACACACACACACACGAGGGTCTGAGCCTTAACTCAGTAGATTTCATCAAGGTTTCCAGGACAATGGATGATAGAAAAGGAGAGAATTTGGAATGATGACACCCTCGGTGTCTTCCTTTTCTGCTAGGATCAGGTTAGAAGTTAAAAACAGACATCATACCTGCCACCCCCGTGCATGGCATCCTGTACTGTCTCCCTCAGATATCAATGTCAGAATTAACATGTTCATGATTAATATTGTGATGAACTTCGTCAGCTTTCACCAAACTCTACTGCTTGCGTTTCTTTCTCTCCCTCTTTTTCTCTCTACCTGTCCCTCTTTTGTTCTGCTCTCAGTACAAAAAACAACACACACTCCTGCACAAAGTGAATGGGGCTCTTATGCTGATCACTTTTTTCATCTGTAGAGTCCTCCTCTTCCCTTACCTCTACTACGTTTATGGAAGGTATGTCTGTCTTTCCATCCCTCTCTCATGGTGTGCCGTCTTGCTGAGCTTTAGGCACCAAATGACACAGCTCTTTTTTTGGTTTACAGAACAGGATCATGGATCTTTCTGTCTTCTTTCCGTTTCTCTGCAGGTACGCGTCCATTCCGTTCTACAAGGTTCCCCTGGCGGTACCGTGGCACTGTAACCTGGGAGCCGGCCTGCTCATGGCTCCTCAGCTCTACTGGTTCTTTCTAATATGCAGGGGAGCCCTGCGACTGTTCACGGGCTCTTCCCGCTCTCAGAGACCGCATGCAAGTACGGCCGCAGCCAAGGAGCGGCAGACGGATGGCCACGCGCCGCCCCAGCCTTCCAACGGCTACAGCGGACGCCCCTCGGAGCCCGAGATGGCCAATCACTGAGCGGAGTGGCGGGGGTGGGCAGGGGAGGGGGGGGAGGGAAAGGCGAATGTACCAATGAGTAAGAAAGCTTTCAAGGAGACCTGAAACAAGTAGCAATAAAGGAAAAAAAAACAAAGCTACAGAAGAAGGCCTCGAATAGTGCTGGAGTGTGCGTTCAGCAGTCACACAGCTGAATGTCTGGCTGCTGAACTTCAGGCACCTTCTCAGTTTGACAGATCGGAACACGCACTGACTTCAGGATGTAGAGCAAACACCAGTGGCTACTTCCCTCCTGTAGATCAAACTCGGTCCTCCCTGCCTCGCTGTGGAGGCAGCGCAGGAACATAGGAATGTATCATATTGTATGTTAGAACATTTGCTGTAGATGAAAGGCCTGATTCAGTTTAGTAATGAAGAAGACCTTTTCAAAAGAAAAAAATCCCAGCTGAGCAGTATTTTGACTTGTTAGTGTTTATCTGTATCCTCTATGTAGTCACTGTCACTCTAACAAACTGTAACCTGCAGACTGACTCGCCTTTAGAAGGGAGTCCTTCTCATAAGACTATTCTGCTGCCTTATCCTTTCCCCACGTTCTTCGCCATTTCTCAACATTTTTATTTTTACTTCCAAGGAGGATATGCGATAGCCGGTGTCTACTTGTTTGTCTATCCATTGACAAAATAACTCAAAAAGTTACGAATGGATTCCAATGAAACGTCCAGGGAAGGTTTATAATGGGGCAAGGAACAGACGATTAGGTTTTGGGGATGCTCTAGATTATCATCTGGGACCCAGGAACGTCCAGGGTCGCACAGAATTGAGATCAAATAGCAAATATGAAGATCAAATCCTTGGAAGATCAAGGCCAAACCGCTCGCTTCCCTGTCTTGGTATAATGGTGGAAACAGTGACAGTATGTGGAGGAGTGAGCTCCTTGGTGGAGATCTGCGCTCTCCGAGTGCTTTTCTAGTTCAGTTCATGTCAGCTGCAGAGGCGAAAGGCGAAAAATGTGACGAGTGTACATAGCTGATGTAAAATTGTCCTCATTTCCACGTCAGTATTCAGTCAGTGTTGGTTTCTTTCCCCCTTTTCTCCCTCACATTTCTTCCCCTCACAGCATCGAACCATGTTTGATTCAGTTTTACAGTTCAGTGTTTGCAGACTGCCCTCAAACACTCCAGTAGTGCTTTTTGTTTCTGTGTAGATAAGATTTCATTCCATCCATTTTTACTTTTTTTCCAGTCTGAGAAGTGATGCACACGTGAGTGTTTCAGGTCGGTGCTGGTCCAAAACATTCATTTGATTGTCTGGTTGTTACAGCTGAATCCTTGTGGTGGTGTAACAGTTAAAAGGGAAAAAAAAAATCATGCAAAGTTATTTTGGTAGGGACAAAATTCCTGGTGATCCACGTGTGGCACATTTGTCCACTGACGTTTGAGTTGCTTTTAATTCATTCATTTTATTTATTTTTTTTTTAACCTAGCAACAAAAGGCATCTAAAAAATTGATAAAACTAAGAAACCACTAAAACAGGGCAATGTGTGCCAAAATGTGTGGACAGCTGTGGGCATGTTGAACACAGAACACCCATTCCTGTGACTCCTGCTTCTGAGTAAAACATTTCAACTGATGTACTGTATATTCCATAAATTGCTCGTTATTTATTTGTAAGTATTTATTTATTTATTTATTTGGTTTGCTGTTCTGAATGCATATTTATGCATCATATTAAAATATATGCTTCTGGGCCTCATGTGAAGGCGGTATTGTTACTCAAACTTAGCTGAAAATATACTTCTCTGTCCTGAGCCTGACTCCAGTCCTTTTTTTTTACCTCCCATATTTAGTTAAACATGTCCAACAAGCACAACAGACTGCTTGTTGCTGATAAAGAACAATGATTCTGATGGGGAGACACACAACACAGAAAAGCAGAGGTTTCAAAACAGAAAATGGTGCAGCAATCAAATGAAATAAGCTTCATGACCTTTAGAACACTTAATCTGTTTATTTAAAAAATAATCAGATTTTTTTTTAACAGAAAACTTATGAAACGTAGATAAAACTCACTTTGCTTTCCAGTGCAGGGGATGTGTTGCTTGTTAATCCATATCACTGCATGGTGAGCATCAGTTATTCTCCACAGTTAAAATGTTTATTTCCAATATACAAAACTGATAAAAACATATCAAACTTGTTAATTTAGAAAATTCAAGTGTTGTGAAAACGTCTTAAAACTATTTGCCCCTGGTGCAAGTCCTGGTCTTTTAATACTTCAATATCTCCTCTGTCTGGGAGAGAAGATGGTGTTCGGGTTGCTGTCTCGCTCCCGTGCCTTCTCTCGCTCCTTCTGGCTGTTGGGAGTCAGAGGCTCCTCCAGCTTCTTCTCGCTCTTGAAGAGATCCCGACCCGTGCGCATGATCTGCTCCTCAATTTTGCGGTGGCGCTTCATGTCTGACAGTACTTTGTCCAGTCGAGCTTCCCTTTTCACAGAAGATCGAGCTGAAGACCCTGAGAAGAAGGAAGTAAACAAGCGAGATTAGCCACAGTAAGTCTTTCCAGAGGGAGACAAACTTATGAACATCTTCAAGAAGCACCTGGAGTCCTTCGTCTGTCTATGAAGGCATTTTTCGGGGTGGATTGCTCCTCATCAAAGTCAAACTCAGTTGGAGTTAGAGGCCTGGAAACACATTGGCATACAGGTAAACTGAAAGCCTCTATGGCAAAATCAAAAACCTGAAACAGTAACGGTGTCATTGTGTTTCATTTCTGCAAGTTAACATGGTTAACCACCTTGATGTCTGAATGAAATGCTTGTAACATGCTTTTGTCGAAAAAAAAACCCTGAAGGATTGAGCACAGTCAGACTCTAAACACACAAGTTTCACAGCCCAGTTTGACTCCCTTTCCCTAAAAAATCAGTTCAAATCCCCTCAACTGTTACATAACAGTAAGGAGGAAGGGCAAACCGGACCATCATATATGGACTAGAGCACTGAAAAAGTGAATTTTGCATAATATGTCCCATTTAAATGATGAAAAACAGTTGTACTGACTTGTGCTCCTTCTCCTCCCTCTCTCTTTCCTTTGCTGCCTCGTCCTCTTCATCTCTTTCCGCTGAGGGGGTTTGTTCAGGAGTAGGGGGCCTCCTGGGAAGGGGTATAAACTCCAATTCCAGCATCTCCCCTTTAGCAAGCAGTTCATACAGTCTTTTGATCTCAGCAGGGGGTGGCATCCATGTTTTAGGATCCTCAATTTCCTCGTCACTGTACTGAAGCTCCCATTCACCGTCAACATCTGCATCTCTCTTCACCGGCTCAACATCCACACCCACGTCTTGCTTAGGGTCATCCTTCGGGGCCTCTCCATTGGATGCATTTGTGTCACTATCTGAGAAGGAAGCAAAAAAGAGTTAACCTCACAGTAGTTAACCTCTGAGAATGTGCATTTATTTATCCATAGTTATATTTCCATTGATGGCAAACTGTTGCGCTACAGTACACAGCGTTGTATTGTGAAATCAAACAGCTTCAGATATTATATGTAATTGATTATTTCTGTTAAATGTCTGTTATTACTGGCTCCATCCTTGGCTGCTGAGTCTTCCTCTGTGGCGTCAGTCATCTCTGCATCATGTTGCTCTGTGGTCTCATCCTCCTTCATTGTTGCTGCAGACTTTTCTCCGTCTTTCACACCCAAAGCTTCTATCCCCTCTCTCAGGGAGGAATCTGTTGCTTCAGCCTGCATCCTTCCTGCCGTTGCTGGTATTCTTTACAGCCACGGATCTGCAAAACAACACGAAAACGAAAACGCTTTCGTTGGCAATTGAAAGAAGCATGAAATACAACGGCCAGATGTGACACAGAAAACACCTTGGCGAACGCCGGGTGCGGCGTAAGAGCAGCTCTGGAACTAACAAACCACAGCGTTTAACTTAACTAAGTGAAAAACAGCGAGACAAATAAAAATGACATGTGACACAAGTCAGGCTAACGCCAAGCCTTGCCAGCGGCTACAGCCCAAAATACCAAAATCAGCATTACCGAATGTCTACTTTGACTTAGGTCACGGGTGTTGCACCAGAAGGCCGTGGTTAAAATCCTGCAAAAGGGCCGTGGGGTTTATTGGCCATAATCAACTGAGGTGTGTGACCTGGAGATCCCAAACGCTCTCAATAGTCGGGACGTAAACACAGCGCCATTTTGGACTGGAACAAATGTGTGACGTCATGTCCGTCTCCCACTGACGTCACAGTACATGGATGGTCCCTGGGCCTGCTGGCCGCTTGGGCAGATGATATACAGATCTACATCTGGAACGAACCGCAGCGCTGGCCGCCATCCTGACAACACTTAACGATCGCGAGGAGAAGAGCAATCTACATGTTTTTTTTTGCAAACGCGTTTTATTTATTTCTTTATAGCGGAGGGCGTGTGTGTGTGCGTGTGTGTTTTAAATACCCGGACGTCAGAGAGGCGCCAACCGTTCTGATTGGTGGACGTTCACTTCCGGTGCCTGCGTCATCCATTTGAAATAAGTCCGTTAGGAGCGTCGGGTCCGTCCGGGACAAAGGTCCACCTGGAGGTGCGTGAAGGGCTGCTAGATACAAGTGATGTCCGGGTAGCCAACTCGTTGTTGGCCAACAACCGTCGCGTCTCCCTTGAACTCGGTTCTGACGGTCCGGGATGGCCCAGCGGGCACCGCCGGCCGATGGAGGCGGCAAGAAGACCACCAGGGTTCGGGTGGCCGTGCGTCTGCGTCCCTTCATGGGCCGGCTGGACGAGAGAGCCGAGGGGGCCTGCGTCCGGGGCCTGGACGGGCAGAACCTGGAGGTGGTGAACTGGAGGAACGCCACGGAGTCCGTCAAGTACCAGTGAGTCCCCCCAGTGATCCCAGTATAGCCCGGTCAAGTGTAGACACGTCCAACGAGGTGGGCTCGCTATCGTTTCAGCTTTGATGCTTTTTATGGTGAGAAAACGAGTCAACAAGAGGTCTTCCTCTCGTCGGTGAAGCCCATCTTGCCTCACGTCCTGACGGGTCAGAACGCCAGCGTCTTCGCTTACGGACCCACCGGAGCTGGTGAGTGGACAGACACACACACACACACACACACACACACACACACACACACACACACACACACACACACACACACACACACACACACGATGTGGTTGGCTTTGTTGTTAATGACGTGAGGAACACCGCGGTGGCCTTCGTGAGGTTGGAGCTCTTACGGGGGGCTCTCTTTCTCCCGCAGGTAAGACCCACACGATGCTGGGCAGCCCGGAGCAGCCTGGTGTGATCCCCAGAGCCGTCAGAGAGGTCCTCAACCTGGTCAGTGCTCAGGACCACGACCAAGGATGGCACTACACCATCGGCATGTCCTATCTGGAAATTTACAATGAAAAGGTATGGATTATGTTCTTGACTGTTCAGTGTGAGTCACTCTGTTCTTGTTTTGTTTTGTTTTTTTTAAGCTTACAGAAGTGTAGTATAACTGATCCTTTTTCACATTCTCAAAGCAAATAGTATTCCATCCAGTCAAGAAGTAAAGGATCCGTGGTTGAAACATTTGATTGTTGATTCTTCCTTCTCTCTCAGGTGCTCGATCTTCTATCGCCAAGTTCCCAGGATTTGCCGATCCGAGAAGACAAAGACAAGAACATCTTCATCCCTGGCCTCACTCACATTGCCATCTCCTCCTTCTCAGATTTTGACAACTATTTTGTCCCCGCCAGTCTTAATCGCACAACAGCTTCGACCAAACTCAACCAGCGCTCCAGCCGCAGCCACGCTGTCCTGCTTATCAAGGTTTTATTCTCAAATGATTATGGCATCATTTTATCTCGTAACTATTTAGGAGCACTGCGTCTCCTGTGTAGTTGTGATTGCCCGTGCACGGGTCGACATGTGAACAGCATCTTAAACGGATTGTGGCCTTTGAGCCGTAGGCCAGAATTTGGTAGCTGGTGCTGATATCAACTCTCTCTTGCAACACTCCCGCTGGCATCCTCTTGGCTTTCTGGGACTCTTCTGGGAGAGAAACAAACCAGTGTTTGCAATTGTTAATATTCCCCCCACACACCTTCACCTTTTCTGCTTGTCGCAGCGTTGATTTGCGTCACCGTCCGTTCTCTACTCTTTTGCTTCCCTCTAGGTTGTACGAACTCAGGGTGCTCTGCAGCACAGACAACAGACGGGCAAGCTCTATTTAATAGACCTGGCCGGGTCTGAGGACAACCGCCGGACTGGTAACCAGGGGATCCGTTTAAAAGAAAGCGGCGCCATCAACCTGTCTCTGTTTACTCTCAGCAAAGTTGTGGACTCCCTAAATTCTGGCACTGCCATCCGTATCCCCTACAGAGACAGTAAACTGACACGGCTGTTACAGGACTCTCTGGGTGGCTCAGCACACTCTGTCATGATCACCAATATTGCCCCAGAATACAAATACTATTTTGATACCTTTAGTGCACTCAATTTTGCTGCCAAATCAAAACTCGTCGTCAACAAGCCCTTCACTCGTGAAACTGTGGCAGCGCCTACACTGCCAGGTGAGTCAAGCATGTCCTCTTTTATGTATAGTGGCAATAAACACAAGGGAAAAAGCAGGACGAATGCAACATTTTAACGACAATGTATTTGCAGGCCTAACACAAATTCATTCATGGTCAGGAAAAACAATCCATTTAACACCATTTGTGTAAATCACAAAGGTATTTGTGTGTGTTACACTAGAGTAGAAAACATCTCCAGGATGGAAGCTGGGTGTCATTTATCGAGGCACCCCAGTTACATATCAAGACGATGTAGCTCCAACTGGAGGTGGGGAAAGTGATTGTCAGGTTTCTAATGCATTGTGTTGTCATACCTAAAGCTGTGGGATCGGTGTGTTTCTGAATGAACTGCTGCAGGCCTGACTGATGCCCCATTATCTCTATTTGTGTCTCTTTTAATCAAGAGAACCCAAAAAAACATTGTCATGGGAGTGCAGTGAATACTGAGCTGTTCATTTCCTCTCTGTCTGCCATTCCAGTGAAGCGTTCCAGAGACGCCCACGAGGCTCAAGAATCTGGCTCTAAGCCGCAGAAGAAAAAACAGAAAGAGGAGAGAAAATCTGAAGATGCTTCCTCACCCTCCATGAGCATGCCAAGGTAAAACCCACTGAATATTATATTTATATGACCAGCCCCACTGTATCGCATTTGACTTGGATCAAGTAGTGGTAGTGTCGTTCAAGTATATATTTACAAAGGTAAAAGAAGGCACAGCCATACACTGCTGGCAGACCATGTTTCTTCATTTCTATTCCAAGTGGTTCCCACAGGTAGAGCCATTTGTATGGTTTCTGCTTTTCTGTGCTGAAAGTGGGTTAGAGACCTGTCAGTCTGCTCCTTTTGTTTATTCCCATCAGCCTGCAGCATTTAGACCTAGGTTTACTCAATTTAACATTAGTAATTGTATTTTGAGGCAGCTATGGTTCAAGGAATAGAAATGCAAATGAGTGTTGCATGGTCTAGTTTTAGGGATGTGACTGTGCATCATGACTTTTAAATGTCAATACAATTGCGTTACTTATCAGATCAGCAGAAACGAATCACGGTGTCTTTTTTAACAGCAGGGGGCGCAATTTACTGCTAATTTAAATTCGACTTCCTCCACTGCCCAACAATGATATGCTGATCTTTAAAAATATTAAATCCAAAAGTAGGAACACATGGAGGCCTTAATTTGTTGATTTGAGAAACGATTTTATTTGTATTATTCATTTAGTTATTTTGATATGGTTGAGGTGATTTAAAAATCCATTTTATTTATTATAAAATGTAATTTCAATTGCGCTTTTAAGAAGAGGACATATTGTTTTGCATGAATTTTGAATATAATTTGAATATGAATAAAATTGGTTCTTTTTGGATTGGTAAAGATAAGGGAAAATATGCATATGTCTGTCAGTGTGTGTGTTCTCAAATGTGCATTCATTGCATATTGTGTTGCAGTTACACCCTAGTAGGTGTAAGTAGATTAATTCTGTTTAAAAAATAAGATATCAGATCATGACTGGAGTGTATTACATCCCTAGTTATTGTGATAATGCCAGAGGTGGCAGTGATGAATCTCATATTGGGGCAAAAGATGTTTTGGCTTGTGCCTTTAAACACAAGGCTGCCATTGGCCACAGCTGTTCTTCCTACGGAGATCTCTGTGAGAGGCAGAAACACAGCTTTCCTTCCATCTGTTCTTACAGTTGTAGGAGTGATAGGTTTTTGCTACATGTGATTTTTGACTGGGCTCCAGGTCCTTGAACATCTTGCCAGGCATTGTCTTGATGGCTTTTTCAGCTTGACTTGTTTCTCGTTCAGCCTGTCAGAGCCATCTGTGATGGACAGACTAATCGCACTGGAGAAGTTGATGATGAGCTGTCAGGACAAGGACAGACTCGGCATGCTGAAAGACGTGGCACAGTCTCGCAAGGAAATCCAGGTATCCAGGCACTTGTGCAACATGAAAGTATAAATATTAGCATTGTTATTCGTTTTGGTTGAACATTTGTATTTTAATAGGAGCTCAAAGAGAAGCAGAAGGAGTTGGAGAGCAAGGCCATTCTGTTCAATCGGCTGGCTGGAGAACAGGCCGGCACCAAAGAAGACTCTGTCTTCAAGAACACCGTGGCTCCTCTGCAGAGGAAACAGCCAAGTACAACAAAACCCAACAGACAGCAGGCTGTGGTCCAACCACTACAAGGTCAGCCAGGACAGAACAGCACTTTTCATTTTAACCCTTTAAACTCACCTAATTTCTCATCAAACATCATGGAACATGGGTAAAATAGTCCAGAGAGAGCATTGATCAATCTTAAAGCACTTTTTCTGCATAGTGGTTGTGTTGTTCCACTGAGTCACTGATGCTGCTGAAATCAGAAATGGACTGCAATGTGATACAAGACCTCGGCACGCAAAACAGGAGCCAAAGTACATATTGAATGGCCACATGGAGGAATTGTTTTTAGGCTGCTCAGCAGCTTGGGAAGCCGCAATCCTCCATACCCCTCTCACGTCTTTGGCTTCAAAATATTTAAAATGCTGTTTGAGTGCCAAACTTTCTGTACGCCTCAAGGGTTATCTGTGGTGGTGGCTGTTCTGAGAGTATTCTAATGTGTAGGTGAGATTGATTGTAACTGTGTCTGGTATCTTCTCTCAGTGTCAGAGCTCCAGCCTCTTCAGCAGCTGGCAGTGCAGATCAAGAAACAGTCGGTCTGCGTCAAGAGGAAACAGAGGAAGCTCTCAGATCAGGCTGAGGTCAACATTCTCGGCTCAAGTCTAATACATCAGTACAAGCTTATAATCCTTCAGTGATCAGTTTCATTGTTTTCTTAATTGACACACACTTAAAGGTCTAAATTTCAAAACCCTTCTGAGGTCCATTTTTCACATGTTTTTTTTAATAATTTATTTACTGTTTTCCAAATTGTAATTGCAATTGTTTGTGTTTCAGTCACCTGATGGGAAGGAGAACACCTTGCAGTCAGAATGGGAGTCTCACCTGGACACCTCGGTCCTGGAGCAGTCGCGAGAGAAAATCCTGCAGGTCCTGAACACCGGCTCCCTCAAAGACCTGAAGGGGCTGCAGCAGATCGGCGACAAGAAGGCAAAGCTGATCCTTGGCTGGAGGGAGATCAATGGGCATTTCACAAAGGTGGGCGAGGAAAAGTCTCCTCAGTAGAACGGCCTGTCTCCAGCGGAGATCATCAACTCACTTTTTTGTACTGTTTTACAGTTGGAGGATCTGGTAAAGGTTGAGGGCATGACCAAAAATAGGTTTTTGTCATTTATGAAGGTGAGTAAATTCTTTAGCTCATCCTTTCAGCAGCAGGCTGTTTGTTGCTTTAAATGAAAACATTTGCCTAAGAATTGGCCAAATTTAGGTTCATTGTTTTGTAGGGCTTGATATATCCCCGATTTTCAGCATCAATTACCTCTTTATAAGTGTACCCTTACTGTTTTTGATTGAATAAATTCATGTGATAGATTTAACGTGTTGTCTTCTTTTTCAGGCAAACATCCTCAGTGCCATGGGGAAGTGAAAAAAGAAACCTTGAGAAAAGTTCCACACTCCCCATGACCCAAAAAGCTCCAAAAAAAGGAGCAGGAGAAAGCGTTACGGATGTCCACCGTGCCTCATGTACAGAAGCTTGTGTCATTTTTATTTCTTTGATTGTTTTTGTAGTTGCCTCTGTGTCCCAGCAGATGGCGGCCTCTCGCTTTTAATAAACTCACATGGTTGAGACCGACTGTGTGTGTATTTTATCGTAAAAAAACGCGGTGTGTGTCTGTCAAATGTTCGTGGCTGAAACGACACACACACGCATGATCTTTTTATTTTATACTGGGAAACATCACTGGTGGTCTGAGGATGCTCACCCTCCCACACCCCGTCCGCTGGATTTCACTTTTCCTTTCCCTCCCTCACACACACACACACTCCTCCTCCTTCCTCACCCGCCCTGCCTTTCAGGAGACTCCCCATCCCACCACACTGCGCTACAAGCATCCCCGTCCTTCCCCAACCTCCACACGGGTCCCGGTCCGCCGGTCGAGGCGTGTTTGGACAGGACCTCTCGGCTCCAGATGCTGGTTCGGTTCGGTTCTGACGCGGATTGTTTTTGCAGCAGACAATAAAGCTCCCACGATGCCAAATCCACGGACGCTCCGGCTGGATTAAAAAAAAAAAAAAAAAAAAAAAAAAAAAAAGGTCAGTCTCACGCCTGCACGGCTCCGTTTCTCCTCCGGTTCGGACGTACTTTGCTGTTGAATGCGCCTCATTACGTGTTCCGTCTCCCGCCCGGCGCGTCCGGATCAGCCGCCGGGAGGCTGGTCGGCTGGCAGCTGCCCCCCATCCTTCATTCCTTTCTTTGTCCTCAGCCTTTTCTCCGCTCGTTATTGAGCTGCTGTCAGGAGCGCGTCCGTGCGTGTTTGCGCACATGGCTGAAGCGGCGTCCTGGCTGCAGGTGCGCCGCAGCCATGGCTGCTGCACGCCAGCCTCCTCCGCCTTTGTGACCCGCTTTCAGCGTTACCTGATCCGGAGGCGCTTTAATGAGCCCTGCGGCCTTATTTACCCGGGTTTCATGTTTGCTTTTGGGCTTTACGCAAGAAACGTTATGAAGGCGGCGGGTTATTAAAGCGGCTTTGTGCAGCATCGAGCCAGAAAAAGAAGAATATATTAAACGATGACAGAAGAGAGGCGTCCATCACTGCCATAACTCCTATTTTTAAAAATAGAACATGCATACATTATATATGTATATGCATAAATAATATGCTATATTTACTTGTTTGTACGCTCACGTCGTTCCATTTAAAATGATGTGTCACACAAATGCTATCGTTTTGGTTCGAAACATGAAGGGTTTATTTGAAAATGTGCCGTAAGCCTGCGTGTTTCGGTTACTGCAGAGTTTGAACCTTCAGCAGCCACACCAGCATCGACTGGGAAGTCCTGGAGAAGACATCCTGCCCTAGAGGCTCCACTTGTTCCTGCAGACCTCACGCTGCCCTTGTTTACACCGTTTTTGTTTACACCGTTTTTGTTTACACCGTTTTTGTTTTCCTTGCCCTGGCCCTCAGGTGTAACTCCAGGCAGCGCAGCGAGGACCGTAACGCCGACCGTGTTGCCCCCCTACCATCATGGCTGTGAACGTGATCCCGTGTCCCACCATGTGGCCGGGGGAGGACCAGCCGTCTCTGCTGGACCAGGAGGCCTCGCTGGCTGCCCAGGAGCCGGCCTCGGCGCCTCGTGTCCAGGTCACAGACGAGCAGCTCATCAGCACAAGACCCCCCCGCAGCAAGTCCAAGGGGGATCTGGTCATAGTCATCAACGAGAAGCTGAAGAACAGTAAGTGGCGAGCGTGACCTCGTTGATGCGGCGGGGTTGGGGGAGGTGAGGGGGGTGGGTGAGGGGGGTGGGTGAGGGGGGGCCATTCAGCTCAACTGCTACGTCCTGTCGTCCCCCGAGCAGGTAACGGGATCCACGAGGCACCTGAGAGCACCTCCCCAGTCATCTCCTCCCCTCCGAGGAGGCAGCACTCCATCTCCTACCCCCACCACGGGAAGACCAGGAAGGGCAGCAGGGCCAGCTCCATCGGCTACACCGCCTTCTCGCCCCGGCCGTCGCTGTCCCGCCACTCCAGCATCGCCACCAACCCCCCGCTGGACCGGACCAAAGTGAAAGACTACCTCCTGCTGTCTGTGCTGGCCTGCTTCTGCCCCGTGTGGCCCATAAACATCGTGGGATTCGTCTACTCCATCATGGTACGGCGCGGCGAGGCCGCCTCTTTAAACCTGCCCCCCCCCCCCCCCAGACGCTCCACTGAAGCGTCCTCTTGTCTCTTTCAGTCCAAGAACAGCCTTGAGCAGGGAAACCTGGACGGCGCCGTGCGTCTGGGCCGCGTGGCCAAGATGCTGTCCGTGGTGTCGTTAGTGGGAGGGACGCTCATTATCGTCGCCTGCATTGTCAATCTGGCCAGTGAGTGTCCCAAATCTGACCTTTAACCCCCTTTTACGCCCTTCTTTTTCCCTCATGTGTGCTTTTCTTCAGTCCTCCTGGCCAAAGACTCGTCCCTGTCACCCCCCCCAACGGTGTAATATCAGCCTGACTCTAATCACTGATCCGATCCCCCAGCTCATCACAGCTAGCTAAAGCAGCCTGCAGCGTCATCCTCTGAAGCAGCGCTCCGGCCTTTAGGAACTCTGAGACGCCAAAAATAACGCGCGCGCGGCCGATTAATCACATTTGCATCCGTCAGATCGACACTGTGTGACGCGTGGCTCCGTGCGCACGCCACCCCCCTGACCCCCTGCACCCGCCCCTTGCCCCCTGGCCCCGGCCGATTGCATGTGTATCTGTAGTGAAGTGTTGTCCTGTAGTGTGTCCGCGCACCTCTGTACCAGCCCTGTCAGCGCTGTATTCACTGTTTCTGGTTAATAAAAGGGGATCTGGTGAAAGGTGAGTGATTATTACTTCTGCTGGAGGCCAGTCCAAGCATCCTTGTTTTCCAGCACTCTCTCTCTCTCTTTCTCTCTCTCTCTCACACACACACACTCTCTCTCTCTCTCTCAAGCCTACTGGGTCTCATTAAGTCGAGTGTGATCCTAATCAACTCATTAACAGGAGTGCACACACACACACACACACACACACACACACACCCTTCACATTCTCTGGGACTCACCTGGACTTGTTTATTTCCCTCCTGCTCTGTGTGTCCATGTGCCGTTTGCTGCTGCGTGGCTCTTCGACTAACACCCTTCCTTCTCTTTTTTTAGTAAATGTGAAAACCTGAGTTTCATCCCAGGATGAAACTGGATGAGACAACCGTCTCGACCGTCCGGCCTGCACCTGCTCCACCGTCTTTACCACCTAGTCATTACCTGGACCTGTGACAAATATGCACCCCGCATAACAGTGCTTCATTTACTTCTGTAATCTATATAACCCCCTTTCGCGAATGGAAGAGAATAAAGTGTGCGGATGCTGCTGTGTGACTTCGGGGGGGTTGTAGGGTAGTCTGATCGGTCCCTCTTCCCCATCATCGCCCGCCTGCTGAGCCGCCTTAGAATAATCAATTAGTTCAAGCTTTGACACATCTCTACACTGCTGACAGCATCCATGTTTCAGCCTGTAACCCCCCCCAAACACACACACACACACACACACACACACACACACACACACACACACACACACACACACACACACACACTCTTCCCACACTTACCCACAGTTCCATGGAATTATCTCTTGCACTGCAGACAGCGGTCTGACATGTTCCCTCACACTTCCAGTCCTCCGTGCAGGTCTCATGCTTTCCGACCACACTTCTTCAGGGTGGGGTGATGGGGGGGGGCAAAGAAGCTTACCAGCCCTTAGCTGTGGGTGCTAAAGCAGAGGGGATTACACGCGAGTCATTGCCGCAGCGAAATATTGAAAAAAAAAAGTGCCAAATGAAATTGAAGAAATAGTTTATGGAGAGGAAATTTTGTACTCCGCCGCGCCTTCACTGTCCGCCCCCTCCACTGTGACCCCGCAGGGGGGCCACGTTCCCCCTCTGTAGCGAAATACTAAACAGCTCACTGTATCATCTAACCCATCTTTTGATAACCTTTGTAAAACATATTTTTGAAAACGAGAACCAACTTCTGGCGTCGGGGGACAGCCGGTGGTGGCTTTCTGTGGTGCCATCGTCGTCTGGTTAACAAATTTAATATCCTGTGATTCAAATTAGTGGCGATGGCGCCCACGCGGAGCCTGAACATTAACCCATGCCCGGTATGTTGTCGTAGGAAGCTTTTGATTCTTCTAAATAAACGCATCTACCTGTGATCCTCACTGTGAGACGAGACGAAGGGTTTCAGCAACAATTGACAAGCGCTCCTTTTTCTCTCCTGGTTCTGAGTCATGTACAGAGACGATGATGTTTCTCATGAGTGCACTGTAGGAACATGTAAGTAAATATAACAGGCGGTTGGTGTGTTCTGCGTATATTAATCTCAATATTGTGATAATTCTTTGAGTAAAATAGTCTAACGTAGGCGCAGAAACTGTGCAAACCTCCTGAGTCACTGTAATACCGACCAGCTTCTCTAATACTTCCTGATCATCGGCATGTTGTGCATTTCTTTCTTTCTTTCTTTCTTTCTTTCTTTCTTTCTTTCTTTCTTTCTTTCTTTCTTTTTTTTCTTCTTAAACTAATGTTGATGGTAGAAGCCGATGAAGCGGCGCTTATTACATACTTTGGCAGCACATTCATAATAAAGACACGATGCATGCAAGGCGTTTCCTCTCTTGTTGTGATGAGGTGCGGAGCGGCAGGAAGGAGAAGCACGACGGTCGCCGGCTTGTTTGGAAAATGCGGGAATGAGGAGGAGAGCATGCCGGAGGCCCGAGCCGAGGAGACGCGCACTGATCCGCTGCATGGAAGCCCAGGGACTAAACAGAACCTCCCCTCTGATTCTGTTAAATAAATGATCACGGCTGATGTCTTCCATCACGGAACGGAGGCCTTCAGCACCGACTAAAGACACAGCACAGCCGACGATAACCCCCGTTAAGATCTGGCAGGTGCCTCTGTGTTGTTGATCAAACTCACTGTTGTGTAAGAAGTTGATGTCAGGCCAGGGTGACCAGGACGTGACCTTGTTTTACTACTGCTGGTAACACTATACTAAGGATCCAGGTCCCATTATGTGGAGAAAGGACCTGCTGGCTGGCTGAGGCCTTTTCCAGTAACACACATTATCTCCGGGAGTCAACAAGATGGGGCACATGGGGGGAAACGTGGAAGACTAAATGGTTTCAGCAATGAATAAGGTGTCTAAAATGTGAACGCTTCCGTGTCATAGATCGCTTTAAGTATTAAAAATAAACACGGTTCATAAAAACCATACAGCTGTTTCTGAGGAACGTTCCAGAGCTGAGAGCGGGAAGAAAAGGCCACAGCAGCAGAACAGACAACATCAAACAAGAGCAAACTCCCCTTCACGCCAGTGCCAACACTCTGACAGCAGAAGTTATTTTCCTCTGAGCTCAGCTAATTCACATTAGCTTTAAAGCGTGCTGGGCGGGGGGCATATGCAATGGGGTCACATCCAGATGCAGGAAAGTGGGTCACGGATTACACACGTAAACACAGAGGCCGTGAGTCCACTTGGCAGCGTTTGCATGCATCATGACCAGCCTGTCGGTCCGGATAGAGCGTCAGATACATCAGCGCTGCTCCCTCATTGGCCGCTTCGGTTTACACAAAAAACCCTTGACAGTAAATGGTGATGAGTGTGACTTAATGTCAGGATGCGTTTTTTTTTCACTTGCTTTTCCACTTGAAGTGCAAATTGTTGGTGAAATTCAGGAAGCATAGTTTTTAAATTAGAATCATTTGTGTCAGTGTTCCATTAACAACATGGTCAATAGATTTATTATGCAGCACAGGGTGATAATGACTCAGGTCCTGGAATAGATTTTCAGTGTTGGCTACTGTGACAGGGCTGAACATCAATGATATTATTATTTTTTTTATTTATGGATGCAGAATGAGACTAAGAGTGAGACTAATAGACTGTATTAAAAGGTGCACATATACTGAAAATGATGTTGATCATTTTCTTAATTTTTACATATGAATCTACAAAATATAGAAATAATAAATGGATGGTAAAGACTGTGTAGAAACCTTTACAGAGGCTCATTAGCCATGTCTGCTGCATGGTCAAACCATCTGCATACACTAGAAATTGAATTGATCTTTCCATCATATATAATAATAATAATAATAATAATAATAATAATAATAATAATAATAATAATAATAATAATAATAATAATAATAATAAAGTTACATATTTAAAGTATGTCAGAAAATCAAGTCAACACATAAAACAATGGCTTCACTTTATTCCTCAAGTATTCCTGTTTTTAACTGGTAAATATAACAAAAACAATAAAATATTCAGTTAAAAAGAAAACTTTTTCAGTGGAGTCTCTATCAATGTGTCATCATTGTTTTGTTTTTTGTATCATATCCGTGAGGTCTAATCAAACGTGACATCAGCTTCAGGCTCATGTTTGGCTCGTCTTCACTAGTGTGCCTGTAGGTGGCGGTAATGAGCCCACTGTTGGCTCTGTGTTTAACAAAAGAAAGATGTCAGATCTGAGGCTCACTGGCTGATGCAGATCTGACATCTGAGGCTCAGGGGTGCATCAGCCAGTGAAGCAGAGAAGAGTCTGGTCTTTACAGAGGTCACTCTGTAGCTGTCTTCACTGTCTGGAACACCCAGATCTTTGGAGAAAGTCTGAGGGCGTCCAGAAGCAGCAGTGCTCTGCACCCGGCTTGTGTCTGTCTGAGTTTTAGAGCATCTTCACAGGAGCCCATGACAGTTGTTTCCACTGACCCTCCACAGAAAGAGCATTCATTTGGAGCACACCCACCCTTCTGACCTCCACTTTCATTGTTCTGTTATTGTTCCAGTGCATTGATCCAATAGTTTTACTGTTTCAACACAGTTCCTGCTTGTTTGAAAGTTTGTATTCAAGTTACATTTGTAAATCCTAGTGCCAATATATGATCAGCGCCTAGCCTCTCTCACACTAACACCCAGGTTCTAAACACATGTAAATATTTCAAAGGCATGCTGAATTAGATCACTCATCTGTTATTTTTAATGTTTTAAATAGCAGAGTACAGGCTCTTACCTGCTCCTTTTGTGGAAGGAAGAGAAGCTGCAGAGTCACAGACTGAGCGCTAGGTGGCAGTATTGGCTTTATTTGTTTGCCACTGAGCCACAGGTAAAGAGGCCACTTGGGAACAACTAAACTCACAGATTTACTCAGTCAATCAAAAATTAAAAAAGCAAAGAAGGGGAACGAAACAAAGAAAAAGAAAACAAAAATCGGAAATAATCTTGCACAGTTCCATTTTCAAAAGACAAACATCCAAAACAATTGAAACACAATATATAATCCACATGTAAACACCACTGGTACAGCATGCCTCGAGTAGATCAAGCAGAGATGACATCTGCAGCCATGGGAAGTTTTCAGACAACAAACAACTTTCATATTTACCTGCTAGATAATCAACAATGTATTTTCATTACTGTATAACCATGCAGTATTCTCTGTCACACAACCTTTCGTGCAGACCTTCTCCTCATGAGGCCTCCCTTCATCACACCAAAAAGGCTCGCCAATGTGTCAACAACATCAAATTGACATGGCGATAAGAAAGTTTACACATCAACAATCAAATTTACCAAAAATTGCGTCCCAAAAATCTCATTTAAAAAAAAATCCAAAAAATCCAAAGCAAACACTTCGGGACCCAACGATGAACGTCTCATCCTGCAGCAGAGTCTGACTCACACTTGTCTTCTAATTTTGCTCCATCAACACCAAACATGCAAGAGACCAACACAACATGGAAGAACCAAACATCTTATTAGGTTGTGCTGTCTGCAGGCAATCCAACAGAACAGTCTATTAAGACCACTTGGAAGTCTTCGGAAGCATTTAGGCAAAATGTTATTGCGAGGGAGAGGTATGTGTGCTTGTGGTACCGATGGTCACATCAGCAATGGAAAAAGGGCCAAAAGTAATTAGAGCGAGCACACCGGCAGAACAATTCAACTTTCCCTCTATTACGTTTTCATTTGCTCTGCCTCAATTTGTTTAACCGACTTCTGACCGGTATGGAGAAGAGGGACGTGGATCCTCGTGCGTATGGGGGCAAAATGCTCCCCCCAGCTCTGTGGTGGGAGAGGGTTTGGGATGAAGAGCGGTGATCTCTGGAAGTGACCCGCTTGAGAGGGTTGGTGGCTAAAATGGTCTCATCTCTGACACAAAGTAAGGAAGTCCTTCGTGGTCATGCAGGAATCCTCAAACATGCGTTGGAACGTCTCTCTCTGCCCGACTTCAGGCCTCGTCTCTCCGTTGTCAGGACGACGGATGAGTGAAGATCAGTTCATTCCTGCAGCGTGGACCCGGGCAGCTCATTGGTCAGCGTGTGCCAGCGCTCCACCTTCTGGCCCTTGTTCTTCAGACAGTCAATCCAGTGCTGCAGGGGGTCTCCCTGTGAGTGACACCCCAATGAGACGCCCCCTGACAGACACACACACACACAGACACAGATACACACACGCACACGCACACGCACACGCACATGTACGCGCATTTGGAATATTAGTTCCATGAAGATCCAAAGATAATATTAGAATCTGGATAACAGGGGTGCAGCCCTCTGGGGGCCCACCTCTAATGAGATGAGGATCAAAATACCAGAACAAACATTCTATCCAATAATGATCCGGGAGCAGCAGCTTTAGCAGAAGCGCATGATCTGAGTGAATCTCTAATTTATACTGACGGCTGGAGTGAACTTTCTTACTATGTCAAGACCTGCATATAAATGACTGTGGGACTCCCTTGGGGGGGCACCAGAGGGGCTACATAGGGAGCACAACCACGGCGACATTATAGAGCTATGTGTCACTTTGAAATACACCTTTGTGCAGGCCAGCACAGGGGCGGGGGAGTGAGGGGGCACAGTTCTGTGGTGAATTCTATTTACTTTCTGCTTTCTTTTTCTGTTTTTTGATCTTCTTTTATTTCATCTATATTCAGGCCTGGGTCACGCAAGCCTGGACACCATGTTCTCCCTTGGCCCCCAGAGGTCACTTGTGTCATCTGATGCTCCATCTAAGTCAGACTATCGCCACCAGCCTCAACCATCCTGATCAGAGAGTAGATCAAAGTAATCGTATCTCATATCATCAGCAGCAGAGCACTTTGTCAAAAAGGTTGTTTACGTTCTCCTTGATAATATAATTTTTGAAAAAATAACATTATGCATCTGGAAAAATGTAAACTTAGTATTGTTGGATTTTAAAGATTTGTTTCTTGAGAACACATTCGTGTAAATAAAAATGCAGACACAGGAAATGACGGATCTGCCCTTTAGCCAATGTAAGAACAAATATGTTGACTTTTAAAAATCCCACCATAACCGGCAGAACATGAAACAACATAATTACTCCAGTTGCACAGAGGAAATAAAGTATAAAGCTCATTTCTGCCCAAAATGTCACTGAACTTGCTTTGGAAAGCGAAGCCCGCAAATTACACTCAGAGCTGCACTTATTGCAGATGATAGAGAGCCTTTCAGGCGAGGCCTCAGGCCTTCATCTGTGGCCTCAACTCACCAATGAAGTCGTTGGACTTGCCCAGGTCGTAGTCCCACACCGTGACCTCCAGCGTCTTTTTGGCTAACTCTGAGAAGGTGATTTCATAGAAAAACTCCTAGTAAATAAACAAGCAAGCAAAAAAAAAAGCAGGGGAGGTGGAGGAACAGGTGAGAGAAAGGTCAGAAGATGATATCTACACATTCTAGAAGCTCAGAAATACTTTTAATGAGGGAAGAACTGGCTCACAGTAATTGGGGGTAGAAGTTTTTTTATGCAGCGTCTCTGGAGAATAAGCTCACTTCATACTTCTTTACATTAAGCCATAATTGGTGCATTATTCTAGTCCTGCACACACACACACACACACACACACACACACACACACACACACACACACAACAACACACACACAAACACACTCACACACAGACACACACGCGTGCATGCATCCTTGTACTTCTATCCTTGTGAGGACTTTTACAGATATAATCATTACTGTGTCACACTTACCCTGACCCTAATCTAACCTAAACCCAATTCTAACTTCAACCTTGAAACCAGGTCTTCACCCTTAAATAAAAAAACTCAATATGTATCAAGTACAATAACTCAAACACACACACACACACACACACACACACACACACACCTACCTCGTTGAACTCTGGGTTCAGGGTCTTTTTTATCACTGCTGTTTTGTGTTTGGATTTCTTGTGAACGTCTGGTTTCAGGTACCTGACACCGGAAATTGGAAAAATGTTACTTTAAAAGCACCAGTCCACAGCAGAGAGACACACAAACGCTGAAGCTCCTGAGCGTACATGACTAATCCAGGAATTCGTTCTTCCCACCATTCCAGCTTGCAGAGACAACCATCCTGCTGTAGATGTGTTATTATATTTGCCATTTTCATATTGTGATATTTGAACTTTAATCCCAGAATTCAAATGTCAAAAATCAGACTTTTATTGCTGTGACCTCTGCCAGTTTAATGTACTTACTGACAGAACATTTTAATATTAGGTAGGAAATTAATGTCAGGTAGCTTGAAGCGATATTTGATGTTCTTCTCTTCTCTCAAAATTAACCATCTGCCTGTAGCTTTGTATTAATCATTTTCAGTGAAATCCAGCTTAAAACAACCAGAAAGTGAATCACCAGACTTCTCAGAATGTTAAACATCCGCACAGCGTGTTAAATGAGAATGCATCCATGAATCTTGTAGAGGATGGATCACTGATTCACGGCTCAGTTTGATGAAGCTTGGCACCCAGGGTGTCATTGAATTCTCAGGGTATTTTAAGGCAGCTTGAGGTAGCGTTGTAAAACCTCTATTCACATTTGCTTTCCACCCACCGCACACAGCGCAGAGATGGTATGCTCCCACACGCTCTCAGACACAACAAAGCATCTGTGAGAATTAGAGGAGGAAAAAAATAAAACCGCTGCCAAAGGGCAAATGTACAAGTCCGCATCCAAAATCGAATGAGGTGTTTGATGTTCCAGTGTGGGCGCAGTGGCTGTGCAGGAGGGGGTGGGGGCGGAGCTGGAGTTCAAGATGTGACGGGAGAAGCAGGGAGGAGATTGGTGAGCATGACTGTGTGTGCTGGGAGGTTGTTTAGTGTTTTATTTATTCCACAAACGCAGCGATGAGGCGGAGTGTCGACTGAAGAGGAAGGTTTTTAAAGCTCATCCTTCCAGGTTCTGTCAGCCTGCACCGTTTGACCCAGAGATCTTCCTGCCCTCCTGACACACACAAACACACAGACACACACACACATAGACACACACGGTATTGCTTTTCTTTCATTAGTGATTAATGGAGCTCCAGAGATTCTCGATGACACTAATAACAGCCCTAACTCTGCCTCTTCTCTGATACGCAGTTCCCATAACATTAGATCACGTCACTAGCTGTCAATCTGCACACACACACACACACACACACACACACACACACACACACACACACACACACACACACACACACACACACACACATACACACACACACATAGTTCCCATTGTCTGGAGGGACCAATGATATATTTCCCAGCGTGAGAGCCCTCACTCTGCTCTTATGCAGGGTGGCGATGAGCCATCTATCACATGAGTGGTGACTGATTCATGGGATAACTACAGGCCAACGGCCAGTGCAGACCAGACGCAGGTGTCAGGATGGAGAGAGACTGATGGTGCGCTTGGTTTGAAATGGGAGGCTGTGCCGTATGCTATTTGGTTAATACATGTCCAGTTCTGCATCACAGAACAGTTTTGTTCAGGGGTTATAAATGTAGTAGAGCAGTAAATGTGTGTAGGATTAACAAGTGGATTGTTGATACATTTATGCTACGTTTAGTCCCACAATGAGAAAAAAATAGCTTTAAATTCAGGAAGAAAACACGTAAACAATAAAGATTGTTTAAAACATGAGCAGCCTGAAACATGAGCAGACAATCAAACTTGACTCTCTAGAGGAAATAAAAGCCATAACAAGGTTTTCGTGGGTGAACCTGCGGAAGGAACTACTCTGTAAACACTAGACGAATGTTTGACACGTGAGTGTTGATCTTTACGTTTTGACGTAGGGGTCTGAATAGCCGTTGACATCCATGGCAGCCAGGTGGGCACAGCGTTTGACCCCGACGCACAGCCCGCCGCGGGCCCTCTCCTTGGCCTCACCCTGCCCATCACCATCATCGGCTGGGGGCAGGTACTGCAGGCAGAGCAGCAGGCGGCCCCTCTCCTCCAGACTCCTCTGCTGTTCCGTCTCCCACTTAGAGAAAGAACCGATGACAAACGATGCTTCAGCGTCGACGCAGCCAATAAAATGACAAAAATATTTGTGTCGATTTTTCTGTCAGCTCTAATCGAGTTTCTTTTTAATACTGCCCGTGGATTAGTCTGATCTATCCTCTCCCACAGCTTCGAAATAAATGCTTCTGTTTCAGCGCGCTTGTTTCATGTGTACATAAGCCGCAGCAGCTCGCTAATGCCAGCAAAATCACCATATCAATTTCATAAGACGGCGATATGTCAGCGGCGCGTGCAGTGGAAATAATAAAGAGCAGATCCTCCTGCAGCAGTATGGCAGAAATCAAATCAAAAGCGTCCTGTATCATTTAAACAGCAGCCCCGATTTGGTGAGTGATGGATGAATGCGAACATGCGGAGCAACACAGCAGCTCTCCAGACCGTATGAACATTAACTCAGCTGTTACTGTCAAATCTGAGGGCTAAAACTGGTTCAAGCGGCCTTCACGCTAACTGAGTTATTGCAAACGGATCACCATCACAGCACAATCTGACATTGGGGAATTGTTTTATAACTCTATTTAGAAAGCCTCTGACTGGACAGTGATCCTGGCAATTCAGAACCGACGGAGCGTTTGGATCAAGATGTGTTTTTAAGAAAGAAAATTTCTCTGCTACGCGCCCGTGTTTGCATGATTAAAAAGTATGCACGTGTAAGTAGTGATAGTGGTGAAGTGACTGCTTGCTGCATCATTACACAGCTGTGGGAGCGATCAATAACTGTGATTTATTAACCCGGAGAAGTAGTCGACTGTGCTGCTGTCAGGTGTGACCATGCTTTCCCCTCTGCATCAGTCGGCCTGTCTGTTTTCGCACCAGGACTGATTTCAAAGAAACCTTGCTCCAACACTGCTCATCCCCTGCAGCTCGGAGCCAGACTCTCACCGGCTTGTGAGAGCCTTGAAGTCACATTATTGGCCTCGGCGGCCCCTGGGCTTCTGGGTATTTTTCATGGACAGCATCAAACTGTTGCAAAAGTGTCTGACGACGAGCGGGGAAGATTGAAAGTGACAGACGAGCGAGGAAGCAGCGGCGCGGGTGTAGAAGTAGAAGACGATGTTCCCACAGGACCGTGACTCACCCTCCTCCCCGGCAGCACCGATACATGCGTGTTATTTTTGGGAAAGATGCATGTTTGCTATTTTGGGAGTTTCATCAGTGCAGGTGCATCTTTTCTCCTGTCTGATGTTTGACCAGAGAAAACGGATTTGGTCTGATCGCCTCTAATGTGGTTTTAATGTGAAGTTGGTGCCTTCGTCCCTCCACCGTGTTCCTCACTGTCGTCCCTCTCTTTCACATCTATTCATCACTCATTAAGTCTTATCCTCAGGCGTGAGGTAGGTGAGGGGTCAATCAATACTCCACACTCCTCCACATTCCTCCACATTCCTCCCATTCCTTTATTTAATTGCCAGGACAAATTTGTTTCCTTTTCTCTAATTCTTACTAATTTTCTGCTCACGTGTGCCCCCCCCCGAATCTGTCTTTGCTGCCAACAGGCTCTTCGCCAGCTGCCACGACCAGAGTTGGGAGACTTGACAATTAGTGGGGATAATTTGCAGCAGGTACCTGCTGCACTGAAACGGCTCAGACCTTCACAGATCGATGGAGAGCAACTCATTAGGGAGGCGGAAATAAAGAAGCATCACCGCCGAGCCAGACGCACCCGGCGAGAGATGAACGAGGGAGGAGATAAATCTGTGTGGGCTTGTGAAGCTTAGCCAGAAAAAAATAATGATCAGCGTCTTTGTCAGCACTGAGAAACAGAGGCAGCTGGTGGTGGGCCGCCCTTTTGGCTTCACCCTTTTATTAATTGACTGAATATATCACGAGAGGATTGTCTCGGTAATCACGGCCGTGTTGTTAAAGGAGGCATCAGGAAATCGTTAAAAAAGAAAAAAACTTTGAGACGACATTGCTAATTAAAGTTGTGGGCTTTCAGAGTGGGCTCCAGGGAGGTCTTAGGGGGGGGCTCCAGTAGCAAAAGTCTTGGGGGAGTTTTGTTTTAGACATCAGGTCAATGGAGCCGAGAGGAGCAGCCTGAAGTGTCAGCCGAGGGGTCGGGGTTTAAAAACAAAGAGCACAGTTTTCAGACTTTTAAAAAGAGGTTGTTTTTCCTCTAATGTCTGTAAATATGTGAATCTGAACTCCATGAAAGGGAAGAGCCAGCCATGGGGCAGGAGCCCCGTGGGATGATTGATCGCATTAATCATCTTTGGTGGAGGGTGATTTCAATAACCTTACAAAACATTTAGATTAACTCTAGCAGAACTGATGTTATTAGTTCCCATAATGCAAAAGTCAAGCTCAATTTACAATTTTACACATCAGCTCTTAATGTGGAATAGATCTCATGAACATCAGCTGATTTTCCACTCAATAAGATGGGAATAATGGACCTGGGGGGGTTAAAGATTTAATGGGTTAAATAAATTTAAGTTAATAAATGAAAATAAAAATAAGTGATATAAGACATCTGTAAAAAGAATGCATCTGGTTAATATATATCTGGTATTATAGTGCTTAATAGTAAGTCACTAAAAGTGTTTTCATCAGCAATTGGTCAATAATGGTCAATACTTTTTCTACATTTTAGACCTAAACGGGGTATTAAATGGCGAGGATGAAGATGATGATGATACTACAAACAGACACAAACTGGAGACCCAACATGCGTGTTCTCTCACCTCTCTCAGATAGCAGGAGATCCCTCTCAGGGCCGTACTCATAGCGGTCGGCGACGGCAGCTGGAGTCGATAAAGAAAAAGAGATAAACAGAGAACAGGTGTAGGTTAGAATTCAGAGGGCACGGCGATTTATCGCAGCAAGCGTGAGAGCACTTTGAAAATGACAGGCGTCTCCTTTGTAGGATGACAGAGGGGCTTTAGCGTTTGATCTCAGAGTGGCCACTGGCCTCAGAGGGACAATCGAATGGCAGCAGGCGCTCCCAACGCTTTAAAACTTAAATCCAAGAGGCCTTCCACCCATCTTCACAGGCATGACCCCCTGCTGGACTGTACCACTTTTATTTTTCAGTCCATTTGTTTCTCATCTCTCTGTGTCTGCCCACCATGGCTCATCTCATGTGGCCCTGCTGACATCGACTGTAGGATGCACTTACAGTAGAGATGCTCAGGCTCAGGTTCCCTCTGAATTCATTGAAGGATGATGGACATTTAAAAAAAAGGGTTAAAAAAGGGTTCTGTTAATTTTCATGCAAGCAAACTGATCTATTTTAACTTAAATTTAAAGAAAATTTCTGATCAGTTGCAGCTGTGTGGATGTCACTAGAACAGACAATGATCTAGTGGAACCAGTGACCTATTAATGCCTTTCTGTTGACATCAAAGCCGTTTCCTGTCCTCCTCCCTCCTCTTCTTTCTGCCCTTTAGGTCTTTTTTTCCTCCTCTCTTTTATCTGTCTACCCATGATGCTTTTGCTTACGGGGGGCGGATGCTCCAGACAGATGTTGTAGTGTTTGGTCTGGTCAGGCTTCACGCGGCGCAGGGCCACCCGCGACTCCCCGATGAACTCATTATGTGTCAGCTTGTCTTCGTCACACACGGACACCCTGGGATTGAAACATAGAAGAGATATGGGGTGGGGGGGGGTAAAATTGAGAAAACGGTTAGGGAGAAAAGAGAAAACATGAATAAAATATGCTGGTTTAGGAGGAGATGGATTTTAGATAGAAAGATTTAATGTGGTGATGGGGGTGGTGGGGGGGGTGGGTCTAAAAAATATAACAGGAAACAAAAAAATAGTATGATATAAGAAAAATTGCCATCTACGTCTGTATATGGATATAATAAATGTAATTACCATATGAGCTCCCAGAAGAGTGCTCTTAGTGTGAAAGTGCATCACGGGAGGTTGAATTAATACATATTCACGGGTCTAGCAAACTTTTAGAATGCATCATTCCACAAGAGAGGCAGGGAGGAAGAGCCAGAGATAAAAATGAATCTCCATCTCTGTGTGAATCATTTATGTGTGAAGGTAAAAGTACAGAATTGGAAAACACACGTTGGTGCCATTCTCTTACAGAAATGTGAATGTGGCATACATGGAATCTCATCTGTTAGATGAGCTGTTAGCCCGAGTGTGTAAGCATGTTGTCAGCCTGTTCAACTCCTAACTGAGCTCCAGTGTTGCCTTCTGCCTCCAGTCGGTGGTAATAAACTGCAGCACTGCAGAGATGTAGAAGCTGCCCGAGGAGATTCCCAGAGGTAATATTCACTCTGCTCTTTTATTAAACAAAAAGAAGCCTTCTGAATCCAATAGCAGTAAAAAAAAAAAAAAAAAAAAAAAGAAAAGGAAGGAAATTACGTGTAGAGAAAGAAGAAAAGGCAGTAAAACAATGGAACAGAAGGCGCATGAGACATGGACGACACACTAAAATCATTCCTTCCGGGATGTGGCGAGGAAGACGTTATCATGCATGGATGAGTAGAGGACAGTTCAGGATGGCTGGAGGGTGGAGCGATCGTACAAGGGGTCAAAAAGTCAAGTGTGGAGTGCACACTAATTAGAATCTGAGAATGATACGTGCCGGCCATTAGATATGGTTTGACGATATATGCCGTTACTGACGCTCCGCAGATGCGTTTTAAGTGTGCTTTATAATGTCACATGTGAAGAAAGACAAATCCAATTGAGCATGCTGTCACCAACACAAATGCCACCGCAGACATGCGACAATATGCCACGAAATTAAGAGCCCCAATTAATGGCGTTTCTTTTCCCGGCATGGCTGGCGGCTGACGCCATGTTTGCTTTTACTGCCTTCAAGTCTGAAGGGCTTTCCAGTGATTTGACTCAAACTAAGTGTTATTATTTGGTGTCATAAAATCAACAGTCAACAAAAGAGAAAACAGGGCATCTTTGCCGGCATAAGCCCCGCCTCTTTCAAGCAGACCGCATCCTTTCAGTGCCGTCTTGTTATACAATGCCCCTTGTTTCACGAGGCTGCTGGTCAGTCAAAGACAAGAACAGAGCTGCAGGATTTGCTGCTGCATTTAAATCACAGCTCTGGGAATAAACAATGCCTGTTTTATACAAGTATGTCCACTTTGAACATCAGTGTCTGTCTATTGTGTGACAGGCAGACAGCAAAATTTGGACAGCTGCTCTTCAGGCAGCTGAGACACACTGCTCGGTGATCTCCACCCACTGGACGCAGTCGAGAATTCCACCATCTGTGCTGGGAAAGGCAAACCACAATAAATGACACAAGCACATATGCATACTGAGATTATTTTTAAACTTGTTGAAGGGGTTGAGTTGCACTTGCAGCACTTTAATTCCAGTATTGCTTAAAACTTGAAAAAGGCAATTAAATTCTCTCTTGAAATAAAATGAGTTTGTGCACAAAATCAACATTGTTACCTGTTTCTGTAGGTGAAACTCTACTCGTGACATTCCTCCTGTTTTCTCGGCATTAAGGCGCTGATTGTGAGGACATGTTCCATCATTCCCCCCGAGACGTCGCCTGTTGTTCCTATTTAAATCCCACTCTAACATTGCGTTGTGGCAAAGTTTTAGACACATCCAGAGAGAGTTTGCGGCTTTTGCACCTCTGGAGGGGGTCAATGAAATTAAAATGCCCCCCAGTGTTTAGACTGACCTCAATCTGTCAGTGTAAGTTGACCAGGGGAAAGGGAGAAAGAAAGACAAAGCGAAAGGGGAGGTTTAGCAGTAGCACGGGGGATCTGTTCTGATCCTAGGGGACAGGACAGATGTCGGGAAGGAAGGTGGCATCTAAGCAGCGGGATCAGAGGAAGACTATCACTGGTGAAGAGGACACCCCAAGATTAGAACGGATGATAAGAAAGCCTTCCAGAACCAGAAGTCTGCTGTGGAGGAGAGGCAGAGACGGCAGACCCAATTTAAACAGACATTTACCGGAGCGTTTTGCGATACATGTCTTCCTCTGTGATCCCACAGTATGTGAGCGTCTCGTTCCACACAGGGTTCAGGGTGTTCCGTACAATCTTGGTTTTTAGTTTATTGGCCTGTAAAATCAACAGGAGAGAAGATGAGAGCAATCTAGGAGGTCAGGTTGCACCGAGCGCAAATGTAATATTCCACCTGAATAATTAGAAATCACACACTGATCACCTACAACAATAGATTGACACAAAACAGAGGCATAAAAGCATCGGCTGACAATAAAGCAAGACCTTGCAGGCTCCTGGCAGCAGGTGGAGTTTGACGTAGGGATCGGCTAAACCATTGAAATCCATGGGCTTCAGACCCTGACGGAGACACAGGACAAAAGACAGCACATGAGATGAATGATGAAGGACAGAAGAACTGCTGTTTGTGTTAACATCAGCATTCCAGCAGCACGCTCTCGCTCTGATGACGCCACGACACACGGCATCTATTCAGGTCAGTGCAACCTTATTGACGTCTCATAACAGAGCCTGCCACAATGGCTGTCTCTGCAGAAGCCCGGAGACCGAACCCCGAGCAAGTGGCGGCGGCGGCGGCGGCAGGAAACGCTGGCTGTTCGCAGGGAGAAACGTCCAGGGAGGAGGGGATGGTGGGACAGGGCAGGAGGGAAAGGACGAGAGGGACAGACACTCCAGACATCAGTCTGATCTTTAGGCTGCGGTGGGGTTACCTTGGCTCTCAGGACTGTGCAGTGCAGGGAGCTGGTCGCTCTTTCATACAGAAGATCAAACTCCAGCGTCCCCAAAGAGGCTGGAACAACAAGCACAGCCGCACTTTACAGCATGACCACGCACACTCGAAACCCTCCTTTAATTTGAGCACATTCGCCTTTCTCTAAATTGTGTAAAGCTTAAAATGACGAGCAGCAACAAGGCAGAAAATCACTCAACCGTGAACCCGGTTTAATATTTGAATTATTTATTTTTTGTCACGTTACAGGGCTGTGACTGACGGCACCCTCACATCTGTCTGCTAAATATACAGGATGACAACAACCTGCTAATTAGCTCAACATAGCAGTCATGTGGCATGAGACTGGCTCGGTTTAAGGTGCTACAATTAGTTTCCAGGCATTTCAAGTGCCATTTTTTCTAATAGACTTTGAGCAGAAACGGTCTCAGCTAAAATAACGACGAACCTGTATTTATAGAACCAGCACAGGGGCACCAAATTTTCCATTATCCGGCACACAGACATCATGATGATATTTTTCTTAATCTGAAGTATAAATTGCATATTCATGGCGCGGGACTGGAAAGCCTCAATTTGGCCTGAATGAAATGACTTGGGCTTCCTTTCATCATTCACATGTGTCCTGTGTGTCTTGAGTTAATCCTACAGGTTAAGCTGCTTTGGCGGACCCATAATATTACTTACTGTTATCATCACTGTCACAGCTGTCAATCTCAATGGAGGTGTCCATGCTGCTCATGGCTGACAGTGAGCCCCCTCCGCCGCCCCCTGCCCCTGGTAACAGCGGCGACAGCAGACCGCTGCTCCCGCCGCCTCCACTTCCTCCCGCGCCACCGGCCCCTCCACCGTGACCCGCGCTGCCGGGGCTGAGCGCCGTGGGGGCTGCCACCTGATTCGGCGAGAGCGGCTCAGAGAAAGAGGAAGTGGGGGACAGGCGAGGGAAGTAGGCGGAGATTTGACGGATGGGGCGGATGGGGCCCGGACACACGTCGATGGCCATGTGCTCCTGGATGGTGATGGCTAAGCTCTTCCCTTTTCGCACAGTCATGGGGCTGGAGGACCAGAGAGGAGTTTGAAAGTTGAAATCAGGTGAACGCTGGAAGGTCGAGCTCACAGACTTAATCACTGATCCACAAATATGAGGTGTTTTGTGGATCAGTGATTTATTCTGTGATCCACAAATATGAGGTGTTTTGTTTCTCAGCTTCACCTCTGCTGTAGCAAACAATAGGAGGTGAGCCCAGGAGGAGGCTCAGTGATGAATCAGATCAAACCTCTTCTCTCTCCAAACTGGTGGTCTCTCAAAGGACGAGAGAGATAGAGAGAGGAGGTCCCTACTGTATCCTTCAGTCAGACTGAGTCTTACTACAGCATAATTAAAACTTTTCTTAAAAAGACAGGAGAGCAAATGCTCAAATTTGCATATGAAGAAAACATCTGAATAACATCAAGCATATCAGGGGGAATAAGAGATGATGGCTCTCTGAAGCTCCAGATGCAGTGTGTGAGTCGCAGGGAAAGCACGTTACCTGTCCTTCTGAACACTCCCCCACAGACAGACAGATAATTAATGGGAAGCAGTCCAGACTGGAGAACACGTCAGCATCCGCAACATTATATAAAGATATGGTTGGGCAGAGTTGACCACAGGGCCTTTGAGTGTTTTCTTTTCCAAAAATAAAGAAAAGAGGGGGCTGGATTACAAATATCTTGCAATTTTTTTGTTTTCTAAAGGCAGCAGGCCCTCAGGAGGTGTTCTGTCCTCGATACCAAAGAGATTCCTCTGTTTTTGCCACGTTAATCGATTGAAACTGTGAAAGAGGATATTTGCTGCTGTTAAATTTAGTGATATAAAAATAAAGACAAAACCAGCACAATAAAATAGATGGGTAAACAGCTCCAGTGACCAGACGTCTCACAGCGCAGGAGAAGGCAGAGTATATTTGAGTCCCACTATAGGCTGTAGCATGCTGGTAAGTGGTTTAACTTGAGTGTTTAATTCTATTTATAAGGTACTTCTGGCAGTTTGCATGTGTCAAATTCATCCTCTACCCAGAGTCTTCATCTGATTATTAATGAACTATCCTCACAGTAGAGTTTTAGATTAGAGATCAATGCTGTTTTGACAGTGTTTACATGTTAACTGCTGTTTCTTCTAAGCTCTGTGCAAATGGCATTAATAGTTCATTTTAACATATGTTTGTATGTGTGTGATTGTTCATGAGTACGTAACGGTCCTGTGGTGAACTGTGATTCAGCATCAGCCTTTATCAATTAACTGTCATTAATTAGGTACTCATTTGACTGTGTTTAAAATATTAATCATGCATTAATAGTAATATTGATTCTCTGGGGTCTTTTACACATCTTGGACAGCCTTTGGTTTCTGTGCAGGAATCTTCACGTTAGGCCTTTGTGCATTTACAACCTTAACAACTTCATCAGCTGTTCAAAATGCAAATTCAACTTAAAGTCTAAAGAGTCTATTTTTAAGCCAAAGGCACTGCAGAAGCTGAAGTTTTAATCATGTTTTTAATCATAGAGTAATATTATATGTGTGTGTGGGGGGGGTTACAATTACATCTAGCCTGTTACTGATTGAAAATGCTCTTTACACACGCTCCCTGTCTTAACTGGCTGGACAGTCTATTGGCTGAAGTGTGAGATTCATTTTAAGCTGCACCTCTTTTAAAGCCTGCTGTGAACTTGAAAGTGTGATCTTAATATGTCCCTCACCTCCTCTCGTGGGTTAACACCATCTTAAATATCGTCTTTTACAACAGTAATGTGGAAGCTAAAACTCATTAGATCCCTGGATTGAGTTCAAAGCTCTGGTTAAAGCCGATTCCAGATTATCGGTGAGCATATACGCTTTATCTAATTAAATATCAAATGCTGCCGATTTCCTGGGCCAGGCATGAAGATTATAAGATAAAAGATCCTAAAATTAAGCTATAAATCTCCTTAATTTTAGGCTCTAACATTTCTGCCTTTCTGTGTTTGGTTAACACGCACATCTGCTTTGGCCACTTTGATGTGCAGGTTGTTGATGGAAACCTGAAATAGACACTGGTCTTCCTGTGGTGCATTTTTCTAAAGTACATCCTCACACAATCAAAATTTGAGCACAAAAGCAATCAAATTAGTTCCGTTAAATTTGAGGAATAATATGTAAATCAAAAATCGACCTGATAGACCAACAGCGGTACAATAACCTTTCTGATGAAAAACACCTCCAGGCCAAATGTTCCCTGTCTGCTGTGTTCTTGATAGACAAGCAGGTTTATAAATGTTCTTGATTATAATGAGACTTTTTTGAATTAAGCTTTAATGTGGCTGATCAACCAGCAAAGGTTGGAACAATAACCCTTTCCCCTCATTTAGTTGCCTTTGTGCGGTCAGCAGCTTTAAACAAATGAAATTTAGATCGTCCAGTTACCAGGATGGAATCAATGTGACCAATCAAGCCGTGGCCCCGTTGCTACTTACTGATGACCTTCAGCAGAATTATAGAAGCCGAGGGCCATCCATCACCATGTCAGGCTCCTTTTGAACAGCAGCGTGTTTTCTCTTGGCCAGAGATGAGAGAAACTTTGGGACATGCACAGCAGTGTTCCATGCACCCCTCCACCACCTCTCTCTCTTATTTGACTTTGGCTGGCTTCAGAATGGCATGCATCAGACATCGTGCTTTTCAATAGTAGCAGCCATTTTGGTGCCAATAACGGACCATTACATCTGAATTAATGAGCTGTGAAACCCTGTGCAACTGGTCGGAGCCTGTCCACGCCCGATCCAAGTGCGCCGAGCTAACCCACACTCCTGCACGATTTACATCGATCCCTGATCCGCATGGATGACACAGATCCTACGACATAAATCACTTCAGTGAGGCGGGGAAAGGAAGGAAGAAGTAACAATAATTGGATTGAAAGACATTAAGGGCAATTTGAAAACATCCTAGTAAGACTCATCGTTAACGTGATTACTTGGCTTGAAATATTATTATTATTAGATGATCAGTGAAACTTGAGGATCAATGGTTTCTTTCAGAAACACACGACCAGATCAATAAACCACGCAGTCTGCGCTGTCTTTCTAAAAGAATAATTAAGCCCCTCCATCCTGCACACGCATGCAGTTGTGGGCTGATGACAGAGCGTCGTGTGCTGATATGATGTGTACAGTCAGTCGCCTCCCAGTCCTGGCAGATGTGGCCATGAGCTGGAGCAGCAGTAGCAGCGATGTCTCCAGCAGCAGCGGCAGCGGCGGCAGCGGCGGCAGCAGCAGCCCATGTGCAGTGGGAAGCCCCGGTAGCTCACAGCTTGCAGGAGGGATCATGATTGATCACTCTCATGCTGCCAGCTGGAATCTCTCTCATCTTTCCTTTTTATCATTCCGGACGCTGAGAAGGGTGGCACTCTACGAAATAACAGACTTTGTGCTGCGCTTCTTGGTGCTGAATCTCTGTAGCACTCGAGCCTGGTGCTGAACAACTTTGCATAATTTCTGTAAGCCGAGAGTTGTCCTCGGCACCTACAGCAAAGCCCCCCCTGGTTCCTTCTTATGCAACCTCATCCATGTTATACACTACGCTAAGGTTAAACGTATGCACTACATTGTGAGGTTAAATGTTTCCAGCTTGCAGAGAGAGAGAGAGAACTAAAACTGTCAGACCCCAGCAGTCAGGAACATCTCTGTGCAACCCCCCCCCCCTTCAGCTCCTTCACTTTAAATTAGAGTCACATCACAGCATGGAGGCTCTGTGCCTTAACCCGCCTCTTTTACCTGCCCGTCGCATCTCTCCCTTTAGTAATCCACCTGTTCTCTTTTTCTTTATCTGTGTCATTATCATTCTGTCAGTCCTTCGAGAGCACCGTAACTCTGCCTGCGGATGTATAGTATCTCCCACCTTATCTCCCGGCTTTTCTTCTCCTGTGTCCTACATACAATGGGCCCCCATGGCGTGCTCCGTGCACCATTAAATAACAAGCCGCTGGCTGACAGGCGGATGGTATAGTGCTGCGTCCCTCACTCTAGCTACTCATTAGGGCTTGACAGACCACGGGTGCTTAATTTATAGCTAACTGGTGACAGTGAGCACTTGTCAATTACATCCAAGTTATTTTCAGCCAGTGACAGATGAGCAAACTTGAAATGTGTGGGTGCTCAACAGGAGCCGCGAAGGAAAAGTGCAAAGACACAAAAACAGATGACTGTTGCCTCCGCCTGACTGTTGCAGGATAAACGGTGTCGTCTCTCGGTCTGCATCCCACCGCATTAGTTTTACAAAAACGGCCAGATTGAGCAGACACACTGGAAACAACAACAAGGTGGAAATTAAACAAGGGGAAAAAAAGAGCATGGCATTGACCCAGAGAACGAGTAAGAAATACAGGCAAAAAGAATTGAACACTCCAGAGGTGGAGAAAGAATGAGAGAAACATGGACTTACCCAACTGATAGTGCAAGTGTAAAACTCCTCGTGAAAAGACAGGGATTCCAGCACAGAGAGGAGAGGGAGACTAACTAACAGGTGGTGGAGAGAGGAGGGGAAACTAGAGAGATGGAGAGAGAGAGAGAGAGAGAGTGAGAGAGAGGCTGTGCGCATATCATTAGAAATTAAATCTGTTCAAGTTCACGTAAAAACAAACAAGGAGCAGGGGGGATTGAGACGAACAAGCGGAGACCTGAGAGGAGACAGTGAAGGAGGAGGAGGAGAAAAAGAAGGAGGAGGGGAAGGAGGAGTAGGAGGAGGAGAAAAATGAGGAGGAGGAGAATGATAGAGAGGAGAGGATGAGAAACCAGCGAGGGAGTCCAGAGTTATTCCTTGACATTCTGCTGTGCATGTGACTGCTTTCACCTCATGCATTCCCCCTACATTACACCCCCCACCACCACCACCACCACCACATGCACGCGCGCACGCACACGTGCACACACGCACGCACACACAACAGATGTAAATTTCCTGTTTTACCAAAATAATAAAAAATCAGCATTTACAGCCGTAATTACAAAAACTCACACATATATCACTGCTGCCTCACCGTTACCACGTAGAAACTCTATTTGAGGGGGCCAGAAAAGGGGGTTGGTTTAATCAACCATCAGATTGCCAGAAATCTGGCAAAGAAGGGTCAAACACTGCAGCCAAGGGTGCAGCGGCACCATGCAATATTGATCTTCTAATGCCCCTGTTGAGACCTCTGCTGTCAGATCATATATTTAATATATAAACAGGCCAGCTACAATGTGTTAGTCAGATACAGTCACAACATACATGTATTTAAAAAAAATTTAAATTAATCAGACAGTCGGACTGACTGTCTCTTCTATTCAAACTCCTCGTTATAACCGTCCCACCTCCTATTAAACATGGATGAGAGGAGAATCCCACCTCTCACCTTATTTCCTTAGATATTATTTATCAATGTCACATGTTGCTTCAAATTGGCCCCAACCTTTGCTGACCCACATGCCTTATCCTAATATGTCATCATTTTTATCTTGTGTATCTCTGGTTTGTTTGCGTGAGGTGAAAGCAAAGTTAAAATAAGCACATTTATCCAGACCTGCATCTAAATGTCTCCATTTTTCCTGCTCTCACGAAACCAGTCTGTTCAGTTCCACTTCCTCCATATAATTAAACTAATGGTTCTTTAGTCGCTGACAGACAAGGGGAAACATGCTATTTCCCAAATGAAGGCACAAAATTGGTTTTCACATGTGGCTCTCTCTCCTTTTATGCGACTTAGCCTTCTTTTTCTCCTGTTCTTTGTTCTTTTGCTGTTGACTCCACACTCAGTCAGTCTATCAAGCAGACGAGCTTGGCAGCTGCCAGGCAGGCAACTGAATGGACTGACTGGTGTTTTTGTGTGAGTTATCTTCTTGTCTGATGTCTTTGTTCCGTAAGGTTCTTCTTTCTTATCTTCCCCCTCTCCACGTCTTTGTTCCAACCGCACACACACTCAACCTCACACATACAGCTGTGCAGCACATGTACATTTCTTTTCCATTAAATTAATGCCATGAAACAGACATGCATGAGTGCATTAACATGCACTATATAACAACAACAAGCCTCCAGAGAAGGATGACTTCTCCATGTGAGCACACTACATACACAGACATACAGTCGCGCATGCACACACACACATACACACACACACATGCGTGCACACACTGCATCTCGGTCCATTTCAGTCTCTGTGTTACCTTTGTTGGCTCCATTTTCCACCTCCTTGCTCTCCTCTCGTCATATCTGTACTCCTGCCTCCTGTTTAAGAATGCTTCATTATAAATGCATGGTCTGGCCACACCAATTATGTCAGGGACGGGTGTTTGTGCTTCAGTGAAAGCAGCTGACCACAACAGGACCCACAATTGCTCTGACAAGAACAAATGACATCAGTGAAGCAGTCAGCCTGGTTGCAGACAGATGACTAACTGGCCAACGATGAGCTTCACCTCGCAAGGCAAACAGCTGAATGCAACAGCTCTACTGTTTCAGCCAGGTACCACAAACCATGCAACACCTCTTCTGTGCAGTGCCATTATTTTTCCAGTGTTTTGAGGAATTTTGTTGTTGGTATAAACTGGATTTTCTTAGAAAACCATAATTTGGGAATCCTTAAAAAAATTCAGTCACCCTATCAGAATATGCTTCCAAAATTGATACATTAGTGAACTGGAAATCAGAAACAGATTTACACCATAGCAGGTGATTCATGCAGCAGCACGTGCTGCAGTCACAGAGATTAGTCTCCACTGTTGGCAAAGCGTTCGGCTCCTCAAGTGTTTTTATGGTTGCGGTAGATTGGACATTTTGTTTTTTGTCTTTTGGTTTGCTTTGTGGGGGTTTTATCCCTTCTTTCATGGAGAACATCCTTGCCTGGAGACATGCCTTTCATGGTCTTTAGCTCAGTTTTGGTGGTAAACAGAAGATATTCCTATTGCCAAGCGTTGCAATGGTGACTGTAGAAAAAAAAAAAAAAACCTAGAAAATGTCTTGTTAACTCCTCTTCATTTGCTTCAAGATTCATATGCAAATACTTAAAAAGATAAAGTTAATAGTGTCTGAAGAATGCAGCACAAGAAATCTGTAAAGGAGATTTCTTGAGGTGAAGAGCAGGAAAGACAAGCACAGAACCGCCGCACAGCCTGTGTCAAAGCGGTTTCAAAGAAAATATGCTGCATGGCGACAAACATACACTCAAAAGACGATAAGAGACAAATGTCCTTGGCAGTCAGATGGGCAAGGGAATTTAGATCAGTCTGTAGCACCAAGTAACAAGTTTACAGAAGAACAGGACACGTGTGCAAAAGAGTGAGCTTCAGCTTCAGAGCCCCGCAGCCTTCTAAATGTTTTCAGAGGAGTGAATCATAATTTCAGATATTTGTGCATTTCAGCTCGCTAGGAATTGCTTAGTGAGGAGAAACAATATTTAATGGCTTACATAAGCAATTTGAGTCATAAGATTCAGGATTTTTTTTTTTGGACCACATAAATCTGTAACATCACTGATTTCCAAGTTAAACCTAAAGGTCTGCAAAGCTAATGTATGAGGAGGGTATCAAGCATATAATACATAGATTATATCAGCATTCAGCCACTTCCTGGCCAGTATCCTTGTCCTAAAGGGATGCTTAAATTCTGAAATATCAGTGCACATGTGGAAGGCATTTCTTCATTTAACAATAACAAACATTTGATTGATTTATCGCCAGCAGTTTTAATATCAAGACTTTATAAAGTGTTTTTCAGGTGTTTCTCCATGTGCATTGTGGTTTACATCACCCCGCTGGTGGGGACAGGTTAGGGTTGTTAGTGGTAAAAGTTGTCCGGTTTGGCGACCACAGGATTCACTACCTGCTTTTAACAAATGACACGGCTCAACTGGCTGGATTAAGCATTGACCTCCACCTCATGTGAACAACATGGCAAAATTCTTATAAGCTTGGAGACCAGCACTAGATGGCCTGTCATCATATTTTACTACATGTGCAGAAAAAAAATTAAACCAATATATTCATAGATTTGTGTACATGAAGACTGGTCTCAAGGCTACATAAGCTGAGGTTATAGACTTGTTTCTTGTACATAAGTAAGAAACAGCACAGTATTTGTGCAAGGTTCTCTCAAAGGTAAAGAGAAGAAAAAGTTATTATTGAATAGCAAAACTGCCCACTTTGCAGTTTCATTCATATTCCATCTTAAGTGATGTACAGTGTGAGACAGAGGCTAGAGATAAAGAATATCTGTACATCTGACCAGTAAATATGGCTGCATGTCTATAGATAGATAGATAGATAGATAGATAGATAGATAGATAGATAGATAGATAGATAGATAGATAGATAGATAGATAGATAGAAAAGGACATTCATACATAGGAAAAGGTTGTGTCCGTGGGCATCATTCCTGAGTGGATTATGAGGGGATCAGAAAGCTTCCATATCCACATTTAGAAAGCCCAAAGCCCAGATGCAGGTGGGAGTTGGGACTTGGAAAGCTGTCAGTTTCATGGACAGATTTCCTGACAGAATGCTGGTAAAAGCAGAAACACAAGCATTGTGACAACATTCCATCGGTCCTCAACCCGAGACTTTAGCGTCACAAATCCATTTACTATTAAGATGATTAAGATTCTTTTAATTAAGTGGGCTGACACTGTAACTGCCTGTGACTTAAATAATCGCATTGCTCATGCACATGTAGCCAGGAAACCTACTGAAACGCAGAATGTTGTTTCCTTTATTTTTTCTCCCATAAAAACCAGACCATCAATTGCATAATAAGTGTCCGATGTTAGAGGTGTTAGACATGACAAAATATCTCCACAGGGGCCGAATACTCAAGTGGTATGGGCACTTGGAAAAAAACCAAGTGAAAGGTTGTTTTTTTTTTTTCTTTCAGTGATTATGTAGCCTTAATGTGAGCTGAAGTGTAAAGTGTTGGAATGTCCCCTGAAAACATGAGACTAGCTTTATATTTTCCCTCTCAAAAGAGCATACACCCGCAGGTGATGTGCAGCCAGGCACACTCAAAACAGGAACAAGGACACTGATATGCAAAAAAGGTTTGAAAGGACATCTTTAATAAGTCTGCGTGCTTTTTTTCCTTAGCATTTCTAAACATGCACATTAGAGGGAAATAGGGGATGTTATAAAAGCAACAGTGAGATTGGAAGAAAGTCAGACAAGAATTTATGTGACAATTTAATACAATCAGATCCAATAACACATCACCGTGGAGTGAAGTTACTCGGACCCCGCTGAGGTTAATTAATTTGACATACAAGGGACGTCTCCTTCAAAAGCAATCAAAAGCAGCAATCTTGAATGAATTGCACTGGAAAAAAATACCAGCAAGAACATCAATCCATCCATTCACAAATCTACGGCAACCTCCACATCCTCGTTTTTTATTGCACGTTCAAGGATGCAAATTAAGAGTATGTGTAAAACCCCCATCTGAATGTTTAGGTACTTTAGAAACTGTTGAATTACATCTAAGAGTTTGTAACTGTCTCAGGTAATACATGTGGTGGAGAATGACCTTATCATTTCAGATCTTTTCACAGAAATCTTAGAGGACAAGTGTCTGACCCGAGCTAGGAAGAAAAAAGAAACAAAATGCCAAATGTTTGGAACAAATTTCAACAACCTTGGTGGGCAGATGTGGGGAGACAGGTTTGTAGAAATTTGAAGAAAAATGAGTGAAACCATAAGACAGGGACCCTTTTGGCTATATGCAATATGCACCTCCTTCAGAGCATTTCACATTTCATTACTTCTCCCGGGTGTATGAAAAATTATTTCAAAAGAAATGAAATTATATAGTTTATAGTAAATTGTCACATGAAATTATACCTTGCCGTGCCCTGACTGCCTTGTCTATTGTATATGCTTCCATATTATTAGATATCTGCTATTTGTAATAGGGATAAGACCCTAAAGACCACTACATGATGATTTTTCTGCCCTTGTGTTAAGGCTGTACGCCACATTTTCCTGTTAATGTAGGTAAATTGTTTACTTCGTATACACACATTAAATAGTATCACGCAATCTCAAACACTATGGAACATATCATAGATTATAGACTGTGAAACCTGTTCATAATCCCAACAATTCTGGAAGATTTACAGTCACTGGTGGGAGTATGTCACTGTATTACACACACACACACACACACACACACACACACACACACACACAACTACACACACATACACACACACACCTACATACACACAAGCCCACACACATACAAATGCATGTGTTCACCAATGTCCCCACAAATGATGTTAAAGCGTCCCTATGTACAGCCCCAATTGTAATCTCCCAGCTAGTTGCTAGGCAACACAACTTGTAATAGCACTCAGAGATCATGGATTGCTGACAGTGGGTGCTGGGTAAAGAGGCTGTTTTTGCTGTTGAGAGGAAGCCTCTGGGTGATACGATGGAAAGGGAAAATGTAGAATTCAGCTTACGCTTTAATGGAGACGTATTCGTTTGTGCCCTCCTCCAATTGACCAACTCTTGGAAGACCATTGACTTTATAAAATTTAAGTGCTCTAAACATTTACCCTCTATTACTTCTTTTTACTCTCAAGGGTGCAACAAAAAAGATAGCTGAGTAAAAAATACATTAGTGGTATTAGTAATGAACTAACAACAAAAATAAATGATTTAGTTCATGTTTCCCATCATGAGGTTATATTTTCAGCCAGTAGCACATGTTTGAACTCTTTGAATTTTTAGAATTAAAACTCAGTCATTTGTTAATTTGGTCAATATTCCAATCTCTTTCCAAAAGGAAAAAAGAAGAAGACACAGCACCATTTTGAAAAGTGGGGACTGAAGCCTGTGTTTAGCAAGTCTATGACTTTTATTTACCCACCACCTCATTTCTAAAAATACTTTGCAAGCTACTCGTGGTTAAGTTCTTTACTTTTGTCATACGCTATGTTGTGGCTGAAAAGGCAAGCCTGAAGAAATGGTTTACTTCTTCCAAATATACTGCGGGATCCTTTGGGTCCTGCCAAGCATGTGGACGTCAGTGGGACATGCCCCCCCTACCTAAGCCATGCTGCAGACCACCTACTCTATTTGATGGAAACAATATTCCCCAATAGCTCTGACCTCAGCCAGACAATGCGCTTGTGACTGGTAAAAGACGGTGAGAAGCAGTTTTCAATCATGCTGGATTTTAAGGTGTTGACTTCCAATTTAACGGATTTAAAGGATCTGCTGGAAGCATCCCAGTGCCATTTACCGCAGTCAGGGGTCTCGTGGAGCTCCAGAGTGTTAGCCCTCGAGCACCATCGTCTGCAGCTTGGATGTTCCCTGGTGGGGTAAGCCTTGTCCAACAGCCAGCAGCCCCCTCAAGTGTCCCATTTGTCCTGATTTGAATCCAGAGGTACTTGTAACTGTCCTTGATGCCTGCAGTGGTCCTGTCTGATATTTAGGTGTGAAATGGGCTTTTAGGGAGGGGCCCAGGCACAAAAACTAAATAACATGTGACTCATAATACTGAACACACTGCTGCTCTCCTTTTCTTGGACGACCAGAGAGAAGTGCTTCATCATAATATACTTGATTTTTGTCCTAAGATGTAACCTGCTTTCTTCTCTTACCCTAAGGCCTTTCCATTTTTCCTGAAAGAGCAGAGGATGTTTTATTTTCAATATGAAAATTTCATTCAAATTAAAATTATTTTGCTAAAGACCAAACAGACAAACAAATTCCGGCTTTTACAACTCAACTCACTTCTTTTATGAAGTAATTTAAAACACCAGAGTGCACTAAAGTTACTTAAAATCTATTTATGTGGACTTTTGATGTTCTCCCCATGCCTGTGTGGGTTCTCCCCAGGTACTGGCAGGGTGTACCCTGGACAACTCCTCGCTTCACAAACAAGTCCAGTAATGGAAACTGTTATAACACCAGGATAAAACTACCAGACACGTATAGACTGTGTGGGTTTTGAGGGAGTGAGAGAAATATATTGTATGCCACAAGATAGCATTATGGAGATTTAAGGAATAGATATGATTTATTTTTAGATTAAAATTAAAAGTTTTGAGAACAAAATCATTTATTGTTGAATAAAAAGTCTACTTTTTAAAACTCTTGTCTGCTCATGTGCTATTTTGGGAGCCAATCCCAGGTGTGAAGGGAGGGTACGTCCCTGGACGAGTCACCAGGTGTCGCTGGACCTTCAGAGGATTGGGATTGCTCAACAGTACTTTGGTGGTGCTCTGAAGGTGTACTGACACCTCCCCTGCTACCAAAACACCTTCGATCTTTCATCCGACAATTTAATGTTTTTCACAATGCAAAAATGAATTCAGCTTTTTATACACTTTTAAAAAATATACTGTTTCTCACAGGTTTGATCAACTTTGTTGTTCCTCAACATCACAACAATCAGTCTGACTGATCAGTCTGAGTGTGAAGCATTAGTTAATAACCACAGCCTATCAGAAGTTTCCCTGGGGAATGCAAAGCAAACTCTCTAGCCAGTTATGATTTACCCACAGCTTTCACCAGGTCAAATGATGGTGCACGTGTTATGGGAGGAAACCACAAAACTGACATGAAAAGTCACATTATAGCCTCGTCATACGCACCTGAAAGTTGTTTATTCATTCAAGATTTGGTCATCGATTTTGAAGTTTTTCTATGTTTAAAATCTGAATCAATAAAAAATAAATGAACTAATAAATCACGTGTTTCTACTGAAAGTGGGACAAAGTGGTAGGTTTTTTTTCGTTTGTTAGTTTTTTACAATACCCACTTGTGCTGCCTTTACCACTGAAAACGCCACTCCTGCATTAGTGACATCTGCGGCAGATGTTGCTGATAAAAGCCTTTGGTGTAACCGTGAAATGATCCGCTGGTAACAGTCAAACTACATCAGTTCCGGGGAAATCATAGTTATTGAATAGCGAAACGAGGAAGTAAAGTAGTTCAGGAAGAGGACAGCGAGAGTCTCGGGGTGATTGTTGACGTCCCGGGTCGTGTGGTCCATCCCGGGGTGGTGTGTGTGTGTGTGTGTGTGTGTGGGGGGGGTCTGCGTGTTGATTCCTGTTTCTGGGCTGACATTAAGAGCCAACCAGCAGAAGTCCCAGCAGCTTCTCTTCTGACTCGGTGTCTGCGTCTGCCAGTGTCCGACCTCGGCCACCATGGACGGGTAAGACTGAGAGCGGCCACCGAGCCTCCACACGGTTGTCCCCAGCTGTGTCCAGAGGCTGGGGACAACTGTCCCTTTACTGGAGTGGGTTAGAACACACACACACACACACACACACACACACACACACACACACACACACACACACACACACACACACTTTTTTTTTAACGTTTTGTACACAGGAATGGACTATGACGAGAAAAGTGGTGCATCTTGAGAGGGATTATATAAATGTTCATCATCTACTTCTGTTGAAGCAGCTGAAGTCTTGTATTTATGTTTTTGTGTTGTAGTTAAACAGGAACGTCTTCAGTTTCTGATAAAGGTGGAATAAACTTAATCTGTCTGAATTGGATTCTTGTTCACTGCTTACCCAAGTTGGGGGTGAAAATTTGGAAAATAAGCTGAAGCTGACGTTTGAAGAGACTCTTCATTGGTCCTGGAGGGTTTCTCTTTGCTCACTGTGTGTGTTTGGCTGAGGATGCTGTTTTAGAATGGTATGATTTTAGCATCACAGCGGTATGGTGGTGTTTTGATCCCTGCAGACCTGCTACTGTGGAGCATTATAAGGCTGCTATGCTGCTCAGTGGCGCCGGTGATGCTCTTGGATACAGGAACGAGCTGTGGGAGTTCAATGAGTCTGGACCTGCTATCCATAAGGTCAGTAGAGGATCACTAGATTAATACTCCAGAAAATAAACATCTTTGATGGAGGCTTTTTACTACATGAAAACTGTCTTGTCTATCAGGAACTCGAGGCGCTCGGCGGCCTGAAGAAAATCAGGGCTGAGCTCCCTGACTGGCCTGTGAGCGACGACACCGTGCTGCATTTGGCCACAGCTGAAGGGCTCGGGACAGGTGAGACAAATCTTTATTTCCATTACACTCCTTCTGGGCTAAGTCCAAAGTTCCCAAACCCAACCCGATCTTGATGAACGTACAACAACACAACAATGCACCCAGTGCAGAGCTGTGAGCCGCTTCAACTGTGCACACCTCCATCATCTCAGGGTGAGCTCAAAAAGACAGTGGAACCATTAGATCTCTCCTGTTTGGCTCTTGCACATTTCATTTTCTGTCACCCCCATGCACACCCCACACAACCAGGCAGACCAAATTAAAGTGGGGTGCACTCATAGATATAATCGGGCTGTTTTTTTCCCTGAGTTTACCCCTTCGTGACCATGGATGGTAAACAACCAATTATCTTATATCTTATAAAATTATCCTATAAGATTATTCTCTATTCTGAAGTGAGTTAAGTGTGTATTTGTCCCGATAATTGGCTCAGAAACTGGTCTGGGCCAGCAATTGTAAATATTAAACGTGATCAATATTTACAACCAAAGATCTTTGTGTGTGGGGAAGGCCAGTGACTCGTAAATCAGGTCTCTGTGAATTGTGACATGGAATGGAACGTAGCCAAACAAGAAGTGAGCTGTGTGACGACGTGAGAGTTCTGGCTTGGAGGACAAGATTCTAGATTAGTGGAGGGACAGAATCATGATACAGACACAGTACCATCAAATCGGCTCAATGCCTGACATTTTATTTTCATTGATGGGGAGATAAAAAAATCTCTGTAGATTTAGAAAATCCTTATGTGTGCACTCCACTTAAGCCTTGATTTGAATCTTGGCCTTAGCTCTGAATTAGAGGAGGGTAATGACAGAATTGCTACTTGACCTTTATTGATATTCAACAGCCAGTCTTGTTAACAGATATGTAACACGATGTTTGACATTTAAACTTCCCTCATAGGGAAGACTGGGGAGGAACTCCTGCACGAAGTTGCTGCTCGATATATTGAGGGGATGAAAGACATGGATGGGAGAGCACCAGGGCCTTCAAGTATTTGGGGTGAGGAAAATGATCATCCTTCTTTATTCAGAGCAGTCGTAGTGAAAACGGCTTTGATTGCTTTAAGGTGTCTCCCAGCTTAAGCCTGGACAGGCAGGAGGATACAGAGTTCCTTACAATGATCAGGGAACCGGTTGTGGAGCAGCCATGAGGTCCATGTGCATTGGCCTTAGGTAGGAGAGAAACTTTGTCTCAGGGTTTGTTCTGTTTGGGTGTGACTTTACACCCACCAGTTCATTACAAAGATTTGATGTTAAAGATCTTATTTCCCAACACATTTCCAAAGATATCCGAACCCTGGCCAGCTCTTGTCATTGGTGGCGGTTGCCATGGAGACAGGCAGAATGACCCATCCTCACCCCACCGGCTTCCTGGGTGCAGTCGCATCGGCTCTTTTTACAGCGTACGCTGTCCAGCGGCGGCCGGTGACAACGTGGGGCCTGGGCCTCATCAACGAGGCCCTCCCGGTGGCACAGAGCTTTGTTCAAGGTCAAGGCTTCGCCGTGGCTGAGACGGAGAGAGACTGGGGCTACTTTGGTGACAAGTGGCAGTGGTAGGGACGGCTCTGTCCATTTAGATTTTCGTACCAGAAGCCTTCTGTTAACATTTTATTCTCCGGGTTAATCCGCCCACAGGTACCTGGATTTAAGGGGCATCTCTAATGGGAGGGGGCCAGTGGTTTGGCCCGCAAATTATGGCGCAGCTGAGAGAGACCAAGTCTACAAGACCTTTAGCCTGTCGGGTTGGGCCGGACGAAGCGGCCACGATGCCCCCATGATCGCTTTGGATGCTCTGTTGGGGGCAGGTTCAGACTGGGGGGAGCTGATGAGCAGAGCAGCCTTCCATGGAGGTAAGAGGGTAAACGAAGGAAAAATTTTATATAATACACATTTGATTTGTATTGTACTTTATATTTTGGCAATGTCAAAGTGCTACAGAGTAGAAGAAAAGAATGGAAAAAATTAACAAAATATATAAAGGAAAATGAATAAAAGACATTGGGCAAAATGTTTTTTTTAGGGAAAAAAAGGTTGGTTTTTAGGTTTCACTTAAAGGCATGTGCAGACTGCGGGGCCCTCAGGTGGTCAGGGAGGGTGCTCCACAGTCTCGGGGCAGCAGAGGAAAGGCCCAGTCACCCATGGTGCAGAGCTTGGTTCGCTGGGCTTGGAGGCTGTTTGTAGTTGCAGAACAGAGGGCACAAAAATGAAGTCTGGGGAGTTTGCTGGAGGTAAAGGAACACACATGTGAATGCACTGGTGGGTGGGAAGGGGGACCTCAAACTCAATTTTAAGTGGGACCGATTTCAGGATGGGGTGATGTGATTGTGTTTGCACATCCTCATCAGGATCCTGGCCACACTGACATTTGTACCACTCCCTCCTTAACTCATTTTATATTATCAGGTCTATAAATTCTGATATTCTTTGGGCTGCAATTAATAATCTTCTGAACATATCCGATTTGGCCATCCCTGACACTGTACAATGCAACAGCATTCTTACTTCACTAAAAAAATAATTCACCTGTCAGACCCCCCCCCCCCCAGTTTTAGCTGAAACCAGTGCCCGTTTTCACAGCTATTTTACTGAGAAATTTGCAAATCACAAGGAGTAACAAATATACTGATTAAGGATCTGTACCTGTCCATCATTCATTATTATTTAAATATATTTAAAATAATCCACAGTAGCGTTCTCATTTCCAGTGATGGTGAGAGGACAAAAACACACAAAGGATGAGAGCAGCAAAGAGGCATCCAGCATGTTCCGTCCTGGGAGAAGACACTAAAGATGCTTCTAAATGGCGTCAATAGTGGAAAACATTTTAGTGGAAACTTTCTATTTTACGTGGTCACTGAATTCTCTCGCAGATATAAAAGCTCGGTCTCATATCTGACACGACAGACACACATGTAAGACTGATCAGCTGCGCCTCTCATTGTCTTCTCCTCCACCTTCTGTTTAGGGGACAGTGACAGCACAGCTGTAATTGCTTGCTGCTTATGGGGTCTCCTCTATGGCATCCAAGGAGTCCCTAAAGGCAACTATTCCAACCTGGAGTACCGAAATCGCCTGGAGCAGAGTGCAGTGCAACTGTACTCCCTGTCGCACTGAGAGACCATTCTGGGAGATTGTCCTAGTTTTATAATAGGATATGTAACTAGAACAATCATTAAAAAGGAATTAAACCCCTAGGTTTTGGCTGATGTGTGTCTAAATAAAAAAAATAAACGTTTGTGAACGGGGCTCCTGGAGCATGTATAACACACTCAACAACACCACTACACTCACACACATACACACACAAAAAAAGGAACAAAAGAACACTGTAAACACACATCAACATTTGTGCTAAGCACACTACAGGCAAGCAGTAAACAAGATCTAAACCCCTCGGGTTCAACTAACGTGTCTAGGCTGGAAATTCAAAAAATGTCTCTATTGTAGACAGGGCTCCTGCAGCATTTAAGACATGGCCAACCCTCCAACCTGCCAGCTATCGAGCTGACCATCATCGACTATGAAACTATTAGTACAGGTCCTTAGAGCTGGAGCGTACAAGAGGCTTTAGTTTCAGCTGTTGTGTATTTTGAAATCGTGCCCACCCACCTTTACTGTTTTTGCTGTCCTCGGTGCTGCTGGGGCTCTCTGCTGAGCGTTCTTTTGCAGTTGCACAAAGGATCTCATTCACTAGAAAGACAAGAGGAAAGATTTGTTGTCCACTTTTAATGCCTGAGAAATATTATTAGTGTGCCAGACTTTAACCATAATGGAGATGTTGGTGGATACCATCAACTGGAAAGAGTGGGGCAGGCCCAGATGTCTTTTGAGTTGGCAGGGACACAGATGATGTGTCTAGATAGGGCGTGTCCTGTGAAGTGGCTGATTTGGGAGAGCGAGTAGCTGAAAGGAGATGACAGGGAAAATAAGTATTAGACCCGTCCCACTGGTGGAAATCCAAAAATAGACTTTACACCAGGTAACTAAACGTACCTGTAGACTGAGCAAGCGAATTTGTAGCACGGACTGTTCTTGATTGTGAAGGTCTTTGGGCTTTTGGGGATGTTCTGGCAGACACTGTAAAGAAAAAGCACAAAAAAACAAAACACTTTGTTTTTAAAACCTTTGCAGGAGTTGCTGTTCAGATATTGTGATGTAATCTCACAAATGTACCTCCATTAACAGTTCTGACTGCTTCAGACAACGAGTGTGGAAGAGAATGAGAATGAGGGACTGTATGTCCGTGTGAACTAGGGGGGCTGGAAGGGGATGGTGCAGTGGTAGCAGAGGCCGGGGATGATGTTTGTCCTCCTGGAGATGCTGGTGTGTATGGGCTGGCAGGACCAGAGCCTGGACTTGGGCTTCCTTGGGGGTGGTGGGGAACATAGGCACCACCTCTGCCTGACAGAGGGCTGTTTCTGTCTGAGGGGGAAACACCGGGCTGGGGTCCAGACGCAGAGGGCATTGGGGGCCTTGGGGATGGAGGTGTGGAGCTTACAAAACCTACTAAACCAAACAAATAGTCTAATGCAGAGAAACAATCTAGATTCTGATACAATAAAAAAGCAGTAACCCAATTACAAAGCCACCAAACTGGACTCCCTCAACACCTAGGCTGCACCTAATAATCCTCTCCATAAAGGTTATGAACCAAGCTTGGGTCCTCTACCAGAGGTCTGGGTGCTTGAGGGTCCTGCACCGTGCTGTTCCTAGCACTGCTCTCTTCTGCTCAGAGATCTCAGATGTTCCTGGCATCTGCTGAAGCCCCTCCTCCAGCTTGGGGGTCACTCCCCACATCCTTCCCGCTCTCTCAGACCCTGGTATTTCTCCAGCTCCTCCTGTCCCTTCTTCCTGATGTTACTGTCATCAGGCACTGTCACATCTATCACTATGACCTTCTCGTCCACTTTGTCCAGCTGATTAACCGTCACTTGATTGTCAGTCTGTATCTGGAAATTCCACAGGGTCTTAGCTCGGTCATCCTCCACCTTTGGAGGTGTATCCCACTTTAACCTCAGAGTTTCCAGTCTAAATTTGGTCCAGTATACCAGCTACTTGGTTGTGAAGTTCCATGTATGCTTTACCTGCAAGCATCTGACCGCCCGCTCTGACATGCTGGATCGTCTCACCATAGATCTCCTGGTGTGGGGTAGAGCCCAGCTTCTATAGCCTGTTCTTGTGCTGCCATGATCGGCACCTCTGTGCTAACATTCAGCCTTTCCCAGCCACTGGTAGGATTTCCTGATATCAGCCACTTCCTTGGGGTGACAAGGTGGTGTGGTGGTTAGCACTGTCCCCTCACAGCAAGAAGGCCTCAGGTTTGAATCCCGGTTGGGATGGAAGCTGGGGACAACAACTGGGAATTAGGTTGATTGGGAACTCTAAATTGCCCATAGGAGTGAGTGTGAGTGTGAGTGTGAGTGTGAGTGTGAGTGTGAGTGTGAGTGTGAGTGTGAGAGTGAGAGTGAGAGTGAGTGTGAGTGTGAATGGTTGTTTCTCTTTGTGTCAGCCCTGTGACTGACTGGCGTCCAGTCCAGGGTGGACCCTGCCTTTGCCCAATGTACTGGGATAGGCTCCAGCCCCCGCCCCCATGACCCTCAGTAGAGAAACAAACGGCAGAAAGCAATGGATGCAGCCACTTCCTCCTTCTTGGTGGTGGTACATGCCACCTCCCATGATGTTTCCAGCTGTTGTTGTCCATCTGGTTTCTGCTGCCTTAGGTATTTTCTGATGTAGTTACCGATCTTATTTGTTTAATCCTGAATAGTGGCACTCACTAGTCTTTGGCCTCTTTCTTTTACACTTCATAATGTGTGTGTGTGTGCGGGTGTGTTACACATTGGGTATTTGGTCTCTATTGTCTATATGAACAATCCTGGTAATAAAATAAATCAAAGAGATATGGTGAAACTAACAAATATGGTATGGAATGGTAAATCTTATGGTGGTCCGGGGTTTATCTATGTGGAGTGTGCATATTCTCCTAGTGCCTGTGTGGGTTCTCTCCAGGTACCCCCCTTTGAGCGTGAAGGCACCCGTGTGTTTGTATGTCAGTCATTCAATGAGCTGTGACTTATCCAGCGTGCGCCCTGCCTCCTCTTCCCAAATTTAGCTGGGAGAGTTTTACACAGGGTTTCTTTCTGACCTGTAGTCACTGATGTGAACAAGAACAAGAGAACAAGGAAGAAGATACCCCTGAGGCGCACATGTGCTCATGGATTGTTTTTCCAAAGGTGACATTTCCTGGACTTACATGTAGCCTGTCTGTTATGAAGCTGGTGATCAATGGGTAAACTGTAGGTTTAAGGTACTGTGTTACTGTACAGAATTGTGTAAGGTGTGCCAGCATTAGTTTTTCAAAAGACATAAACAATATGTTTCTGTCATTATAAAATCCAGTAATAGAAACTTTTATAGAACCAGGATACAACTGCCAGACACATGTAACTGTGGGTTTTGAGGGAGTGAGAAAACACATTCCACATGATGGCATTTGTGGAGGAACTACACTAAAAATGTTTCATTTTGAGATTAAAATTAAAAGTTTTGACAGCAAAGGTATTTAAACTAAAATAAAAAAGTATTCAAGTCCATGTTTTACCCACTGTTTATATTGTATATAAACGAGTTTATTGTGTGTTATGTTTAAACTGTCCAACTCGTTGAGATTTGTTTGTTAGGAAATCAAGTGGCAGTTCCAAACCAAAAATATCTACTAGCTTTAGGACGTGTGGCTGGATGATGTTCAATGCTGAAGACAAATCAATGGAAGGCAGCGTGGCACTCTAAATGCTTTCACACGGGGTCAGGTAAAGTGGCATCTTAAACATGCCTGCCAGCCCTGTGTGCAAACTGGAGAGGGTCTAACAGGCTCTAAGTGTTGACCAAAATATTTGCCTTAATTGGTTTATGAGTTAATTATCGACAGGTCTGATATCATTAAGGGCTTTAGGATTGTCGATCTTGGCAACAAGCTTCCAGGGAGAGGGCACCCTCTGCTGGGTGAGAGATTAAATATGTAATTAAAACTGGGACGTGAAAAGCAACAGGGGGTTTCTTCCTGTCATTTTTTTATTACAGACATGATGATAGGCCTGTCATATCTGTCACACTCTCCCTGGAGTCTGACACGAAAGCCTGGCAAACAAAAGTCATATTAGTCTTTCGAGGTTCACGGTCTGTAAAAATGAAGAGGCTTAAGAGGTTGTGTAATCCATCTGTTAAGTGAGGCAAGTGTCCACTGATTAATGCCGATGATAGAATTAAACACGGTCAATTACATTTCGTTATCTATCCTCTCTCTCTCGTTCATATTTAAATTCAATAATATTCGTATTCTTATGTCTAATGGTGTAACCGTAAAAAGCTCCGCTGGTTACAGAAAAACATCAGTTCCGGTGGCACGCAATTCATAAAATATCAACAACATTTTTAAAAATGACAGAATAACTTGTCATGAAAGAAATACAATTTGGCTCATCGTATTAACCACTCGTTTGGAAAACTGTGAGAAAACCTCAGGATCAGTCACAAACCATAAAAGCAGTGGTGATTTTGGATCCAAGCATGAAACCTTCCATTTGCTGAACTCATCCTGAAGGAAAGTGTGTTACTTGTTTGGTTTTGTTTGAGGGGCCAGGGAGGCGACACCTGTCCTGGGGTGATCGCTGACATTCTTGGAGGCGTCTCCGTCCTGACCTAAAGCAGACTTCTAAAATTAATCTGGCTCTCCGTCTTTATTTAGCGCCTCTGGTTCGAGAGTCCCGGGTCGTGTGGTCCAGCCCGGGGTGTGTGTGTGTGTGTGTGTGGGGGGGGGGGCGGTCTGCGTGTTGATTCCTGTTTCTGGGCTGACATTAAGAGCCAACCAGCAGAAGTCCCAGCAGCTTCTCTTCTGACTCGGTGTCTGCGTCTGCCAGTGTCCGACCTCGGCCACCATGGACGGGTAAGACTGAGAGCGGCCACCGAGCCTCCACACGGTTGTCCCCAGCTGTGTCCAGAGGCTGGGGACAACTGTCCCTTTACTGGAGTGGGTTAGAACACACACACACACACACACACACACACACACACACACACACACACACACACACACACACACACTTTTTTTTTGACGTTTTGTACATAGGAATGGACTATGACGAGAAAAGTGGTGCATCATATAAATGTTCATCATCTACTTCTGTTGAAGCAGCTGAAGTCTTGTATTTATGTTTTTGTGTTGTAGTTAAACAGGAACGTCTTCAGTTTCTGATAAAGGTGGAATAAACTTAATCTGTCTGAATTTGTATGATAAATGCTTTGTATTGTAGACATTTAAAGAAAGGTTTTGATGGAATTTGGTATTTTTCACATAATTGATCAAAGGTGAGAAACACTTCATGCATGCACAGATCTTTAACCTTCTGAACACCCTTTGACTTCCATGACTGAGACCCTCCATCTTTTGAAGCCAGTGTAAACTTGTCATTACCCCAGATAGAGAGCGTTAGTAGCTCTCCTGCATGTTCGTGTGCAGTGTGCCACATTGAGACTGAAGTCCTCGGGAAGGGATTTTTTGTATGTTTTTTTTTTAGTGTTGTTTTTTTAAAACTGAAGAATATAGACAACTGTATAGTGGCAATTCTGGAGAGGATTCTTGTTCACTGCTTACCCAAGTTGGGGGTGAAAATTTGGAAAATAAGCTGAAGCTGACGTTTGAAGAGACTCTTCATTGGTCCTGGAGGGTTTCTCTTTGCTCACTGTGTGTGTTTGGCTGAGGATGCTGTTTTAGAATGGTATGATTTTAGCATCACAGCGGTATGGTGGTGTTTTGATCCCTGCAGACCTGCTACTGTGGAGCATTATAAGGCTGCTATGCTGCTCAGTGGCGCCGGTGATGCTCTTGGATACAGGAACAAGCTGTGGGAGTACAATGAGTCTGGACCTGCTATCCATAAGGTCAGTAGAGGATCACTAGATAAATACAGCTCCAGAAAATAAACATCTTTGATGGTCCCAACATTTGACATATTCATCCTGTAATGATTGTCTGACTGTCCCGTTTTAACTCGCAGTAAGAAGCTTTTTACGACGTGAAAACTGTCTTGTCTATCAGGAACTCGAGGCGCTCGGCGGCCTGAAGAACATCACGGCTGAGCTCCCTGACTGGCCTGTGAGCGACGACACCGTGCTGCATTTGGCCACGGCTGAAGGGCTCGGGACAGGTGAGCGCAAAAAGACAGCGTAACCACTAAATCTCTCCCGTTTGGTTCTTTGCTTATTTTGTTTCGAGCAAGGAGCATTACTTTGATTTGATCATCACATTGGCTGTGATCAACCCCCCCAACACAGCCAGGCTAAACCAAATTAAGCCTTGATTTGAATCTTGGCCTTAGCTCTGAATTAGAGGAGGGTAATGACAGAATTGCTACTTGACCTTTATTGATATTCAACAGCCAGTCTTGTTAACAGATATGTAACACGATGTTTGACATTTAAACTTCCCTCATAGGGAAGACTGGGGAGGAACTCCTGCACGAAGTTGCTGCTCGATATATTGAGGGGATGAAAGACATGGATGGGAGAGCACCAGGGCCTTCAAGTATTTGGGGTGAGGAAAATGATCATCCTTCTTTATTCAGAGCAGTCGTAGTGAAAACGGCTTTGATTGCTTTAAGGTGTCTCCCAGCTTAAGCCTGGACAGGCAGGAGGATACAGAGTTCCTTACAATGATCAGGGAACCGGTTGTGGAGCAGCCATGAGGTCCATGTGCATTGGCCTTAGGTAGGAGAGAAACTTTGTCTCAGGGTTTGTTCTGTTTGGGTGTGACTTTACACCCACCAGTTCATTACAAAGATTTGATGTTAAAGATCTTATTTCCCAACACATTTCCAAAGATATCCGAACCCTGGCCAGCTCTTGTCATTGGTGGCGGTTGCCATGGAGACAGGCAGAATGACCCATCCTCACCCCACCGGCTTCCTGGGTGCAGTCGCATCGGCTCTTTTTACAGCGTACGCTGTCCAGCGGCGGCCGGTGACAACGTGGGGCCTGGGCCTCATCAACGAGGCCCTCCCGGTGGCACAGAGCTTTGTTCAAGGTCAAGGCTTCGCCATGGCTGAGACGGAGAGAGACTGGGGCTACTTTGGTGACAAGTGGCAGTGGTAGGGACGGCTCTGTCCATTTAGATTTTCGTACCAGAAGCCTTCTGTTAACATTTTATTCTCCGGGTTAATCCGCCCACAGGTACCTGGATTTAAGGGGCATCTCTAATGGGAGGGGGCCAGTGGTTTGGCCCGCAAATTATGGGGCAGCTGAGAGAGACCAAGTCTACAAGACCTTTAGCCTGTCGGGTTGGGCCGGACGAAGCGGCCACGATGCCCCCATGATCGCTTTGGATGCTCTGTTGGGGGCAGGTTCAGACTGGGGGGAGCTGATGAGCAGAGCAGCCTTCCATGGAGGTAAGAGGGTAAACGAAGGAAAAATGTAGTCTGTACTGGAGGCTAATAAAAAGGTATCCCTCTTGGGCTGCTCTGGGTTTTGTAGCTTGATAAATCTGTTATGTCTCCCAACATATCAGAACATCTTTTCAGCATGTTGGAGTAGGCTGGACAGTTCCTAACACAACTGACTACCTCGCAGATAGTCACATGTGCATAGGAAGTCAACAGGAATATACATTTATCTTATCATGTCCTTTACACGTTTTGTACCCATGCCTGTTTTCAGCCAGTTTAGTGAGAAACTCACAAGGAGTTCTGTACCTGTCCATCATTCATTATTATTTAAATATATTTAAAATAATCCACAGTAGCGTTCTCATTTCCAGTGATGGTGAGAGGACAAAAACACACAAAGGATCAGAGCAGCAAAGAGGCATCCAGCATGTTCCGTCCTCATTGTCTTCTCCTCCACCTTCTGTTTAGGGGACAGTGACAGCACAGCTGTAATTGCTTGCTGCTTATGGGGTCTCCTCTATGGCATCCAAGGAGTCCCTAAAGGCAACTATTCCAACCTGGAGTACCGGAATCGCCTGGAGCAGAGTGCAGTGCAACTGTACTCCCTGTCGCACTGAGAGACCATTCTGGGAGGAAACCAGGTCAATCATTAGATAGATAGTAGAGATAGTTGCAGCTCGTAGTACTCAGGGTAGACTCCTACTAACCCAAAGAAAGTTGGCCCATCACTAATATTAGTGCTCCAATTATTGCTGAGTGGTCCCCCTAGTGACCACTTCTAGGTTTCTGCGTGGCTAAAACCTCTTAGGACGATCAATCCAAGCTAATAAAGCAGAAGAGTGCACAAGTTTCGGGTATTACTGTAATTTGAAGGTTTTCCTAAATGTTCAGCAGCCTTAAATTGAATGTGCCGTTACTGTCCGATGGAAAATGAATTTACATGTCAAGAGCATGAATACAGTACACAGCAAATAACAAGAAACAACAAATTAAGCAAACAAAACTTTGTAGTTGAGTTGAAAACTTTATTTTTTTTTTTTTTTAATCGTTATTTTATTTTTTTTATCTCGTCCTTTTTATTAGTTTTCCTACAGGAGAGAGGGAGGGCATGGGGGTGGTTTTACCTACAGGATTGAGTTTTCTTTTTTTAAAAATTGCTAAAAATTTTTCCTCTTCAAATCACTCCATTCATCCCATATTCATGTATTCCAGCAACAGTCTTTGTTTCCCATTTGTGTCAAGATATTTCCCAAACCCAGCAAAGCTAAAAACACAAGGAAAATAAAGTCCGTTTTTCTTCCCTGTCTGTTCCTCTCTGACTGCTCCACCCAGCAAGGGCCCCGTGTGTGTGTGTGTGTGTGTGTGTGTGTGTGTGTGTGTGTGTGTGTGTGTGTGTGTGACTGTGTGTGTGTGCCAAGGACCAGAGTTAGAGAGAATAATCGGATGTCAGCAGGGGGTCACACGGTGCAGCTGCCATCTGCCACCTTCATCATTAGGATTACAAAGGTCCTTCTGGTCTGAGGTCGACACTGAGGTCTGTAGCAATAACAAATTACAGCCAAAGCATAAGGTGCTGTCAGACTTAGTGTCTTCTCTGCATATTCTTGACAGACATTTTTTTGTTTGGAAATCTGGCCTCACAACCAGCAGGCAGTGGGAATGCTGGGACTCAATCCTGGGCGCAGTTTGGAAGTAAGGGTGAAGGGAGTAGTTGCAATTTAGTTTCCGGTTGGATGGAAGGATGCAGGGTGGGTCTGTACCTGCATGGCTGTGGAAAGTCGACATTAAATAAAAAACATCCCACTTCATCTGGTACAGTCACTGTAATACCAGAGTGTGTTTTATACCTTGTGGATGTCCTATGTAAAAGTGTTGGTGTGGCCCTTGCTGAGGCCCATGCTGGGGGTGCTGGGGCACTGAACCTGGACCCTGTTGGGGTGGTGCCTGCAACATGACTATCTGGGGCTGACCGTGGCCACCCGAGTGATGGGGACCTGGCATGGCTCCAGCTACATGGGCCTGGCAAAAGAAAATAAAAAGGCTCAATTGACATCTGGTGCTAATTTTTGATTAATAGCATACACCATAGATACACCAGCACTGTAGTTCCATACCTGTGTTATCTGTCCCAAGGGATATGTTGGGGGGATTCCCTGGTGGCTATGGATGCTGTAGCCCTGAATGGGGTAAGAGCCTTGTGGAGATGTGTGGCCTGTTGGCATGTTGGGTGGGGTGGGTGCTGACAAGGGACCTGAGTGGTACAAAGACTGGGGCTGCTGGCCTGACTGGGCATTCTAAAGAGAAAGAGCATAGTTTGAAATTGTTAGGACAAGTCTGTCTCACTGCTCTACTGAATGAACATCAACCGCAGAGAAAATGATTAAAAACAACTTCTGCACTATAGCTGTGGGTGAAAGTTTTTTTTCCCCTCATCTATCATTGAAACTTTTACTTGGGAGTCCCACAGGATGACCTCTCACCTGTCCAGGGCTGGGGGCTGCATGTTGGGGAGGTGGCTGATTTCCTGTTGGAGTACTGGAAGGCTGGGGCTGATGAACTGCCCCTGAGTGGTGGGAGAAGGACTGCGGCGCTACAGAGATAAAAAGAAAAATGGTCTTAACAACATTTTAATGTTTGCAGAGCGGAAGGCTCTTCAAAAATAAAGACTGCCGGGAAAATCCTCGTGGACTAAACTTCCGTCTATAGACTGTACATGCAGCATGGCTGAAAAAGAGCAGAGAGAATCATCAGAGACTCTCTACCCAGCTCACCCCCTGTTCAGACACAAACACTGCACATACAAGCTCAGACACAGGAGAGTAAAGAGTATAAACACACATAAAACAAAATTCTTTAAGAGATTTTTCCCTCCACACGGAGACTGATGGAAAAAAAAATAAAAAAATCACAACACTACTTTTAAACTAGTACAATAACCCGTCTCTTCCTCACCCTACATTATGTGCAATATGGAATGCCCAAAGCATTTCATTGTCGAACAACATTTATTTCCTTGTAAAGTGTTTTAATATCTTTTTACAAAAACACTTTTTAATGGTATAGGTTCTGGCTGCTACTGTCTCTTTCAGGGTCATGGCTTTTGGGTGACAGCAGGCCACCTCATCACAGGATCCTCTGAGCACTTGGGGGTTCGGTAACTTGCTCAAGGGTACCGTAGTGGTGCTCTGAAGGTGTGCTGGCAACTGTCCTGCTACCATCACTTCTTCGAACTTTTGTCCAGCAACGAAATTGAACCAATAACACTTTGCTTCTTAGCTTACTCCCCCATGGACTGAGCTACCACCACTGCCAATGTGCCTAGACTGCTTGGTTTGTGTGCAAATGACAAATAGAAGTCCTTAATTTTGACATTTCATCTATTTGTACACATATCAAACTGTGAAGAATTAACTCTACTGTACCGTAGATGCCCTGCTGGGGTCCCTGAGGAGCATCCCCCTGTGCAGGGAACTGGGCACCTCCTGGAGGACCCAGGGCTTGTGGATGGGGGCCCCCACCTTGACCTATCATTCTGGCTCCACCCTGCAGCATGGGGTACATTGGCTAGATGGGGAGAGAAAAAGTAGTAATAAAAACAAATGTATACCACTCCTCCTTTATATAAATTCATATTATTAAGGCAATTCATTCTGGTATTCTTTCTGCTGCAATTGATTTTCTGATCATACCCAATTTAGACATCCCTGGCACAATACAACAGCATTCTTACTTCACTACTACTAATAGTTTCATATAAAAAGTCATTCAGCTATCAGCTCCCCTTCCCATTTTTAATTAAACCTATCTCCCTTTCTCTCCAACCCCTCAGTTACCAGTCTCTTCGCTTGCCACTGGAATTATTGATTACTGTACTTTCCTTTTGTAATCCTCCACAGCTTTCACTGGTTCAACACCAGTGACTGAGAGCCTGGTTCAATAAACATTAAACCCATCTGTATTCTCCACATCACTTCTGTCCTGTAGCAGCTTGCTCTAGCTCTCAGTGAATTCTTTATACACTTGTTAACATTCAAGTCCATCCAAAACCTCCACATCTCAAAGCCCTGCAGCTCACAAAGGTTTTCCTTCTCCATTCACCTCATCACCAAAGTAGGTTGGTGCTTTGGAACTCACTGCCATCTAATACCAGAAATGCAAAATCTCTCTCTGTTTAAATCTAGACATAGTCATCTCTTTAGTTTAGCCTACTATTCATTTCAAAGGAATTGCGCCAATTTTAAAGCCCAAAGCTGCTAATAATTATTTATTAAAAAAAGATAAGCACAAAAAAATATGCATCCAGTCCTAATTCCTCAGCAATTACTTGTGCAAATAACGAGAGAAAGCTGAGTGTTAAGAGTGATTCATGGATAGAGCTCCCACCTGTCCAGGGTAGGGTGTCATGGCCTGGAGGACCTGCTGCTGGCCATACTGCTGTGGGTTGTATTGAAGGTAGGACTGAGCATATGGTGACGCTACAAGAGGAGCACCAGCAGCTGATGCTGCAGCTTGCAACATTGGGGGTGCTGCAGTTCCATGGTCAGAGCGTTGAGCTACTACTGAACCTATTGGAAACAAAAGAATTGACAAGATGTCTCCATTAGAAGCAAATTCAATAAAAGACACTCTACGAAAAAGATTTTTGGTGCATTTACCTTTGGTCCTGGGGTATTTTCCCTGGTTGATTGTAGACATACTGTACTGGTACATTGGTGGGGGCTGATGAGATTGCAAACAAAAATCAGACACTTGATAGTAAACTAGTTGATATTTTTCTTGGCTAATAATCAATAATGTCCTGTTTTTAAACTTTTCAGAATGCACTCGCCGTTTAGAAGAGTAAACGGGTCCGATTAGTTCAACACTTAACATCAAAGCCGTGTTAGATAGTACGTCAGTTTTCCTGATGCACGTACCGGAACAGAATGAATCTGTGACACGTAGGACAGATAGGTGGGGTTGTAGAGCGGTCCCTGTCCACCTGGATGCTGAATGACCACAGGGCTTGGAGGAGTAGGTCGAGGTGGGGTGGGTGCCGTGTTGGGTTTCGGCTATACAAAGATGATATCATAAGTAATACTGTCAATATTAAATATTTGAAGGACATTTTAGGAAGTAGGATGAAGAAATGGTCTTACCATAGGCATTTGAGGTTTGATAGGGTTAAACTCCTTAGCATTGGGGTTTAAGGTAGATTTCTTCACTTGGCTAGAAGATGCAAGAAGAGAAAACAGTGTTTCCTAATGGCACAGGATAGGGAAAATAACTGCTTTCTAATATTGACATTATATTTAAAACTCACTCGGCTACACCCTCTGTCCTTTCTGTTGTGTCTGATCTGACTTCCTCACTTCCCGGGGTTCTTGCTGGCTGTGGAGCAGCTGGAGAATGCCTGTCTGAAACAGGTGTTGGGGCTGTAGGTGTAGCAGCAGTGTCTTTGTTGGGGTCTTCCACAGGGGATGGAGATGGCTGCGTTTGGGGCAGAGAAGGACTGGGGGCAGGAGGCTGAGGTCTGGTCTCTGATGCAGGTTGAGCTTCTGATAGTGGAGGTTTGCCTGCACTGGGCTGTGGAACCTCACTGTTGGAAGGTGGGGTGGCTGTGGCTGGAGAACTGGGAGAACTTGTGCTGCCTGTGCTTGATTGAAGCTGTAAAAACAGGAATTATTAATATTTAAAACATTACTGAGATCACTGTAAGTCACCCTAAACAAGTGATTTTCAGGTAGTTATCTAATAAAATTATGAAGTCTCATGTTGATAAGATGTTAAATCTAATTTCTAGAGTCTAATTTCATGCTTTGTTGACACCTTGATTCTTACCCTAAACTCCTTTCCAAATTTCCGCAGCTCCTCAATCTGAGACCTTTGCTGAACTGAAGGAGCTGTTGGAGAGAAATGAGCATAAGAGTCAACGAGAGCAAATGAGGACAAATTAATTTATTATGGCCCAAGTCCATAAAAATCAAGAAAAGCAGTGCCACATGCTTATGTCATTTGCTTTTTTTATTTTCACAGTCGAAACACTTAGTGGCTCAATGTGCTTCTGCGTAGCGCCAGCAACATAAGCCCAAACCCCACAGACCGGTCCTTAGAGCTGGAGCGTACAAGAGGCTTTAGTTTCAGCTGTTGTGTATTTTGAAATCGTGCCCACCCACCTTTACTGTTTTTGCTGTCCTCTGTGCTGCTGGGGCTCTCTGCTGAGCGTTCTTTTGCAGTTGCACAAAGGATCTCATTCACTAGAAAGACAAGAGGAAAGATTTGTTGTCCACTTTTAATGCCTGAGAAATATTATTAGTGCGCCAGACTTTAACCATAGTGGAGATGTTAGTGGATACCATCAACTGGGAAGAGTGGGGCAGGCCCAGATGTCTTTTGAGTTGGCAGGGACACAGATGATGTGTCTAGATAGGGCGTGTCCTGTGAAGTGGCTGATTTGGGAGAGCGAGTAGCTGAAAGGAGATGACAGGGAAAATAAGTATTAGACCCGTCCCACTGGTGGAAATCCAAAAATAGACTTTACACCAGGTAACTAAACGTACCTGTAGACTGAGCAAGCGAATTTGTAGCACGGACTGTTCTTGATTGTGAAGGTCTTTGGGCTTTTGGGGATGTTCTGGCAGACACTGTAAAGAAAAAGCACCAAAAAACAAAACACCTTGTTTTTAAAACCTTTGCAGGAGTTGCTGTTCAGATATTGTGATGTAATCTCACAAATGTACCTCCATTAACAGTTCTGACTGCTTCAGACAACGAGTGTGGAAGAGAATGAGAATGAGGGACTGTATGTCCGTGTGAACTAGGGGGGCTGGAAGGGGATGGTGCAGTGGTAGCAGAGGCCGGGGAAGATGTTTGTCCTCCTGGAGATGCTGGTGTGTACGGGCTGGCAGGACCAGAGCCTGGACTTGGGCTTCCTTGGGGGTGGTGGGGAACATAGGCACCACCTCTGCCTGACAGAGGGCTGTTTCTGTCTGAGGGGGAAACACCGGGCTGGGGTCCAGAAGCAGAGGGCATTGGGGGCCTCGGGGATGGAGGTGTGGAGCGATAACCTCCACTTAGACGATTGTGGGGTTGGGGCCCACCAGGACCCCTCTCTGCTCGCTCACGGTTCATCTCCCTTTGGCGCTGAGGTAATGGAATGTATTTACCCTCCCTTCAAAACAATAAGATAGATCATCAGAATGACGTATTATTGTACAAGACACTACTAAGATGCAGAAATCATAAAATGCAGAAAAACAAACTGGATTTTGCTACAATGAAAAGAAATAAAGGAAGAAGCTATTTTGTAAAAAAAAAATTTTTTTTGTTTGCTTGGAAATAATGACACAGCACTGCGGCAAGGACAAGTAAATCAATAGCCGAAAAGTAGTAATGGATGTGATCAGCATGATGCCCGTTTTAAATGGCTCGATGTGATTTAAATGGCTCGATGTGAAATGATATATAATATTATATAATGATATAATATTGCTTAATGAGTTATTATGTTTTTTTTTTTTTATTTCATTATTATTGGGCCTAAATATATTAATTTCTATTGATCTGGGTTATGGAGGAAGAAATTTCAACTCCTCTGGACAAAAAGCGAGGTGTTCCAGAGCAAGATGGGAACTGCAATTCCTCCAGGGTGTCCTGCATTTGCTTCAGAATTGATATATGCAATTATCAATTAGCATCATGCTTGAAATACCCTAGTTTGATCCCCCTCAATATGAAGGGGCAGCAGCTCTAATATAAGTGTGTCTTAAATGCCTGAGCCCCTTACATAATTTCCAAGGCTTAGGCCAGCCAACAATCAGAAGAAACTCACTGCTTGTTTTCGTGATGATATTCTTAGGGGAATCTTAGGTCAGGGGTGGAACATAGGCAGACTAGTAAATTGAGAACCTTGCTTGTCATGAAGTGTGTCTTCTTGGTTCTCTAGTGAGCTTCCATCTATGTTAAACATCTAAACATTGTCATTATTTGTAATATTGGTGGTTTCACTATTGATCTATGATTTTCAAATAAACCAAACCCTTCTTATACATTACTATCTAACGTATCAACACCTCCCCCTCACCTGTTGCTGGCACCAGGGCTGTCTCGACCTCTTTCACGATCTCTGTCACGGGGGCTCTCACGGCCTTTTTCCCGATCACCACTGTCCCGGACCACAGCACTGTACTTGTCTTCCTCGCTTTTGCCTTCATCATTTTCCAGATTGACCCGATGACGGTACTGGGGACTTGACTCAATCTCACTGGCAAGTCGGGCAGCGCGGGCCTCCCTTTGTCGAAAGACTTCAGAGTTGCCCTTCTCCAGTGGGACGCTACATCACAGAGGTGGTACAATGTAACAAATGTGAAGGAAATTTGAAAAAAAAAAAACTTCAAAAATTCTTAAGTTCACAAAATATTTCATGTGAATGTAAATCTTTTGACAAGTCTAAATTCACAAAATGCATTAAAAACTTTCTTCAAAGAGAGCAGTTACAAACTCTGGCTAGATTTTTTGATATTAATATTATATACGATACATTAGGTAAAACGACTAAGTGCCTTAATCCAAAGTGACTGTAACTATTATCTTGTTTAGGTAAAGGGAACGAAAAATGGAAGGCCAGTCACCCTGGATTGAAGCACTTAGTGAATAAAGCACTTATAAAATTACTCTGTTCATATCTCTTAACACTATCATGTATTTAATACTGCACCATTCAGTCAATTAATGGACAGTAATCATATATGTAACAATTGCAGAAACTATCATTTTAGATCCAAGTAACACCTTCTCATCATTTTAGAATTCAAATTCCTATGTATGCATTTAATATATCTATTTTGCAATCAGTGCAGTTCTGAATCTCCAAAGCACTTATTAGTTCTGATCCAAATTAGAAATAGTTCCGACTATTTAAAGAAGATTCAAAGAGCAAATCTTTTCTGTGTTAGTGACTCAGTGATACAGTATGTACAACAAATATCTACACAAGGAATAACAATGTGCAAAACTGAAAGTGCTTAGTTAACAGCGCCCTCTAACGACAAGATAACAGTATTGAGAAGTCAAGAGTTAAACAGAACATTTTTCTAAATCTGTAAGCATGATTAATAATGTTCACAGAACAAATAATATTCATTTGGATTTTAAAATAGATCCAAAATAAATGTTAATTTAAAAGTGAGATTATAACTTATAATGTGCTGCAATTAACATATGAACATAAAGCAATCATTCTTTGAAAACTTACGTGTACATGGAAAGACTAGAATCATACGTTGACGTGACTCCGTATTTCACTTCGTTGTAACGAAACATCTCATTGGCGTCCCAGCCATTGGACTGAAGAAAGACAAACAAAAGTCATTTAGAGGTATAACAAATGCTTAAAGCAGTCACTGTTTTAAAAGACAGAAATTTAAAATAAAATGCATTAACAGATAGTTTAATACATGCAGAAAAAATATTAAAAAAAAGCATCTGCCCAGGCGTTTGCTACACAAACTCACTGTGTCATTGTCCAGATCATAATTTTCCCCATTGCTGTCTCCTCCTTCCCATCTCTGCAAAACCTTCTCCTTGTGTTCTCCATTGACGCGGTTAGAGCCAATAGATGTGTCTGTAAAAGAGTCTGAGGGGGAGAGGAAAACAAGAAAAAGAAAACAACATTGAATACTTTTCTTTGGCAAATAGTTTTTTTGGCACCCTCTTTTCTTGTAGGCTCCATTTTAAGCCGTGTGTTCTGATTTCAACAGGCAGAAAACAATCCCAACAACATTGGGGGTCTTGATGATCCATCCACTTGTGCTCGGCCTCCTCTGTGCATCTCTTCATACAAGTCAACCCTTTTCTGTACTAATCTTTTTCTTTTTTTGAACTATGCTTTTCAGTTTAATATATGCAAGATGTACAAACATATCAATATACCAACAGTACACACACATAATAAAAGGTAATGTGCTAAAGATAACCCTCCTTACCCTATTACAACCCCCCCATACATCCCCCAAAAAGGAGTAATTACTTGGGTTAAGAGATGTACTGAGCTTTATCGATAACATAAAATGTATATTTGATTTTTGTTTTACGTTCTGTGTGCGCATAGAAGATGCACAAAACATTGTATCAGGTTTTCCTGTATCACCCATCCCCCGCAATGTACAGGTATGTGTTTGTACCTCTCGTGGCAAAGTTGAGGTCAACATCTCTGCAGATCATTGTCACCAGGTCTGAAGGGCTGAAAATCATGGTGTCAGTGATGTCTTCCCTCCGTGGTGGAGCAGACAATGAGCTGTCCTCCTCGTTGCGTTTGTGTACAGCATCCACAGCCAATTCACACTAAATCATCATTAAATTATTGACAAAACAAACACAGGATATTTTAGCTTATTTTACTGCAAAAATGAAAAAAAAAAAAAGTACAAAAAAACATTTTTCCTTGACAGAAGTTCACCAACGGCCGTAATAGTAATAATTCTCACCCGAGAACTGAGTGTCTTAAATATGCCTTCAAAAACATTGCCATTCTTAACACTGATGTCACAGGTGGAACCCTAAAAGAAACAGATAAATACATTTGTGCATTAATTTAATAATAAAGAACATGTTAATTACAGAGAATAATGCCTGGAGACCCAGGCATGACCCACTATGAATAGTTCTCTATGACTGTATCCTACACAATGCAAACTGTTCCAAAAGATATAAATGCAATGACATCATCCTGAATAACAATCCTAGTCAGATGAGATTATATTTTAACTCTTAAAAAAAGAAAACAAAAAATGCAATTTGGGGTTGTTTTTTTTTTTTTTTTTTTTACAATTGATCCTGTGCAACTGATCTAAATTCCACTCTATTTTCTTTCTTATTGAAGTGTTTCTCTTGTTTATTTTTATGCACCAGTAACACCAGCTCACATTCCTTACAAACCTAATTGGCAATAAATTTGATTCTATAATCGGTGGTAATATGGAAAAGGTGCTGCAAAACATTATAGACATACCATCCAAACATTTTTTACAGCTAAACATTAAAAACAACAATTTTCTGATCATTTCTAAATAAAAAGCCAACATGTAAATGTATTTAAATGTATTTTTAGAGAGGTTTTAGAATAATTAGGGTATAGGTTCTCTGTACCATATTACAGTATAACTCAAAAGTTATTTTTTATTAGTGAACAGTTCATCTTGTTTTAAAGGACAACTAAAAACAAGCTGAACAACTTACCACAACGGCTGTAAGGAAATGAAGCATTCTAGCATTGTTGTACACACCCTCAAACACCTGCAAAAGGAGTAAATGTATCATGTAAAGACTTTCCATCAAGTATAATGAGAACAAGTTCATAAAAAGGGAACATGCCTGAATTTTTTAAGTTTCCAATCTGCATTAAAAAGAAATAACGTTGGCAGATTTATTCCTGGGGGCAACGGTACTGTGATGTGAACTGCAGAAACTTGGTATGATTTAGAGCTGTGGCTATCAAATATTTTAGTAATCAGGTATTCTACTGAAAACTTTGGTTAATCGGGTAATCGGATAAAACACATTTTTGCTTGATTATATAGCAATTATAAATACAGAAGAGAAAATAAAACATATCACGTAATAAGGAGTGACAAAACTACTTCCTTCTCCTTATTCCCTTTCGCAGTTGATGCAAGCGCATTGTGTCACATTACAAGTAGCCTGTGTGAAATTCCATGCTTTGAGCTTTACCACAGTTTAAGCGATTCCTTGAGGAGAAAATTCCTCAATCATTATTTGTAATCGAGTTACAACAATTTCTTGAGGAATTGTTTCTCCCCTATTGTGTTCTAGTATTAGACACATCAATTGTAGCAATTGTAGAAAGGAAGTATACATTACTTAAGTTACTTGTTTCAGAAAACTTCAGTTATAGGACTATATATATATATATATATATATATATATAGGTCGAGATCAAATGACATTCATTGTCAGAATATTATCAAATCTTCAGTAATGGACATTAGAATACAACACAGGAAATTTGTGATTAGTTACATTACAAACTATATTATTTCTTAAGAGCATTGCTCTGCTCTTAAGATTTTAATGCCACTGCTCATTGGAGAAAAACTTACCGGAGATGACTGGAATGATGGCTTTGCAGAGGATCGATTCCTATGGGAAATGCCAAAATTAACATATTTGTCTGCTATGCAGCTGCTTTAGAACAACACAAACATTAGATATCATACAGATACAAGTTCTGGTTAATCCGGGGGACAGCAGAAATCTTTAGAGTACCGAAGCTGCCAACATATAAACGATAGTAGATAAAAGTAGCTTGGTGCGTATTAGCAATTAACACACATTGTCACGGTTCTTGGAGTTTCATTTAAATCCACCTGAAGAGAAGCATGCAGGTAAACACCGCTAATCAGGCAGAAAATCAAAACTCGGCTTCTTTCTTGTGAAAGAAGGAACACCGCCGTCGTGATGTTAACTCGGCTAAACGACAGCGCGCCGTTCTGGCCGAGGCGGGGGGGTCTTTTTGAGGGATCCGCATCAGGTGCAGCCTCGGTCACGTTTGCGAAACAAAGACGGGCTCCAGTGTTCGGTAAACACGGGCTCGTCTCTGACTTAAAGACGCATCGTGACCTTGTGCTGGCCGCGAAGCGCCCCCCCCGGCCGCTCATCCTCACATCCTGACGGCGGACGCGTCCTGATCCAGCGGTGCATTCCCCACAAACAGGTCCAGATGTGCTCGACCGCCGCGTCCCCGCTCGGCCGCTGACAGCACAGGTGAACTTTGTGTCGCCTGTATGCTAATTCCACACGCTCCGCTTCCACCTAACTTGGGCCGCACCGCCCGTGCTGGCGGCCCTCCGAGGGCCCGGATTGGCCCGCTGACGGCGCCCATCCGAGCCGGGCCTTCTGATTGGCCCTGGCGGAAGCGGAGCGCCCGCCCCCCCCCGAGCGTCAAGGCTTTAACCGGTAGGCCTCCGCCGGCCGGGCCGAGCCCCGGACTCTCCTGCCGCCCCAGCCCGGGAAACCTACCTCCCCGCCGGGGTCCTGCTGCTGCCGCTGCTCACGCCGCCGGCCGGGGAAGACATAGCGCCGGGGCCCGACGTCCCGTTGGACGCCTTCCTGCCGCCCGAGCCGGGCTGCTGCTGCTGCTGCTTGAGCATGGCGACGCTCGGCGCTCACGCGGCGTCTCGCGGGCGCGAGGCGGTTCAGAGGCGGCCGTCTACAGATGCGCGCCGGGCCGGCGTACCCTCAACCACAGCGGCTGTCGCTGCTAATCCGGCTGCGGCTCGGGGCCTGTGGGGAGGGCGGAACGACTGCTGCGTCCGTCAGATGTGGCGCACGCGGCGGGCGCGTGACCCGCCTCCCTGCGGCCGCGGCGTCGGCGGCGGCGTCGACGCGAGCAACAAAGCGGCGCGAGCGCGGCCGTGTAGCGTGCGGCTAGCGCGGCTAGCGTTAGCTGCGATCCCTCGGCTGGCTTCGTGGGCTCCCGCTCCGGGCTCCGGCGTCCTCTGGCCCGCCGCGCGGCCTCTGCTCCGGCGCGGCTCACCTCCCGTTAGACCCTCGCGCCCTGCGGTTACTGGCGGTTGCCTCTGAAGCGGGACGTCCCGGGCTCTCGCTGGGAACCTGCGGCCGTCGGTCAACACCACCTCTCGGTAGCTGCGCGCGACTCGATCCGCGCGCGCCTCCCTGCTGACCGGCTCGCGCGGGGCGGGGGGAGTTGACGCGCGCGCACGTGTGACCCACAAGCGAGCGCGTGCGAGACAGGGGGGCGGGCACGCGCAGCCCCGGCGGACACGGGAATTATTCAGATTTATGAATTCGGATTTATGAATTCGGATTTATGAATTCGGATTTATGAATTCGGATTTATGAATTCGGATTTAACTAATCACAAACGAGAAAAGACCGTTCTTTTCTGCACACGTGGCGGTCCGTAAACACAATCACGAGGGGTTCGTTGGTGCCGACCCGACCGTGGTTTTAGGTTAAAGAACGCGGACACACGTCGGCGTTTGTGTCCACATCTTGAAGTGATCGCGTCGGACCTCCGCCGGGTGAAACTGCGTCCGGCCGGGTCCGCTAAACCGGTGGGGGAGCCGAGCAGGGTTTTGTCGGTGCGCCTCTACGCTGATCACTACGGCGGCGCGTTAGGGACAGAATGGCGGCCTCCGTGAAGAGCAGCGTTAGAAAACACCTCAGTGGAACCACTTTGGCTCAATAAAGACCGTCTGTGTCACACAGAAGTCTACATTATAAGTCATTCACGCTGTTCACCACTGTTAATGTAAGTAGTTCACTTGAAGTTTTGCGTTTTGTTGCATGTGTTGTTATATTGAGTCCTCCTACTGAATGTGTTCATTTGATGCAGATCATGGATATTCAACTAAACCATGGATATTTAATCCAAATCCACCTCAGCACCACCTCCATAATTTATTCAGTTTATCGTAGAATTTGTAGATTAAAACAGACACACTATTCGAAATCAAGCATTAAACAACAGGGTGTTGGTATGACAGCACCAGTTGCCTATTTAATCGAGTACTTTCGCAGCAGTTAAAATTATTTTCATCTTCTTTGATATTCCAAATAAATATGGAGAATATCCACCCATTGATCTGCAATGTTTTTCAAGGTCATCTTGTCCACATTGCTGACACACTAACTTTTCCTCTGCAGGTGGGCGTCCCATATGTTGACAAAGAAGCTTCCCACCTTGCAGAGTTTTCAGGTTGTGCTGTCACGGTATGCTGGCCACCATGCCCATCAGCAGTACGACGTCATTGTGGTGGGTGGGGGTCACGCTGGGACCGAGGCGGCCGCAGCAGCAGCCAGAGTGGGGGCTGAAACACTCTTGGTCTCCCAGAAAATACAGACTATCGGTGATTGGCAGGGCTTCATTTCAGAGCCTGCTTGGGCTTATGCACAGTTTTCACCTCAGTTTCAATCTGTAGCTCCACATTGATATGCATATGCTGTTGTTCTAGGGGCCCTGTCCTGTAACCCCTCTTTGGGGGGAGTAGGGAAGGGCCAACTCGTGAAGGAGATAGACGCGCTGGATGGGCTTTGTGGTCGAGCAGGAGATTGGGCCGGTATCCATTTCTCCATCCTGAATCGCAGAAAAGGCCCTGCTGTGTGGGGTCCAAGGGCCCAGCTTGACCGCCAGCGCTACCGTGAATTTATTCAGGTAGCGGTAAACATGTTGAATCTAGTTCATTACCTGTGGCTGGGAAAAAAAATGAATTGCTGAGTAAGCGTCATTTTGTTTGTCACTCAGTCAGAGCTGCTGTCCACCCCCAGGCTGACGTTGTTGGAGGGCTCAGTAGAGGAGCTGCTGGTTACGGAACCAAAGTCAGACGAGCCAGGACGGCACAGGGTCACTGGGATACGTTTAGGTACCAGCCTAGTTCTATTATTACAGAGTATAAATGGTTGGATGAGACTGCTACTGCTTTCCGTCGGTCGGTTCACTTTCTTTCAAAAGTTCTATTGGCACATGTAGTTTGTGTAACGCTGCATGTTTTCACAATTTCACACTTTCTAATCTTATTTGTATTTATTTACTCTGTTTCCATACTTTGTATATACTGCTACTACAATTCAATTTCCCTACGGGGATGAATAAAGTAGATCTTAATCTTAATCTTTTTCAGCAAACGGGAGCCAAGTCGTCTCAGCCAGCTCTGTGGTTCTTACTACCGGTACATTCCTGTCTGGTTCCCTCTTTGTGGGCCAAAGCACAATACCGGGGGGTCGTATTGGAGACGCCCCATCGAGCGCCGGGCTCTCCCACACACTTAAAGAGAGGCTCGGACTGAGGATGGGCAGACTGAGGACTGGGACCCCACCCCGAATCGTGAAGGAGTCCGTCGACCTTTCCTTGGCTGTGCTTCAACCCCCCGACTCTCATCCAACTCCATTCAGCTTCCTCAACAAACAAACGCGCTGCAAGGTAAACACATTTATGTGACCAATCCTCCAAATTTTGAGGAAAATCCAAAATTAAAATCCAAGAAATATGCACATTTTTGGTCAGAAAATCTTATTTATCTTTTTTTAAATGTAATTATTTAAGCCTGAAGAGCAGCTGCCCTGCCACCTAACCTTTACGACACCCGGGGTAGAGAAAGTGGTGAAGGAGAGTCTTCATCTTAATTGTCACATACAGCAAGACACCAAAGGTCCAAGGTATGCATGCGCATGCACACACACTTGTACTTCTATCTTTGTAAAGACTTTCATAAACGTAATGTATGATCCAGCTTCTTACCTAATCATCCCAACTACCCCCATGACCCTTAGATTAACCTAAACCCAGGTCTAATCTCAATCTTAAACCAGGTCTTTCTCTTCAAACAGTCCTTTGAAGTTATGTGGACCAGATAAAATATCCTCCCTCCTTCCTAAATTTGTCCTCACGTTGTTAGTGGAATGAGTATTTTGGTGCTCAGTATACACACACACACACACACATGCGATTGGTATTTAACATTGTAAACCAAACAGTCCCTTATCTTTCACAGATACTGTCCTTCCATTGAGTCGAGAGTGCTCCGATTTCCTGGCCGACAGCATCAGGTGTGGCTGGAGCCTGAGGGGCTGGCCTCTGAGCTTCTGTACCCTCAGGGTCTGTCCATGACCATGCCTCCTGAAATTCAGCTCAGACTTATCAGGGAGATCCCTGCCCTGCACAGAGCAGAGATTCACACGCCTGGTACAGGATCTCAATCCCCCTCTGGTCCCTCTAAATTGATGAACCAGAAAGTTTTTAATGCTGAAAGTTTCTTGTTGTGGCTCTCCTGTAGGTTATGGTGTGCAATATGACTTTGTGTGTCCCACCCAGCTGAGTCCTGCCCTGGAGGTCAAAAGCACCCAGGGTCTTTTTCTTGCGGGTCAGATCAATGGAACAACGGGGTATGAAGAGGCTGCTGCACAGGTACCTGATTTTTAGGTTTTGCTTTGTTTTTTAGCATTACAGCATCCACATAACAAACAAGATCCTTTAACTCAAATTCTGCTTTGTGTTTCTTCCTATTTAAAGTTGATCAATGTTTTCTTTCACAAACGATCTAATAGGTAAAAAATATAGTTATTACAGATTTTCATAATCCTATAACTTTGCTACAGCTTTACTAGAGGCTTACATCGAAGCTTTTTTACTAAAACCATTGACACTCCAGACTTGTTGCTTAGATGCAAAGTGAAGCAAGACAGATTTACAACTATTTTAGCCCTTTATGGTGATTTTAGAATCATATTTTCCTGGACAAAATTGTTCATTCGCAGGTTCCAAAATTGCTCATTTGCAGGTTCCAAAATTGCTCATTCGCAGGTTCCAACTCTCTGTGCTGGTGCTGAGAGTTTCTGAATCATGGGCAGAACTCCCTGTCTCAGAGACTGTGTGAACCTAAGAGTGACCTGTCATCCTGCAGGGCCTGTGGGCGGGGGTGAACGCTGCCCGTCGGGCACTCTCGAAGCCCGCGGTGACATTGTCTCGAACAGAGAGCTACATCGGCGTTCTCATCGATGACCTGGTGTGCCGTGGCGTCACAGAGCCCTATCGTATGTTCACCAGTCGGGCCGAGTTTCGAACTGCTTTGAGGCCGGACAACGCTGACCTTCGCCTCAGTCTTAAAGGTCAGAAGCTCTGGTTGTGGACTCATCCCAGTGTGGCTGATCTCCACCTTTCCTTCAACTGAGTCACTCATGAGATGACTCTGGTGTTTTTACCATTTTCCTTTTTCTTCATCTCAGGGTTTGAGGAGGTGGGATGTGTGTCCTCTGTGCGTTACCAGGAGGCATTGAGGGTGAAGAACGCTCTGGCAGATGCTCTCGCAGCCCTCCAGGACCTCGCCTTGTCCACACACAACTGGAGAAAAATGCTGCCCGACATCAACATGAGTGACGCGAAGACCACAGTCATGAAGTAAAGCTCTTCAATTCGCGATGCAGCCGAAAACTCCCCGTGTCCTGGTCCTGATACTGTGCTGGTTTCCCTTCAGTGGCATGGCTATCCTGCAGTACAGTCAACTGTCCTATCAGAGGCTGGCGTCTTGTTTCCCAGAAGTCCTGTGGCCTTTTGTGGAGTTTTCACAAAGACTCAAAATAGAGGGTGAGTTTACTTTTTCACTCTATCGTCTCAACTCTCCTGTTTTTTTTAAGCTGCTTTAAGTCTTTTCTCCCATTTACAGCCGTTTACAAGCCTCACTGTGACCTTCAAAAGAAAGAGATCGAGAAAATACAGAAGGAGGAAAACATGTCTCTCCCACAAGACATTGACTATTTCTCTCTGCCAGTGTCACTGTCTCAGGAAGTCAGAGAGATCTTGGACAGGGTTCGACCCAGCACTGTGAGTCCCAAAGACTTTTTGTAAACCTTGTAAGAGTACCAAGGGATAAGGATCCCTCCTTAAAATATGTATGCTGTTTAAGTACCGTATTTTCCAGACTTTAGGGCGCACTTAAAATCCCTAAATTTAGTCAAAAATCGACTGTGCCCCTAATAATCCGGTGTGGTTTATGTACGGATTAATTATGGTTGTGCTTACTGACGTCAAACCAATTTTAAAATCTTTCAAAATGTTTTAATACAACTTTAGTAGACTGCAAATAAATCAAGTGCACCGCTTGTAGGAGCATTATGGTAGTCAGTGTGGGCACATGTATATGGACGCCAAAATAAAGTTATCTGACTGTTTTGGTTCGCTTAATGCACCTTATAATACGGTGCGGTTTATGTATGGAAAAAAAAAAAATGTTCAGACTTGTTTTTTGACAGTATGCTCCTTATAACCCGGTGTGCCTTATGGTCCGGAAAATACGGTAATATACATTTTTGCAATTAATGCTGCTTTGATCTTCTACAGCTTGGTGCCGCGGCACGTTTGCAAGGCATAACTCCGGCAGCCATCGTCAATCTCCTCAAATATGTGAAGCCCCCAAGAAAGGACAGAGCACAGAGAAACCGCTCAGACCAAAAGGAGGAGAGACAGGAACCTCATGAACGAAACGCATCTGTAACCCAGTGAAATAAGGAATCATACAGTGTAACATAAAACATATTTATTAAAAAAACAACAGAAAACAAATAAATTAGCATCTTACTGTTACAACTTTGTACAATAAAATCTAAAAATAAACAGGTGTTCCCTTTTTGATACAAGTGAGTGCAAATGACCCTTTGTGCTCTGAGCTAGGTGAAGAATTCTAATCCTGTTAGTGACATTACTGCACACAGAATTAAACTCCATGTGACCTTCTCACTGCCATTCATAATAACATGTCCATCCAGCTCAGTCAGGCCTCGGCCGAAGAAGCCAAATGGAAACTTCCACTTGGGCTGCGGCGTGCTTCTACCAGGCTCTGGGTAACGTGTAGTCTCCACAAACATCACCTCAGTGGTCAGAATGAGGGGTGACACCACAGGACACTTAAAAAAAAGACAAAGGTCATCTTCTGCAGTGAAACTTATGTGTTTTAAAAGATTCACCCTGTGTCTGTATGTGTTCATACTTGGAATCTTTGACACTGGAAAAGGTATTTTGCCCCAAGGATGTAGTTCTGAGGAAGATCTAAGGGACCCTGCCGGGCCCACAGCACTTGGATAGAGAGAGCTTTGGGGAGGACACATCCTGATTCACATGATTCCTAAGTGGGAGAGCAAGATTACTGCTGAGAACAAAAAACTGAACTGTGTATGTATTGATCCTTTTAAATGGACTTGTAGGAACGTCATTGTCACATGAACGGTGTGCTTTGCCTTACAGCTCAGCTCCCCCTTCAGTTCAGCTGAGGACATTAGAACTGAGACCACACTCAAATGTGGGTCTGACCCAAACAAACGTGAACGAGAATTTGGGAGACTTAAACACCGTCTTCTCTACTCGTGGGCAGTACCTCTGCACTGACGGGACACCTCTGGGAGATGACTCTTGTCCATTCAGGTTGGGAGTCAAAATTCATGGCCATTACGTCAGGAGTGTTAAGGCCCTCCAAGATGGTGTAAATTTGGGAACGCAGTTCTGAGCAGTCACCTGGAAGCCACCTTAAGGGCAGAGGGGGAATAGATCACTACTGAAGTTCATTTAGAAGAAGAATGCAGATGTAGCGATGTGCTCACCTCAATGTGCATCCAGTGATGGTGTTGAACGTGAAGAGGATCGGTGAGCGTTTGCTGGGGTCAGAGAGACATTCCCCACTCTCTGACCTCCCCAGTGTAGTCAGCTGCCCTACTGTCAAGGAAACTGTATATTTACCTCAGAGTTAGCAGGGTCAAATCAGTTATTCAGCTTGTGTTATTTCTGAGGATACTGGCAGCACTTTTCCATCAAAGAGAGTCAAAACCGGGGATCCAATCCTGAGTCCTGCAGGAGCGTTCCGACGTTCTGGAGGGGGGGCATCTGTGTCCAGCTGGAAGACAGAGTCGATATCTGTGTTTGAAAATGGCCTCCATTTACAGCTGAAAACCGTGGGTTTAATAGCTTACCCGGAACTGCACAGAATGAGTCTGCAACAGCAACTGATCTGGATCCACATCAGCCAAAGTGACGTTCACATTTGCATACATGAGCTGCCCTCTACCCGTGTACCCGATGATGAACTCCACCTGTATGGGGAATAAAGCGCTTTGACGCATTTGTTCTTCAGAGGGAAAAAAAAATAAACTAATGAGCAATAAAAAAAGTGTGAGCACTCACCTTTTTAACCACATTGAGACAGGAAGTGTTATGTTGACTCGGTGCTGGCCAATCAGACTGTGGAGTAACAGTGACCTGAAAGAAAGTATATAAAGAGTCTCAAATTCCAAGATTCTTTAACAAACGTACGATGTCTGCAGATGAATGTGCCTTCAAGAAAGGGATTTCTGCTTAAAATCAACCATGACTCTTGCTCAGAAACCTACCAGAAATTCTGGCGTCATCTCTACAACTGGAGTCTGTGATGAAATAAAAGGTACAAGTGAGCCTCTGCTCCAGGATTCTTACCAGGCAGTAGTTAAAAGCAAAGACGCTGAAACATCCACTGACCTTTACCAGGCTCATGTTGTAGAAATAAGAACGCGCATTGAGATTTGGATCCATGGTGCAAGACTGAGGAGTTACTGTACGAGTGCAGGAAAATGACCCTGATCTCAAAAACTCTAAGGAGAGAAAAGAAATGCTCTGGAACTTCAAATGCTTCCTCTTGTGGCGGGATCAAGAAGACTTATCTGGGTTCCTTCTGATTGATTTTTGAATTATTGGATGTATGTATGTGCAAACATATTCAAAAGAAAAAGAAAACCTCCTCAGCGCAACTTGTACAGAACCGATATTTAATATTATATTATGGGTCAGGTGAAAACATACTTGCTGGGTTCTGGTTGGTGCAGAATGTTCCCACAGGCCCTGGAGACGGCTGACGGAGGAGACCCCGCACAGATGAATCGGAGAAATATGTCTGGATGACGTCATCGACCTTCAGAAATGATTAGTTTTATATTAGCCTTAAACACGTCTCAGTTGTTCAGGTACTCACACATCGATTAACTGATACAGTCAGCATGTTTCTACCCTGTAGAAATGTCGGCTGTGAGAGCTGCTCATCGCTGCTGGGGCTGAAAAATGGTAGGAGCTCCCTAACGTTGGCAGCCGAGTTACAGCTGGGAGAGACGGTGGAACGTCATCTACAGTGAGAGGAGTGAGAAAGAAGAATCAGCATCATGTGCTGCCAATCAATGTACAGTCAAGCCTCGGTTTTCGAACGTCCCAGACCTCGAACAAATCGGAGTTCGAACGAAAAATTTGAGATTTTTTTGCTTCCGATGTCGAGCAAAAATTAGAAAGTCGAACCCCACGAGATGAGCCGAGAGGACCCGAGAAAACCCGACCGCGCGGCCCGGATGCCGACTGACTCCATTCGTTGTTATTGACAACAGCTGTACGCAGACGTGTTCATTGTTCTTAACGCAAAGAAAAGAAAAAAGTAACTGTATTTTTGTTACCCGTTTTGAGTGTAAAGGGAGAGATTTTTACCAATTATTTACCGTATCTGTAAATGAGGCTGGGGATAGGCAGATACGGCAATACATTCCCCAGCCTAGCCTACTCTATTAATTCAGTTTATTTATTACATGTATATTATTTATTTATGTTATTTATTTATATTATTTATTTATACATTACCTACTCACTTATTTATGCAGTTTATGGTGTAAAATAATCAAAAAATCCTTAAAAAAGGCATTTTTTAATAGTCTTTGAACGGATTAAATTTTTTTCCATTATTTGTAATGGGAAAAATAAATTCAGAATTCGAACAAATCACTTCTCGAACCGCCTTCTGGAACGGATTGTGGTTGAAAACCGAGGTTTGACTGTATTATTTATTCATACCTTTATTATTGATGCACAAGAGGGAGTCAGTCACAGTGACAAGAGCGGGATCAACATTGACCCTGAACATCAGCCATTTGTCAACACAAACTCCTGATCTGGAATATATTTTTAAAAAAAGAAGAATATAATGATACGTGTGTGATGCAGGCGGTAGGAGGGGAAAGCGGCGGCTGTAGGTGTACTCACAGGACTTTCTGTGGACATCCAGAGAACAAAGAGCTCAGGTTTGTTACGTTACAATCAGCCGTGTCACAGCAGCAGTTGATGTCACAGAAGTCCGGAGTTAAATCACAGAGACAAGCTGAAACACAACAACAACATCCATGTCAGTCATTAACACTTCTGGACCTCCTCCTGTGGTTGATAATATTATACTACCAAAGTGGGGGGGGGGGGCGTCCATGTTTAAGATTTGAAGGTTTGAATGATGTCTCACCACCAAAGAGTGACTCTCAGTGTGTGAGTGTGCCTTATTTACCCTGTGACCTTGGCCTTGGCCGGGCGGGGGGGGGCTCCGTGGCCACACCCACAGCCACAGCCACCGCCCCGGTCCCCTCCTCCGGGGGGGGCGTCGCTGCTCCGGGGCTGGACACCCCCGTGTCCGCCGGACCCCCCCAGGAGGTGGGCTCCGGGGCCCCCCCGGGGGTCGGGGAGGGTGTTGGAGCTGCAGCTGCGGTTGGCTCTGGGCCCGGCTCCGGGGTGGCGGAGGCCAGATGTGCACAAACGGAGGTCCAAAGTAGGAAGAAGCCAGGACGAAACCTCATTTCACCAGAGTCACGGCGGATTTTAAATACACTCTGATCGTCTCCTCTGCGTATAGTTACCCCACCAGGCCATAAAACACAACTAAGGAGAAGCTTTTCTTCATTGTTTATGAAGTATTACAAAAGTTAGCATGTTTTAGCGGAGCAAGCTTCTGAAGCGTTGTCGTGGTTGCTAAGGAAGTTAACCCTCTGACTTCCGTTTCTGGGGAAGATATTACCGTAAATCACAGAATAGATCGTGTTTTACGTTTACGTGACATGCAGGATAAATATAGGTCACGTTAATTTGAGAACATTATCAGGATCAGTATTTGACAAAACGAATTGAAAAAACATAACTCAGATGATTAAGCAACTTTTATTTTACTAATACACCTACACGTTTTCAGTAGAGCACTATTTTTGTCAGGTAAGCATATTTTAAAAAATATGACTGAAGGCAGTGGTTTCCAAAAATATAATTCATTTTGTTTAAAATCTGAAATGTAACAGAAGATTACTAGAGTCAATAAGCACAATATTGTCATTAACAAGTATATTTTTTGGCAAAATAAGGGGAGAAATACCGCTGTTGTGCTACAGGCTTCTCCGAGGGACAACGTAATAAAGTTTTTTATCTTCATTTTTCTGACTTTTTAACAATTCTCAAGGGCCGTACGATTGGCATTTTTGCAAGAGCTTAATTTTTTGAAGCTCCTCCTCTGTCTTGAAAATTCTTGGCACGCCTCAATGGCCAATGAGGTTAGCAGCAGCACCCTGCAAGGGCTCCACAATACTGAGAAAGAGATTAAGACTGGTTATACTGATAGGACAATTCAAAATATAAACAAAGAAATACAATACAACTTATTTTCTGTTTTGATTTGGCCAGTTTTTGTCTGTCCGCTGCATTTAGGTAGGTTGGTGCGGGTGAATTCATCTCAATATATTGAGGTGTGAATATAGTTCAATTCTTGCTACATTTTGTTGGGGGATATATACGTACATATAAATATATACGCACATATGTGCGCGCGCACACACACACATACACAAAGTAGTAAAAAGTATATTTGGTAATCTGCAGAGTAGGCAGCAAGAGCTATTTCCCGCTGGTCCAAAAATAGAACATCCTTGTTTCTAACCTCTGCATAAACTCTAAATAACAAAGGAGTAGAACAGCAGTAAGTTAACCAAAAACATTTGAGGGGGCACGCCAATTATGTCAAAACAATGCATTTGTGCTGCTGAACTCATTAGGAAAATGAAAGTTTAAATAATTTTCAATGATTCTATATGAGACACAAGGGCAGCGTGCATGCACATTCACCAAGGCCTTAGAATTATACCAGTCTTTATTGTACCAATTGTACCAATCTTTACATTTCAAAATTTGCTCATGCAAAACTAGTCCGTGCTATTAAAGAGGACAACCGATCTGCAGTGTCTGTTGTCATTGTAAGCATGGTTTTCCACACCGCAACAGGAAACTGACAACGGAGAACTTGGAATGCAAAATGTAAACATTAGCCTCATGCTTGAACTTAACAGCAGGTCCAGACTCATTCACTGCAGATCTTTATCAAGCAAACCTTTTACCCACCCTTTAGCTGGAATTTATATTTGAGTCCAAAGGTAGTATTCATTTGGAGAGCGTCTGTAAATCTTTTGCCTACTACAAAAAAAAAGTTTTTATGTGCATCACATATTTACAAAGACCCAGAGTAAATGGCCTGAGCAGATGGTTTTGGGAGGGGAACAAGATAAGCAAATGCAGGGAGGAGAGTGACTACCACGATGACAGCTGCATTTTTGGAGGAAATCCGTCAAATTTCCTGTAAGTGGTGAGTGCAAGTCTTTTAGGACTCTCCCTTGTCCCTGCTGATGTTACATAAAGGCACTTCAGTGTAGGTCTGCTGTGAGTTTGAGTGATCCAGACAGTCTTGGAATTTTCACTCAGACAGCCAGATTACGCAGCTAGAAAGAGGGAAGGGGGAAACATAGCAGCTGGAGCACTCAGGCTGCAACTGGGAGCTCCGCAAAAATTTGTTCTTGGATTCAGACACTGCAGAGGAACAAGAGACACAAGAAGAGGGAAAATGACAGTGGGATGAGAATTTATATTCCATGAATGTGGGCTTGACCGGAAAACATTTACGCATCTACAAATCTGTGACCGTTAAAAGCAAACCAGTCTGTGATTGTTTGTCAAAGCTGAACAAGGAGCTCCAGAAGACCTCAGGGAGAAACTTTATTCAGTTTTACAGTGAATCTTTGGGCCATCGAGGACAACTTTGGACAGCGCCAGCTATGTCTGAGGAGAAAGAATTGTCCTACAGCGATTCCATCAAGAAGGCCAGTGGTTTAATGACGCGCTTCCCTCTCATCCCAGTGAGGGGGGTTCCGCTCATGAGCCACATTGCAGAGAACTTTGATGCTATCTGGGCTTTTCGTCCTGATCCCTCAGATCTTCTCATCGCCACCTACCCTAAAGCAGGTACAGCCAGTTCAACTAATTTACATTAGGTGTTGAGTTCACCTTTAATATTTAGCTTTTCTTGTAATTCTTGCTAATAAGTGTGCTGAGATGATCAAAACTACAGAAATTAGGTTAAATATTTATCATAGCTGGTGCTCCTCCTATTTGGACGATAATTAAATAAATGCTCGACAATGAGAGAATGTCATTTCAATGTCACAGCATCTTGAAATTGAATAACCTTGAAGCAACCTCTACATTGAAAAGTAAATATGGTTATGGTGCCGATTAAGAGTACACTATTTGTCTCCTAAATGAGGTAAAGTAAAGTTTAAAAGAGAAAAATTCCATGCGAGAACTCTGTGTGTTACGTTATTACCATTGTTAGTTTTCACAGTAAAAATAGTTCATTTTCACAACATGTTCTCTATGAACATGTTGTGACACCAAAGAAAGAACTGGAGAAATGCAGAGGAGGAAATATAATCAGAAATTAGATCAACAGAAAGTGGATTAAGGAGCTTTAGCGTTCACTATTTGGTTTTAATGAATATTTATTTTATTTTCGTAAAGAATCACACAATGTATTCCACTTCAGCTTTAATTTTCAAAGCACACAATTTTATACACTTTATTTTACAAAGTTTTATGAGCAGTGTACTCTTCCTCTGAGTAGAATAGATAGATATGACACCATATGACACTTTTCTTATCATTTCGCTGAATTGATTAATCATTACCATGAAAGTAAAACCATAAAAATAAAAAAGTGTTTACAGGCATTGTTTTTTCGTTTGTTTTTTTGAGGGACCACGTGGACTCAGGAGATCGTGGACCTGCTTCTTCACAATGGAGACGCTGACGCCTGCAAACGAGCCCCCACCCCCGTCCGCAGCCCCTTCCTAGAAATCCACGGCCCACCACCCATCCCCTCGGGTGTGTTACATTCATGCTTGCATAAGGCCTCTTAACAGAAAATAGTCTTTGCAACCAAAAAGTATTTTGCAAACAACACTGAGGGTGTATGGAGGAGAAACACAAGGGGCTCATGTGGGCATTTCCACTTACCTACATCTATATTTCAGGTCTTGATCTTTTGAAGACTATGGATCCTCCTAGATTTATAAAGACACATCTACCCATTCAGCTGGTGCCACCTGGATTTTGGGAAAACAAATGCAAGGTAATTTAATCTGTGCATTGAACAAGAGATGCAGAGCTTCATTGCACAATATGAAAAGGGTGAATGGGTAACAACACAACGTTGTGTTCTTTTCCCCCTCCTGCCTGATAAGACTATCTACGTGGCACGCAATGCCAGAGACAACCTTGTGAGCTACTACTTCTTCGATTGTATGAATATGACGCAGCCTGAACCCGGGCCGTGGGAGGAATACATGCAAAAGTTCATGCGAGAAGAGTGTAAGTTCCGACTGTGATTCACCTGCGGTGAAACCAGTCATTCCTGCTTGCTTTAAGTGTTTTGTTTTAACTTCTGAACATACTTTATTAAGTTCACCTTTCGAGTTTGGTTTCACATTGTGACAAAATAAAGTTCATGAAACTTTCCTTAGAGATTAATGTACAGGTTTGCAGTGGAAAGCAATTTCCCTTTCTTTTTTTCCCTTATTCAAGAGGTTCTGCAGTCGAGTGTGTGTTTGCTTTCTACAGTGTCATGGGGCTCCTGGTATGACCATGTGAAGGGTTACTGGAAAGAGAAGGACAACAAGAACATCCTTTACCTCTTCTATGAAGACATGAAGGAGGTAAAGAGAACTCACAGAACCAAAGCCTGTTGGAGAGGCTCCCTGTATCCATAGATAGATAAATAGATCCATCTACCATGTCTACTCTTGAAGAATCCTCGCCGTGAAGTAGAGCGGATCATGAAGTACCTGGACGTGTCAGTGTCTGATGAGGTCATCAGCAAAATCGTGGAGCTGACGTCCTTTGAGAAGATGAAAGACAACCCGATGGCCAACTACTCCTGCATCCCAGCTCCTGTTTTTGATCACTCCAAGTCTTCCTTCATGAGAAAAGGTGCACTAGACACTGATCTAATTTGGGAAAATTTGGACGATGAAACAATTTGTCAGTCTTAAGTCATTCCTGAACAAACAAAAATGAACTTCCAATCAAACAGTGCGACTCCGCCCCCTAGAGGACATTTTAAAAATGCTCCTGCGGAAACAACTTGCAAACGGAACATTTGACCACCCTAACTCCCGCACTTTCAAAAACGAACCAAAAAAACCTTGAAATCAAATATTCCATTTTGAAAACATTGTAATGGGCTACAATACAACTTGTTCTGTGTAGATAATTTTTTGTAGCTAAAATAATTCAAATCCACCACACATCCACAGCAGAAGCAGTTCATTAAGAAAATAACTAAAAACACTGCTGTGTTATTTTCTACTTTGTTTCTTTTGTTCTTTCTTCCAGGTAAGGTCGGTGACTGGAAAAACCATTTCACACTGGAGCAACAAAAGATTTTTGAGGAGGATTATAAAGAGAAAATGAAGGATGTTGATATACCCTTCAGGAACCTTATCTAATGGTTATCGGTGTCGTCCTAATTGATGCAGCTATGTAAAAACCAAAGACAAATTAACTGTCATGATGCATTATTCAAACACCTGAGCTTGAGTTAGTCACATCTGATTCCAGGAAGTCAAGGATGGTATAACTCACATGTTTAAAGCGTTAATAAAATGTGCTCCACAATGCAGGGATCTGAGTTTTTAATCATAATTTTATTGCAGCTTATCAGGTAAACAATATATAAGACCAAAAGTGTTGTGACTGAGTGGACGTGCCCATTTTATGCCATGAGACCCCCAGCAGAGTCTGCTCACTGCATGAAGCCTATAGAGAGCACTGGCAGCTGCAGGCATGTGGATTCTCTGCCCATATGAATTCACTTTGCGCCCCTACATCACACTGTACAGAGCTCAGGCAAAGCAAGAGGTTGCATGATACATGAGCAACAGAGACAGAATAAAAATAATGAGCTGGAAAGTCAATCATATGAAAATGGACAGAAGACACAAAAAACACAACAGCTGAGAATATTCATGTTTAACAAAAAAATCACTTTTAATACATACTTTATTTTGTGGAATAAAGTCTTAAATATTTTAATCCTTTATGATCAGGGACACTTCCCTTTATTTTAACTCAATCTCCTTCCTTATATAGAGGCTATATTTATGTAGATTTTTTTTGGTTATTTTTTTGTTTGTTTTTTTGTTAATTTTCTTGTATTTTCTCCTCTGTCTTCTGTTGGTTGGCTCACTGTGGTTGAACTGGATCTTCTTCTCTCTCTCCACCTCGTTCTGCCCAACCCTTAAGATCTTCTTTTATGCCTCTACTTATGTTCTGTACCTGCTAAAAATATAAAAAAAAGGATAAGTCAGAAAAGGTCCAACATAACAAAACACAGAAATGTCTAAAATACTACAGACACATACAATCATTCCTTAGTGAAAGAAAAAATGTATTTTGATTGTCTTTTTAATAAAATTATTTGAATAGGAAGAAAATAAACAGTAGAGTAGAGAGCCAAACTGTGGTCCCTTATCAATAATGACATATTGTCACATTCACACACAATAATGAACATGTATTTAGTTCAAAGTAGACATCTAACAGAACAAGACTGGCAGTAGAACAAGCATTGGGCACATTTATTGAGACAGAAACAATCCAGCAAAGGGCTGACAGTAGCATCTCAGAGGTGAATGATTCACTTTCTGAGCCATCTCACAAGCCCCAATAACACCAAAAACAACAGTGAAGAAAGACCTCAGAGGACGACAGAAGAGAGACAACAGCACTAAGACAGTTCACCACCCCTTACCCAAGGTGCATCACTAACATTTGTTTTTGTCTATTTCACTCAGCAGCTGGAAATAAAAGACAGGTGTTTTTTTGCGCAGCAGACAGCGAAGAAGACACGCTGGCATGAGGCGGATGCAACAAATTAGACCAACACTGACGCTGCTGCTATGCTGGCTGTAAAATACCTTGGTTTAATTACAGGTTAATGGTGGTGGCTGACAGAATTTAGCCTGGAAATCAACAAAAAGGATGAAGTGAGTTAGGAATGAATGGAGAGTTGACACCGTGATGTGAAAGATCAGACAAAAGGAGGAACTCCAGAGCAAATTACGCATATTTGCAAATGAAATAATGGTAACACGTGAGAAGTATTAAATTATGTTAAAATATTAAAAATGAATGAATGAGGAATGAAAATAGAAGGTAATGGGTACTATGTAATAAAGAAGGAGGTTAGAGAGAGTGTATCTGGTTCTCTGTTTCTCCAACTATGATGGTGTAAAATAAGATTACTTACACTCAACGTAGTTGCGGGCAACAAACTTCAGCACCTCATCAATACCAATGACAGGGAGGGAGAGCTTCAGGACCATCAGCCATTGCTCAATGGTCAGATGGGTCAATTTAAAGATCATCTGTAGGGGTGGGAGGGAAAGTGTGGGAGTCAATTCGAAAGTGGGAACTACACCAACAACAAAACCAAGATTTTTGTCAAGCTGTGAAGTCTGCAGCAGACATACGGGCAGAGGGTCAACATAGATGATCATGAAGTGCAGGGACATGGAGAGGGTCATGGCAGAAATCAGCCAGAAGTTGCTCCATGGGGGCATGCGCACCAGAGACTGGTTCTCTGACAAGCTTCATGAAGAAAGATTGTTACACGAGTTAACTGGAGGCAATTTCAAAAATACTATATATGCCTCATTATCAGTTGAGTGCATGGGGCACGTTGTAGTTTTTCTGCACAAAAGATTACCTGTTGAGAGCGTTGCACATTTCAATGGTGACCAGCACAGACAGGGCCATGGTCATGGGAGGAGAAGCCTCAAAGATCTCGCAGTCAATGCCGGCAAAGTCCTGATTGTCATCGTGGCACTGCATGAAGTGAGACTGCAGAGGAGGAGGAAAAGGTGAGCTCTTTGACTCTCTGACTGTTAAAGACAAATTAAATAATTACTCACCAGCTGGTAGTAGGTGACACCAGGGCCAGTCTGGTCATACAGGAACCACCAGGCAGCTCCACCCACAGTGGCAGCACCGACGTATCCTGCAGTGGAGGCCCCGTTAGTGTACGCACGGTGTGATTCTCCTAGACTTTGTCAACGCCTGAACACAGAAATCCTTTTTACGTACCACCAATAGCCATGTATCTGAAGAACAGCCAGCCAGAGATCAGGGGCTCCTTGGGGGAACGTGGGGGCTTGCCCATGATGTCCAGGTCAGGGGGGTTGAAGCCCAGGGCAGTGGCGGGCAGACCGTCAGTCACCAGGTTGACCCACAGGAGCTGCACGGGGATCAGAGCCTCGGGCAGACCCAGAGCAGCAGTCAGGAAGATACTGGGAGGGAAAAAATGAGAGAGCAAGCAGGCGGTAAGATGGAGAGAACCTCGGTGTTCATCAGTCAGCCACCACTGTGATGCTGCAACGCTCACCAGACGACCTCACCAACGTTGGAGGAGATGAGGTAGCGGATGAACTGCTTCATGTTGTTGTAGATAGCTCTGCCCTCCTCAACAGCAGCCACAATGGTAGAGAAGTTGTCGTCAGCCAGGACCATCTCAGAGGCAGACTTGGCAACGGCAGTGCCAGAGCCCATGGCGATGCCGATCTCGGCCTTCTTCAAGGCGGGGGCATCGTTCACACCATCACCAGTCTGGGAGGGAAACGTTGGAGTCAGACGGAGCAGGCACGCAGGCATGCATCGTGGATCGTGCACTGTGCTGCTGAGCTCGTACCATAGCAGTAATGTCATCATAACCCTGCAGGTACTCAACAATCTTGGACTTGTGGGCTGGCTCCACACGGGCAAAGCAGCAAGCCCTACGGACGGCCTCGGACTGTTCGTGGAGGGGCAGATCGTCGAATTCACGTCCGGTGTAGGCCCTGCCAGTGACATCCTGCTCCTCAGAGAAGATGCCAATGCGTCTGCAGATAGCGATGGCGGTTCCCTTGTTGTCACCTAAAATGGGAAACATTTTTTTTGTTGTTGCTCAGGAGTCAGCAAACATTTCTGCACCAACATTACACTGCATAAAACTAACCGGTGATCATAATGACACGGATTCCAGCATCTCTGCACAGTTCAATGGAGCTTGAGACCTCTTTACGGGGAGGATCCAGCATACCCACGCAGCCAACGAAGGTCAGGTCAGTCTGATGGATGACACAAGTAGAGTGGTTTATTCGAAGGTTTTGGTTGACAGAGTGGTTGCATAAGAAATTGGATGAATCATATTTTCACCTCATAATCGGCAAACTTGGTGGAGTCCTCGAGGTTCATCTCTTCTATCTTCAGAGGGGTGTCACGGGTGGCCAGGGCCAGGCAACGCAGGGTGTCACGGCCAGTGCCCCATTCCCTGATAACTGCCATGATCTTGTCCTTGATGGCGTTGGTCAGGGGAACACGGGTAGTTCCAATACGCACATATGCGCACCTGTCAATCACACCTTCAGGGGCGCCCTGTGGAGGCCAGAGGCGATGATCTTGTATGATTTCTTTCAGTGGTCTGAGAACATGTGTAAATCAGGAAGAAAAACAAAAACTTGCCTTCACAAACATCTTGGAACCACCGTCACCCTTAATGGGACTGCAGTACACAGACATAGACTTCCTGTCACGGGAGAACTCCAGAGTGACGTTCTTCTTCATGAGCTGCTTAATCACCTGTTAGAGGCCACAGAAATAAGTGTAAGAAATTGATGAAAAAACACTTGATAGATCCTGAGGTAAATTGTAGTCAAGGCAGAGCAGGAAGGTAGAAAGACACTTACAGAGCAGCAGGCATTGGCTCTCTCAATCCTGGACAGGTTCTTCACGTTTGAGTTGAAAACATTCATCTTCTCCACCAGGCAGGACAGAGCAGTCTCAGTAGCCTCACCGACCTTCTCATAGATCTTCTTGGACTAGAGGGAAAGCAGCGCGGTTGATACAACGAAACAAACGGCGGAAGCTTGCAAATGGTTTAATGCTGCTCAAGGAGTTTACCTCATTGTAGTCCAGAGAGGAGTCGTTGCACAGGGCGCAGATGGTTGCCAACTCAACAAGGCCATCATATCCACTGCAGTTGATCTTGCTGCCTCCCTGGGAGCTGAAAGTCCGGATGAGAAAAATTAAAAATGTCTCCTCTGCAATTCAAGCCACGATAGAAGAGGATTAAGTAACTTACACCTCGCCCTCGGGGGTGTATTTGGAGCCAGAGATATCAAAAGCATCGAGGTCAACATGGTCACCATCAACACCCTTGACAATGAACATCTGCATCGGCGGAAAAAATACAGATTAACGGTGCAAGGGAAGTGAGGAATTTTCCTTTATTTTGAGTGTGACTGTCAGTTGGTGCTCACCTTGGTCACACACATCTGGTTGGTGGTGAGTGTTCCAGTCTTGTCAGAGCAGATGACAGAGGTGCAGCCCAGGGTCTCCACAGAGGGCAGGCTCCTGACAATGGCATTCTTCTTGGCCATACGGCGGGTACCAAGAGCAAGGCAGGTTGTGATGACGGCGGGCAGACCTGGGAGACATCGGCGTGGGCCGTGAGCGGGAAAAAACGCGCAGCGATGGGAGCAAAGACGGCTTTGTGATTGGATGAGGATGCGATTCCTTTACCCTCGGGGATGGCAGCCACAGCCAGAGCCACAGCGATCTTAAAGTAGTAGACGGCGCCACGGATCCAAGAGCCACCGTGGACGGGGTCGTTGAAGTGGCCGATGTTGATGGCCCACACGGCAACACAGATGAGGGAGATAACCTTGGACAGCTGCTCGCCGAACTCGTCCAGTTTAGCCTGCAGAGGAGTCTTCTCCTGCTCGGTGGCAGCCATCTGGTCACGGATCTTACCAATCTCAGTGGACACTCCAGTGGCCACAGCCACACCAGTGGCCTTGCCAGCAGCGATGTTAGTGCCCTACAGCAAGGAGAAGAAGGGAGAGTTCAGGAATCAGGTGGTGATAGACAAACAAGGATAGGCAAAGACAGGAGAGTGATGCTGGCGAGGCCCTTACAGAGAAAAGCATGTTCTTCTTGTCCTGGTTGACAGCTCTGGGGTCAGGAACAGCCTCGGTGTGCTTGATCACACTGACAGACTCACCTGAGGGAGAAAAAAAGAAAAAGAACAACTGGTGAGGACGGGATAGAAAAACACACATGAGGCCGATTTAAAGTAAAGAGCTCACCAGTAAGGATGGACTGGTCAACACGCAGGGTGGTGGACTTGATGGAAATGATCCTGATGTCAGCGGGGACTTTGTCACCAACTGTGGATTTAACATACAAATCCTTGTTATTAAAAAAATAAGAATGTGAAAATACTGCAAATGTTTTTCTTATCTTTCTGGAATTTCACAACTTTGACATTAGACTGGTAGTTTAGTCTAAGAAGCCAATTAACCCGTTTCAATGTTATAATTAACTCTCCACACTTAATGCATCCATACTTAATTCATAATGAGACAGTTGTAAATTATCACAAGCATAGCCCATTGAAGAGAAGCCACATATGCTGGGTGGGGGGGTTGGGGGGGTGACAGGTGTACACTAACAAATGTACAGAACTGGGCTGAGGCAGAAGAAGAGGTGTGGCAGGTGCCTGTCAGGATATTTATACTCCTGATGTTGCTTTCCTTCAGTCAGCATGTTTTCACTGCTGCGCTGCCTTGCTCACATTGCCTTAAAAAGCCATGAGGCTTCACCGCAGGCCTCCTTCACACATGTTGAAGTGGCCGATGTTGGAAACCAAGTCTGCAGCTTTTCTTTTAAGGACACAAAAAAAAAGAACAAAGGTGACATTTCTTACCAGACACCTCCACAATATCTCCGGGGACAATTTCTCTGGCCTTGATCATCTGCACACTCTTTCTGTCAGAACGGTAGACTTTGCCCATCTCAGGCTCGTACTCCTTGAGAGCCTCGATGGCATCTTCAGCATTACGCTCCTGCGGTTACACACACACACACACACACACACACACAGTTGAGCATTGGCCCCAACTGAGTTAAGGCGATCAGCAGCAACAAGAACACACCAACCTGACTTGGTTAAGTAAATATGTTTACTCTAATGAGCATCAACACGCCTGTCCATCCAGAAATTATACTTATTTTGACCTTGGCCGGCTGCTGGCGATGCCCCCCAACAGGCTTTGAGTCATTACCCAAAGCTGATACACAAACTACTGATGACACATGAGTAGGTCGCATCTGTGATACCAATGGGCAATCCTGAGATGCCATATATTCTTGCTTGATGTTGTTTGTTTTAATTCTACCACAGATAAAGTACAGTGTAAGAAAGTCTGATCTATAACATACGATAACATTCCTGGAATCCATGAAACATAAACCTCAGACTGAATGGAGAGCAGCCTTCTCTGTGACTAACGCAGTTATTTACTGCGTTAGTCACAACCTTCCATCCTCTAAAGCGATGTGAAGAATATTGTTTATTTGGCATTTATTGTGTCGTGTAACCGCATCTTTGCAGCCTATTTACAGCTTCGCAGCTGCAAAGGCGATAGTGTTACACTTGTGCAACCGCGTGTTGGTAGAAAACACGGCTGTAACCGGAACCTGATCAATTTCCATCATCGCTGCAATGGATATGTCTCAGTGCTCAACGCGCTGCTCTTCATCACTCACCTGCCACACTCCAACGACGGCATTAGCGATGAGGATAAGAAGGATGACGAAGGGTTCCACAAAGGCGGTGACGGTCTCCTCACCTTCCTCGAACCAGGCGAGCACCTGAGGTTGGAGTGGGAAGGATTAAATCCGGGACACGGCACACGACAAACATGTCAAAATCTCTGTATTTGTTAAAATTCAACTAATATGAGATCACGGGGAGAGGGTGTGTGATATAATATTATTATCTATCTAGAACTGGAATAGTTATCGATAATCCACGATTGTTATCAACTTGATGTCCCATAACCCCTTGCTCCTTTCTTTGGAGGCCCTTCGTTCCTTCCTTCAGGCTTGACCTTTCCTGAAGGATTCAGTTTCTCTCCTCAGCTCTGGGCTTTCTTAAAATAAACGCTTGCCCCTCAGCCCCCCCATACTTCCCTGACCCCCCCGTCTCTCACTGGCTCCTCAATATTCGCCTTCTAAGGCCATCATGACAGCTGCCCAAAGGGGTGAAAGCTGGACGTAGCAATTAATACACCTCCTGTAAGCCCACGCAATCTGTCTCCCTCCTCTCAAGTTATCGTCCCTCAAAAATACACTGAGGCTCGGGTAGACCGGGCTGTCTTGACAACGATCAAACACAGCATGTTGTCTCTCTTTTTACAGAAATGGAATTTGCTCAAGACAAGCTTATTCTGCCTCATATGCAAACTGTCTGTAAAGATCTCACTACTGAGTGATTAAGATTTAATAAACGCCAATAAAACAATGAAATGACGAAGAAGCGCCGACTTACAAAAGAAATGCAGGCAGCCAGCAGCAGGATTCTGACAAGCAGGTCTTCAAACTGCTCCCCAATCAGCTCCCAGATGCTCTTACCTGTCAAAAGAAGACAAACCATTCATGTACATAAAGCTGGCCTTAGTACTAAATACAGATGCAAGAGCTCAAATGTGCATAATGATTTGGTGCAAAAACTAGTGTTTGCAGAGGTTTAATCTGCACAGTCAGTCAAGTGTAACGAGGTATTATATGTTGAGAAGTGTTTTTCTGGTTCTACTGATGAGTTGGAGTGTTAACGGTGGCCTCTGGCTCAAATCAGGTGCCGTCAACACTTACCCTCCTCAGCAGGCAGCTCTGGGATCAGGAAGGAGGAGCAGCAGCAGGTATGGTGTTGGGAACAAACGAGAGAAATGTTGGTTAATGTTAAAGAAGAAAAGGCAATTTCAACTAAACACAGGTTCAAATTTGGGAGAGAAGTTCAGCTTTTTGGTTTAAGGTGATAATTCAACAATTTTGAAGTAATTTATTTCATGCTCGAGTCTTCTTTGAGAGTTTAATTCAGTGCACAATTTGTGGTTTCGCATTTTCGGGAAGCAGAAGCACCGCTGTGAAATCATCACTTCGGAATTTCTGTCAAGTCACCGTTCCTGGTGCGTTTGCTTTCTAATCATCCATTCCCTGGTTATTGATTAGCAACCATGGATTACATAATCACACCCAAGGACCTCCCCTTTTTTGCCCCAGACTAAAATTATCCATCTCTCTTGTCAGTGCCCACCCCCATATTACCCAGGAAGCTTCTTGAGCCATCACCTGTCTCTCTCGCTCTGCAGCCATCTTCTTTGGCTGTCTTTAAATAGCTCTTCAAAGCCCTCAAAGTCTCTGCTTCTCAGTGTCTCTTTGCGTTTCTACCAGCTGTTGCAGTTCCTCTTTAAAAATGCATCATATGCAAAAGCCTCTGGGATCTCCACTTGCTGCTGGAGAAAGTCCCAGCAAACACACTCTAGCATGAATGCAAGCACCGCAGGGCTGCATCGTGACAGCCCACGACCCCCAGCCCCGATGCCCCACTCTCTCACCATTGTAGCCATACTTGTCGAGGTTCTTCTTGAACTGCTCGGGGCTGAGGCCAGTTTTCTCGTTCACTCCGAAGTAAGCCACGCATTCTGCTGGCACCTTTGTGTGTGCGTTCTCCATCCTTTCTGGATAGACGAGGTGTTTGCCTGTCTAACCGGGCCTATCCACGCTCTTTCACCTCTTGTGGTTCTTTTCAGTTTTTTACCCTTGGTCCACCACCCTCACCTAGAAGTGTGGCACCCTCCAACTCAAGAGTGCTGCACTGACAGAAAGAGCAAATAAGCACATACACGCTCAGGGATTTATACTAACAAAGGGCCACCCATTGGTGGACACCCCGGTGACACACGCCCCCAAATTCCAATATGGGAGGTTATGGAGGGGTGGGGTGTCAGTCTATGTGAGTGTTGTTGGGGCAGGGGGGGTGATGGTGGTGGTGGTGGTGGTGGGGGGGTACAGGGGTGTCTCGAGGTGGTGCAATGGGGGGTGGGGGGTGAGGCGGTGGGCTTGGACATGAACAGCACTTGGATTTGGGAAGGAGGCAACGCATGAGAGTGATGGTACAGGAGCGTGGGGTTGGGTGGCTTTGGTGGGTGGGGGGGGGTTGGGTGGCTTTGGTGGGTGGGGGGGGGGCTGGGTTTGCACCGTTGATGAAAATAAGATCTGTTTTTGGAACATGCATGGTCAGTGGAATAAGACGAAGGGAGAAGGTGAGAGAGTGAGACGGGAGAACATCCAGGAGGGGTGGGGGGAGTTGATAGTGAGTGATGGCTCAAAGGGCTTGGAGAAGAGTGTGTGACACCCAGGGAGAATAGGAGACGTTAATTCTACACGAAAACGGTGTAACAGAACATGGAGGTCTCAGGGTCAGACCGGAGATCAGAACCTCCGACATGCGCCTGCGGCCAACTGTGAACCAAAATAAAACAACGCCGAAGGGGTGGTTAAAAGAAAAAATAAAATAAAAGACATGAATGCCGGCAGGGAGGGGGATGGAGGGGTATCATACTCTCACACCGTAGAGGAAAAGCCCAGACTGCAGATACAGGAGGATCAAATTTTATCTCTCCTTTTTATGAGGAGGGGAACGCAGCGGGGAGCGCTCAGATCATCCAGGCTCAGAAGGTCCTGCCGGGGGAGGCACACTGGCCTCTTCTGGTCGGTTTAAAAACAGTCATATCATTCATGTAATAAACCTACAGTCGGGTTTCATGGGGCAATTAATCAGACCAAAATATGTCTCGTCAAAGGGAGATGTCACCTGTTATAACATCAGGGCAGGAGCTCTGAAGTTCAGTATAAAATATAAGGTGGAGCTGACTGAGGCTGATTTACTGTTTGTTTGAACAGCAATAAACAGGCTGTTGGGTGGTGCCAAGTCCTCTGTAGCCGGGAATCCAAGTGATCAATAAACCAACAGGTGTCCCAGTGAGACCAGCAGTGGTCGGCGGTCCTCGCATTTGCCAGTGACACATTCTGCTCGTCTATTCTCTACCGCTCTGCACTGCCGTGCACTCTCGCTGCAGTTTGGGTTTATGTGCTGGCAGCTATTCTTAAAAACAAAAAACAAAAAAAAACAAGACTCGGTTTCAGTCGCTCTGCTGGTGATGGATTTTCCTGGATCAGTAGTAGTTCTAAAGTAAACAAATTGTTTTGTCATTCTTTTTTAAATGTTATAATAATTGATATATCTGCACATCTAATTATAATAATTAGATACTCTCACACCTAATTAAAATAATTAGATATTCTTGTACCTAATTATAATAATTATAATTAGATGCTTACATCTAATTTTAATAATTAATATATCTGCTCATATCTGCTGTCTGGGGGGATTGCACTGATTTGTGACAATCTTGGCGACGTGACCTCGGTGGCCCACATCGAGGCGTGAACGGCCCATCAAGCAGCCTGGTTTCGTCCCAGAGCGGCTCTGGAAGGAGGCATGGATCGCTCCTTCACACCCACACTGATGCACCGATGGGTGCAGGCCGTGCGTTTGTGCTCTTTCATATGACGTCATTGGCTTCCTCTGTGGGTGGTCTCCAGCCCACTGATGCTCCTGGTTTCGGCGGCTTCAACTGGTGTAATCTGGGAGCTTACAGGAAAGCCGCGTCTCTGCCTCGTCATTCCAGTGCCGATGCAGGTGGACTTCACTCCCAGACACTTTGAACGGCTGGTTATATCTTAGTTTGAATCTTTTTGTGGGCCTACATGTGAACTTTTAAGTTGAGCGTATTAACAGTATCTGCCGTTTAGCCTCCTAACACCCTTCACCCTCCCCCGAAAGAATTTCTAAAATAGGAAGTAGTTTTGTGGCAGCTTTCATGTTTCCAGTCAGCTGCTGGTGGCCAACTGGCCCAGCCCACTGGCCTACGGGCGAGGTGCATCCCCGTACCCAGCAAGACGCTACAGTGTTGACTGCAAATTTCAGCTATTTGATATTAAATTCCTTTTTGGAAACGCTGCGTGCACATTCCCAGAGCATGCCTTGGAGCAAGCATTTACTACAGCTGTCACTGTATTTGTGCTGCTTTGCTGTGTCTGCCCATTAGCAGCCGCTGAAGTTGACTAGTGCGCGCGGGGTGAGCGCAGCAGACACGCTGCTAAACCATTTTAGTCTTGCTCTGTTCCACCAGCGTGCCCATCTCCGTTTCAGCCGGCCACTCTCCCCTCCTCAGCTGTTGTGCAGCGACTGACCTCTGAGATTTGGGGGGGGCTGCGATAGGGGTCGGCTTGTCAATGTCTTCCTCAGGGTACAGCAGTGACATTTAACTCAATATCCCAACAGGATAAGGTTCCTCTCTCCCCCTCCACCACCACCCCCCCACTCCACCCCACCCCACCCCTCTCAATCCGTCTTCCGCCTCTGTCTCTGAGGTGTGAGTGGCCCTCGGGTCCAGGAACTACTACAGCCGGGTACACCCTTAACCTCCACGTCTCAGCATGGTGTTCAACACGCCACGGCCTCGTGCAAGGCTGAGGGATCACCGTGTTCCCTGCCCCCCCCCCACACACACACACACACACACACTCATCATTCTTAGACACAGTCTCAGCTCTCCATAAGTGTTAAGTGCTGCTTTGTGCACGCTTCATCATATATGCACTTCTCTGCTGACTTGCATGACTGAAGCGAGGTCGTGGTTTGTGTTGCGCGTCACGGAGATGCTCACATTTACCAAGTGGTGATCTGTCAAGCGGGAAGCCCTGAAAACATTTTAATTACCCTTTCATTCATCCGATGGCTCCAAAGCAACCCGACCAACCACATTTTGCTCAATCATGCAGCATTTTGGCACAGACACCATAATTTGTGCTGGTCAATCACGCGATGGATGGGGAAGCGACAGTGTCGTGTTAGTTTGGCACTTGTTACAGCATTAGCTAATAGTAATAATAGAAGTGGCAGCTGAGTCTGTGAATCCAGAATTCCTGAGGAGATATAAATAGAGCAGGTGACACTACGCCTCTGGGCTTGGCACCACAAAATCTCTGCAGCGTTGTGATTTTGACATGCTGCACCTTTAGATGGGCTCCATGAGCACTTATTTAGGGAGGGGGTGGTTGGGGGAAAAGAAAAAAATCAAAGGATGTCGGAGGGCACAGTTGGGCCCACAGCGCTGTCAGCGTCGGTGTGGGTAGACTGCACAGAAAAAGTTGTTCACACCATTCCACACAGTTGGAAGTGCACTTTATAAGCCACGAGGGAGCCAGCAGGAAAACAACTGATCCTGCTGAGCACAAGTGAACCTCCCTCCACTCGTCAGGTCGTCCTCTGCAGCTGGATTAGAAAGATTTAGAGAGCGGAGCTGTTAAATAAGATAATGTTTTTAGCTGATGTCTTGTAATAAAAGTTTTATAATGAGGTAAATTAAGAGAGAATTAGGAATACATTCACAGCTGCACATCAGGGAGCATGAAGGAGATTTCGGATTAATCTTTCTAATTTGTGAAATAGTTGAAATGCTACAATAGGCTTATTTCATCAGCAGACATCCAAAGGCATCCCCAAAGTAGCATGTTCAACAGTTTTGAGAGCACTTACACGTTAACCAAATCCATCTGGAGTTTCATAATAGCAAACATTAATTGCAGGGACTTGTATTACAGGCAAGAATAGCAGTATGAAGTAGCATGTTCAGTATTTGGTCGCATTTGAAAGATGAACTCATATTACACCTTTAATTTTTGTCTATTTTAAGCCCTCTTATCTGATCAACACATGTCTCAGTGATTGCTGTGACTGACAAGGTATGCTGTAGCATACAAGTGACTTGTGCTTATTCTTATAAAACCAATCCTAAAAGCAGTGCTGCATTTAAAAAAAATCTGAATATGTTTGAATCTTAAAATTGTAAAAGTGTAGAGGTTTGGTAATCATTCTGGTGTATACCATCAACTTAAAATGTAATTTAAATGAGCTGCTAAAGATTCGAACCAGTGCTCCAGGCAGTTTTCATCCCCATGCTTCTGTAAAAGGAGGGCAAAATGATGGACGCAGCGTTGTGAAATGCTGATGACAGGAAGATGAATGAAAGCAAAAAGAGCCTGAGAAATGCCTAAGAAAGAAATGGGATCCTAGATAAATATAGAAAGAGCCAGCAAAGGAAAAGAGTGGCACACAATTTTTAACAGCGGATGTATAGCAACAGAATTTGTAATGCTCATTGTTGTTAAAATAATAGTGTTTGATACAAACTTATTGAAATATTTGTGCAAAAATGCTGCAACTTAACAAAAATATGAACAGTGGGCAACTGAGGTAAATTTAACTTTTAAACCTTCTCCGGTAAAACTAAATAAGGTCAATTATTTTTACTAACGCTCTCATTTCTGAGTGAGACGGAAAAAAATGAAATGAAAATGGTACGACCAGCGCCCTCTTGTGGAGAAATGCCGAACTTCTCCCGTACAAGTGGCCGCAGAAAAGTATTTTGCGGGAATTTTCTTTTATTTTAGAAATTATCCTGCTGTTTTGATGAAAAGTTAACACTCCCAAGGTTTGTGCATAACCATTTAACAAATAATGTACAAGTGTTTCAAAAAGGTATGGGCTTTGACTTCCAGTCATTTCAACAGCACAAAAAAAAATTCTAACCTTCCGCCTGCATTTTAGGAAGGTAAGGTTGTAAACCAATTCCACCTGCTGCCGCAATAAACTGTTCACAATCTACCTGCGGTTTCAAAATCACGGACAGTTTAGTGCGGCAGAGATGGAACCGTATTTTAAAGGACAGAAGTTGTGGTGAGGCAACAGACCCAACAAAAACCACTGAAAAAATATCAAATGAATCGAAGGCGTTTTAATTCAGATTCTTGCTTTATTGGTCAACTTGATGAAAGACTACAAAACGAATTCACAAAAAGTCTCTTTCAAGTAATCAAATCTGTACAAACCTAAACTGTATGGGGTTTTTACAGCTCTGGCTCATGAATCTGAAATCAAACATGAGTGCGCATGTGTGTGTGTGTGTGTCTGTGCACATGTGTGAGGAAAAGGGCCCGTGACTTGCTCCACTGAAACATACGGCCTCCTGTATAGGGAAGCCAAATTCAAGCAGACGTGCACACACACACATACATACACACACACTTGTGTTTGAGATTTTACAGTACAGAGGACAGGGAAAACAAACCCATCCACAAGTACACATGTCACCTGCTGGCAGGGGTCTGCTGATAAATTCATTACGTCAGCAATTTCTCACATGTTCCCTCCCCTGAAGCCTCAGTCAACGTTACTGTACAGACAGACACTGTGGTTTCAACCTTTCCACGGGAGGAGTGGTCAGAGACGGGGAAAAGTAGAAATCTAATCCTCTCACACATAACGTACACGTGCACATATGATTTTAATGCTCATCGGTGCATGAGGCACCTCCATCATCTGTGCACGCACACAACCGCGCACACGCTCATTTATTCAGACAATTCATAACATTAAATGTTTTAAGAAGTACAGATAAAAAAGGAAAAAAAAGCCCTGGGTAAAGGTTTGATTTCTGGCTGTTTGGTGAAAGAAAGGAGAGAAGAGGTAGAGAGGGCAGGAGGGATAGGTCAGAGGTCAAGGGCAAGCTACAGGGGTCATTTCTTGGCTTTCCTTGGGGGAGTGACTGGACGCCCAGAGCCCATTCCCCCTCCACTACCATAAAAGAGCTTCTTGTCTGCAGGTTTAAGAATCTGTTGAAATGAAACAAGACAAAATAAGTTAAAAAAAAAAACTTGTTGATGTGTGCATCTGCTGTAGTAACTCGTTCTCACCTGGAACGAGCACATGAGGGTCTCGTCTACGCTCATCATGGCTCCTGCGTTATCAAACTCTCCGCAGTAGTTGGGGGCTGAAAACAACGTCACCAGCTGCCTCTTTGCAAAGAACTCGTATCCATCTTCCACAACCTGAAAAGTTGCATCGCGCACAAAACAAACAAAAAAAAAAAAACGGGATTTTTATAAAAACAACACATCAAGAACAGACTCTGAACAAGTGCTGTTAAAAACAGGTTAATGTACAAAGGCAGTTTAACATCACAGTAATAAACTGCTTTTCGTCAAATTTATTTTAATTTACTAGCTGCTATCACCTACCTGGAGTCTGGTCAGAGCCAAGCTCAGACCAGCGCCACAGCCAAGCACCCATAAACACACTGAACAGAAACTCTCTGAAGTCAGTCAGACAGAAATTCAATGCTGCTGTGGATGCTGGCGTGGGTCAGGCCAACAGTAACAACACAGTCGTCCCACTTAGGACCGAGGAAGTGCACTGACCTGATGGGCCCGGCAAATTAGGTCCATGTCGTGTTTGTGGAGGAACTTCGTGACCACGTCAGCGCCAAACGTGAAGGAGACGCCACGGTCGTTCTCACCCCAGCCGAGCACGTCTTTATCTGGGTCAGCCCATAGCAGGTCGCACAAGAGGCCCTGGTCGGGCACGTCGGTGGGGCGCATGACCCTTCGGATCTGCTCCATAGACTGGAGGTCTGGTGAGAGGCCTGGAAACATTCAGAAAAAACATCAGTCTGTACTGAAGAACGTGTACTCTTCATTTATATTGTCTCCAGGCGCCCAGAAACAGAAACCCAGAGCACCAACAAGCAACAGCAAAAAGGCCTTTTATCACATTTAAAGCCACATTATAGGTCATCTTTCCTACATGTTCACTGTGTGTAACTTACCGTTTACCCTCACCAATGTGTCACTTTGCCCGCACCCATTTTACAGTGACTATTATATTCACACAATTATTTCCACTTTCATAAAGACTATATACTTTTATTTTGCTGCCAACAACTTAAAAGTACTGTTTTATCAGTTTAATATGCCCTCGTCTCAGCCACACCTTTGATGGGACTATGGATCGGTCTCAATCACACCAGGTTACTGCAGGTTAACTGGTGGTTGGAGCACAAGCCGGCTCTTTCAAAAAGGACCTGACCCCAGGACAAAAATGTTGTTGTCCTAAAACTGTTCTGTGTAGCTTTTAGTGATTGGGAGCTTTAAATAATCTCAAATTGTTCTTCCCTTGCAGGCCCAGTCAGAGCGCCTGAATGACCCCGCCATGGATGACTCCCCATTATGTTGACAGTAACAACACTACGGGGATTGTGTGTACACAGTCTGGGTAGAAGCAAAATAAAGTGCAAAATGAAGATACCTCCGTGGCAACAGAAGATCTTCTCATCAACAATGGCTGCGACAGGCAAACAGTTGAAGCAGTCGGTAAAGGTCTTCCACAGCTTAATGTTGTATCGCCTTTTACCTGTGGGAAGGGACCATAACACGGTCAATCTAATCTCAAACCCAATAAAATCACAGCTGCTCTCCCTATTGCACCACATTAGAGAGAACATTTTATGTAATTCTGGCTCTGAATAGCAGAGAAGCATGTGATTAATCACTGGGGCAGCATGACCAGGCAGGCCGATAGAATGTAGAAATGGGCGATAAAGGCGAACCTTTTCAATAGACTGGCAAAGGATAACACACTTTATATTACTCCTATGATCGTACCGGCTTCAAGCTATTCAGCACAAATGACAGTATAGTCATTTTAAAGTGAACCATGTTTGGAAGGTTTTCCCTGTGCGTGATTATATTGGGACATTCTTAAAATCACTGTAATGAAATAGACCAGGCTACAAAACACAACAGGGTGACGTGAGCTTACAGGGTGTTTTCAAATAAGCTGATGGCCAGTGAGCGAACGAGGTATAAAGGTTAATAATCTATTTCTTTAAGTATTTCACATGACTTACACTCGTCATAGAAGCCATATATTCTGTTAATAGAGGCACACTCGTGGTTTCCCCTTAACAGAAAAAAGTTTTCTGGGTATTTGATCTTGTAAGCCAACAACAGGCAGATGGTTTCCAAGGACTGTTTGCCTCTGTCTACATAGTCCCCGAGGAACAGGTAGTTGCTCTCTGGTGGGAAGCCTCCATATTCAAAAAGCCTCAGCAGATCATAGTACTGCCCATGAACGTCACCTAGTGGAACAAACAGAGGAGAAATATTAGATAATAGCGAGTACAATTGGATGACTGTGAGATCTGTAACAGAAAAGAGGGCATCTCCTTGGAGGTATGAAACATAAAAACAACAATTACAACAGCATTATTTAATTATCAGTGCTCCACTTCTGTCCTAACATGGAGAGCAGAAAACTGTTTTAACCCGGTGCCTCCTTCTAAAACCCTGCTTGACAATGTCCCAGGACAACAGAGAAAAGGTATTCACCGCAAATCTTAAGGGGTGCCTCCAGTTCAAGCAGGATCGGTTGGCTGAGGAAGATCTCCCGGGATTTGAGGCAGAGGCCACGGATTTCATTCTCTGTCAGCTGAACATTTTTTCCAGGTCTGGAGCCTTTCACTGTGAAAGAGAAAGTGTCACAGCAGTGAGAAATATCACACTGGAAACAAAGACATAAATACCAGGACAATGTGCAAGACATTGTTAAGAATGTAACTGAGGGAGAAAACAGAAAGGAAGAGTTTCTTTCTATGGAAAACACAATTTTAAGTCGTCGACGAGGTCAAACCGACACTCCTGATATGACTTAAGCGTCTCCACATTTAAAATTCTATTTAACACATTGCTGGGATTCAGTCTCCCACTCACGAGATGCGACAATAAATCTACGATTGTGCCATTTTCCTCTTTGAATGCAGTGAGAAAAAGAACCTTTTTTGGCAACAACAGGCAGAAAAAAAAGCTCTTTTACACACTCCGGTCTAAATTCAGTCAACTCTGCTCAAGTTGCTAAAAACGTCTAAAGGAGCGTTTGCACAAACATAAACGGAGGAGGTGAGGTTTGTTGTGCAGAGAAGGACGATGTTATCCGCAAACGCGACGACCCTTCGAAGACAAATTCAACCCTGCCTCGGCACGATCGTCGTCCGGCAGCTAAAATGGCTACCTCGACCAATAAATACCGGGAGATCTTTGTCCTTACCTTCCAGCAGACGCTGTATAATGGAGTCGATGTTTAACTTGTCGGCTTCGGCCATGCTATTTCTCTGGTTAAGTCGATCTCAAACCACCCAGCCGAACCAAAAGAGAGGTTTTTGCTGCCAAGTTTCCGTTAGCTCAGCTAGCTTAGCTTTAATCGGCTAACGTTAGCCCTGCCGCTGGCTAACCTTGAGACAAAAATTGGCAACCTCAAAACGCGAGGCCGGGCGTTCGGAGGCCGAGACGGCGGGGCTTGTCATGTACTGCGGACGTCCGCGTCGGCCGAGTGTGTGTGCAGATGAGGCGGAGCGGGGCGCGGGGTGTTTTGTGGAGCCGCTAGCACCGACCACGGAGCACTGGGCAGCGCGAGCTCGCAGCAAGGTTGAACGCGCGAGGGCAGGTGGTCCCCGCCCTACCATTGGGCGATGTCGTAGAGGGGCGGGGCCTCGGGGCGCTGATCCGCTCTCTGATTGGCCGCTCGCCGCGCCACTCAGCATTGATTACCCCGACAGAAGGACGCCGTCCTGCGCCGCTGGCCGAGCGCGGCTGCTCTCCGGGCCCGCGGCGGCGCGGGGTTCGTCCGGGCTCGGCCCCCAACCCGCCGCGGCGTCCCTGTGCTTTTGTTGCGCAGTGAATTGACACCCACGGAAGTGGCCGGAGCGGGGAGAGCCGTGACGTCTTTGACGAGACGCAACTTCCGGGACGCGGCTCATTGTGCAGCTGCGGCATGTCTTAGCCGGCTAGTTTGACAAACCAGTGGAACTGACATGGCCCAGACTGTTTAAGTCGGTAATACAGACCACAGCAACCGTCCGACCATGAAGTTGCTCCATAAAGACATTGAGAAAGACAATGCCGGGTGAGTGGCTGGCGGCAGCTACAATGCTAGTGCTAACCGGGCTGCTGCTGCGCGGCTCTATTTGTGTCATCATTGTACGCACGATGTGCTCTAAAGACACAGGTACAGTTTGGGTTAAAAAAAAAAGGGTAGCGATACTCCCAAATGATCTGTTTCAGGCGATATGTTCTGACAGACAATTCAAAATACAAGAGAATAAACAGCGTGGTTTCTAAAGTCTGTCATAATGGCTGTTTGGGTTGGAAAGTGTCACCTTGTTGAATAAACAGCACAGATGTGCAGATAGTGCACATTCTGCAGCAGCATGGTGGTGATTCGAAGGCTTATGTGACAGGTCCTGTCTTATTTCTGTCCCCCTCAGTCAGGTGAGTCTGATACCTGAGGAGGCAGAGGACATGTGGCACACCTACAACCTGCTGCAGGTGGGGGACAGCCTCAGGGCCTCCACCATCAGGTACACAAGAAAGGCCGTTACATCACGCTCACATCTGAAGCCTCACCCTACTCACTTGCTAATCTGACTGTGCCTCTCACGGCGCCTTGGTCCCTAAACCCCACTGACCGTTGGATCAATCCCCACTCTCCCCTCAGGAAAGTGCAAACCGAGTCCTCCACTGGGAGTGTGGGCAGCTCCAGGGTTCGGACAACTTTGACGTTGTGTGTGGAGACTGTTGACTTTGACTCCCAGGCTTGCCAACTGAGGGTTAAGGGAACAAACATAGAGGAGAACCAATATGTTAAGGTCAGAGATCAGCCTGGTGCTGGCACATCACATTCATTTATCACAACTGATGTTTAAACTGTATAAAATATATTCTATTGAATATATATGTATATATGTTTATATGTGCATATTTACACGTACATGTTTGGTGCACAGTTTCCTGACTCAATGCTTTTGCATATCGTGTCACACATTAGCATGTAGGTTTGCTATAATAATGAGTCATGCTTCACCCATTTTATCTGTTTCGGAATACTAGGTTATTTTACTTGCATCCAACGTGAACAGTAGATGTTCTTTTCTTTCCTCATCAGATGGGTGCTTATCACACTATTGAGCTTGAGCTCAACAGGAAGTTTACTCTGGCTAAAAAGAGCTGGGACAGCATTCTGCTGGATAGAATTGGTAAGCAGCTGCTACTTTTTGTGTTTGACTGAGGTTTCAGAGAGTTTTATTTAGTGACAACCACAACACAATATCACTGTCTTCTATTTGCTTCTTTCAAGCACACACTTCTCACCTACATGCCAGCCACAGTTTGTAAACTGACATCCACTTGGCTCAAACGAGTCCTTTCTCTGGGATACTTCAGAGGTTGAATGCACATTTGATTTCCAAGCCTTTTTTATATAAATACAAAATGTTCCATACATATTAGTGGGTTTTAGATTCTATAGGTATTATGTTTTGGTGTTGGTCTTCTCAATTTATTCAGTAGACCACAGCACTGCAACACTACATTAAATTTTGTCGGTTGAATACGATCCACTGTGAAGAAACCAGCGTTCTCTTCTTTTTTTAATGGAGACAAATAACCGTGACTTTTTGATACGAACTGAGGATAAAAGTGCTACCTGATGTTGGAGTTATCATACTTGTGTTAACCCTTTAGAGCAGGCATGTGATCCAGCCCAAAAGGCAGATGTTGCAGCTGTGGTGATGCAGGAGGGTCTGGCTAACGTGGTCCTGGTGACCCCTGCCATGACTCTGCTTCGTGCAAAAGTGGAGGTGACCATCCCTCGCAAGAGAAGAGGAAGCTGCACTCAGCATGAGAAGGTTAGCTGTCTTCCTGCCATGGCACAGACCTAGATGCTGGGAGATGGACACTGATTGGTTGATTATTGTCCAGACTGTGCTGATAGCAACATTCCAAATCACACAAAGCTGATTCAAGAGTTTTATTTGTCATGTGTGACATTAACACTTGTTAACCACAGTAAAATGTAGCCTGACCCATTCTGTGATTCAATGCTACACAGGCAGAAGAGAAAAATACAGAATTTTAAAGCAAAATATATCGCAGTTCATGTATGTACAACTGCGTATGCCTAAAATACATAGGAGTACATGTGGATACATTTATTTGGACTCTGTAAATATATATATATGTAAAAGATAATTAAGTGATAATGAAGCCAGCTGTATTTGAAATCTGCTGGGAGGTTTTCTTGAATTTGAAATTACTTTATTTTTTCCAAATATATCTCTCTGTTTGCAGGCACTGGACAGGTTCTACGAGGCTGTGATGCAGGCGATTCTCCGCCACATTAATTTTGATGGTAGTGCTGCTGCATAGATAAACACACACTCACACACGTGACCACTGACAGCCTGCTTGTGTTTATGCTGCACACAGCCCTTTAGAATCCAATAAGCTATTTGGTAAATGTGGGTGTCTTTTGCTTTGTACAGTATGTCGTTTTACTGTTTTTGCAACCTGACCTTTTCTCCTTGTGTGTGTTTCTACTTTTTCATTATTCACTAGTGGTTAAGTGCGTCCTAGTTGGCAGTCCAGGGTTTGTGAAAGACCAGTTCATTACTTACCTTTTCAAGGAGGCGGTGCGACAGGACAACAAGGTCCTGCTGGAGAATCGACCTAAATTTGTGATGGTCCACTCGTCATCAGGTCACAAGTACTCGCTCAAAGGTGAGAGCTGGTGTCCTTTGGGGAGAAACTGAGATGATGATGATGATGATGATGATGATGACATCTTAAGAGCAAGTCAAAACTAATTGAAGGCTTTATTGTTTTGCAGAAATCCTCTCTGATCCCACAGTGACAAGTAGACTTTCAGACACTAAGGTGATTTTGTATTCTACCTTTTTTTTTTTTTTTTTTTTTTTTTAAGTTTAGTTTTTCACATTGCCCATTTTGTATATATTTTCCCTGTAGTTAAATTGAGAATGTTGAACTTTCAGGCTGCAGGGGAGGTAAAAGCACTAGAGGATTTCTACAAGATGCTCCAGCACGAACCTGACCGAGCCCTCTATGGGTGAGTGACGATGGCTGCAGTTGGCCGAGCCACCAGGCCTGGTTTTCCCACACTTGTTAACCAGCAACCTTTGTACTTTTGTATTTCACAGGGTAGCTCATGTGGAGAAAGCTGCTGATGCTCTCGCCATCGACACCTTGTTAATAAGCGATAAGCTGTTCAGGTGGTTCAGAAAGTTATATTTAGCGCCCATTAACAACTGTTTATAGCATTTCTTCCACATGTGAGGTTTATGCAACAATAAAACTACATCCACAGCTGCATGTGTAGTCATCAGAGCTAAACTATAATAATACAGTGCACAGTGCAAATGACTTGGAACCACAGACAGGAGCAGCGTTCATGAATGGCTGTTTTGTCTTTTGTGCTGCCAGACATCAGGACGTCGCCACGAGGAGTCGTTACGTTCGCTTGGTAGACAACGTAAGAGACAACGGTGGCAATGTTAGGTACTGGAATTCTCTTTTTTTTTCCAAGCCAACAGTGGTTGAGATTTTCCAGCACCTCTGATATGTCATCTTTATTGTTTTACAGAATATTCTCAAGCCTTCATGTTTCTGGTGAACGTAAGTTTTAATTTCACTTCAAGGGCACATTCAATTTGTAGAAATGTCGTGGACCTTGTTTAATTTATTCAAGGCATTACCTCGTATTTTTAAGCAAGTACATTAACTTTAATTTCAATACCTTTGTTTAACCACATATTGAACTTTTTATACTAAATAAGTATAAGAAGAGAGATATACAACAATATCAAACCTGAGGTTTTGCACTAAAACACCTCCACTTTGACCTCTTAAGACCCGAGCTCTCTCTTGATATGCATTCTTAATTTGTCTTTGATATTTAGGATTATTGGGACCTGAGGAAGTGTAAAGACTGAGAATCATGTTTTAACAATATTTTGAAGCAAGTGGTTTTTGGGGACAATGAATCTAAATTTGTAATAATATAATGTGTATGGGTCCATGTATGTGGACATTTGGCCCCATACTAAGAAGAATTAGCTTTTATATGATAAGTGACCCAAAATCTAATGTCCACATATGTGGACGCCAGGTCTTAGGAGGTTAAACTGTCCACAGCTGGATCACACAGCATTCATGTTTATGCCAGATCTGGGCAGACAAACTCCAGCACTCCTAATCAGCCGAACAGCATTTATTATTCATGCATGTACAACTCAAGAATGAGCCCACGCTTCACTAAAGCACTATTGCTCACTTCTGATTGTGACTGACCCTGCGCTGTCTCCTCAGAGCTGACTCAGCTGAGCGGAGTGGCTGCCATCTTGCGGTTCCCCATCCCCGACGTCTCAGAGCCAGAGGACAGCAGCAGCTCTGACGAAGACTGACCCATGGACACAGTAGGCGCTCTCACCATGTCTGACGTGACACTGGAAGGAATCCAGCCCACCCCAGAGTCCATTTTAAGATGATAATTCTGCTGCCGTTTGAGTACATAACCCACATCAACTCCTCCTTCAGGTCTAATCTACATACCCGCTTGTTCCACATAATTTGAGGTGATTAAATGCTGTTTTTGGTGATACTTTGGTTCCAAGGTGCCAGTGTCTTTGAAAGGCCAGCTAACAACCTAGATCAGAAAAAGAATGTTGTTGAATATTTTCAAAAAAAAAAAACCAGCTATTGGTTGATTCCAAATGTAAATAAAATATACAGTATCTCTTTCAAATAAACCGAAGCATTCGACGATGTATGCTCTTTTGCTTTTTTGTCACATTGCACATGAGTGAACCTTGTTCAGATGGTATAAAAAATATATAATTTATTATATACAGTTGGTTTCAGCTTTTGTTCATGGCTTATATAACCCAAAAACAACTGCATTTAAACTAAAATCAAGTATGCTCAGGATATTTCACGAAGCACTATTTGAGGTCTACAGTTATAACACTGTAAAATTCCTTATTCTGTTCTGGCCAAATATCAGCTTGCAAACATTCCCTGCAAGGATTCTTAACTGGAACTAAAGTGCATTTTTAAAGATATTTACCCCCTGCCTTATTAACCCTAACTCTTTTCTAGCTCCACTGCCTTGAATGCCTGCGCCTCAGTTATTCGGACATTGGTAGGTCTTAATCCAGGCTAAATCCTCCAGCGTCCCCCAGTGCAGGTAAATGATTGCACAGACAACCATGATGTGCATGATTTGGTGGCTGTTGCCCCAGTTGTCAAACCAACCCGGGACAAAGCGTTCAGGAATCTGGATGATGTTCACCAACCCTCCCACAACAGCCAGAGAGTCCATGATGACAAAGAGACGCAGGGAGTTTGGACTGCCCACCCCACTGCCAAACACCCGGAACAGGAAGAGGCTGAAGCGGAACAGGCCCTGCCACACGAACGCTCGCAGCCGCAGGATGTTTGTGCGGGCTGTGGTGGCACAGTAGATTCCATAAGCCGACAGGAGAATATAGGCCAGCAGTGCAGCCTTTCGCAGGGCGGGGTAGCACAGAAGCGTGATGTGGATGATGGGAAGTGCCCCTGGTGATAAGACAGGAGAGCAACCAGTGAATTACAGCATGAAAACTGACCTCTAATTGTTGTGGTTACTAGAAACCATGGAGACGGCGAAAGCAAAACTGAATCTGAAAATGGACTTCAAATCTGCACTCTGCAGGGAGGAAAATATTTCTTTATGAGTAACTAGAAACCCTCCACCAGTGGTGAAAATATCAAACTAGTGAACAAATTTCAGTGCTTTGGTGATGGTATTAATGTCTCAACATTATGATCTCCTGAACTGAGTGCTGCACCAATCACAAAAACAGCAAATAAGAATAAAAAGTTGGAGAACCAGTCAGCAGGGACGTACCCAGAGTGTTGACGAGGCAGACCCCGACCATGTCCAGGGAGAGCAGGGTGTCGTACACGTGCTCGCCCCCCACGTGGTTCATGAACAAGTGGTAGACCACCGATCCCACGGTTGGGCACAGGCAGGCCAGGTAGTGGACCACGCAGATCCAGATGCTGTCCACCTCCATCCATGGGATACTAAAAGGCATCAGCACCAGGAAGAGAAACAAAGGGATGCCTGAGGAAAGGCAGGAGAGGAGGGAGAGAGAGAGGAGGATAAAAGTAGGTTAGCAGACTGTAAATAAAGAATGAGCCAATTAGTAAGGTGATTAGAGGTTTTTACATTAATGTTACTTTCTGAAAAAACAGCAAGTAAATCAAAAGTTGTCAATTTCATGAGAACATTGTGAATCACTGTTGGGTGCCTGTGCAGTCATGTATTAACTATGCTCTCATGCTAATAGGGGTCATTTCCCTTGACTAAGAGTGTTAACACTAATGAACTTAAGGAGATAGCCACAGCAAAACTGGAACACAAGCAAGGCACTTTCACAAGTTTTTTTTACACCTGATCCCCTTTGCATTACTCTGCACAATTACATTTCCATCCTTGCACTCCTTTTCCGGTCAGAATTCCAATTCAAAAGCACAAAAATGAACAATGCATTGTAATGTGTCTTTTTAATAATTCTGCAACTGATCTGTAACAAAGTGGAGTTCCAGTGTTTATCCTGGTGATCCATATGGACATTAGAGTTGTAAAGCGTCAGCCAAATGGCACCTTTAAAGACCTTGTTAACAACAGGATATTTCCAGGACAAAGACTCCCAGGGCAGATTACTGCTAATACCCCCACATCCTCATAATACACTTGTGTCAAGTATACTTACCAACCGGCCAGTGAGAGTTATGGAGTAATCTGCGCCCTTTTGTTTGGGCATCGACCTCATATACAGAGTTGGTGTGGACCTAGTTGTATTAATGGTGCACAAGTAGTGGAAAAAACCTCCCATTTAGAAGGTAGACACCTCAGAACAACTCAACCCATACTGCCTCAGCCATCATTCTGTCCTGGATCAGCAGGAATGTGAAACCACACAGTGACCTCTGGACTCACCGTGAGTGTAAATGTTCCCCAGCTCATTGTGCATATAGAAGAGACTCCCGAGGCATTCCTGAGCTGTGGACACTGGACGATAACCTGTCAGGACATATTTGTTGAACTGAAGGTGCGTAGGAGTCTTTGCAAAGTCCAGAAGCCGCGGCCGTTTGCAGAACACCATCATGACTTCATTTAGTTGCCAGCGCAGCTTCTCCGTCGCTCTGCCCACCCTCCTTACATCTTCAGTCGGACCAGACTCAGTGCTCTGAAGCAGACTAAGAGGTAGCGTGTAACCCTGGAGTCCATCATTGGACAGGTGTAATTCCAAGCATGCAACCTGTTGAACCAAGGAAGTGGCATGCTTTCAGCTGGACCAATCAGCAGAGGCTTCTGATCCTTAAGCTGGAGTAATCCGCACAGAAACCCATGTGCACTACGGCAGCTGCTCTGTGTCACAGTTCACAACTAATTCACACCTCAAACTTCTAATGGACACCTATTTTATATTTGTCTCATTCGTTGTTTCTGTTCCGTATGTTTGCTTCCCTTCTGTCCTGCGTAACAATGTCCTGCATGAAATCAAAGGCCAAGGTTCCGTTTTTGGTTTTATTCAAATGACTGTACAATCATAAAAATGCTGATCACAAAAAAATAAAATAAATCACATGCATAATAAATAAAGGCTAATTAATATTTCCAAGATTATTAACATGTGATGCAATAGTTGAGATGACATGCTGCAGATGACTGCTCCAGCAGCTTGCATGGACATTGTTGGAAAAGTGCAGAACAAGATGTATACAAAATAGAAAAAAGGGGGAAAAAAAATCAAAAAATTCAAAATGTTGAGTTAAATGAATGACCTTAGTTTTTCACTGCTGTCCATTTTCACCTTGATATCCACTGTTCCCAAAGAAACCATTCAAATCATATTTGTTTCCATCCTTTGTACCTAAAAACAAGAGAAAATGATCCAGATTTTAGTGAAATCTTTTCATGAAGATGAATGATAATGAATTATTGGACAGCAGCATTTCCAGTAGCTTTTTTTTAAAAAAAAAAAAAAAAAAAAAGATCTATTGACTTTACCTTGAATGTAAAGGTTTAGTAAGATTTGGGGATTTACTCGTGTGAATATAGATTTTCCAAAGAGCTGGTGAATGTTCAAGTTACAGCATTTTATGGATGTTTAGAAACCTTAGCAGTGGAATATTAAATTTAACTTTAAAATATAAAAAATCTAACATTAGGTTTGTCAAGTCTAGGTTCAACCAAAGTGAGGCAACATCCCAGCCCTGAAGCTGGATCCACATCAATTTCAATGTAAATGTCCACACCGATAAATAATAATACCACTAAATAAGCGTATTATTTAGTGCAGTAGTGATCAGACAATGTCTGATTAAAGTTTGTCCTTTATTTACTGGTTTTATAAAGAACACCAATATAACTGAAGTATGGGTTATTGTCATTGCTCTGGCGGCTGCAGAACTCACCTTGGTTGTGGAAATGGAGTTTGAGGTGCTGCTGAATGTGGATCTGTCGTGGCAGCTGCAGCAGGTCGTCGGGCTGCTGGGTCAGGCCCAGCGATTCTGTGGCAGACTCGGAGTCCAGGGCGATGCTGGCAGTACCTGTGGGGTCCAGCAGGTCCTCGACAGCTGCTGCCGGCCCCACGTCAGGAGAGAGGGAGGACTCCGCAGGCAACAGCGCTGGAACTGCAGGGTAGGCCAGGGAGGGGATGGGAGTGGGAGCTTCTGGAAATGCAACGGCTAAGGAGAAAACGCAGGCTCACAACCATTTTTCTCCCCGTTATCTTTGGTGCATGAGAGTATTTACCTTCTGGCTGCACTTGTCCATTTATATAGCCCATGTTTTCTAAAAGCGACAAAGTCAAACATTAAGTGAACGTGCTGGAGTGACAAGAGAAAGGGAGTGAAATCACACACTGCACCCACCATAGTGATCCCCTTCGACACTCACAATCACAGGGGTCGGGACCTCTCCATTCACTAAGATCAGGAGGAAACGATAAATGATCGCAACAGTACACTCAACAGTATGTTTCTGCTCTGAACAAGGTCGTTGTCCAACGCACCATACAGATTTTCAAGCGAGTCTGGCTCGACAGGCAGGTTTTCATAGGGTACAGCATCTGTGTGTGTTTACAGATGGAGATAATAGCTGAAGATTACAGGTGTTAACGCATGAAAGTTGTAAAAAGGAGGTCAATCAATGTTGTTCAGCAGGTCTGCCTTCAATTGGAGGTTTGCTAAACTAGGAGAATCCCTGGAGATTTACTGAGGATTCTATAATTTAATAAGTATCAAATGCAGAAGAGTTAAAAAAAATGTTTGTTCTTTTGGAGGAATCTTCATATTCATATTTACATAAATCTCACCATAACTACTTGGTAATTTTCCATTGTGTCCAAGTCCAAGGGGTTCAGGCTGATATTGTGAAGCAGTCTGACCTACAAGAAAAATTAAACGAAGAAAACTTGTTCACTGCCTTAACATTAGGTATGATTCCAAGTATGCTTCAAAAACCTTCCTGAATGTTAGTTTATACCATAATTCCCAGTATCTACAGGGCTCATCACAGCTGGCTGAGGTTCATAGGACATTCTTCCATAACCTGTAGATGAGAAACAATATGGCAGGGGTTCCTGTGACAATACAATAGAGGTGATAAAGTGCAGTAATTTGATTTTCACCATAGTTTCCATTTGCAGTAGGTCCAAGACCAAAAACCTGTCGACCGTTGGGGACTCCACCATATCCTGATCAGAGAGGGAGGGAAAAGGTCTGATATGATCAAACAACCTCTCAAAACAAACAAAGAAGCTTCTGTACATTCAAGTGTAGCTTTTGGATTTAAAATAAAAATAAGTTGGGTGTGCCCCCCCCATTACACTGACCATATTTCCCAGGACTACCCCCCATGCTGGCAGCAGCACCACCTGCAAATATTTTGAATGAATTTAAATAAATGAAAATCATGGACAAGAAAACAAAACTACACATCACATATAATGCCCAAGATGAGTTACACACCATATTGTCCCAATACTTTGCCTTGGCCAGTGGGTCCATGGGGGCTTTTACCATAACCTGTATAGAAATGACAGGACATGCATGGTCTTGGAGGAAAATACTGACATGAAATAATAGTGGAGTACAATGATATAACCATACACACCATAACTCCCTGCTCCATTAATCCCAGTATTGAACTGCTGTCCACCAAATTGTAACCCGCCAATGCCTAAACGTGAGTGAATGAAGAATTACAACGGCTGTTGTGTAACAAATGTAACAGTTGGCAGTAACATTTACCATATTTTGTGTTAATTTTCTGTGCGCCCATTCCTGCAGACGAACCACCAAATGGTGACCCATTCATTCCTGCGAGGTTGAAATGCACATTTGTCCCATGAATTGTGCACCACAATACTTCATGAGGAGAGACTGGTTTTCCATAGCAGCAGAAATGCCACACCTCAACTAGTTTTGACTTAAAATATTTTACTTGCAGTGTACCTTATTTATCACCCACAGCGTACCTGATTTGCTGTTTGCTGAAGGTACCTTGCCTTGGCCAATACCTAAAACAAAAGAGAAAATCAAACTATGTACACGATTTTGTTTTTAACAACTGTATTATAAAATAGTAATCCACTTACTGCCATATTCAGGCTGCACTCCAGCATTGAAGCCATTCCTCCATCCTGCAAACAGATATAAAATCCTTCAGAGTTCTACAGTTACTGCTGCATTATCTCAGACCATTTAGAGGAACAGCTGAGACCACTCTGATTTGGAGAAAAATATCAGGCTAAATTAAACTCAGACTGAACTATACACAAGACTTCTTGCAGTGATATGATCACACAACAAAAGCTTTCACACTTTCAGTTTATTCCTAAAAATATACCTCCTTTTCCAAATCCTGCTCCAAAGTAGCTTCCTTGTCCAAAGCCTGTAAATATACAGATACAGCAAATTACCGTAGTTTCTAAAAACCTATTCAGCGTGTCAGATGACATTTAAACCTTTTATTCATAGTCACCTGCTTGCTGAGGTTTTCCTGCATGATGATAGCCAAACCCTGCAAGTCAAAGACATTGTGAAAATCCCATTCTACAATGTGTTGACTGTGTCTCTATATATTATATTTATTGATCATGTACCTGGTCCATATCCATTACCAAGCCCAGGGACAGTGTGACCAGCTGCTCCATGACCTTCAGATATACAATCATCAGTAAACACAGGTTTTCAGTATTGAACCCAATTCTACAAGTTGTTGCTCAGTTTAATTCCTCCAAATTCAGCCATCCAGAACTAGAGACTGTTGTGCAAACATTAAAACCTCCTCAAGTCTTACCTGGCTTGTTTGCCTTGATTCCACCCAGACTTGAATATCCACCGGCACCATATCCTTTAAAATAACATTCAGCATAATAATTACTTGACAAGCAACACTACTACTGCCTTTAAAAAAAACCAAACCAAACCAATAAGTATTTGGACATTTAAAAAAACCTTTTGTGTTTATGCTGGATGCTCCAGCACCTGAATCGAAACCTGGAACAACGAAAAGGAAAATGTTTACAATCAATTGCAACAACAAAGCCAACACATTATAAATATACAATATAGATAATTCATGTTAATTTCTCCAATAAAGTGTACATGTGTTGTCATTTGAAATCATGGTCATAAACTATTCTGTTCACCAGGTCGAGGTATTTTCATCCATTGTCCAAGCTGTGCTGCACAGTCTGGAGAAAAAAGGACAAAATAAGTGTTTATTACCATAACTTTTGCAGCAACCTTTTGGAGATCGGTTATAGTTGATTATTAATATCATGCGTCGTCATTACCGGGTCTCTGTTGGTTAGTTCCCTGTCCCTTGAGGGCTGAAGATCCTCCTTTCACTGAAAGTTAGAAAACCAGATCAGGATATTAGTGATCACCTGACTGCATTATAATCAGTTCACAGGAAACCAAACACACTCCACAGAAAGCACACAACAAAGAACCATACAAAAAGGGTTAATAGTCAAACTGCTCTAGAAGTCAAACATTGCCGAAACATTTTGGGAAATATTTATAAAAGTTTTGCTGCCAAATGTAAATATGTACAGGGTTTGTAATAATTTAATAATGTACTGAATGTGCACCAGCCTGATTACATCTAATCGCCCCCCCACAAATGCCTACAAATATAAATGGTAAATTGTGGTTTCTGGAGTATAAAATATATGTCCCAAAACAAAAACAGTATTGAGTACAGTACATTCAAAGATATGTTTGGTGAATTTTAACATTTCCAGCAATATATAATATATATAAGACATCAGCATGCAACAGATTAAAAACAATGTTTGCATATTTCTGAATTGAAAAAACAAATGATTTAGTAAGTTACTAAATGAAATGGGATTGTTAATTTGAATGCATTTCCTCATTAAATGACCACAAGCAAGTTAGAATGAATCCTTCAACCACTCAGGCACTAGAAAACACTTGATGACGAACATCATATTGACTCAACGGCGCATGCAATGTGACGTCTAAGTTTGAGGTTTAATTTACCAGTTTCCCCATTTCCTCCTGTGGGAAGACCTTTGACCCCAAGTGGTTTGGGTTCTGGCTCAGTTGGACTTCTGACACTTTCTTCCGTGGGTATAACCTTAGACACACCCACAGCCAGAGGTTCTTCTGCACTTTTAACTGCACCCACTTCAGGAAGAGCTTTGGTTGTCGGGGCTGTGGTGCTTTCACTGGGGCTGTCTACCCCAAAAATAATGTCTGCCTCTGTGCTTGTTTGCTCAGGGGCTGCACTTCCTGCCACATAACCTAGAGGTCATATACTTCATTAACCCTCAACACTGGCAAAACAACTTCTAAAACCTTTTCCATTTTTATTTCCAACCTGACTGAGTTAAAAAAGCCTCACACCCAAATCCAATATTCATGTAAATGCAGGTTTGTTAATCAACCATAATCATACAGAAAAATAGCCTCTATATTCCTGTTGTGCCATCCAAGCATTTCCATCCACCCATGTGTGTTCAGAACAATAATGGCTGCATACCAACTGAACCTCTGAAACCTTTTGTGATTATTTTTTAATGTTAAAGTAAACTATCCTGTTAAAGTCATAATGGAAGCCATAAACACTGTTTTATGCTATTAAACTGTTGGTTTATTTTTTATATTACTTGCCATGAGGAAGAGCTTCTGCTGGCTCAGATCCTGCGCTTGTCTGAGGAAGCACTGGTGCTGGTCCAAATGTTGTAGCCGGTGTGCCTGCAGGTGCAGGTTCTGGGGTGGTTTCAGTTGTGCGCAATGGGTCTTTGCTTTGGGTACTCACTGCCACAGGTTCTGGTGTGATTTGTATGGGGGTGTGTGTGTAGATTTTTCCTTGTTGTGCAAAGGTAGGAAGCTTCTGATGATTGTCTTGCGTCACCATAACCAGAATTCCATGTGTTGGCTGTGTGGCACCTGATGCTGGTCCCCCAGTTGTTGCCTGCTGAGGAACAATGCCCATATCCGGTACTGCCGTCGGCTGCTCCGGAGCGAGAACTCCACCTTTGAGATTCCATCCAGCCAGTGCATTCCCACCTTTCATATTTTTTGCCTCTGGCATCAGGCCATTGCCGGAAGAAGAACCAATAAAAATGGGACAATTATAAACAAGTCTATGGATGCAAAGGTTGGCATACTAGATCATAATTATATGTTGTTTTCTAAATAATTCATACTGGTGACAACTGTTTTCAGCACCTTCACTGGGTGAAGCAGTTCCATGTTCTTTGGTATGAGAATGTGTGCCCGTTTGAAATTATGATTCAGGTTCTTGATCAGTGACTTCATAATCAAATGTTTAGATGACACTTTGATGGATTACTTTACCTCCATATGCACCAAGTCCAGCACCATTCCTGACTCCATGACCTTTATAGAGACCAACATTTTAAAAGCAGCATTTCCTCCATATTCATTTTTATAGTATTGATACATGGAATACCAGAATTGATTGATTTGCACTATTTACATTTCTTTACATATGCCTAATCCATAAAAATAATGTTATGACTCGATTTATAAGGATTAAGAAGTTTTCAGGTAAGAAAAATAGGTTGGTGTAAATACTGTGCATATTTTGTTACTACCGTTGGATTTAGCTCCATAGCCTTTAAAAACACCAGCTCCATAACCTGAAATCAAACAATATATAAATATAACGCCCAACAAAAATATGTCTTTTTTACCAACACTGCTATTGATTACCATTAGTATTTTGTCCATATCCAGCGGGTTTTTGTCCATTTCCAGGAGGGGCTTGGCCATATCCAGTGGGTTTTTGTCCATTTCCAGTAGGAGCTTGGCCATATCCATTGGCTTTTGGTCCATTTCCAGTAGGGGTTTGTCCATATCCATTTGCTTTTTGGCCATATCCATTAGCTTGCTGGCCATGTCCACTGGCTTTTTGGCCATTTTGAGTAGGGGGTTGGCCATATCCAGTGAGTTTTTGTCCATTTCCAGTAGGTGTTTGGCCATGTCCATTGGCTTTTTGTCCATATCCATTAGCTTTTTGTCCATTGCCAGTTGGGGTTTTCCCATATCCATTGGCTTTTTGTCCATTTCCAGTAGGGGTTTGGCCATGTGCAATGGCTTTTTGTCCATATCCATTGGCTTGTTGGCCATATCCACTGCCTTTTTGGCCATTTCCAGCAGGGGTTTGGCCATATCCATTGATTTGTTGTCCATTCCCATTGGCTTTTTGGCCATATCCACTGTTTTTTTGGCCATATCCATTAGGAGTCTGTCCATATCCATTGGTTTGTTGGCCATATCCACTGGCTTTTTGGCCATTTCCAGCAGGAGTTTGGCCATATCCATTAGCTTTTTGGCCATATCCATTAGGAGTCTGTCCATATCCATTGGTTCGTTGGCCATATCCATTGGCTTTTTGGCCATTTCCAGCAGGGGTTTGGCCATATCCATTAGCTTTTTGGCCATATCCACTGTTTTTTTCGTCATTTCCAGTAGGGGTCTTCCCATATCCTTTGGCTTTTTGTCCATTTCCGGTAGGGGTTTGGCCATGTGCAATGGCTTTTTGTCCATATCCATTGGCTTGTTGGCCATACCCACTGCCTTTTTGGCTATTTCCAGCAGGGGTTTGGCCATATCCATTGATTTGTTGTCCATTTCCATTGACTTTTTGGCCATATCCACTGGTTTTTTGGCCATATCCATTAGGAGTCTGTCCATATCCATTTGCTTTTTGGCCATATCCCTTAGAATACTGGCCATTTCCATTGGGACTTTGGCCATATCCATTAGGTTTCTGGCCATATCCATTGGGAATAGCTCCATTTCTATAACCTTGACATTAAATAATAAATTTAATGACATCTCTATCAAATCTCAAATGTGAAGGAAAAAAAAAGACATTCTGTCATGTTAAATGGTAAAAGTCTTACCTTGTTGTGGTCTTATGGCACTGACTCCATATACTGCAATATATGCAAAGTATTTTATAAACTTAACCATTAGTGAAATTAAAATTATTTTTCTGATAACTCCTTCATAAGCTGAGACCCAGCACAACTTGTGCCATTTTTTTTTTTTTTTTTTTTTTTTTTTTAAAGAAACCTAACTGGATCCTTTCACATTTGTTATTTGATGTATTTTTAGGCTCACCATTGTTTTTTGACGCTTGTCCATTATGCACACCAACTGCAGCTCCATTTCCTAAATATGCCAGGGAAATATTCATTCAAATCCTAAAAGACCCACCCCCTCACAAAAAAACAACAAAACCAAACAATATTTAACGTGGTCTCACCTTGCTTCGGACCCTTCATTCCTCCATTTCCAAACCGATGCCCCAGACCCAAACCAGCACTGCCATGAGCACCATTGTATCCTGTATTGTTAAAATATATATATATTTAAGCACTCCTCTGTGCTTTTAAATATAGAAAATGACTTGTGTGCCTCACCTTTCATGGATTCATCTCCATAGCCTTTATAACCATTACCACCATATCCTGGATATGAACATAAAGATGGTGCTTATTCTGTATGGTGTGGACACTTCATTACTATGTCATAGTCTTCACTCACCCCCAGTCTTTTGGTTCATGGAGAACTGAGGTGCACCCAGCCCTCTGGAGACTCCTGTGTGTTAGATCACAAAGTCTGTTAATGTAGAAATGTTAATATTTGTATTATCTGCATGACTGCAGGGAAAATTACCTGAACCATTGGGTTGTTGACCATATCCTTTCATTGGCTGATTTCCCCCTTGTCCTAAAACACACAGGCATGTTATCCAATTACTATGTGTTAGTTTTTTAAAATTCCACATTTAAACTGCTGTGGCCAATTTGATGGCTGATGAAACATTTACAGCTCCTTTACCTGCAATAGATATGATTTGACCTACTATGTTTTAATATGCATACAACAGTCATGTTTCCATTCATCATAGCCCATCAGAAGCAACTCTATACAGCTGAGTCAGTAGGCAGACAAACATAAACATGGTTTAATATTCTGAAAAAAAAAACTTGTGATGCATATCACACCATTGCAAACATGGTGGTGATAGTGATGCTGGGAGAATCGTTTGCAGCCATTTATTTAGTGCTTAATGTCAGCTGTATGCAACTACTACAAAAAATAGTCCAAAAAAAAAATTGCACAGTTGACAGGACATCCCTGCTGTCCCTCCAAACTTTGGATTTGGGCAATCAGTTGAATTTGAAAACTTTCAACTTGTACCACAAATAAGGGGTGATTGTTTTAAATTTCACATAAATTTCATGAAAGCTGTTACCTGCAAAAAGCACAAAAATATCACCATTAACTTCCACCAATAAAACTCACCAGTTCATCTGCCAGTTTTAGCACAATTCTTCACGTCAGACTAAAACACACACATCTTACTTACCATTGCCTTTAACTCCCTGTCCAGCATATCCAAATGTTCCAGCATGTCTGCCATAGCCTGCCACAAAGTTTTATTTAATCAGTGGTGTTAAGTGACAGAAAATGTGTGTGTGACAACACTCAGCCAAGCAAATTTTTTTATTTATTTTTTTAAAATCACACCTTTTATCTGCTCCCCATTGGTAGGTCCAGCTTGAATGCCATATCCTACAATAGATGACAGCTTGGCTACAGCATAAACTAAGATTTTAACCATTTGCATGAATTATTCCCAAACATTAATCATCGATCTTCCATGTTTGTGTAGAACTGTCATACCATTGCCTTTTGTTCCAGGTCCATTAGGTACACCAGTTCCCCCATTTGCTACAAAAAAATAGATACAATTCAAAGCACTTTTTTGCATGAACCAGATAAACTAAGAATCTTAAATGGGTTTTTGAGTGTGTCTTGAAATATAGTTTACTCCATTTATTAGATATCTACTTCAAAATCTTGGATACACTCCTGTTTCTTTCTGATTTATCGTTATGGTTGTTGATCGACGCCCTAAAACTGCAAAACTAGACATTTGTCAAAACAGTTCTTGCAAGATGTCTCTGGCAGGGGAGAGTGTAGGGGTGGAGAGTATGCCGTCTGTCTGTACTATATCAAACTTTGCCTTTGACCAAGAATCATAACTAAGATCATTTTCCAATTTGGGGAAGAAACAGGTTGACGTTGGGGAGTTGCCCACAAGTCTTTTGTACTTGTACCTCTCTTATAGGACTAGTAATAAATACACCCAATACCTGAATCATGTATCCTTTTCCTCCTGTGAATTTTCACTTTCTTCCCCATTCATTTCTCACAAAACATGCTGTGTACATGTGTCTATAGTGTGTGCATGCATGCACTGAGCCTTAAACATACCGATGCCTTTCACTTGCTGTTGATGAGTTCGGCCTCTCTGAGCTCCATATCCTGCAACATATTACAGATGAGCAACCACTGCAGAGGAACTAATTTAAACAAGTCAGATTTGTTCACCATTAGATTTGGCTCCATTTCCTTTGGATGAAGCTACAGGATTTCCTCCTAAAAAGCATGAAGACATTTTTTGTTCTCTGCTCCTCACAGTGCAAAGGATTGATGCTGCTGAACCCCTTACCCTGTGGTTGTCCACCTTGTCCCCTGGCTGCCCCAGTTCCATAGCCTGAAAAAGAACATTGGAAGGCACCCAAAAATAAAAGTTTAATTCCTACATAACTTTACTTTAATAATCTAAATATTTGGCAAACTTACCTTTCATCCATCCTCCATTAGTCATTCCAGCAGTTGCACCATCGCCTGAAATTAGTTCATTAAAAATAAAAAATAGACAAGTATAGCGCAGATCAGGAGTTTAATCACCCACCTACTCCTTTGGTGGGGTATCCACCATATCCGTTTTGTGCACCCACTCCATGACCCACACCTTAAAGACACAACAGTGATTATGACAAAAACAAACCCAAAGAGAAATATTCAATGCAGGAAAACAGCAGTAGGCTGTTGGCATCAACATACTCCCAAGACCACCACCATTCTTAAATGTATTTCCTAAAACAGAACAGTAGCAACTTAACCAAAGCGTGGATTTCTTCATTAACTTTAATGTTTGAATAAAAACTGATGGGCTCACCATTACTTGGCCCATTTGATACCCAGATGTGGCACCATAACCTTAAATACAGCACAGCAAGTTCATAATAGCAAAAATAAGTGCAATAATCTAATTTTATATTATAAACAAAATAAATGGTTATCCATCTATTATGTTGGACTGTAAATTGATGCCTACTAAAAATCCATACAAGGATCAGAACCGACATCTCCATCCCATAAGACTGAAGAGGAACAATATATGACTCAATGTTCTACATCTGAGGGAACAAATATGAATCAAAGTAATTATTTTTATTTGGGTATAAATGTTTCCATTTTGTGTTTGGAAATTTTTTTGTGATTCAGTGTTTTAAAACATACCAAGTTCCTCTTGAACTTCTTGAAAACAGAAAAGACTCGTGAAAAACATGTCAACATATGAAAAAGTGTTACGTTTTTATATATAATAATTCGATCTCATATATAGAGCTATTTGGTGTTAAGCTATATAAATGATATTTCAACCAATGGTCTGTGACTTATGTCAAGTCATGTCTTTAGCCATTTTTCCACAGAAACATCTAAATAACTCATCATACATCAGGGGAGTGACTGTGTACAAGCACTATTCTCTCCTCTCCTCGCAGACAGATGCTAAATTTAGGCTCCTGCTGCCATCGAGGCCGCGCTGCCTTTGATTTTAGAAACCGGGGCCATCCGTGAAGAGGATAAACGGTTGCTAAGCATCATTGCAAGAAAAGGTGGTCGAAAGCAAATGTTGCCAAGATTTTAGTTTAACACGGTGGTCTGAAATCTGACAGGCAGGCCAGACCACCTAAAAGCCATTTGTCTCATCCTTTCCATGCCCTTTCATCTCAAAAGAGTGGTTCTCATCTATAAATGATATCAGCAAGGAACTGCACCATGAGCAACTAACAAAAAGATGTCCCATATAGTCAGGATTGAAGAACAACCAGGGTAGAACTATTTTGTGTAACATTGAGGTGAACAAACAAGAGGTTGATAAGAGCGTTAGCTGCCAGGTGGCAAAGATCCAAAAGGCAAAGACAAGTCTGACAAAAATATGTGAGGGGAAAAAAAAAAAAAAAAAAAAAAAAAAAAGAGTATTGGGATGGACAGATGCTGCAGGACATACGTCTTTGCCAAGTGGTAGGCAACCCACGATAGAGCAGATGGGTGCACATCTGGTTAGAATTCAAACAGCCAAGCTGCTCCAACTGGAAGGTGAAGTCATGAGTGCAGTGGAGACGTTGTACTGTGGGCTGATGCAACTGCTAATGAACTTGTATGTCCTTCAAAGCTTTTGTATAACGTAAAAGTGGAGTACTTCTGAGAAGTACTGCACCACACAAGACAGTTCTTTACATGCAGGAAAAGTGCCGAAGAGAAGATGATGCTGGCGCAGCTCAAGACAGCATAAATGATTCTACGGAAATATCAATCCGTAGAATATTTTTTTTAAATTAAAGCATTTAAAAAGGGGCCTAGTTTTGTTTTCCACACATTACAAATAATGTGATAATTCCTGCAGATTCTATGTCCATTTAAAAATGCAGCCTACGATACCACATTTTTATTAAATATATTTTGATAATTTAAAATAACTAAACAGCCTTTTAAGAATATATCCAAAAATACAGAATCATTTGACATTGACAGTAGTACAGAAATGCTGCAGTGTAAATGTATTCCACCATTTAATATGGAAACAATGATTTTCAAGCCTTGAAACAGTATTTGTAGTTTAACATCAATTCTTTTTAACACGAAATAACAAAGATCACCAGAGACCATAAATCTCATTTTGTAATAATGCCTGGGTCTGAAATGTGGACTCTCTCCTCATGGAGGTCTTCACTCACCCCGTGTGTGTGCTGCATGTACGAGCCACACGATGACCACACTCTGCAGAAACAGACGTCCCAGCATCCTGGACCTGGAGGAGGGAAGCAGCAGTGAGAGTTACTTCAGCCAGCAGAGGATGGTCAAAACCGACGATGAGGAGTGGGTCACCTACCCCAACAGTGAGGGTCTAATATACACTCTGGTCCCAGGTGCCCCTCCTCCTCAGGTTAGATGCTCCACTATTACATTGACCGCCCACCCCCCCTTAAATCCAGACCAGGTCTGCTGTAGAGGGAGATGTCCTGAACAGACACACTGAGTAATTGGCCACTTAAAGTGAATTAACACAGAAGAGAGAGGGGAGCAAAGAGAGATCACCAGATTAGAAGTTTGTGTGTGTGTGTGTGTGTGTGTGTGTGTGTGGTGGGGGGGGGGTACTTTAAGACGTTTGACAGTTCCACAATAAAAATCAGTCAATCATTCCCCAGGTGTAAGCCATTAGGACCTGTCAAAATGTCCCAGAAATGTCCTGACAGTAAAAGGCAGCATGTACAAGAACACAACACACAACTTGTGAGTGACAGTGGTCTCTTGTATGTCTAAAAAGTGGGTAAAAAGAAGAAGATATCTCACCTTCAATATAGATTCCTCACTTAAAGTCCAAATCCTCTTCTTATGGGGTCAAGTAGAGGTTAACGTCCCTGCTCACATCCCAGCCAGACCTCTCACATACTTGGCTATTTTACAAACATTGTCACCACCTCCCACAAAGCCCTGGTCTCCACCACATGCTTACAAACGGGGCTCTCCAAGTAGAATAAAAACTGTTCATATAGTTAGAAATAAATGGATTTCTTTTTGAGCGAGGGAAATAACACACTTGGACATTTGTGTGTAAGAAGTGTAATCAAAATATTCAAACAAATTTCCAAAGCCTCAGTTGACCAGCCAATTTATCCTGGTTCAACAACAAAAAAAAAAAGAACAGTACAAATCACAAAGCCAATTTTCAAATTCTGATTTTTCAGCTTCCATTGCAAATTGGGGAGTGTCTATATTCTAATATAGCCAAAATAATATGCTGACATCTGTATTTATTTTACTTAGTATTGCCATCATAACTGATGTTTTATTCCATCTTTCACAGAATGCAACTCTTCTGGCTGGCAGCTGGAAAATGTGTGTCACTGCTAAACAACTGAGAGGTGGAGAGGTCAATATCGTTAAAAAGTCACACGCAACTACTACGTTTATCCCTCAATATTTGCACAACAAAGTGACAGTGATCCACATATAAGATACTTTGTCACAAACAAATTATCTTCTGCATAAAAATGGTAAATGGACTGTACCAATAGAGCACTTTTATTCACCATCGTGGTGCCCAAAGTGCTTTCCAATGCCTCTCATTCATCCATTATCGGATTCACTGGGGGAAAATTAGCAAATTCAGTATCGTGACAAAGGACACATCAACATGTGGACAGTTGGAACTGGGTTCGAACCACCAACCTTGATTACGCTAAAACCCGCTCTACCACAATAACATGGCAGATGATGTTAGAAAAACAAGTTAGGTGTTATCAAATCACCATTTAGGTGTAATCAGGGACAATGTATCATACTGAAAGACCAGGGATCAGTCAAACCCATCAACCACTCTCACTTTACAATTAGCAGTCAGAGAATTCCAATTCAAATTAGCCCCAGAACTTTAGGTAATGGCAGGAGAAATCACAAGACAGATTTAAATACTGTGTACACAGGCCCACTTATATTGTTGTGGATGTTCATATATATAGTAAGACTCAAGCTTCCTCATTTCAAAATATCCCGTTTGTCTTGTTGAGCATGGTGATGCCTACATTATTCACATTAGCTGTCCTTATCTGAACGTGAACAGACCTGAAAAGCCGTCCATTTATATATGCTGTCATTTGTCTTCTGCTCACCTGAGTACATCGTTTCCATTTACTCCATCAAAACTGTTTCGTATTTTTAGTTTTTTTTTTTATTGTGCTGCAAGTGCTCTACAAGGGTGCAATTTAAATCATCCCCGTTTCCAAAATTAATAAATAAAAATCACAACTGAAAGCATTTAAGATACAAAATTACAGCAAATATATCATTTAGTAGACGATACCCATTTTCCATAAACCCAAAATTCACGGCTTAGGCTTTAAACATGCCATCACCAAATCAATCATGGTTTTTAAGATCATCTAAGCTCAGCTGTACAATCATAATTTACTATACAATCCTCAACCTGGCCATTTTATCTGATCCAGCACATTTCAGGAGGTGAAACCTCAGTTCTATATTTATATTCGAAGTGTGTGAATATGGAGCGGTGAGATGATAATGGCTCCATTTCTAAGATAAATCTCATCCACTGCAATTGATATGGAAGGTTAAAAAAAATATGAGTTGGGATTTCTTCACTGATTTTTTTAACAGACTGGAGACCAAAGGGAGGAAAGTAAAAAGATAAAGGAAATAAAAAAGGAAACAGTTTAAATGTGCAAAAATGTGAGGGATCGGGGGAGGGGGGAAAACAAACATGTTGAACACAGGTAGAAGTATATTACAGAATTCTGTTATAATGAACAGCTCTCTTTTTTTTACATTTCCTCCTTTTGTTCATGTTGGCCACAAACGGCTCTTAAACTCAAAGTCCTATTAGCGTCTGTCCACCTTAGGATGGAAGTGCCAGGAATCCCGTCGCAGATCTAAATTAAGACATTTAGCAATCATGCTGGGAGACACAAACACAATCCGTTTCAACTGTCATACAACTGAAAGAGAAGACTCACTCCATGTTGCTTTTCAGCTGGTGCACAGTGCGTTTGTCCAGGTAGCGGCAGAAGAGTGTGAGCAGGTTTGAGGGCAGGAGGAGCGGCTCCACCAGTGAGCACTGGGACAGCTGACCTGCCACCTGGAATATGCTGTCCGTCCTAAAAACCAGCAGGAGAAATAAGATCATGATGGAAAAGAGGCCTGTAAAGATCACCGTACCAGGTCTCAAAGTCCCCGATGCTGGGCTCCAGAGGAACACCGGAGGACAGCAGTTTCTCTCCTTGTGACAGGAGAGCATAGAGTAACGACAGTCCGAACTGGAGGGTTAGAGGAGGAAAAATCAGACGTATTCCACACAAAAAGACAAGTCAGCATACGTCACTATAGATGAGCAGACCTTGTTCTGACATGCCAGCGTCAGAGACTCGTTAGATGTTAGAGAGAGATCTTTGAGGACGCCGATTAACTGACTGAACGACAGCCCCCCAATTACATTCCGGAGAGGAGGGTAGAGCAGAGGAAGGGCCTGAGCAGGATTACAACACGCTGTATAAAACAAGGTCAACGTATTCATGGCCGGTGTCAGAGCGGGTCCAAACTGCACCTCTTCAGTATCCCTGCTCATCAGCAGAGGCAGATTAGAGGTCATGACTCTCAAGATATTGAGCGCAGCGTCACGTTTGAGGAAGGGGAGCAGACGGCCAATCAACCTTTTGCCTTTTGCAACCAGCAGGAATGGAAGAAACTCCTCTCCTGAATTCCTACATCAGAATATTGGAAAAACAAGGAAAAAAAATTAAAGAGAATACGGGGATGTTTTCTTTTGAGCGTCAGTGGTGATGTTGGACTCACTGGGGATTGCGCTGCTGCACCTTGGAGTAGATGTAGTCTACTTTTTTCTGTTTCTCTTCCAGCCTCTTTTCTTCCGTTTCAGACAGGACTGTCGTTTTCATCCGGTCTGACTCTTCAACCTCCAGCAGAACTATGAACAACTGCAGTTTGGCCAGAGTCAGTCAATCTGTTCAGCGATGAAGTGAGGTATCAATCAGCAGCTGGTACCTTTTCTATCTTGCTGAGGACCTCTAACCGCTGCTGTCTGACATCCTTCTGCTCCTCAACAGGACCCTGAGCTTGAACTGCGTGAACTGCACAGATGGCACGACGCGGAGAATAACACGTAGACACGGCGACTTGACCCAAGGAGCCTTCAATGTGCACCACTGGAACCACCAATCACAGTGGAGTGCAATTAAAGCCTTTTGTTAGTCCAAGGAGAAAGATCATAGGGAGTAACATTTTCTACAAGAGTACTTGACAAAGGTTTAAAAACACTGAAGCACTAATGCATCTTTCCTACAAAATATTAACTGTTTGAATGTGGTGGTAATGAAAACCTGGTGTGTAGGAGTCGGTCTTTGTGATGTATGGCGTTGTCAGTTTAGGTGGCTCCCTCTTGCCCCTGATGCCCAGCTCCTCCTCTGCCATCTTGGCCTCTATTCGTCGATAGTACTCCTAAAATATTCCCACGGAACGACCAGTTATTGGTGGCAGCTGGCTGCTGCGAATGTTTGACGATGGTGTAGGGCGGCCTCCCACCTGGTAGTAGTAGTCCTCGAGGTACGGGTGCTCGCTCTGCAGCTGAATCATCTGCAGCCTGGTGATCCACTCCTTCTCTTTGGCCGTCATCAGGTTACAGTAAGGATCCCAGCCTTCAGTTTTCCTGCTAAGGCCAGAAGGTCATAGAAATGCGCCAACACCTCGGACTATGATGGATTCAGCTCACCCACCTTGGGAATATACGCTGTTTTTGATTGAGGAGCCGTTTGTGCTGGGGATGGAGCTGGGTGACCGGACCAGGGTACCTGCAGTTCAGATGTGTTAAATGAGTCTGTGCCCTCCAATTCTGTGTGTGCAGCCCATCACCCATTCATTCATATCTAGAATGAATCTGCCCAGTTATTCTTCCAAGTTAACCATCAGACTGTGAGAAATGTCCCATCAGGCAGATGAACGGGGGACGTGTGTGTTCATGATGGATGGATACGACAGCCAGGTCGCCCACCATTTCAACTTGGCAGATAAATACTGAGCACAAACCAGAGTGAGACACACAACGCCTTCACACACCTGAAATGCTGGACCGAGTTTGTCGAGGGGCTGTAGAAGGGGGAGGGCCTGGGCGAGTTGGCACCGAAGCGAAGCTGCATCATCTTGGGAGTTAGAGACTGAGGAGTGGAGGGGCAGCGCAGGTTCATGGGAAACATGAAGCCCCTGGTCTGAAGAAAGACAGACCAAATACATTTACGGCATTCTTAGCTGCTTCCCAAATGAAAGCATTATTCCGATTCATCTATTTCAGCGCGCAGGCAAAAAAGTTGATCAGAGAGGGACTAGATGTGTTCAATCTTCAGTGAAGCTGGGGAAGCTTCCAGATTATAAGCCTTTCTACTCAAAATGTGATCACTTTTAGCAGCTTGTGAACTGACAAATCTGACTGATGTAAACGAGCCCACAGGCAGCACCAGTGACATATCAGAAGAGATCAGCTGAAATAAACCTGACTGTAATGCTGCCTCGGTGTCAGCGGCTGCCGTGAGAGGATCGGGGAGCCTGGGCCCAGTGGCATGTGCATCTGGAAGAAAAAGCTCAGGTTCAGCACGAAAGCTCTCAGACGACATTACAAGCATGTTAACCTGGTTCCCTGATCTAAATGAGACATTTGTAATGTTCTTGGAATCAAAAAGGGATGCTGAAAACAGCTGCTGTGACTGTTGGACACCACATCATCATCAAAGGAAGCATTAGGAGCAGTTTGTTTTGAAAACATCTCATACCCATCTATGCAAGTTTCTATTAAGTTACTTCCATATTGTGAGGATGAGCCATCCTACTGAAGTTGAAATGACTTCTACAAAATAAACATGTAGTTCAGTGGACCTGAGAGGGCCCTCTGTGGCTAAACTGTCGTCTGGGGTAGTATCCTCTGTGATCCCCTCTTCTCCCTCTGAAGGAAGAGACGGGATATGGAAGTTCCAGGAAGTTGGAGGTCACGTGCTGACCTCTGTGACCATCTATCACACACACTATAGCACTATCCTAAGAAAGAGAATCAAACGGGATAATTATTTAAGAAGCCTGCTGTGATTCAGGTCTGAATATGCTTTTCATCATCATAACCTGGAGCAAAGATCCCGAGATTCTTCTGGTCTTTCTAGACGACGGCTCCATGAACTACAGGAGAGGAAAAGCTAAACAGTAGCTGCACGACTTTGGTGCAAACGTGTCCCGCTGAGGCAACACTTACATCGTCTTCATAAGAATTCCAAAACATGGCTTTCCCACAGTCCACTATGGCGCTGTCCAGACCCTGGAGAGGGGTTAAAAAAGGTCTTCACACGGTTGATGCGACCCACAACAAACGAGTCTGTGTCACCTTGAGGCTCGGGCGCCCCTGAACGATCCTCATCACAGCGGGGTCCTCAAACATCTGGCCCCTGCCCATTCCCTGCCTTGGCCCCCGACCTCTGCCACGCTGACCAGGGGAAACGCAGGGCACATACCGCGGTCTGGGAGGGGAGGGGGAACTGGGGTGTGACAGAGGTTTGGGGTCGGGTGGGGTCGTCGGAGGGGGTGGCAGCGGCTCCCCAAACTGAAGGAGGCCGCTGCTGGAGTTTTCTGAGAGCTCGTGTGCATCAAGATCTAGGAGAAGAAAGCAGAAACAGCCTGTGGTCACTAATGTAGGGCGCTTTAACCCAGGGCAGTCCGGGGGACGCCATCCAATTAGGAAAAAGATGTTCACAGCTTTGGTTTGGATCACATTCACGCTGGCGGGCCAGTCGGTCGGGGACAACGTCCTGCAGTAAAGACGGACGCTCAGATGGGGCAGCGTCGCCCAAAACAAGCATGACGAGGAAGAAACACTGAAGAATAAACCATTCAGCTTTTCTACATGAAACTACCCCGCCCCCCCGCCAGCAGGGCACATCCAGCCTGAGAAGACCCCCCACAGCTAATCCAAGAAAGGAGCCTGCGAGTACAAACGTCAGATTCACAAAGGAACTGAAATCCACTGCCACCCGCTCAAGGATTACTGGTGCTTTAAATGAATGCGTTCCTTGTTTCCGTCACTTCTCTACAACAGGGGAACATGGACTGCTCCATTACAAGTTCAAAGTAAAGTGACAGAAGGATTGACGCCATTAGCCGCTTGGCCCCAAATGAATCTGTGGCTGAGAGCGATGGCTGCCTTTCGTCACTGTGAGGTCACTGGTGGAGTCAGTGCTGCTGGGGATCAGTGACAAGAACCCTCACTTTTAAGTTATTTATTCTAATTTATAAGCCAGCCACCAAAATGATTCCACCATGTTGTGGTGGTTGGGTCAGTAACTGCTTCCATAACTAATTACTCTTCATCAACCAACACTAGCTGGCGGCCCCTGTGTCACACCAAAAATCCTACACAACCACAAAAGGAAATCTGTGTTTGTTTGTTTCAAGCATACACACACACCCATTCCGAAAGTCTCGTCGTTGTGCACGTTGATCTCCTCGTCCTCCTCCGCCATGGCCTGCAGCAGCCCACAGTCCATGTTGGGCCCATCTTCATCACTCCACTCTCCTCCGTTCTCAGGCCACTCACACACCTTTTCGGCCTGTGGGAGGGATGGACAGTGCAGAGGGGGGGGACGACTAAACTGAAGGAGAAGTCCAGACTGGTGTGTCCACACGTGGAGGTTCGACTGATGTGCGTCCTGGGACAGGACGGTGGTGACCAAAGGTGACACACTTACTTGTTGCTGGTCTGAATCACTCATGATCGCTTTTTTTTTCTCCCCCTCACTCTGAGCAGGCAGTGACGGTGACTTTCTTCCCAGCGTTTTCTGTTTTCTTCCTAGTGGAGGATGCTAATTAACTTTTAAATGAGCTCACCTGTAAGACGCGTGTGCGTGTGCGCGTCGACGCGCGTCACGGGAAGTCCGGCCTCCTTTTCTGCTCCGTTAGGCTGGAGAAACGGCGACCTCTGGTGGCCGAAGCCTGTACCCCACTCCATGGAAGCGAGATGCGTTACTAACTTATTGAGAAGAGTTAATTTACTGAACTACCTCCGAAGAAAGAGAGACAGAACTTTAATAAAGCTCTCAAATAAAACAACACGTTAAGGAGTAGCGCAAAGCATCTGTGTTTGATCAATATAATAACAAGGATGACATTTCAGTGTGAGTAAGAATGTACATATTCAATGGAAAATAAGTTATAAAATAAGAAGGTAGAATACATTCAACCAACCATCACCTTATCATGGTGGAGGAGTTTGCGTACCCTAATGAGCCTAGGAGCTATGTTGTCCGGGGCAGTTTGCCCCTGGTAGGGTCTCCGAAGGCAGATTGGTCCTAGGTGAAGGGTCAGACAAAGAATTGTTCACAAGACCCAAAAATGGACAATCAAGGAGGTACACCGCGTACCCAGCCCGGAGGGTTACCGGGCCCCCACCCTGGAGCCAGGCCTGGGGCTGGGGCTCGATCGCGAGCGCGAGTGCGTGGTGGCCGGGCCTATGCCCATGGGGCCCGGCTGGGCCCAGCCCAAACCAGCTATGTAGGCACTCCCTCCCCCAGTGGACCCACCACCCGCAGGAGGAGCATGAAGGGTCCGGTGTAGTGTGGATTGGGCAGCGGACCAAGGCGGGGGTCTTGGCGGTCCAATCCTTGGTTATGGAAGTTGGCTTTCGGAACATGGAACGTCACCTCTCTGGCGGGGAAAGAGTTGGAGCTTGTGGGGGAGGTTAAGCGCTTTTGACTAGATATAGTCGGCCTCACCTCCACACGTGGCGTGATCAACTTCATAGTCGTATCAGCTGATCTACGGTCATATGTTTTGGACACTCAGGTGAAGAGAGGAGCAGAGCTGTCAACTGATCACCTGGTGGTGAGCTGGATCAGGTGGGGGGGGCGTCGCCACGCGGACCAGGCAGGCCCAAACGCTCAGTGAGGGTCTGTTGGGAACGCTTGGTGGAGGAACCCGCCAGACTGGTCTTCAAGTCCCCCCTCCAACAGAGCTTTTATTGCATCCTGGGGGTGGTGGGGGACATTGAGTCTGAATGGGCCATGGTCCGCTCTGCTATTTTTGAAGCGGCTGTCGCGAGTTGCGGCTGCAAGGCCACTGGTGCTGGTCGTGACGGTAATCCCCGTACTGATGGTGGACACCAGAGGTGAGGGGATCCATCACGCTGAAGAAAGAGGCCTACAGGTCATGGCTGGTCTGTGGGTCTCCGGAAGTAGCCGAACGGTACAGGGTGGCTAAGCGGGCTGCAGCCGAGGCGGTCACGGAGGCAAAAACTCGGGCATGGGAGGAGTTCAGTGAGGCTATGGAGGAAGACTTTTGATTGGCACCAAAAAGACTCTGGCAAACTGTCCGGCACCTTAGGGGCGGCAGGCGGCAACTCGCACACTGTGCTAGGTGGGCATGGGGAGCTGCTGATGTCTCCTGGGGCAATTATCCGGCGGTGGAAGGAATACTTCCAGGAGCTCCTCAATCCTACCAACACGTATCCACAAGGCGGAAAAGAGTCGGGAGACCAGGAGGTGGACCATCCAATCTCTGGAGCGGAAGTTGCTGAGGTAGTGAAACAGCTGCCTGGCGGCGGAGCTGTGGGAGCGGATGAGATCCGCCCGGGATATCTCAAGGCTCTGGATGTTGTAGGGCTATCCTGGTTCACACGCCTCTGCAACATTGTGTGGACATCGGGGGCAGTGCCCTTGGACTGGCAGGCCAGGGTTCTGGTCCCTATTTTTAAGAGTGGGGACCAGAGGGTGTGTTCCAACTACAGGGGGATCACACTCCTCAGCCTCCCTGGGAAAGTCCATGCAAGGGTGCTGGAAAAGAGGATCAGATCGATAGTCAAACCTCTGATCGAGAAGGAACAATGCGAGTTTTGCCCCGGTCATGGAACCACGGATCAGCTCTTTACCCTTGCTGGGGTGCTTGAGAGGAGTTGGGAGTTTGCCCAACCAGTCCACATGTGCTTTGTGGAGTTGGAAAAGGCCTATGACCAGGTCCCCAGGAGCATCCTGTGGGGGGTGCTGCTGCTTTTTGCAGATGACGTGGTTCTTCTGGCATAATTAAACCGGGAACTCCAACACATGCTGGTGCGGTTCGCAACTGAGTGTGAAGCGGCAGGGATGCGGATCAGCACCTCCAAGTCAGAGTCCATGGTCCTTGCTCGGAAAAAGGTAGAGTGCCTTCTCCGGGTCGGGGAGGAGGTCCTGCCTCAGGTGGAGGAGTTCAAGTATCTCGGGATCTTGTTCACAAGTGAGAGTAGGATGGCACGGGAGATCGGCGTCAGCAGCACTTAACCGATCTGGCATGGTAAAGAAGGAGCTGAGCCGGAAGGCGAAGCTCTCGATTTACCGGTCAGTCTACGTCCCAATCCTCACCTATGGCCATCAGCGTTGGGTGATGACCGAAAGAACAAGATTGCGGATACAAGCGGTCGAAATTAGTTTCCTCCGCAGGGTGGCCGGGCTCAGCCTTAGAGATAGGGTGAGAAGCTCAGACATCCAGGAGGAGCTCGGAGTGGAGCCGCTGCTTCTTCATGTCGAGAGAAGTCAGTTGGGTGGCTCGGGCATCTGGCCAGGATGCCTTCCGGACGCCTCCCTTTAGAGGTGTTCCGGACATGTCCCACCCGGAGGAGGCCCCGTGGCAGGCCCAGGACTAGGTGGAGGGATTATATCTCTCGCCTGGCTTGGGGCGGCTGGGGGTCACCCAGAGGAGCTGATGAAAGTGGCCGGGGAGAGGGCCGTCTGGGCCTCCCTCCTGAAGCTGCTGCCCCCGTGACACGGACCCGAATAAAGCGGGAGAAAACAAAATGAAACGAATAGAATACGTTCAATAATTATTGATTTAAGGCCATTGTAAAGTCTACTTCAACTTTATATTACTGGACTTTGGACACGATTACAGGTTAGACTATTGTAATAGAACACTGTCGATTGTTTATATAGTTAAACTTTGGTTTATGTTGGAAGACAAAGAAGTAACAAAATCATAGGCCCTTTCTTTTTTACCACCCTTTGCGTAAATGTGTGAAAGATTGGTGTTAAGTGTTAAATTTCCCCTTTTTTGTAATATACTTAGCTTTTAGAATATTGAGACAGATGTATGTGGCATATTTGTAGTTTTGATCGTATGCAATTTCAAAACATGATTAGGCTCATACAGCCCTTCATATGAACACGATAGAGACATTACCATTAAAAAAAACCCAAAGTTTAATAACATTTAATGTATCAAAAAGCCATACATTTCATTGTGAATGTTATACTTGTGTGTGCGGTGGCCTATTAGGTGATGAACAATGTGTTGAACAACGACTTATCCCTGCATCTAGTTTTAGGTCCCATTGTATTCTTTACACGCAATTGACATCGCTGCAGCGTAAACAAAGTTTACTTTGTCCAGAAAATGATTTTAAAAATAAAGGAAGATGAATCTGTATCAGACAAAAAGTGTCACTCTGCTGATATGATGTATCCAGTTGTACTCGGAAATGTTAAACAACTATAAATATAGTGTTTTACTAATATGTAAACTTTAATTCGCTTCCAAGTTGGCTGTAATAGAAACAGGATATTGGCATTTAATCTCCCTATTAATTAAAATGACAATTTGCTTTATTTTGGGAATTGTTTTAAATAAACTACATGGAGCAATGGAATGAAGTGAAAGGTTCACGCAAAAAATAAAAAATTAAAATGAACTACATGACAGCTTGGTGACGCAGAAACCTACAGTAGCAGCCAGCTTACACATAGAATCGCAGCACTTAAACTTTGACAGACAAAGGAAATATATTAAAAGGGGTTTGCACATCAGTGCAAGTCTTTCATTGAAGCTGATCACGTGCTCCGTTTACGTTTCTCGTTGATCTTTGGCAAAACTCAAAATTTCAATATTCAATTCCAATGAATGCAGTATGTAGGATTTAGATACACGACAAAAACATTTGGCATCATTTCGCATCTGATACCCTCCACTTGGAGTCCCCCCCTTTGTTTTAAGTAAAAAATGAAAGAGGGATGAATGAATCCTGAGAGACTCATAACCTCAGGAGATTCCCTCCTTCCCACAGTAGAAAAGGGAGACTGTCCTGATAGGTCTTCAACCAAATAGTTTGAGGAAGCAGGGGTGGCAGTATGGCTTGTTCTCCTGCTCTTTGAAGCAGCCTTTACTCAGGGGCCTCAGGCAAAAGTGACACACGAGGTGGTGGGGGTGGAACTTGGCCCCCATGGCTGTGATGCAGCGGCCCAGGATTGGCTGCTGGCAGGCATGGCACATGCTCCCGCGGGACTGGTGGTAGTGGGCCTCGCACAGGGGTTTGCCTTCGTGCTCGAAGAAGCTGCCGTTGGCGAAGGGGGTATAGCACTCCTGCGAAGGGAAGAGAGGTTAAACCCCACGGGACTACGACAAGAAACCTGAAGAGGGCCAACCTCCTGACGTGTCCACGCACTTCTAACGCGCATGGTATTTAAAGGAGGCCTTGACTCACCCGACATACGAAGCACTGGGGGTGCCACAGGGCATTGAGGGCCGAGATGTAGTTCTCCAAAATGGGCTGGCTGCAGCCTTGACAACGGGAAGCGAACAGCGTGAGGAAGCAATGCTGGCAATACTGCTGGCCATCGCGGTCATGGAAACCTGAGAAGACACAGACACCCACACACACACACACACACACACACACACACACACACACGCCCAGTTTTACACGGTCCCATTTTTCAAACATGTTCTTCATAATTAAATTAATTCAATGTGAGTGTGTGTTTATACATGCTAGTGAGGACCATGATGTGCATTCCATCTGTCGGGGTACTTTTGGGTGAGGACATTCTGGCTGTTCCTGACAACTTTAGAGGTGTGCTCCCACTTGGCGTGAAGGTCAGAATTAGGTTTAGGTTAGGCTCAGGGTTAGTTGGTATGCTCAGGATAAGGTTTCGGGACAGGGGGAATGCATCATCAATGAGGGTCCCCACAAAGGTAGAAGTACAAATGTGTGTGCCTGTGTGTGTTGCATTATACATGAACTTGCTAAAGTTCACCAGACAGGATGTGGCGCTCATTACCTTCATCTCCAAACGCCCGACTGCACTTAACACAGCAGAAACACTCCGGGTGCCAGTTCTTGTCCAGAGCCGTGACCATTTTCTACAAGGAGGAAAGAGAAGTTCGCTGTCTTAAGGTGGTCTGAGGCATCGTCCGAGCTTTTCACACCAAATAAGCCACATGACGCGCGCGACCGGGGGCTCCTCACGTTCAGGATGGGCTTGTTGCAGTGGGCACAGTGGGGGGAGAAGAGGGTGAAGTAGTCCGACTCGCAGTACGGCCGGCCGTCCTTCTCAAAGAAGTTGCGATTCCCTAAGTCCGTCTCACACTCGGTGCAGACAAAGTGCTCCGGGTGCCACACCTTCCCCAGAGCCGTTACCACCTGCACCAGGAGATAAACCAGTTAATCAGCGGTCAGGCCCATTGGTTACGTCCCTGGGAGGAGGGGGGTCTCACCTGTCCCACCACTGGTTTTTGGCAGGCCGAGCAGTTTCCCTTGGAGGATGTCTGGACTCCTTGTCGGCTCAGGTCGGACTGGAGCAGCCCCAGCATGCTGTCCAGCGAGCCACCAGAGGACGGCTGCGTGGGGGCGGCGGGCTGCTGCTGCGGCTGCTGCTGCTGCTGCTGCGGCTGCTGCTGCTGCACCTGCGGCTGGGGGGGCATCACCACAGGACTGACGGGCACCGCTGGCTGGGGGGGCGGACACAGGAGCGTGACCTCACTGGTGGTCAGGACCTTCTGAGGTCATGGTGGGTCTGTGGTGAGGATGCGCACTTACTGTGCTCTGGACCCTGAAGTCTGACAGCGACGCCATCAGTTTGTCCAGTTCCAGGGTGGCTGATGTCGCCGAGGGCTTAGCAGCACTGACACACAAGAAAGAGGACATCCTTGAAAGTGAAGTCATGTTTTCTCTGAAGATTTTTTAAAAAAAAAATAAGTTCTAACGATTATGATTTGTCTTTTCTCTTGGTTTTATCTTTTGTCAAAAACTGACATTGAACAGACAACAGACCTATTAAACAAACAATCAACAGATAACAGTGATAAATATGAAAATGAAAACAGGGACAAATTTAGAAATGGGTGTTGACTCCTATTTTTGATTCATCCAACTGGTTTACAGAATAAATGGTACTTGTATTCTTGCTACTTTCAATGTTATATTGATTGCTGTTTTTCAATACTTGTGACAACACTTGCAGTTGCAGGACTTTAAGTCTTCTAATTAGACAAACATGTAGAATCAGACATTAATTACCCCGATGAGCTAGTCATCTTCTCTTTGACCTTGTCTTTCTCTTCATTCTTAAAAGGAAACTGTGCCAAGATTTCATCTGGAGACAAAAACAACATGATAGACAGCTTCACACACACACACACACACACACACACACACACACACACACACACACACACACACACACACACACACACACACACACACAGACACAGACACAGACACACACACACTCACCTGTGATATTGAACTGGGTAGCATTCAGCTCCTGTAAGAGATGGTCCAGTTCATTCAGACCTCCTCCCAGCAGTGAGGAAGAGGAGAAGGCTGGGGGAGGCTCCGCTGTGCGGGGGGAGCGTGGTTTACACACTGTACTGTAAGAATAAAACCAATCTGTGAGGACTGCATGGGATACAAGAACCAAACAGAGTCAACATTCAAATGATACAAATGTCAGACTTTGAAAAAGATCACTTTTAATTTGTGTCTAACTTCCTCTCTGGTGGTGTAAAACCAGGAATAGACGTTTATCTTTAAATATAACAAAGGAAAAATCGTGACACATCTCACATCACTTTGACTTTTTGAAGCATAGGTTATAAAACCTCCTCCATCTCTTAGACTTGCAGTTTCTTTTCGAGATTTGAATATTTTCCTCAGGCTGCAGGAAAGTGAGCAAAAATCACTGAATGATCATTATCATCTGAGTCAGCCCAGTTGTTGAGGCTCTCTGTGCTGACGCAGACTCACTACGGTCAGTAGGAGTGAGGCAACACAGGAACTTAAGGAATGTCAAGGACACGGAGTGTTTATTTTCAACGTATCTGCAGCTCAGACTGTAAATATGAATGTCTGGACTAAACCTCTATCAGTCTTTGACTCTTCTCATGCCACCAACAGACCTGTCTGACCTGAGCTGGCTCTGGGTCGGCCTGGGAAACACACTATTCTCTATCCTCCATCGGCTCCGCAGACCTACCTGTACAGTTTGTCTGGGTTGGAGTTCTGGTTAGTTTTCATGGCGGCAGAAACTGTCTGAGAGAGAATAGAGCAAAAGTGTTCGTGTGAGAAAGACGTGAATGGGGGAATCACTGGAACGCTGGAGTGGGATTGTCATCCAGATGTGTAATCCAGCATGTACCCAGGCGCTCGTGCTCTACCTGCTGCGGGGTGTAGGCAGGCGGTGGCGGCCGGGTCTGGGCCGGGTCTTCTGCGGCTGCCTCAGAATGTTTCGGGGGGTCAGAGGTCAGCAGGACAGGACACCGAGCTAGAGGAGAACCCGTGTTCTCCAGATCAGCGAGGAGAGCATCTGGGCATGTGAAAGAGGAAAAAGAATAAGAGCCAATAAACCAAAAACATTTAACATGTAATGATATTGTTGATTTTAGGGCTGGGCAATGTAATCATACTGTAACATAGTGTAGGGTGATATGAACATGTGACACAGTATTGTATACCAACATTAACCTGATAATGGTCATTCGAGCAAAGTTACACAATTGCCCCAAATTAAGAGTGTTTTCTCAATGTTGTAATATTTATCAGTAACTGAGTCTGCATTATTGATGGACGGGAATCATGTGGTCAGCAGTATTGTGATATCTTTGCTCGTCTCGTGGGCATTTCTGATGGCAATATTGGGATGTTTGTGCAGAATTCGGTGACAAATAATACGACCATTTCACCCAACGCTGTTTGTGAGAGAGACGGTTAATGGTGATTCACAAAGATTGACAAAGAAAGATGACTGAAGACATGGAAGAAGAACATGGCAGCAGCAGACAAAAATGCACAAACACAATGGCAATGTATCAAATTCATGCAACGCATGCAACTCATGCAGAGACATTTACGTACCAAACACAACAATACGGGGACTGAGAGGGTAGTTAGGTGTCTCAGGCATTCCTAAGAAGACACAGACAGCCTCTGTGACTGACAAAGTATCCACCCAGAGCTGTGAGTAACCTCAGACAATGATCAGTCAGAGCAGAGAGCGGTCAGACATAACCCACAGGCAATCCATCGATACTGATCAGCTGAACAAGTGCAGCCACTGGAGCACGCAAATGCTACTGCGCTCAGTTCCGAGACATGCTGGCCAACATGGAAAGGAAGCAGAGGAGGAAGAGTGTTCTGTAAATGATAAATCACCCCCCCAACACACACACACACACACGCACCTCTGCATGACATCACTCAGTGCTTATCAGAATACAAATGAAGAGCACACAGAAGGTTGAGTAAGAGCTTTCTGCATCAAATTGGGTTTTAACCTGGATGTTTTAACAACACTCGAGAGCCGTATCCAATGTGTGAAATACCTGCTGAGAGCCACCCTCATCACAGTGGAACACCAGCAGTGACATCATCTGAAACCAAAACTGCTGCAGCCACAGTTCAATGACACTGAATGTCTCGATATTTGTACTAGACTAAAAGATGCCTTTAACCCCTGTGCTGACATGTGTGGTACGTGGCTAAAGTCACCGGCATGTGTTGTGACCTCTGTGTGAAGAACCTTTGACAGCCTCAGGTAAGGTGACATTCATGCAAACACTTCTAGGATGGATTGCAAGTTATCCCCAAAACACAACAATGACTGGAGACAAAAGCAACGACATTACAGCAGCAAAGTCCTACAACAGTGATCTGTTACTACAGAACATTTCTCAGAAATCGAGCCCTGGTCTGGATTTTGTAAGAGTTAATGGTGAAACACGAAGAAAAAGTGTCCCCATTAAGGCTGGGGTTTCCCGCACGGCGTCAAAGGACGGCGAGTCCTCTCGCACGTATTACAGTTCTCTTGTAATTTACCAGTAAATCTCCAAAACATGTGTTTGGTCATTTGTGGCTTGGGCATGACTCAAACGTGAGTGAATCAGATGTTAGTCAGGATCTGTGGCTGGACTGAGAAGAGGGAACTTCATAAACTATACACAGATTTGGTCATTATGAAAAGACTAAAGTGAGGAGTTTATCATCCGGACTAAGATTCTGGACTACTTGTCCTGTGCATGTCTTTGTTTACTACATGCACTGTGTCCTGCGGAGACCAATGTTGTAAGATTAAATTTAGACTTTAAGAGGCCGCTAACAAAACCGGGAGAGATCCTCGCATGGCCGTAAGCTGGCGTCGGCGATGACCCGATAAACACAAACACGGCCACTGGATGACTCACATGCTGAGTATCTCTGGCTCTTGGCCGACGGCGTGCCTCTTACACACAGTCTAAACTGCTCATATAAGGAGCTGAACGTCTCTCAGTGGGAATTATGACCATATTTAGAGCTGCCTGTCCACTTGTTTGTCTTGGCCAATGCTCTTATTAACAAGTGGTTCCCCCCCGAAGATAACGAGCAGAGGCCGCGGGCCATGAGTCGGGCCTCCAGCACGGGCACCCTCTGCCTCAAACACTCACGCCATTCACGTCTCCCAGCGTGCAATTCAAACCAGATGTGCCCAGATGTGCTTTGGCCGCATGTAGTCATTCCTTCCAGTGCGGCTTGCGCATAAATGCCTCGATCCTGAAGTGGACCTCGGGAAGAAGAAGAAAAATAGAAAGGCGAAGAGGCAAAGGCGGCTTTTCTATTTTCACTGAACTCTGCGGCTTTTCCGGAGATCAGCCCCGGGGAGGTGGCGGGGGGGGGGCTATTTCTGTCACAAGTCCGGTTCTCCTAATGTTCTGAGAACGAGGGCAGAAATGTCTTCATCAGCAGGGGGAAAAAAAGAGGCAGCTTGCAGTTGTAAATGATGTGTCTTATCTGCATCCTGTTCCTGGAAGAGGAAAGCCCTCCATGCATCATTTCAAATTGAGTTTATGGAGGGTTTATTGGATTTGCAGAGCGTTGTAGGAAACCGGTCCACAGCAGCGAGAAGTCTCCGGTTCTATTTTCAATTCGAACCATTTAAAAAATAAATAAATAAAACAGCCCCCCCCCCCAAAAAAAAAATAAAATAAAGGAAGTCATAGTCCAGCTGTCAGCACCAAGCTGGATCAGGGTCGAGCACCACCCCTCCACTCCGAGACCAGCTCCAGGTCTAAGAGAGGCGACGGACGGCGGCGATACTCACCCAAGTCATCCATGATGGTCTCCACACGAGGATCCCTGCGTCCCCACCCAGGCTTCTGGATCCAGAATGGGAATACCGTCTGCGGCCGCGCTGCACAAAACTTCTGGGATACCGCTATCCGACAAAAGAGGAGGAGGAGGAAGAGGAGGAGGAGGAGGAGGAGGAGGGTGTCCCGTTTTTTCCATACACGACTCTCTTCCTGTGTAATGTCTCGGGAGGCGTAGTTAAATAAATGTGGTTACAAAGACCGCATTCCCCGGACAGGTGACGTCATCCTGGACATTCCGGATCCATATTTGGGAGCGAAAACCAGGAGGCGCAGCATGGAGTTAGTCCAGAGGTGATCAGCCGTAATCTGCATCCACGGCGTCTCTAGCGCAGGATGTGCGTTTTAAAGGGAAACAAAAGCGATCTTTCCTGAAAGAAACACGTTGGTTTGTGCTGACTAAAGCCTTTGATCTGCGCCGCCAATAAAACTCCAAAGCTTATACTTGAGAGGGCTGAGTAAGAGATGTTTAAACATTTGACTCGTGGGAGTTTTGTAATAAGATGCCCCTCAAGATGATTAAACCCGACTGTTTTCTGTTTTGTAATCATTTCTGAGACACATATTGTGGTTGTCTCAGCCTTTGTTTTGGGGATAAAGGATGGAGAGGAGCGAATGGAGGTTATGATGGAGACATGGGACACGTCCGTGAGGCAGGTCAGAGGTGAGCCAGCAGGACTGTGGTTGTCCTCTGGCTTCCTCCAGAGTGTCAGAGGACTTTGTTCTGAGTCCAGGACACTGAAGAAAGAAGGCGGAGAGCTGGGCCATCAGAGCTGGACCATCAGAGCTGGACCATCAGACCTGGACCATCAGACCTGGACCATGACCCCTACTGACAGGCCTCTTCATTCTACTGTCAGAGGAGCAAGCAGGGCCCCCAGTCTTCAGGAGGGTTGATTTGTGACCATCTCCTTTGCAGGGTGTGCTAAAATGGGGTGCCCCCCCCAGGATGTGCTAAAGTGGGGTGCCCCCCTCCCTCCCCAGTGGCCCAGACCTTACTGGAGGCTGACTCAATATACCTTTGGCGCTACTGAAAACAAATGCATCTTTACTTAATTCCTATTGGAGACGTAAACAATAAGGACAAATGAAATCTGGTCTATTGGAAGAAGAGACAATGAAATGCAGTCCAGAACATGTCTATAAACCGTGTTAAATTTCTTATTTCTGATCCTCCACACATGATTACAACAGTTGTCAGTAATTGTCTGACAAATAAACTCAGAGTTGACCTCAGTATGAACCTGTGTTGATGCCAAGCCACGGTTGTCAAAATAGTCAGCAGTGAACTGTGTTGGGAATAATCAGATCATCTATGCTGCATCTTTGTTTACTTTACATCAGGGGCCGTCCTGTAGGATGACCTTTAATTCTAAAAACTGTCACCATGAAGAATGATGTGAAGCGGTTCCTCATTCTGTCGGCTTTGTGCTCTCATAGGTTAGTAGACCTTTAATCATCACGAATGCAGATGCTGAACTTCCTGTCAGGCAGATCTGACTGAGCTGGTTTTGGATTCTTTATTTTTGCATCATCCTGGAGGAGGAAGAGGAGAACAGGAAGAAGCGCAGTTCTTCACTGTCCTTTGTTTCATTTCACAGACTTCTCTCAGTGGTAACGACAGCGTGCGGGAGATAATTCCACCACAAACAGGAGGAGGATCACGTGATTGCCGTGGACGTGTTGTTGCAGCGCTGAAGTTGTCGTTTGGACAGCAAAGGCGCAGTCTCCCCGCTGACCATGTAGATATAGACCAATACTGAAGCCCACCGTACTTCAGCCACAGCCAGTTCTTTTAACCTCTACACAGAAAAATAACTAAGAGTGAAAAATAACCAGTGAAACCACACACCTGTGTACTCACCACATCTGTGAGCATTAAGTACAACCAAAACCTCGATAGATAGATAGAACTAGGCTTTTAAAAAAAGTCTAGTTCCCAGAAAACTCATTTGGGTATTTCCACATTTAAGAAACTCTTAATTCCACAAATACCCTTCCATTGTTGACCCCTACTGCTCACCAGCCCAAGCCTGTTTTGTTTTAACTGGAACGAAAATGGCAAATGAAAATAATGCTTTTTAACAGTTTAATAAAAGGTTCAGACTCAACTTCTGTCAACTATTTCAAATGGAAGATGCAAAAGTGGGCCAAAGTAAACACAGGTCTTCTAGTTCTTTATCTGCTAATAGAGCTTCAGTATCAGAGCACACTGGGAATCGAGGCTGATGCAGCACCTTGTTGATTCCTGCTTTGAAAGTCAGGGTTGTTCCAGCCTAATCAACTTTGACCTGTCAAACCTGACTTTCACGAGACGAGCAGAGAAGCACCGTTTCACAGACAGTCAACAGTGTAAAAAAACAAGAGCGGAATCTTTTTTTTTAATCAAGCAAGCTCAGTTACAGACTGTGATGATTAGAGGGAGGTGCCACAATGCTGTTGAACGCCAACAAAACCCCCTGGTGTGAATGATACCTGTGACAGAAATGTCTGTTTGACCAAAACAAATCTCTCTCAGCGGAGAGGCCTTTGGTCTCAGTGCATGATAAACTCCAAGAATAACAATGAAAACACAAACACACAATAATTAGACACTCTTTTCTGGTATGAAATCAGATAAGCACAATAAAACAGAGAAACACACCAAGGGAACCCATTGGCTGTAGGTTTTCATTGTTGTCAAATTAAAGCGTACTGTTTAGAACTTTCAGACACCAAAGTCCTCCTTTTGTTACTTCTAAATTTGTGATGCACAAATATCTCAAACTTAAGCAGAATGTTTGTATTATTAATTAGAATAACTCTTTTCTTCACACATCACACACAAAATTGTGTTTTAAACCAACTTTTCTTTCAAAAAGCTGAAGCCAGGTGGTGCAAAGAGCAAATTTAAGGATCAGAACAGCATGTGATGTGAAAATAGTTTAAAAAAAAAAAAAAATTTACTTGTGAGACATGTTGGGGGAGATGATGGAAAGACAGCATGAATGTACAATGAATAGGCCTGATCACCTATAATGTCCCAATCCATCAACTGAACTATGTTACATATTCTCCACCCAGTACTTCTCCACTGCAGTTAATCCACACACACCCTATCCCATCCTTCCATCTACGGCCCTTTCCCTCTCCTCATGATCACTGCACAGCCTGCTCATTGGCCGTGCTGCCAGAGTCCTGAGGCTTCATCACATCTGGGAGTTCTGGGGGGCTGGAGAAGGCTTCAATATGCAGCTGTTCGAACATCTCATCTGGAGAAATGAAAAACCAGATTAATGTAAACTTCTTTGGGGTGACAGCATGTGCCTACATCAGCCATGGCACAGTTACTGGACACCAGCTGAAGTATGCAGCAGCACAGAGTGAAATCATTACATTTCTCTAAAATATCTTCTTTGGAATGTCATAACTAAAAATAAGAGTGTGCATACCATTTATGCGAAAGGCCAGACCGACTGTAGCTGGAGCTTGTGGTCTGGCAGTCTGGTTAGTGAATCCACAATCACCAAGGGTTTTGCTGTCCTCTAGTATTTGGTCATCCTGAGAAACAAAAGTTGAAATGGGACCGTTTAAGCCGGTGAAAGCAGCATTAAAGCATTTCCACAGGATAGACTTTAGCCGCTCTGAGACAAGAACTATGTTGGCAACTCAGCCTCAGATTAACGCTAAAATGTTGTTCGTATTGAGGCATTAAACTGTTGAGGCATTTAAAATGTTAAAAAGAAAAAAGAAACCCTCACTTTCCTTCAGACTTACCTTATACAGCCTCTGGTCTTCAGGTGTTCTCTTAAGAATTCCCTCTACAATGCGCTTAAGTTCATAAACAGTCGTGGATTCCTTGGCATCTGTAAAGATTGTGGTCTTGTGACGCCGGATCATTAAAAACACGTCCTAAAGGGAGGAGGACACACAATTACATATATTAACAATAGCTACAAGATTCATTTTGATGAAGAGAAATTTGAGGTCTGCTCTCACACGACTGTGGGACGTGGATAGGCTATTATTATACCAGTAACATATTATTAAAGCTACTACCAACTGACAAGTTGACCTTTTGACCACTAATGTTGTTTTTGCTGAGGCTCAGCAGCGTTAATATATATTTAACTAATTGATCAGCTCCCAGGATAAAGAGCCGACCGGCAACACTGGACGGACAAATCCATGACATCGCTCGAAATCACGCAGAGTTAGTGATGAACTGACAGAGATATGTTTAGTTAAAGCCGGTTGGCGGCCCCCGAGCCTTTAGTTGTCTAATTCCAGCGCAGCTCCAGACAACCGGGAGCTAAGCGCTAACTAGCACCCCCAGCACGAGCTACCGGGACGCATACGCCAGCTTATCCAACCCTAACACTGCACTTTGCCGTGTTTTCCCCCGCCGCAGCACGTATCTAACGCGGCTAGACGCCGCCTGGCTGTGTCCCCCCCTGTGTGAGGAGCGTGTTTAAGGGCGCTGGTTACCATCTCAGGAGGATTAGCTCGTTAGCCAGTTGCGCCGGCCCGGTGTTGTGCAGCGGTACCCACAATACACCTCTCTTGCGGACGTGACGTCACCCGGGAGCGGAGGGGTTCTGCTCCCCGCGGTCGGCGACGCGGTGACGTCACGCTGCGTCGCTTCAGAATTTGGCGCGCACGAGGGTGTGAGCCGAGAGCATCACTAAACCAGCCCCAGGTCGTCTGGGATTATCAGTAGCTGCCGGATTATGGTATGTAGCGGCGTGACGCCGTGGTCTCTGGGCGAGCCGACGCCTGTCAGCCGCGCTCGGTGGTTCGGTCGGCGGTGAGCTGCTGGCTGGCTCTCCGGCCCCGGCCAGCTAGCACCCTGTCACGGCGCTCTAAATGTGCGGGTTTGGGTTTTTTTTACTTAACATGTTCCTGTCGGTGTCGTAAAGGGCTCGATCCTCACTGCCTTGCTGTTTCCAACGTTGTTCCGCAAACTTTGGAGGGAGTAAGAGAAGCGCAGTGACAGCCTGTCCCGGTTCTCCAGCCCGTGAAAGGTGACCATTTTTGGGTGTTCTTCTGAAGTAAATCATGTTTCTGGGCCTAGTTTAGGTGTCATCACCAAGTATCTGTTTGAAAGATCTGCAGTAAAAGGCCTGTAAGTATCTGTGCTTCAGCGTATGCAAACTCTTCGCAGTCAAAATGGTCTGTCTGGTCTACTGTTGTGGTTAACTTCTTGTTTTCGCCACTCTGTGTCTTCAAAAAAGAAAAGAGGAGCATCACGCCATGCCGGTGATGGTGGAAACCTCAGCATCCAGGATGCCCCGTCCTATGCCCATCCACTTCTCCCATGCGGAGCAGTCCTTTTCCCTCAAAAAGCGACGAGTGCCTCGTTCCACGTCGTCCACGTCCAACTCGGCGTCTTCTTCCCCCGCCAGACTTTCCCTTTCTTTGCCACCGCAACCGCCGTCCAAAGGGTGCCCCTCGCTGAGCAGGGTGTTCCAGCAGCAGATGTCCCCCTGGACGCCCCTGTCTTGCTCCCTGGCCGCGTCTCCTCCGCCGAACTCTGTGTACGATCCCAGCAAACAGCAGTCTTATTTCAACCAGTGCTTCACTAACCTGGGCCTGCTGGGGAGAGGGTCGTTTGGGGAGGTGTACAAGGTGAGTGTCTGCTGAATTTCTCGTGGAGACTTCCAAATAGGCACGTTTAAAAAAGAAAGTACTCTTGTCAAACTTGGCTGAGGTTTCTGGTTTTACCAAGGTTTTCAGTGGTAATGAAATGGTAACGCACACGGTTTATACAATATATGTTGTGATTGAGAGCAGAAGGGTTGCCGCTTACTCTTTTTGTTTGTTTGTTTGTTTGTTTTAGGTGCAGAGCAACAAGGATGGGCACCAGTACGCCGTGAAGCGCTCTGCTCATCGCTTCAGGGGGAACAGCGACCGGAACCGCTGCGTGAGGGAAGCCAGGAACCACGAGCGCCTGTGCCCTCACCCTCACATCTTGGACTTCGTGTCCGCCTGGGAGGAGTCTGGTCGACTTTACATCCAGACAGAGTTGTGCAGCACCAGCTTGCTGCTTCACGCGGAGAGCCAGCCCATCGGTCCAGGTGGGTCAGAACCCTCCTCTAATGGTTATTGGGATGTTACCTTGCCTCTATTTTGCTTGCCTACCCCGTGTTGCATTTGTTCACAACCTTTATTAAAAGTCCAGATGTCGTAAAGTATTGGACTCAAACCTCCCTCCAGGTGAGTCTGCAGCTTGGGGCTACCTCTGTGACCTCCTGTCGGCGCTGGAACACTTGCACTCTCGTGGTTTTGTGCACCTGGACCTGAAGCCCGCCAATGTCCTCATGACTGCCTCTGGACGTCTCAAGCTGGGAGACTTCGGGCTGCTCCTTGAGCTCAAGCCCACCTTTGGCGAGGCCGCAGACGGGAAAGTGAAAGACGAAATGCAGGAGGGAGACCCCAGGTACATGGCCCCCGAGCTGCTCCGAGGGGAATACGGGCCTGCAGCTGATGTTTTCAGGTTTGTGGGGGAGGGGGAACTTCTGAAGGGTGCAGCTCATTGATTTAGATTCTAACTGATGCGGATGTTTTTTGTTTAGTTTGGGTGTTACCATTCTGGAACTTGCTTGTAACATTGAAGTTCCCAATGGTGGGGAGGGCTGGCAGCAGCTCAGACAGGGCTGCCTCCCATCAGAGTTTACCAGTGGTAAGATCCACCTCCTGTTCAGTCTCCATAAGGGCTTCTATCCCGTGTTTGTTTCTTGTTTTATACACCCTTTTTTTTTTTTTTAACCTTTGCAGGCCTGTCGAGTGAGCTTCAGTCAGTGCTAAAGATGATGCTAAAGCCAGAACCCTCCGAGAGGCCGACGGTTTCTCAGCTTCTCGGCCTCCCTTCTGTCTGGAAATACAGATGGAAGAGGCGCATCTATCTCATGTTCAGAGAGGCTGCACTGACGCTGGCCTCCCTCTCCCAGGTAACAGCAGTACACACATCCTTGCCTCCCCTACGCAAGTTTTCAAACAGATTTACGTCCGTCAGCAAATTGGTTCAATGTGTTTTTCTTTTTGTTTCTTAACTTGTAGTCGTTGGGGTATTTCGGCTGTAGGCTCCTCTCTTTTCTCCGCCTGTCCTTTCTACCCGGTTGGCCCAAGCCGGTTCCCTGCACGCCTCCTAAGGACAGTTGGGAAGTGGATTTCACTCTGCCCCTCGGCGCCATGCACGCTGAACTGGACAACGTGGAGGAGGACGACGACGATGCGGTGTTCCTGTCGGATCTCGTAGAATCGGAACTTTCACCCACTTTCTCGCAGAGGTAGAGAATTGTTGGTTGGATTACATTAAAAATGTAAACAATTCCTGATTAAATCTGCTTATTTTCCTTCTACAGGGCTAAATTGAGGCGTTCCGTGGAAAGCACGTCAACCCCCCTCGCGGGTTCCCCGATGTGTGACCGCAGAAGGCCTGCCTACACACCCACTCCCCTGATCCTGAGCGACCGCTCCTCCCAGGACTTTGTGCCCTCAAGCAGCCTCTCAAACGGCACCTACCACACACCGACGCCCAATGGAAGCCCCGTCAACACAAGGCTCCGCTCCGGTACGGCGACTGATAAGAGGGCGGGCAGCCGACAACCCTTGCCCGGCAAGAGCTCGCAGCCACGTGGCTACAACTGGGTTCAGACGGAAGAGGCTTTACCCCGGTCCACCTTTGAACCAAAGAACCTGCTCAGTTTGTTTGAGGAAACAACACCCTGAATACAAGGCTTCCAATAACGATGTCTGACACTCTGAGGACCTAATATTTAAAGTTTCCCACCGTTACGTGTACCTAGTACAGCATTTACTGCTTGTTCAGTCTGTAATGACGTTACAAAAGCTTATACTTCTCTTCTTCTGAACAAAATATTCTACAGGGAAGAAAGCTGCATGCCGTTAGTCCCTGAAAGCACTTTTAAGATGTTTGAGATGTTTGCCTTCTTGTATATGCGACTAGTCAAAATGGGTATCGTGTTCAGTAGTGGTTCGCCTGGTGATTTGCAAATACAGTAAGCCAAAAAGAAAACTGGATGTAAAATTGTGGATTATATTAAACTACGGTTGGTTGTGTGGGTTTATCTTGGGTGTTTTTGGTGGGAGATAACCTTCTTTGTTTGGGTCCGTTAAACCCGCCGTGGCCAGCGGGGGGTCAGCATCACGCCTTTACGCACAGTCACACAAGATCAAAAAGGCTACGATGGAGATTGTGGGGAAACAGAGAGTGCCTTGTGTCAAATTTGAAGAACAAAATACCGTAAGAAGGCGACGGCTTTTTTTCCCCTTCATCTCGCCTAGTTTAAGCGTCGCCTGAAGACCTTGTCGCCAGCAGGCGGCGGTGTTGGCCAGAGGACCGTGGTCACGTGGAGGAGAAGAAGACGGCCCGGGCGCAACAGAAACACTTCCAACGCTACATTGATCAACGCACCTTTTTATTAGGAAAATGTGCGCTTAGTTCCCACATTACTTTGGATTGTGAATTCGCTCGCCTGCGTGGGAATATATAACGATTGTATGCGTTTGATCGATATTAGATAATTTGGGATTTTTCAAAGACGAAGCCGCGTTTAAGGTATGCAGAACGATTAAAGGGCTGTAAAACATTTAATTGAAATGGCTGTGTTTTTAGAGGATTATATTGGGTGTTAGTTGATCCAGTCCCTCGGTATTCTACCATCTAACAGTGTCTGACAGTGTTTAATGGAGTGAATACGTCCAGTTGCGCAATTACGTGCAAAGTAAACATGTTAGGATTAACGTTTTTCATTCATTGCAGCTGTTGGTAAAGATGACCAAACTTGAGCGTCTGAACACCAGGGTGGAAAATCTGCTGTTCAAAGCTGTGCAGGAGGTTTTGGAGGTGGTGAAAGAAACTGTGATCGAGTACCAGGAGAGGACCGCCAGGACCCAGAGAGAGAACCAGAGCCTCAAGAGGAGGCTCCAGGAGCTCCAGGACAGCCGCCAGATCTGCGGTCAGCGAGCTGAAAAGGAGCCGCACTCGGTCGGGTAAAGGGAGCGTAAACCAAACCTGCCTTTTGCCGTTTCTCGTCCTGCAGCGTCGGAGGCGGATGCAGAGCCGCATGTGTGTGAGCAGAAGCCGAAGGAGGAGCCGGGACAGGAGCCTGGCGTCACCCCGTCCGCCCTGCGCGTCCCAGCTGACCGCCAAAGACCTGTGTCCCCCCCCCGTCTGTCCTCCAGCGCCGCAGCGGGACCCGTCGGACTCGTCGGTCCAAGGACTTTGAACGCGGAGGCTGCGAACGGACCGTCCGAACCGGTGTCGGGACCCGTCCCCGCAGGTTTGACACCCGAACACCATCGGGTTAAAGTCGAGCCGACGACGCACGGAGACGTCACCGCCGGCGTGGACGCCCCGTCCTTAGAGGCGTTCCAAGACCGATCGGGACCTCACGCCGAGTCGGGGGGCGTCTTCGACCCGAACACCACGGGCGCAAACCCGGTTCTGGAGCCGCTGCCTCTGGGGTGCAGCAACACCGGCGGGGCAGAGAAGCACCCCGGGGCGCAAAGCAGGGCGAGCGCCCTGCGGGAGTACCGCTGCGCCCTCTGCGGACGCGCCTTCAGGCACGCCGGGGACTACAAGAAGCACAGCCGGGTGCACACGGGGGAGAAGCCCTACCGCTGCCCGGTGTGCGCCAAGACCTTCAGCCAGTCGGGCTACCTGACCGTGCACCTGCGCTACCACACCGGGGAGAAGCCCTTCGGCTGCGTGGTCTGCGGGAAACGATTCAGTCACTCGAGTAACATGAAGAAACACCAGCAAACGCATCTGTGAGGCCTGTCGAGAGCGCGTCGCCGGCCGGACCGTCCATTGTGAGTGGCTGTAAAGATGAGTCGACAGCGGAGCTCAGCGTTAGAGGAATTCCTTGCAGGATGTCAGTGCCTTCCCAAATCAAAATCGGATGCTTACTGCTATATCAAGCGCAAATTAATCGTAATACTATGTACTGTTAGATTTAGAACGCGGTTCGCTCTTTTAAATGTAATGTCAAATAAATGTACTTTTTTTTTTTTAGGTTTTTTTTTTGTGTATTTCCCTTAAAAAAAAACCCAATGCGTTGAACCGCAAAAACGCACATGTCAGCACTTTGTTGTATTGTTGAAGTGTAAGGGAGTTATTTTATTATGGGTGTGAAGGGGCGCTCCGTCCAGCAGGTGGCGCCGCAGGTTCACGGACATCTGCACTAACGGTCACGTTAACGCCGTCAACCCGACCCTTATTTTGAAAATCTCATAAAGGAGATTGTTGATGTACTTCCGGAAGAAGCCCCGATGTTTAAATAAAATCTAGTTTAAAACATTAAACTGTCCACGAATTTATACATTTCAGGGGTCAACGTTAACCTGCTTAATTAGGTATTAATTATTATTGACCCTTAAAGTGATGACGTGAGGCTCAAACGCCAAATCAAATGTTTGAATGTGTTAAAAGTTATTTCACGCAGAAGGCTGAACATCTATTTGGAGCATTGCACATGTTTTAAAGAGTGTAGTGTTCTACTGTACTGAAACGTTTCGTACGAATGATCAGTTTTGAAGTTTTGTTGCTGGTGTACAGTTTGATTTCGGGGTATCTAAAGTTGAACATTTGACTGCTGACTGAGCAGGTGGATGAGGCTCTGGTTTGGGGGGGAAGAACACCACCAGAATCCAGAGACAAGGGTCTCAATTCCAAAGCTTCAGGGTCATATGACCAGCAGCTTCAGGGTCAGATAACCAGTCAGGTGTGTGACAAGTGTGTGTTGGAAAAGTTACATCAGGCCTGTAGTCCATAGTTGGAGCTCATATTGAAGCACCAGTATGTGTTTGTCTTCATTCATGAGCGGATGCTGAGGTGACTGACCAAATCAAGACAGTTCTGGGACACCTTTCACACAGAGGTCTGAAAACCTGACCACACATTTACAGGTAGACGTAACCCTGATCACTCCATCGAGACAGGAGCGCTGTGGCAGCACTGGATCACCAGCCGGGTGCAAGCTGCCTCAAATGGAACATCGCAACCAGACGCTGGGTCACGAGTTACCAGTGAATCGGGGACACTCAAGCCCCTTCATAACTCATAAAGTTGGAGAAATAACAGGAGGTGAGAGCCTGCACAACAGCAGAAGTTCAACATAGATGACGGGCGGATTTAAGCTCCAGTTTTTGCTCATTTCAGCTTTGCAAACCGAATCACTGCAAACCGAGGAGGCCTGTGTTTGAAAAAAATCAACCTGCTGACCCTGGAGAGGAAGGACAGCGTGGCCTACTTCAGGACACCGCTGCCCTGGATGTGGAATGCTGTTCAGCAGCGTTGGGGGCCCGAGGGTCCACCGGAGAAGAGCCAGATGACTGGATGCAACGTGGGGGAGGATTTACACGAGAGGGTCCGCCCGAGAGGGAAACCACATTTCTGCACACATTGTGGAAAGAGGTTGAGTAGAGGAGAGGATTTAAAACGACCAGCCAACAAATACTCACTGGACAGATGTGACATTTCCAGCATCTGGCAGAACGGTGCCTGTGGTGGGATCGCACATTTTTAGCAGCAGGTTGGAGCCGGACCCTCAAACGTCACGTCAATTGTCAATTTCGCGTCACATCACCTGCTCAGTTTTGACCAAGGTGAGAAGTGGTGCAAGTGCTCTTTTGGGGGCTGACTGAAGGTCTCTGCCCACGATGCCAGGTCTTTAGTCACCCTTCCTCTTCCTCGGCCCACCTCGGCCCACTTCAGGTGAGCGACCCCCCCCCCCAACAGTGGGGACCTCTGGGGGTCCGACCCCTGAGCCTGTCCCCGGCCCCCTGAGCCTGGTACCTCTGATGGAGCTCCGCCTCTGGACTCCACACCTGCCCCTTTACTCACGTGGCGCCGCCGCCGCTCGCTGATTGGCTGCTGACCGCCACCCCTGCCCCGCCCCCTCCACTCACCTTGGCAACCAGGAAGTGATGACGTCGCTGGCCGGGCGGAAGCTGAGGCCGACGTCAACTCCAGAAGGTGAGTTCAAAAAGTGCATGTGGAAGTGAGAGATCCGCTCAAATTCCCCGGTTTCTGAGGCGAAAGCGTTCACGTCGGGGGGTGGGGGGATCCGCAGCAGCCGGACGGCTGTTTTTGTTGAGTCGATGGTTACAAACGTGCGACCCCCGTCAACGACAGAGGGCTTCATTTTCAATTAATGAACAACAAATCTGCTCAAGTCCGTGGATTTAAAGGTGTCGTGCATGGATGTCACGCATGCAACTAACCTGTAATTAAAGTGTGGCGTGTTTGTCCTGACAACACGGAAGCTGGTTCACTTGTTTCAGGTTCATTTCTGGACTTCCGGTGATGTTGAAATGAAGCTTGATGAAAAGATCATCTCCTATTTCGAGTCCTGTAACTCCCCAGTAGATAAAGAAGGTTTCCTGCACAAGAAGGTAAGATCAACGATCTCCAATCCGCAGTAATAACGATATAATCAAAAACATGAAACAGTAATGAACAAACCCACAACAGAAAATGCATTAACTTCCATAAAAATCAAACAGAACCAAAACCAAAACCCCAAACAGTGTAATACTGTTGCAATAGTGGACAGTTCAAAACTTCCCCTTCTGTGGTTGCATTAGTAATTAAAAACTGTTTAACTTCCTGTGAAATTTTCAAAAGTGAATTGTGTAAAAGGCTTGAGTCAGTAAACTGCACGACGACGTCCAACAGGGTGAGATAAAGACATCCTACCACAAACGCTGGTTTGTGCTCAAGGGGAACCTCCTTTTCTACAAGGACCGGCCAACTGACCGGGACCTGGTAGGAGTGATTGTTCTGGAGGGCTGCACGGTCCAGCTGTGCGAGTCTGACGAGCAGTTCGCCTTCTCGCTGGTGTGGAGCGACGCGGGACTGCGAACATACAAGTTTGCCGCTGAGGATCAAAGCAGCCAGGAGAGCTGGATCAAAGCCCTGCTGTCGGCCAGTCACAGCTACCTGGCCCTGTTGGTGGCAGACATGGAGAAGAAGTACCGAGGTGAGATGAGGGCAGATGTTTTATGAGAGAGAGCTGCCATTGTTGTGCAGCAGCGTGAAGCGGTTCAGAGTGTACCAGTGTTTACAGACACCACGGACATCATGTTACATGGTAGTCCGCAGACGCAGTGAGACTCAGACTGTGATGTTGAATGTACACTCATTTGTGTAGACGCAGTTTATTCACTGTGTGATTAATTTAAAAAAAAAAAAAGGCGCTCCAGAAAATGGCCAACAGGTTTCAGCTGAGTCCACAGCAAAGTTGTCCAAAACTGAAAGAAGAATATCAGGAACCGCTGATATTTCAGACGCTGGAGCTGATATGTTTGGTGTTTTCCTTACAAAAACAGCTGGAAGTATTTATCCATTATGTCCTAATTAACACTGTTGAGCATCCTGTTTTTGGTAAAGTTTCTTTCAGCCTCAGTCCTCATAAGGGTCCTCATAAGGATGTAAAATGTATCTGTTAATCTGACCACCGCTGCCCTTCTGTGTTTTCCTGTTCCTCAGAGGCCTTGAACGAGTTCTCTGGTCAACCAGCCAAAGCCTTCATCATGCCAAACTTCCACAGTGCTGAGGCTGGACTTCCTGTAGGACCCTCTCGAGCCTGCGCCGCTGCGGGAGGCAGTCTCAACCCCCACCTGCCGATTCAGGCCTTGGCTGTCGTACCTGGTCAAAGCTCGCCAAAGCTGCGGCCCGCGGGGCTGCCGAGCAGTCCGGCTGCAGCAGTGGAGGAGTGGTTGGAAGTGTCTCAGAAGACAAAAGAGGAATTTGGGAAATTGCATGAAGACTTTGGCAAAGAGGTGAAGGAACTGATAGCTGATTGGTCGAAGAGGAGACAAGTCGATGGGGCTGGAGGAGAAAATTTGATAGATTTTGGATAAAATAAACCCACAACTATTTCATTTAGTGTTTGTGAAGAAAAATGTAAATAATTACAGCAATTATTGTTGTTACTGTTCTTATCATGCTTTGTACATTTGCTCGTAATATGTTATTTGGGGAACACACTAATTTTAGTTAGCAATTTGGAGTCAGTAAAATAATTGACATTTTCTCATTTTCAAATGTACAATTGCACATCATGATCGGTATAGTAGAAGCACCTTTTCCCGACGTCTGTAATCCAAACAGGCTCTAGAGGAGGTGTGGCTTCAGACGTTAAAGTCCAGAGAGTTTATCCTTGTTACCATGGCGATTCCTTTAAGGATTTTTTTTTTAAATTCCGCTTGCGATTTACGACAGCCATGTTACACTGTTTGGACCATACCAATGAGGTAAAGCCCCAAACCTCTGCTTTAAAGCCAAGACGGCAAATGTATGGTTGGGTAGCAAACTAAGGCGATAAGAGTCAAGTCTGTCAAAGTTTGGATGAGAGAAAAAAGGGCTGACAAAGAGGTTGGCAGTGCTATTTCAGTCTCTCCAGCTGTCTTGTTTTTATGGTCTTTGACAGAGCTTGGTCTCTTTCTCCTCTCTCTCTCTCTCTCTCTCTCTCTCTCTCTCTCTCTCTCTCTCTCTCTCTCTCTCTCTTCACCTTCAACTCCATGCTCGAAGTGCCATGTGCTACTCGTGACATTCTTCTCAGAGGATTCAAATTTGGCTTCCTTCTCTAAATAGATGAACTGGTTATTATCTGCTGTCATATGGAATAAAACATTTTGAAAACCAGTCAATAATCTTGCTCTATAAATTGTCATTGCCTACAAATGAACGTAGGAGGCGTATCAGTTCGTGCTGGTGCTGCATCCTGATACATACCTTAGCTGGAGAGCCGTGTGATTGATGGCAGTCAGAGGAGCTCATATATGGAGTTCTGTGGGTGGGCAACTTTCCTCCTATTCTAATGCAACTAAACTGGGAACCTCCAGGACCAGCCCAAATAAGTGCCTCTGCGATCATAAAGCTGCAAAACCCTGTTCATTTTCTGTTTTTCCGGACATGGTTTGGTAATGACGCAGAGATCCTCCTCTTACACACAAAGCTACCAACCATGTGATACGGTGTCTTGTACTTATATCACATATCAGTGTACCAGCACAAAAACAGACCAGGCTGACTTCAAGCTTTTTTAAACACGGGAATGTCCAGGACCTGATTTTTGAACTCTAATGTTAGACACATTGCATATGCATTAAAATTTTATATATATATATAGATATGTATATATATATATGTCTTCTGCATCCTGGCTCTCAATTAAAGCAGTGTTTGCGTTACTTCATGGTGCCAGGTCGTTTAGCAGTTGTCGGAAAACAACACGTGGCGCACGATAAACCCCGTCAGCCGCCGCTGATCAGCCAGTGGATGCAAATCTCACATCAAAACTATCGTTTACACAAGTGATGTCCTTCGGGATGTGCAAACTCGTGTTGTCACATTGAGCGACTCAGAGCTGGTAATTAGTGTTAACTCCATATGTGTGTGTGTGTGTGTGTGTGTGTGTGTGTGTGTGTGGAAGGAGCAAAGCGGGGGCAGACTGGAATTATCCTCAGGATTTTGTTCCACGAATAGCCACAACAAAGACATGGCATGTCCAGAAGTCGCCTACGGGGGCAGTTGGAGACTTACTTGCCTACAGCATTCCCCGTCTGTCACTTTTGCCATATTAGTCCCTGGATGACACTAAAGCTGTGCCTCTATGTTGGCATTGAATTCACCTCATTCCAAGACACCGGAGCCTATTTTGGAGCATTGGTAAACCGATACGTCCCGCCACCTCCTCGCTCCTCCCTGTTTCTCTTACATTTCTTCAGCTGTGTTTCCCTGCCAAACCTGTTGGTGTGGCTAAAGTTAGCCCCCCGTGGGCTAGTATATAAGGCCCCAAGGGTCCAATACTTACATGTCAGTCACATCGGCTTTGGCGTAGGCTTCTCTTCTTGACCAACAACAACCCCACAACCTGAGAGATGGTGAGTTTCGCCATGTCCCTCGGAAGATCAGGGATGTAGGATCGTCTCGAAACTAAACGTTTGGTGTCTGGATTATCAACATGACATAAAATTCTCTTTCCCGGTGGATTTGGACCCAGACTTAACCTCTTTTTGCTGGCTCCAAGTGAAAAACTACTCAAAACTTAACTCCGACACAACACACAATAATTGGGCTGACTTGAACACCAATGTTTCCCCCAAATCAACTGTGCATAATTTGACTCTAAATTATGGGATAGATGGATTACTCACCAATACACTATAAGGAAAATGTGTGATATGTTGGCAACTTGACCAGATGCAGAAATTCAGTGGGACCTTTTCCTGCCTTCTTTGCCGTGAACGAGCCACACGTCCTTTTGATCGCCCACCCTGACACTTTTTCATCTTTCCGCAGGCACCCAAGAAGGCCAAGAGGAGGCAGCAGCAGGGTGAGGGTGGATCCTCCAATGTGTTCTCCATGTTTGAGCAGAGCCAGATCCAGGAGTACAAGGAGGTAAAATGCTCTTCATCTCATCGCTCTCATTTCAAAACCGAAGCAGAGGTTTCATTTGAGGTCTTCTGAGAAAAGGGACATTTCATCGCACTCATATGACTGATGACTCAATGTGTCATTTGACCTCAGAGGAAATGTGAGGGGGCCCGCCAGGACCCCATCAGAATGACACCGTGACAGCAGAATATGTCCTCATCAGCATGACAGGACAGTAAATCAAGCTGTTTTTTTCAATGACAGCAGCTACCACAGTAGCAGTTTAACTCGGCAAACCTGCACAGAGACTAAAGACGCTCACTGTGCGACCTCACAGGAATGTCCGCCAACAGCTGGTGGACATCCATGTTCATGAATGAAGGGAAAGGGCACTCAAGGTTAAGGTTTCTGGGACTGCTTTGTTACTGGAAACCTTAACGCTGGTTATATAAATCACCATTCAGGTAGATTAGAAAAGAAGCTCGGATTAGTAAAAAAATTGTTTTCTCTTTTCCAGTAAAATGTTTGAATTGAGTCAAAACTAAAATCAAAGTAAATGTTTGGAATGGAACAAACTAAAAATGGCAAATTCTTCTTGAATTATGTCAGTCTGAGATCACAAATTGAATTCAATTTGTGGCTAATTGCAAAACCCCGCCCCATGTTTGTGTGGGAGCTGGTGGTTCTTTAGAGAGCCTAGAGAGTAAAATAAAACCGGACAGGGCGAAAACGGTTTGTCACAAGATAAAAAAAAGTTGGGTGGTGACAGCTGTAATCAAAACCTTCTCCTTATATGTCTCAAGGGGCTTGTCTCACATTTTGAGACCATTTTAACACCTCAGAAACACAAGTGGTGGACCAGCTGCCAAGTCCCAACAGGTCTGTAATGCAGTCTCTGGTTTCACTGGCTGCTGACCTCTGCTATGCGACAATTCCGCTTTTATACATTTACATTGGCAGATCTTGTAAGAAATAATTCTTACAAGCCTTAATGCCCCCAGACCTGGTCCCAATCAGGAATAGTGTCATGTCGCCATAGTTAAAGCGCTGGCTAACCCGTTTCCTCTCCCCTGGCAGGCTTTCACAATCATTGACCAGAACAGAGATGGCATCATCAGCAAGGACGACCTCAGGGACGTGCTGGCCACCATGGGCCAACTGAACGTGAAGAATGAGGAGCTGGAGGCCATGGTGAAGGAGGCCAGCGGCCCCATCAACTTCACTGTCTTCCTGACCATGTTTGGCGAGAAGCTGAAGGGTGCGTTGACAGATACTCTTTGACCGTTGGCCCGCAGTTCTCCCCCCTGTTCTTTGTCCTGAAAGGCCGTGTTCGCTTTCAGGCGCTGATCCCGAGGACGTCATCGTGAGCGCTTTCAAAGTCCTGGACCCCGAGGGCACCGGAAGCATCAAGAAGGAATTGTAAGAGCTGTCTTTCGGCTGCAGCGGCCGCTTCAGTCTTTACTCTGGCGTCACCTGGTATCCTCTTGTCCCCCCTCAGTCTTGAAGAGCTCCTGACCACCCAGTGCGACAGGTTCACCGCCGAGGAGGTAAGCCCCTCAGGTCCTTCCTCACTCACGTTCCCATTTAGTCCCCAGCTGTTTGCAACTTTAGGCCCATCTTGTCTGTAGATGGCCAACCTGTGGGCTGCTTTCCCCCCTGATGTGGCTGGCAACGTGGACTACAAGAACATCTGCTACGTCATCACACACGGAGAGGACAAGGAGGAATAAATCCCCTTCTTTCAATATCTGTACCTCCGGTCAAACATCCACACTCGCTCCACCATCTCCTCACTCCCCTCTCCTTCTCCAACGCCACGACTTCCTCGCACATGTTCGCGCCCCATCCCCAGCTCGCTCTTCTCCCCTGGCAGCACACCACGTAAAGACTTGTCTCATTTGCCGAGACGCTGGATGAGAGGACTGACGGCGGTGGGGGCGTTTGTGTGTGAGTACCAGCAAGGGAACATGGGATTATTTTCAAAAAAATAAAAATAATCTTGTGGCATTGAAACACTTTCACCTCTCTGTTCCTGCCTCTTGTTCCTGCTCTTTTTTCATTCCATCACTCATTCTGTCTGTGTGCTGAGGCCAGCAGTGCGTGCATCATGCCTACACGTGTGCGTAACGATCCGTCACAGATGTCTCTTGGGTGCTGTGGTGCAAGCACAGTCACTTGCTTGAAACAAGTAAGCTTTCTGACCCAACCAGTCTGTTAGTCTTCAACGTGCCACAGAGTGTTTAATGGATCTGTCCCTTTGTTTGATGAGGGAAAGGGTTCACAGGAAAGACTGGGAGTATCGTGCTACAATAGTTTACTTGCCCCTCTCTTTCTAATCTGCCCTTCTCTTAAACATGGGTGTAAAAAAAATCAAAATAATAAAAAAAAAGGAAAACTAGCAGCAAAAAGAGGGGAAAGTGATGGTGAAAAAAGACAGTAAGTGGGAGAAAGTGATGATATTTACAAAAGTAAAAGGTCTTTGTTTTTGACTCTTCTTCCTCCCATTAACTGTTGGTTCCCATTGTTGTGACTGTCTGTAACAAATAAAGAAGTAATAATAAAATCCACTATCTTTCGTATGACACTGTGTCTGTTGGTTTAAGTGGTTTTGGTTGGTTGAGTTGATTTGTGGGTGATGGCATGGCACTGCTGGTGTATCTAGAAGTATTGTATTCATCCAACTGCATTTAACAGCAAATTAAATGGCAAAATAATTATAACTCAAAATGAGCAAAGCAGCAAACTTTCGACATTTATTCCTTATATCCTCTGGATCATATAATAGAGAATATTACCATAAACACATGAGCATATAGCATCATGCATTTTCACTAAATAAATAAAACAATGAATAAATGAACTCAAAAGCTTCATCCGATCAGATCTGTCAGGTTTTATTACGTGAAGTGCGCCCCCTAGCGGCCACAGGGAGATTGTGTTGATCGTGCTGGTGATGACCTTTCCTTTGACAGATCAACGCCCTGAACACACACACACACACACGCACGCACACATACGCGAGAACGAGCCTCACAATGAGAGGGATTAAACAAAGGAACTGTCTTTTAAAGAGAAATAAATAAATGCTTATTTTTCAGCCAATCGTGCTCACTAATGTCATGGTAAAAAAAAAAATCCAATATATACAAATACATTAATAAAAAATAAAAATACACAAATACCAACAACAACAATAGGGATTACAAGCTTTGTTACAGTCCATCTCTATTGTGTTGAAAATGTTTGATGACTAAACAGGGTTTAAAACCAAATTTCTTCCTTTTTTGCACAATATTACCTGATATAACATAAATGATACATTAAAACAGTGACTGTGTGTTTGGTCCGACTGTATGTCTTCACTAAGGGCTTCTCATTAAATGTGAATGAAGTACCAATGATAGATGTAATTAACTTGGAGGTTTAAATGACCTTCCTTTACACATCTTTCTGTTATTTTCTAGTTGCCATTTCCATTGAGTTTCATTAACCTCTCATTGTTGGGGAGGCCTGTCATACAAGTGCTTCAACACAGCCCTGACAGCATGAAGCTGAAAACAATTATATATATTAGAAAAGATTTTTCCATGTATTGAAATGTGAAATGCCATTATTTGCTTTGCGCGATGACAGATGTGACAGGTGGTTTGAGGCTTGGCAGGTTTTGCCTTCGGTACATCTGCATCATTCAAATCAGTCCCTTTCTTTAGCACAGGCTCTCATCAGGATTCTGTCATTTATCTTTCAGCTGCTGGATGCCACTGATGCCATTTTCACTGAAATTTGTTTTAATTTTCACTTTCAATGTGTGGATTAATTAACAGCACGGTTGGTTTTAATAATGCTTGGTTATGTGGAAATACGTCCTTCTGGATTGCAATCATTTTTGCTTCCTTTGTCATTGCATGTCCTGGGGCTACTGTCATATTTTTGGACTTGCTTGATAAGAAAAGAAAAACACCATGTGATATTTTCATTTTAAATATCATCATCATGGATAAGATTTATCTGCTCTGCCTTCAGCCATTGTTGTACATCGACATAGGCCAGGAAAACAATGTATATGCTACAGTTGTTAACTTCTTGCACTCATTTAATATTTGTGGCAGACCTCTGTTTGTAACCTTTATATGTCTAGAATGTTATATGGCTGTGCTTCATCCTGTCACATATCGGACAAGAAAAGGTTTAACTTCTAGGATCTTGATCACCATTGTAAACTGGATCGTGACTATAGCGCATGGATGTTATTTGGTTTGGAGTCATTTCAACACATGTAGCATAGCCTACGTGTTAATTCTGATTGTGACTCTGCCTATTATTGTGTTCTGTGACGTCTCCATCTTGTCAACTCTGAAGAAATCTGGTCCTACAGGAAAAAACATCGATCCCCAGAAGAGAACCGCTCTGCGCCACATCATGGCCAACTGTATTGTTGCTGTTATTTCCTATCTTCCTCCAATATTGTCGTGGTCATTATTACAACTTGACAATTTCCATGGAGAAGTTTTTAATGTATGTATCATTGTAGTGCCCTCATTATGTATCACAACGGCAGGAAATGCTCTTTCAATCTACCTACATGTGGTCAGTGGAGGAAAATTGCACTTGCTAATATCTTGGATAAAATGTTGTTATAAATGGGTTAGGGTTAGGGTTATGGCTTTACTTTAGAGAGAATCTACACAGACACATGGCTTTACTTCATACTTATGCTTTATGCTATAGAGAAGATTTTTTCATTACTATAAGTTAAAGCAAGCAAAGGCTGACATTTATTTCATTCAACTTTTATCTCTTGCATTATTTAATCTATGTTCTATATACTTATACTTGAATCTGTACACTAAATGTGCTCATGAACTGGATTGTGTTAAAATGAATGTACGTTTTTCCACATTATATAAAATATACACATTAATATAAAATATATGCCCTGAACTAAAACTGTTCTAATAGTTTAATTTCATTTGCAATAATATGAAAAAGATGTTGTGCACAACGCGCAATACTACTACTACTACCATTAATACTACTACTACTACTACTACTACTACTACCACCACCATCACTACTACTAGTAATAATAATAATAATAATAATAATAATAATAATAATAATAATAATAATAATATCTGTTCATATAAAAATATGAATTAAATGTGACCTGGTGACGCCATCAAAAAGGAAGCGTGCCTCCACCATTCGCTCATGTTTGGTTTTAAAATAAAAGCGCGCAACATTTGACTTTAGAAAAAAGAGTACATAGTTTGACTGGTTGTTTTGTTAACAAACGACAAATTATTCAAGAAACAAGTAGCTGATTCTAAATCTTATAGCGCATTTCGTTAAGCGAGGATCTTCTGTTCTTGTCAGCCGTCAGACGTTCTATTTTGAAAATCCGGTCCGGAAGCAGAGCGTGACAGTGAAACTTGACCCTGAACCGCGGAGCCCGCATTCCGCGACCCGACGGAACAGCAGGCCCGGCCCCGTCCACCTGGACCCGGCATGTCTGTCTGGTAGCGGCCGCTACCGCCGTCCCGCCGTCACCCGCGAGGCTCCAGGACCGACCGCCATGGCCTGGGCGCCCTCGAGCAGCGCATCTGTCAGGCGCCCCCCCGCCGCCGCCGCCGCCGTGGTCGCCGCCGTCGTGCTGGCGGCGCTGGCGGCCCCAGCGGGGGGCTCCCAGGGGGACAAAGAGCCGGTGTACCGCGACTGCGTCAAGCTCTGCGTGCGGACCAACTGCAGCGGGGCCCGGCTGCGGGGCTTCCAGGCCGCCCAGCCCCGGTACATGGCGCTGACAGGTGAGGGGCTCCCCGCAGGTACACCGGGGAGGGGGGGGGGTCAAAGACTGAGACATCTACGACTGAGACATCAAAGACTGAGACATCTACGACTGAGACATCAAAGACTGAGACATCTACGACTGAGACATCAAAGACTGAGACATCTACGACTGAGACATCAACGACTGAGACATCAACTACTCAAACATCAAAGACTCAAACATCAAAGACTCAAACATCAACCACTGAGACATCAAAGACTCAAAGATCAAGAACTCAAACATCAACGACTGAAATGTCAACACCTCCCCCTGCGGTTCTAAACGGGGTCTGTCCACCTGCCTTAGCTGTTCTGGAGCCCATACCTGGGCTGGGGCTTGGCCCCGTTCGGTGTCTTTAAATTGAAGCAGACGCTGCCTCAGCCTTTCACAAAGAAGCCCGTTTTTCTGGCCGGACGAGCCGTGGCTCCACCCCGGCTCCGCCGTCCTTCAAAGTTTCCCTTTTGTGGCTCGACTCAATGGATTGGGAATGTTGAATCTAGTGCGCTTTGCTGCTTTTACCCTCCCCATCCATTGAGTCGAGCCACAGAGGAGAAACTTTGAAGCCCTTCCAACCAGTCCGACCAACACCGCTCTGCTCGAGGCCTCTTCCCTCTACGGATTACATCCACCTGTCGACACGAGCTGATTTGCAGCGTGTCGCCTGAAGTTTTCCAACGATCTGTTCGCTACCTCGCCACCTTCGCCATCCTTCACTGATGTGCACTTCCCAGATGCTCTGACCACCAACTTTGACCGCTGACCTCTCCCTTTTGCGTTCCAGGGTGGACGTGCCGCGACGACTGCCGGTATCAGTGCATGTGGACCACGGTGGGGCTCTACCAGGCCGAGGGCTACAGGGTGCCCCAGTTCCACGGCAAGGTCGGCGCGGGTGGGGCCTCACCGGGCGGCTCCGCCCCGATCCAGACGCTCGGCCCCCCCTCGAGTGCGGACGTTTTCTTTTGACTCCTCTCCTCCTTTCGTCTCAGTGGCCTTTCGCGCGCTTCCTGTGTTTCGAGGAGCCGGCGTCCGCGCTGGCCTCCCTGCTCAACGGCCTGGCTTGCCTTCTCATGCTGCTGCGCTACCGGAGCACGGTGCCACGCCAGAGCCCCATGTATCACACGATCAATGCCTTCTCTCTGGTGAGTCGATGCGAGCGGGGCGATGGCGGGGCACCGTTCAGGGCCGCCACTCACCCACGCCCTCATCTGCCTTTGTCCAGGTGTCGCTCAACGCCTGGTTATGGTCCACCGTGTTTCACACTCGGGACACCTATCTCACCGAGGTAATCGTCCGCCCCAACGCGCTCGCTGCATCTCTGCGAGCGTCTGTCGACCTGCTTGAAGTCAAACGCTCCGTCAGAGAGTTTTGAAAAGGCCACGGTCGATTTCGTCTTCTTCTTGTGAAGTCCCGCGACGTATAGGGAATGAGCACCGCTGAAGAGACAACCTCACAGTCTCTGTGTGAATGTGCTCTTCTCTCCTAGAAAATGGACTATTTCTGTGCAACGGCTGTCATTCTTTACTCAATCTACCTGTGTTGTGTCAGGTAAGCCCCCCCAACAACACACACACACACACACACACACACACCTACTTCCATGTGATGTGCAGAAGGCAAAGTGTGATTTGTGTGTTTTGTGGGATGAAAGGCTCAAAGAAGGAATTCATGTTTTCCTCAATTGACCAATAAAAGACATCTGGCTCCTGTTTTGTCTCAGGACGTTGGGTCTGAGGAGACCTGCCGTGTCCAGCATCGTGGGAGTCTTCCTCATCTTGGCCTTCACCTCACACGTGTCCTACCTGACCTTTGTCAGCTTTGACTACGGCTACAATATGGCTGCCAACGCCACCATAGGTGAAGCCCGCCCCTGCCCTCCTTCCCTCACTGGGTTCTGGGCTGCGGAGTCGCAGTGTTTGTGCTGTCTGTCCCAGGCCTGGTGAACCTGCTGTGGTGGCTGTGCTGGTGCTGGCAGAACCGGGGGACCCTGCCGTACTGGTGGAAGTGCGGCCTGGTGGTGCTGCTGCTTCACGGTCTGGCCTTGCTGGAGCTGCTGGACTTCCCCCCCATGCTCTGGATCCTGGATGCTCATGCAGTGTGGCACCTCAGCACCATACCGGTCCATTTCCTTTTCTACAGGTTTGTTCGTCTTCGTAGAGCCTGCTACGTTGTTCAACAGGGCACAAACTGTTCCTGTCTTCTCTCACCCCCCTTCCAGTTTTCTGATAGACGACAGCCTCTATCTACTAAACACGGAGAAGATGGGTGTCAAAGTCGAGTAGGATGAGCTCAGTCGGCCTCCATCACACCCAAACCCTTGCACATCTCCAGTCAGGGCAACTGGACCTCCCAACACAGACCTAGCTCAGCCTTCCAGATGATATCACCTGACTTCCATCAAAGTTTACATTTTTCTTTTTCTTTCTTTTTTTTTTTAATGACATTCAGTTGAAATTCTTCCGTCTCTGAAGCGTTCACTTCTGACTGACGCCTGCTCCTCGTTTGCCTTGTAATGCACCACTGCTCATACGGCACGACTGTGAACCGGGACACAGATGAGGGTTTGGACCCGGCATTGGACCCGGGTGGTCCGGACACCCCCCCCCCACACACACACACACACCTCCCCTTCACCGACCTGCTCCACCGGGCCTGCTCTAGCCATGGCTGACTGCAGATGGCAGCAGATAGCTCTGGCCGGGGGCGGTGCAGCAGGTGTCCGGTCCCTGTGTGCCAAAAGTGGACTGGCCAACACAGAGAGGTGCCCCTCTTCTAGGGGAGGGGTCCCTGCCAGTAGATTGTTCCAGAGAGAGGGGGGAAGGGTGTTTATGTTTGGAGGCTGTTGTTGAAGCGCGCTCTATTCTGCTGTTTTTTTTTTTCTTTTTTGCCATCACACCTTTTATTTCTGTGCCTCTGTTGTTTGCGGCGCCGCTTTTGTCTCTTCATTGTTGCCTTGCTTCTTTCATTTTCATTTTTATTTGACCACCTTGTGCTTTGTTCCCATGACACTTTACTTGATTGCTTGATTTTGGATTTAAGTGGGATATGCCAGCTGATCATAAGAGGGAAGTGTATTAATTCACCTGGATTGCCTTTTAGTGTGAGGAGAAGAAGTGAAGCGTCTGGGACCGGGAAACCGTTAACGGGGCTCCATTTAAGTTCAGTACATACAAAGAGATTGTCATACATTCTGGATGATGAATGTGAATGAGTGCGTCACCAATTATTTGGATTTGTTTGCAGTTCTTATTAAATCATATGCCCAAAGATCTCACATACACACACACATACACACTTAGCCAGCTGCTGTACAGACAACTGCCCCACAAGTGTAGAACAGACCATTAATGCCTGCATTGCACATTGTCACGACTCCCTTTTTATCAGTCAGAACAGTCGGTTTTCCCTCCAGACAACACCAAAACTCTTAAGTTGATACTGTAACATGTGTCTTCATCCCTTTGAGCTTCCTCTCCATTATAGGTGCACTTTACATTGATTTTGCATCTTTTATTATTTTTTTAATATACATTGCCCTCACTTGTACTTTTGTATATTACAATGTGAATAACGGGCAGTACATGACCCAACGTTGTTTTTTTACTTCTCAGTTTGAGTGTGTGTGTGTGTGTGTGTGTGTGTGTGTGTGTGTGTGTGTGTGTCGTGTTTGAGAGAGAGAGACGTGGGATAAATTTAGCTTTGTTAGAAGCCTGCAATGTGGGCAGCGGAAGATGAGATGGCAGAATTTTTCAAAGAGAGTGACAAAAATCCACGTGGAGGTTTTGTTCTATTATTAGGTGACGTGGAGACGGTAGTTTTCTTAAATCATTCTCCTTTTTCTATTTTAAGAGAGCCTATTTTGACGTCAAAGTCTGACCCAGTTCTAGCACAGTTAAAGGACCACGCTGCCCGCCGATCTGGTTTAATACTTTCTTCCGTTTGAGTCATTGATTTATCCACCGTAACAGGTCCCAGACCCATCGATGACTTCTGTAGTGACTCAAAAGTTTCTGCTCTGTAAATTCTTGCTCATTCTTCCTTCTTCCTTACTGATAACCTAATCCCTCCTCTTATTCCACCCATGTGTGTTGCCTGCTGCCCCGCTGCACACATCACCTCAGCTGATTGCACTTTTCTTCACCTCACGTCAAAAAAAAAAAAAAAATCTGAAGGAACCAATAAAGTTGTTTTTGATGATAATGAAAGCGACCACATTGTGTCTTACTCTGATCCAGGTTAATTACACATTTAGAGTGAAGATTCTGGTGGAACTACAGCATTTTAAAATCAATTCCACCCATTGCCCACGTCTCAGAATGTCCAGTATATATGCTCAGCAAGTAAAGTCAGATACAATCTGTAGCTTTTGGACGTACTTGCAGTCCTGCCTGTGCTGTTTAACCTTTGAATATGTTTGTTCCTCTAAATGGAAGATGACCTGATAGCAAACATGAACGGGTGGAGGCAGGAAGTACTTATTTGACCCCAGGGTAGGGGACTACTCCATTAAGAAGAGCAAGGTGACTTGGAGTGGATTGTCCTGCCAGGACCAAATATTGAAGCAGAGCAACAAGCTGTGGGGCTGTCAGGGCCACGCTTCCGTGGCTCTCTGAGCATTCTGAGCTGCTCCCGGGCGTCTCGGCACAGCAGTCTGGACTCTGACCCTGGCAGCTGGGGGTGGAGAGTGGATAGAGAGATGAATAGACTTTATTCTTCTTGCTGTACCTCCTGATTTGTGACTGCGAAGAGAAGGCCATGAGAAACATGAGGATGCTTGGTCTGGGTGCCCCCCGACACATACAACTCTTGGTCCACTCATGTCGACACGTGTGGTAACTGGAGTTCACATGTCCCTATTATTGTTTTCATAAGGAATTTATAAATTCCAACACTAGGTCTGTGCACACGTGTTACTGGAGAACCAGTTTGCTCCCTAACTGGTAAAAAGTGGTGAAAAGAAAAACTGTCTCAGCTTTATCCCGAAACTCAGCAGTAGTTAGTAAAATTCTGGCTTTGAATGCTATATAATGTGACCGGAGAGCTCTGAAACTGATCAATGTGGAAGGGTTTTGAGCAATGATCGTTCATGTCCTCCCTCTTCGGGGAGCCTTTTCACTATTTGCCCTCAGAGGTGGCTCACTTCAGGAACAGTTCAGGGAACAGTTTGAGACTTTCAGGGAACCCCAAAGATGACCTTTTTCCGCCTCTCTTTGGCCGCAGAGGGCTTCCGTACACCTCCAGTGTACTGTTATGCACACATGGGGCTGAGGTTTCTCCTCGGTGAGGGCGGGCTGACTCAACCTGCCACTCCCCGCTCAGGCCTCCGCGGGAGCGCGCAAGGAGCGGAGCGCGCTCCACGGCTCACTACCGAAGGCACGGAATTCCATGGAAGAAGTCACAGAGACTGGAAAGTAAAGCGACTACTACCAAAGTGCTGGGACGTCTACCCAGAGTCAAGAGGAAGTCCGAAGCGCCCCCTCCTCACCTCTTTGGGTTATGGACTAGAGGCGCCGGGTCGCAACAGATGGAGGCGGCGAGAAGTTTGGTGTTCGTCGGGGCCGTGCTGCTCGGAGCGACGAGCGCACTGGACAGAGAAGGTGGGTAACTTCGACCGCTTCCCTCGCCTTCCATCGCCCACGTGTTGTGGAATAGAGACACCCACCCCCACCCCGCGGTTAAATCGATGGTATAAGTTATATTTCGGTAATAATCTGAGCTGCAGTTTGGCGCAAAGAGGGGTGATATTTCTGGCTTGGAGCGCATTCCTCCGTGAGTCGGCAAGCCTTCGTCCTCGCTGCTGGGATTTGTTGGAGGGGAGGAGAAAAAAAAAAAAAGAAAAAAAAAATCACACCTGTCACTTAAAAATCTCAACGGACCCTTTTTGACTGGAAGTCGCGGGCTGCGCCTCCAAGAGCTGCGCAAATAAACACCTCTGCAGGATTTCCACAAGCGGCGCAGACAACCTGCAGCCGAGCGACTCCTCATGACTTGTGCAGACGCTTGCATGCACTTTTTTCCCTCTCTCTCTCTCCTGCGCGTAAACAACAACAACAAACCCCTCCGAACAGAAGGCGCATTGTGCGCCAGGGATCATGACGATGTCAATTATTCACTTCTGACTCTAAAGAGGACAATTGTCTCACAGAGGGCCACTTGTCACACTTGGAGCTCGGACTGCATGCCAGTCCAGAAAAGAGCTTAGTAACCGTGCAGCAAGTGCATGTTTGCAGAAATACATGTATAAAAATAAAGAAGGGTATGAGGGTAAAGCAGCAGAGCGTTTAATCGTATATTTATTATGCGCACTAAAGTAAACAAGAACAATTAAAAAGGCAGAGTAAAGCAAACCCTGTGCTTTACTCCGCCGTCAATAAAACTGTCCATTTGCAGCAGGTTGCAGGAAAAGAGTGAAATCAGACATCAATAAAGCCGGACGGATGCTTTTAAAAGCGTTTAAAATGTCACAGTGTTGTTGGAGGCTGTCTGTATTCAGACCTTTTTATCGACTCGTGCAAACAGCTTTTAATCAATTCACCGCTTGTTAACAACAACAAAAAAGACATGTGGAATAAATAAAATCCCTGCTGGGGACTCGGGTAAGTGCTTAACTGAAGGGTACTGCTGGAATATTGTCACGAGTACAACGTTGGTTGTCTGCCATCGCCACACAAAGACACACATATGCGCACGCACACACACACACAAACAGGTAGTAGTCATGGGTCAAGTGGTTTGCAACCAGCTGCATTGTTGTTGGGAACAAGTTGGTGCACTTTGCTCCACACTGGGGTTCTCTGAAGCATCAGCCGGGCACCAGCCGATCATCATTGTCAGTGTATCGTCAGATATTAACCTGCTGTCTCACAGTTGTGAATTGTTTCAACAGGTTGTTCAACAGGTTGTGTGTGTGTGTGTGTGTGTGTGTGTGTTTGTGTGTTCCCTGACCTCGCCATCCACAGAGTTCATGTTGTCCTACTGACTCAAGCCCTGCGAGGTGATTAACTCCCGCTGAATGGCACTCACTCCTGGGCTGAGTGAGTCTGCTGTGACTCACGGCCCTCGGCTGCTTGTGCTGGTGCGGGCCCACTGGGGAGGGGGCCGTCGGCGGGGCTCAGCTCCAGTCTTGCAGGGGAGACTTCACCCAAATTTACTCCACACTGACACGTGTGACACAGTCTGAAATACACCTCAGCTCATGCTTCAGGTTTCTTCAGGAGAAAAAAAAATGCTTAATAACAATAATTATTTATTTTATGCCATTTCTAATAGATAATACAATATAATTATAGAGTTATTACGGAGTATTCTGCTCTTCTTTCTAATAAAGCTCCCTTTAGTGTGTAATTATCTCAGTTATAACTGTCTTACCATTTCTGTTTTGCCATTATTTGAGTGGCTATATTTGTTGACACTCTCTTTTAAAGACATCTGACATGTAGTTTCATGTAGAAATATCAGTCATTTCTCATCATAAATAACAGTGTATTTATCAATAATTAATAACAGAATAAGAAACAGCTGAGACTCAGGCTCAGCTGCTGAGATAGATTACGATTTACTGTGACTAAGATGTAAATCTATAGATCAGTGATGTTTATTGATTATTAAACATCTGACTGGTTACCTTTAATTACCTTTAAATACACTGTGTAGGGCTGGAGGGTCAGCTGTTTCTGATCTAAAGTGCACTTCTGCGGAAGATCTTTGCCCAATCTCTGGTGAGAATTTTACAGGTCAAAGCCTCTCGCTGTCGGTCATGAGTTCTGCAAGTTTCCAGCACTGTGAGATCTGACATCACTGTTTCGCAACCAGCAGCGTTTACAGAAATACCGTGCCAGGTTTTATGGTGCACTGGATTATTTAGAACCAGTTGGCGAAAGAAACTACCATGGAAATGGACAACTGATTATTGACACACACGCAGGGTTTGGCAACCCGCTCTATCATTTCCGGGCACTGACCCGACTTTGAATCCTCTTGGTCTTTCAAACATTGACTTATGGACGTTTCATAGACAGGTTTTCTTTTGTGGCGTAAACTGTATTTTCCTGCAGACACTGAAAATCCTAGAAATCTGAAAGCAGAACAGTAGCCGCTGCGTTGTTTGTGTGATCAGAGTGTGTGTGCGTGTGTCTGTCTGTGTGTGTGAGACTCTTGTTTCTGACTGACGCACGGACTACCTGTTCTGCTTGTCTGTTGAGCAATACCTGTTTTTTCCTACTCGGCTGTAAAACAACAGAAAGAAAAGAATGTGCTGAAGGAGGCTGGGAGATTTTAACGTTTCCAGGAGAGGCGCCGCGGTAGAGCCGGGACCAACGCGTCAGCTTAATAAACTGGGTCGGGAGGAAATGTTGAAGCAGTTTGGTTATGGCTGCGTGGAGCTGTGGAGGGATTCAAACCTATGGGGGAGAGTTGACAGCGTGGATGGCACTAACGTCATATTTATGTGGCTGCTACAGCTAAAGACACACACACACACACACAGGTGTGGCTGCATGCTGACTTTCAGTTTGCTCACAGTCTCAGGTGGTGTAGAACAGAGAGTAAAAGATCAGATTAGAGTTAAATGAAATTCTATTAATAACGTTCTATTAATACAGTTCTATTAATACAGTTCTATTAATAAAGAAGGAGCCTTTGCTCAACAAGAGAGCACACAGCATTATAAAAAACATCAAAAAGACCTCTGAGGAATAGTTTATGTGACCGAGTTTTCCATAAATCTTTAGTGTCTTGTGGACTAAATGGAATGGAAATGGGCTTTTGAGATACAGTGACAATTAGTATTTTGATCAAATGATCATTAAATCCCAGAGGTGGCCCAGTGGTTCCCTTCCCTACAGCAGGAGGGGTCAGGGCTCTTCTGGGTGGAGTTTGTGTCTTCTCTCCGGGTCCACCTTTGGCATTTTGGTAATTGGTGTCTCTCTATTGACCTGTGGTGAGAATGTGAGTGTGGCTGTCTCTATATTGTATCCCTGTTTGCCGTTGGCTTGTTCATAGTTGAAACTGGGCTTACTGGATCACTACACTTGAACCTCCCCTAATGCCCTGATGTGCTACTTTAGCTTTCCCTCCTTTGTCAGGGTCCAGCTGCAGAAGACCTGATTGTGTTGCTATTTCAGTCATGTGACCAGACCATATGACCTGCATAACAAAACAGCATTAACTAACAAGACCATCGTGTGTTTTCCATCAGCATAAATCATTTGAAATGATTTAAGCAGGGGCCGCCGTGATACTGCGAAGGAGCAGGTTAGGTGTCGTCAGCAGGGGCCATTAATCACCTCTGGGACCTCTGTAACATGTCCTGACCCGAAGGGTCACAGGTTCGAGAACCTTCTGGGGCCGAGAGTCTCCCGTTCCCCCGTCTTCTCACACAGGCGTGTGTCATGTCTGAGATATGCAGGGGTTCGCATTCTAGTGAACTGACACATTTCAGACGCTGAAACCAGTCGGTCAACAGCGCACAGACCCAGAAACAGTCGGGAAGCGAAGGCAGCAAAGACGAGTGAGGGAAGGACGGGGTCCGCGTTGAGGCAGTCGTTGGCACTATTGCAGCACAATGGAAACGAAGGAAGCGATCCAAACAGATTCACCTCGTTAGGAATGTTTTGAACAGCTACACCCACAGCCTGAAATCTGTGAGACGCCTGTTGCTCAGGTGGGAAACGAAATGGAGGACAAGGGTTGGGCGGTGGGACCTGACGTGCTGCAGCACTAGTGGGGGTTTGACAATATTCAGTCCTAATTAAAATAAAACAAAACAACTGAAATGAATGAACGAATCAACCAAAAAGTGCAAGGAACAGGACTGGAAACAGAAACACCCAAACATCGGGCTGTGCCCAGCGTTTATGGGGACGGGCCAGTGGGCATAGAGCTAAGTATGTGATGAAAGAGAGGGAGTATTTTAGGCCACAGAGATGGAGGGGTGAGCAAGTGTGCAAGGGCAGCTTCTCACAAGGACACACACACACACAGTGTGGTTGCTGTGTTGTTTGTGTTCGTGTGCAAGTCCATTGTCATTCTTTCTGCTTTACTTAATGCTGGAATATAATAGGATGAGTCCCTTCTCGGCCTGATGTGGAGAGCTATTTTCCGTGATGACATCACTAAAGGAGGCCGTGGCTTTGAGCTGACATGAATGATGCAAGCTGCACAATCCTGGGTGTGTATTTTTGTCTGCGGGTCACATTTACATTTTCACCCCATCGTGCTGCCCCATTGCGGCGCGGTGTCCAGGACGCTTGGGCGCGGCACTGCTGAAGTTCAGAGCGATTGGCCACCGGCTGGAATGTGGCCGAAGCCCCTGATAACAGTGTTCTCCTGAACCCACTGCCTCGTCACCCTCCTCCGCTCTGCCAGCACTTCCTGCTCCTCTGATGACAAGCTCTTAGTCCGGTTATCCGTGTAGCCCATCTATCCTTCCCAAAAGGAGGGACAGAGATAGCATGGTGACGGGCGGGAGGGGGGTTTGGTCGGGAAAAGTGGGTCGACTATTGAAGGACTGTTGGGAATGCTCCAGAGGAAGTCATTTATAACCCGGGAAGAGGAGCGCCTGTCCACTGTGTAACTGCCCAGTAAAGCGCGGGAGCCGTGCTTGTGCCACACCGTGAATTATAGTCCAGTGTAACCCTGAATGGGAAGCTGCGTGTGTGTGTGTGTGTGTGTGTGTGTGTGTGTGTGTGTGTGTGTGAGACCTTCTGCGAGGAATCTGCCTGCAGAAAATCTTTCGTACAAGGCAGACAGAGGCCGTGCAGATGGTGTGAGTTTCAGGACCCATTCAAGGCCACTTGTAAACACACAGTCATAATATGCGAGCGTCCAAATTACAGTTGTCATCCCGCGGAATCTCAATATGTAACACAATATCATATGCTATTAATAGACACACTCGGCTTTGAATTGTGTTCAGAGCATAAACCCCCCCAGCAGTTGGTCTTTTTGTCTGTGTTTTAATTTGTAAGTGGTGTTTCTTTATGTCACACTAAACTTTGATATCAATGTCATTGAAATGATTTCAATAAGCTTTGGATTGAGGATGAAGCTGAGTTTCCATGCTGTCTGTGTTGCAGCATGCATGGGTACTGACATGAAGCTGTCCCTGCCCTCCAGCCTGGAAAATCACTACGAAATGCTGCGGCTGTTGTACACAGGCTGCCAGGTTGTTCACGGCAACCTGGAAATAACGCACCTTCATGGCAACCCCGACCTCTCCTTCCTGCAGGTAAAGTCTGATTAGTGACGTCTCTCACAGAAACACACAGCCCAGAGGCTTTACTGAGGCTGGGAAGGTCTGACTGTCCCGGAGATGTTCTCGAAAGTTTGACACATGGCTTGAGCAAACTCCCCGCGTTCCGGACGTTTGGTCACGCACGACCGAATCTGTGACTGTTTCCTGGAAACGCACCGAGTGCCAGCTTTCCATTCTTGGATCGCTTCATCTCTCCAGCTGCAAGAGCGTTTATTGTCATTATTTTTCAAATAAAAGTGTGAGATAATTCTTCTGCACCCCTGAGTATTGCTATCTTTCCGCTTGTGTTCCAGTCATTACCGCCCCATTTTGCTTCTCCGGACTCTGTCCTTGTGTGTGTGTGTGTCTCTGAGAAGCTGTTTCTGTTCACACACACACACACACACACACACACAAAATTCAGCTTCAGTCCTGATCAGGCCAACATTAGAGTGGTTTCCACAGCGGGTGATTTTAGCAGGAGGCCGTTACATACCGAGCATGTTCATTAATAAGAAGGTGACAGCCGCATTCACTCTCTTCCGTGGCTCCTCAGGGGATCGTGGAGGTGCAGGGTTATGTGCTCGTGGCCCACGTGTCGGTGAGTCTCGTGCCTTTGGACAATCTGCGGATCATCCGAGGCAGCCAGTTTTATAACTCCAGCTACGCCCTTGCTGTGCTGGACAACACCCTGGACGGACAAGGGCTCAGGACTCTTCATCTTCGCAGCCTGACGGGTATTAGTACACCAGAGCTCGTGTATTTTTAAAATCTTTTGGCTGGTGATTTTATGAACATTTCATAACTATTCAGCTATGCACTCCGTTCATTCGTAACATTTTGCCACGCTACAGAGATCCTGCTCGGTGGCGTGTATGTGTGGGGGAACCCCCAGCTGTGCTTTCCTGATCCGCAGAGCATCAACTGGAGGGACATTTTGGATCAAGGGAACACTGACACCAGACACCGGCTACAGCCTCGGGCCCAGAACTGTGAGCAGAACAAGCAAACCCTCTCAGCACGCTTTCCAACTCAGCACATGTGATGCAGCGACCCAGGAACTCACTAGAGTTTAGGCCGTCAGAGTCAGAAAACACCGAGCTGTAAAATGAATACTTACATCAGAGGACTTGATCCTATTGATAAATACATTTGCTTCATAATGACCAGAGCCAGTGTTAACACTTTATCCAGACTGAGGAGAGCTGGCTGCAGGAGGCCTTTAGAAGCTTGTTTAGAAGTTACATTCATTCCACCATTCATTCACCACCATTAGGAAATTCCAGGTCCATGTTTCTGGCATTCTCTATGGACTTTTCTAGAATTGTTAAATTTAAAGATCTGCGTCTGCCGGCCTTACTTACTGTGGTTTTCTGTGGGGGCAGGCCCCAACTGTTCCTCCCAGTGTTCGACAAGCTGTTGGGGAGAAGCTGCCCAGGACTGCCAGACCCGTGAGTCCCCGTGTCATGCAGACGACGACCCTGTTTGGTTGAAGCTGAAAGTCTTGACGTGCCTTTTTCACCCGTAGTGACTCGTAGCAACTGCGCATCGGGCTGCCAGCGATGTAAAGGGTCCCTTCCCAACGACTGCTGCCACATGCAGTGTACCGCCGGGTGCACCGGACCGAAAGACTCAGACTGCCTGGTGAGTAGCAAACGTACCGCCGCGAGTTCCCGCCTTTCCTTTTTTCCGGGGGTGGGGGTTCATCCTTCTGCCTCTTTGCAGGCTTGCCGTCATGTCAACGACAGCGGCGTGTGTAAGGAGAACTGTCCTCCTCCTACGATCTACGACACCGTCACGTTCCAGTCCAAACCAAACCCTGACAGGAAGTTCAGCTTCGGGGCTACCTGCGTGAAGACGTGTCCTTGTGAGAGCCGTTTTTAAACAGCCCCCCCACATATCTACCACATATTTAGGAGCAGCAGTTCTCTCTTTTTTTTCTTTTTCCTCATTTTTTTTGTTTTGGTCTCTTTATATATTTAACACTAAATCATTTTTTATGTGTTACGTGAAAAACTTGCCGTTATTTAAAGAGGTCTCCTTGTCCGTAGATAACTATCTGGCCATGGATGTTGCTTGTACTCTGAACTACCCCAAACCCAACCAAGAGGTTATCATCACTCAGCCGTGCGGAAATGACACGCAGAAATGTGAAAAGTGTGAAGGGGACTGCCCCAAAGGTGAGATTTATTTTGCTGTGCAGTAAATACAGATGTACTGAAAAAAAGAGCTTTACTGCAAAGTGGTCAGCTTTTTGCAATTAAAACCACAAAACTGATGATTCATTGGTGAAAATGTAATCACTTTCTATCCAAACTTTTTAATGATTAAAGTAACTTACTAACCAAGCGAGTAAAGTTTAATCTCCGAATAAGGCAGCAGTAAGGCAAGAAATAGACACTGATCAAGGTGACCTGGTGTCGTTCTTCTATTGTACCAAAGAAGAGAAAAGTCATTTTATCACCGACTGTTTGAGTGATTGCTTAAATGTCGTACAAGCATGCAGCGCTACACAACAGGTGACGTGACAACAAAAGTGAACCAACCTGTTGGAGTATCCTGTTGTTGATGTTGACCTTAGACGACTGGATCTTAATTGTTGACATTAACAGGATTGTCACTGCATTAACTTTTGGATTACTTATATAACTTTAGTTTCTCCCTATTATTAGAATATTTTATCTATTGTGATGAATAAATTCACTTTATTTAGTAATTAAGAAAAAACCCAGACCAACCATCTCTGTGTCACAGCGTGTTACGGTCCAGGTATGGACAACCATGGCGCCATGGACAGCAATGGAACCACGATGGTAACGGTTTCGAACGTGGAGCAATTCAACAAGTGTACCAAGATTTTTGGTAGCCTGGCCTTCCACCCACAAAGCTTCGCTAGGTATGAAGCATTCAGCCCACAAAGGAACATCTGGCCTGTAGTCCACAGAAATATTCAGTTAAGATTTTTAAAAATAAAAAAGAAACTCTTTTGTTTGCTCTCCAGAGACCCTGTGATGAACACATCAGGCCTGACCCCAGAGCATCTAAGTGTCTTCAGAAATCTGGAGGAGATCACAGGCACTCACCACTTATATTTTACTTATAATCATATTATTAGGAAAAAAAATATTTACAACTGTTGTGAGACATATAAATGTATTTTTTAATGCAGGGTATTTGTACATTGAGGCTTGGCCACAGGAATGGATGAATTTGAGTGTTTTTGATAATCTGAAGGTGATCAGAGGCAGGATGCTGTACAAGTGAGTAAAACCAGCACTCTATATGTTACTGTAATTAACCTTAAACATTATCATGTTTTATGCAGCTTTGTGCTGTCCTCTTGGACTTAGTAGTTTTTCTTTGCTCGTGCTTTCAAACTGAGAGACTCTGGTTTATTTGAGGAAGATCGTTCATTTTCTGCACCATAAAAGCTAATAATTAGCCAGCTGCACCGCTCCGACCCGCAGCACACGCCAGCGAGGTTCACATGAATATTTATGAGACGCTATCTCATGTGGCATATATAAAGTAGGTCATAGCAACAAAAAAATGATGATGTATGCTTATTCTGGAGCAGCATTGTTTTTGTAATGCAACCATCTCTTATTTATTTGTTTGTTTTGTCTTGATTTTGTGTTGATTTGGTGTTTGTTGCACTTTACTAAATGCTCTTTTTCTCTATTTTCTAGCGGTAACTCGCATTTATCACTTTTAATAATTCTTTTCAGGGGGGTGTTTTCACTTGCCATCCAGAACCTGCACATTACGTCTTTGGGGTTGCGTTCGCTGAGCAGCATCAGCGGAGGTTTGGTCCTTCTGCATAATAATTCCCAGCTATGCTACACCAGCTCGCTTCCGTGGGAGAGTATCATCCACCCTACCCAGGGACCCCACCGCATTGTCAGCAAAAATCAGGACCCCCAGATCTGTGGTAGGTGTCGCGGCAATGTCCGGGTGTGTTTGTTGTAGTTACTGCTGCACTTTGATCGGGCATTTGTCAGTTGGCAGCTGTCTTTCTTTATCTTAGTCAAATAAACCAAACAAATGCAAGATCCATTCACATGTATTGTTCAACAAAACATGGCAGAAAAGACATTTTATAAACTCCACTTTAACAATGAACATTCAGAAATGGTCAACGGCAGAAGTAAATAAAGGGCTTTGTGCTTTTTCAGTAATTTAGAAAAAAAAAAAGGCTTGCACGATCCTCCATTTTGCTGGTGTTTTTTCAGAGAAACAGGGGCATGTTTGTCACCCCCTATGCGAGGGTGGCTGCTGGGGCCCGGGGCCCAGCCAGTGTGCATCCTGCAGGACATTCCAACGTGGCACCGAGTGTGTGGAGCAGTGCGACGTCATTCAGGGGTAAGACCGCTTTTATGTCTGTGCTGCTGTATCAGTAAAGAGCTGCTGATAGTGCTTTGAGGCATTAAGTCAGCCATTCACTTGTGTGCCCCATTTTTCTTCTCACAAATTTATCAGTTAGGAAACATCGACCATTTGAAGTGTGATCCTAAATGGGTGCATTTGTGGGGCGGCCTGTAGCTAAAATCAAACACAAACCCCTTTAAGTCGTGACGTTAAGCAGCTTTACGACAGTGTTGTCAGGGTTGTACAAAAAAAAAACACTAAAAAGTGTGTTCATGTTCTTGTATTGCAGGTCTGTGCGGGAATATGCAAATGAGTCTTTTTGTGTCGTCTGTCACGCCGAGTGTCAACCTATCAATGGTTCTGCTTCCTGTCACGGCCCGGTAAGACGTCCCGCTTCACACTCGTGGACCGACAACAACAGAACAAAACTAACTGAGCCAAACGAGCCCCATGCCACTGGGATCAGTGGGTTTTATTGGTGTGTAAAGCTGAGATTCACCGCTGTTGGATGTTGCATTATGCAGCACATATACAGAGAAAGAAGCGGTCCTATTATAGAACTTTGGGGAAGTGAATGCTTCAGTTTCAATCAAGAGGAGTGGTTTATGCTGCTGGGCTTAATGTGATGGAAGTGGTGGTGGAAAGGGCACAAACTTCCCTCATGTGAAAGTCCTAATGTAGCCTGTAAGTGTTGTGCTTGTGCAGCTTAAATAAAGAGAAAACCAGAAACAAATGTAACATTTGCATCAGAGGAGGCAACAGGCAGAGAGAGAGAGACAGAGACACAGAGAGAGAGAGAGAGAGAAGGTGAGCACAGGGAGAGAGCGAGCCAAGGAGCTATTTGACAGCATTTGTTTGAGGAAGGAAAACTGTCCCACTGAATTCATTCTGATGACTTCCTTGTTGCCCATTTTAATCGGGTCACTTTATTGTGTGACCATGTAAATGATTTTATTGATTTTAGACTCTTGACAGATGAAACAAAAAACAACACTATGGCATATGGACATGTACAAAATGTTATAAGAGCTCATCCAAATGTTGAAAAATCCTGTCTAATTTGGATTACTGTTCTCAGGGAGCTGAACATTGTGTAGAGTGCCGAAACTTCCAGGATGGAGATTTCTGTGTGGATCATTGCCCCAGTGGTGTGAAGGAAGACCACCAAACTGTGTGGAAGTACAGCAATGCTACAGGACACTGTCTGCCATGCAACACCAACTGCACACTGTCGTGAGTGGGCATCTCACACACACACACACACACACACACACAAAACCAGGGAATGGCTTTAAGACGCAGCACATCCGTTTTCAGCTGCACTGTGAGGGATGAGCGAGGGTGTCCTGTCGACAGAAGGACGGGGTGAGCTACTTTCCTACTTCTGATTTGAGGCTGAGCAGGATTCCACCCCATTGAACCTTTTTTTCTTTGCGCAGACTGGGCACAACCATTGCAGCTGCCGTAGGTGGAGTGGTGCTCTTCTTCATCTTGCTGGGTCTCCTTTTCTTCTACCTGAGGAGACAGAAGAAGCTGAAAAGGAAGGAAACAATGAGGAGGATCCTGCAGGAACACGAGGTGGGTGCAGACTCAGCTTTGCTCAAATCTGATTCTTGGACGAACCGCTGATGCCTCACTGAAGGATTGCGCTCTCGTTTGAACAGCTGGTGGAACCTCTGGCCCCCAGCGGCGCCTCACCCAATCAGGCTCAGATGCGCATCCTGAAGGAAACGGAGTTGAAGAAGCTGAAGGTGTTGGGTGCTGGGGCGTTTGGTACTGTTTACAAGGTGTGAACAGCTGTGATTCGACAGAAAAACATCAGGTGTAAATGGAAAAGGTCAATTGTTAGAACCATTCTGTCATTTCAGGGAGTGTGGGCACCTGATGGGGAAAATGTGAAAATACCAGTAGCCATTAAAGTATTGCGGGAGAATACTTCACCAAAAGCCAATAAAGAAATTCTTGATGTGAGTACAATTCATACACAAACTAGAGATGTTTCTTGAGTGTATATTTTCTTTGTCGGTTATTAGACTACAAAGCTCAGATCACGTCAGTCGCCCTCACAGATTCAGACGTCTGCACAGAAGCACCAACTGGTCTTGTTCTAGTGGGACAGGCAGACTAAATGGACTGGTTTTACTGGGGAGAGTCTACACATTTAAAAATGGCCAAGAGGAACTGCTTCAAACACTTGACCCTCAATAACATTCATATTTGTTCTTGTGAGGTTTGTTTTTGATCTTTGTACTTCAGAAAAACAGTTTTCTTGACACCCCCCCCCCCCCCAGGAGGCCTATGTCATGGCAGGAGTGGCCAGCCCTTACGTGTGCCGTCTGCTGGGGATCTGCTTGACCTCCACCGTGCAGCTGGTCACCCAGCTGATGTCGTATGGCTGCCTCCTGGAATACGTCAGGAAGAACAAGGATCGCATTGGTTCCCAGTTGCTCCTGAACTGGTGTGTCCAGATCGCTAAGGTCTGTAACCAAGGAGCAGGATCTGTTACAGCGTCTCAGAATGATTGATAATCACTTTTCCTTTCACATTTGATGCGATGCTAGCTTGAATATTTGTGGACAGAAATGCAAGTGTGGGGTGTGTGTGTGTGTGTGTGTGTGTGTGTAGGGAATGAGTTACCTGGAGGAAGTTCGCCTGGTGCACAGAGACTTGGCTGCTCGCAACGTCCTCGTGAAGAATCCAAACCACGTGAAGATCACCGACTTCGGTCTGGCCCGCCTGCTCGACATAGACGAGACCGAATATCACGCCGATGGAGGGAAGGTGAGACCCCTGCCCCCCGCTGATGACGCTGCGCTGAAGACTCCCGAACTGACCGCCTTCCTCTCTGTGCTGTTTTCAGGTGCCGATCAAATGGATGGCCCTGGAGTCAATCCTGCACCGGAGGTTCACCCACCAGAGCGACGTGTGGAGCTACGGTCAGTGTCGAGTAAAGATGACCCCCCCCCCCTTTCAAACGCAAAACACAAACACTCAAGCAAAAACTGCAACAAGCAACAAGCCTGCGCGCTCTTCTGGTTGTTCCCAGGCGTGACCGTGTGGGAGTTGATGACCTTTGGTGCGAAGCCATATGACATGATCCCAGCGAGAGAAATCCCCGAGGTTCTGGAGGAAGGGGAACGACTTCCCCAGCCCCTGATCTGCACCATCGACGTCTACATGATCATGGTCAAATGTCAGTCGCACTAACGCCATTTCAATGAACGGATCAACCGGGATGTTTTGTCATTTATGTTTGCGGCCGTCGTTGAACCAGGATGGGCTGACGTCTTGGTTTTATGTTTGGCGGTAGGTTGGATGATTGATCCAGAGTACAGGCCGAGGTTCAAGGATTTGGTAAAAGAATTTAGTGCCATGGCCAGAGATCCTCCCCGATACGTTGTCATTCAGGTGTGTGTGTGTCTGCTTGTGTTTTCCCTCGATTACCGCAGTGTGTGACTCCGCTCTGGGCGCATTCATGGGACCGCCGCGCTCCTGGTCCTGTGGTCAGATATTTATTCTGCTTCTACAGAATGAGGAGCAGATGAGCATGTCCAGCCCAGCGGACAACCACTTCTTCCGGATGCTTCTGGAGGACGAAGGCAGCAACTTGAGGGAACTGCTGGATGCCGAGGAGTACCTGGTGCCTCAGCCAAACCACTTCCCCAGGACGCACGACAATGACATTCAATCAAACGGACCGTCCAGGCACCAGTCCTACAGGGTCAGTGCCAGCTCAGGCCCACGTGGGCAGAGCCCCACGCACAACGAAGTCGTTCTGTCGTTCGAATTGGAATCTCTTTTGAAGGAGTCGGGTCTTCTCTCCTTGTCTTACAGAGCAGAGAGCAGGGTTTAGATGTTGAGCCCTCGGCTTCTGGGGGCCCCCGGAGCATGCACTCTTCCCTGGGCACTCTTGGTCGAAGCCAGTACCCCACCTTACCTTTGGGGGCCAGCACAGCCAACGGCCTGTGGCCCCCCCCATACCCAATGCTGGCTCGCAGCCCGTCTGGAGGAGACCAGTCTGACTCGGTCTTTTTGGAGTCACCAGACGACCCCTCGCTGCCCCCGGGGAGCCCAGACCGCTACTGCAGAGACCCCACCTACTCCAATGATAGCGAGGGTGACTTGGAGGCGGACGGGCCTGGTGGATTTCACCCGAGCCAACACTTGCACCACTCGCTGCCCAGACAGAGTCACACCTGTCATCAGAACCACGTTCTGCCAGGTGAGCTGGGCCAACCACATCCAAGGGTTTGATATTTCCGTCTTTTTCAAACTCTCCTTTTGTCCCTCTCCTCAGAGTACGTCAACCAGGAGATTCAGGACCTCAGGCCGAGGATCCTGGAACGACCCACCACGCTCCCTCGTAAAGGCTCCAGAGCTGACCGCCGCCCCCCTAATGGCCTCAGCTCGGGCCACAGCGTGGAGAACCCAGGATACTTGATCCCCATGGGTACACGGACCCCAACCTCTCCGGCCTTTGACAACCCATATTACCTGGACCATCTGGCCAAAGCTAAAACTGGTGCTGGAGCTTCCGGGGTTAATGAGCCAGAAGGACTGGAGACAGATGGAGTGGTGCCCAGGCATATGAATGGATTTGTGACCCCCACAGCAGAGAACCCCGAGTATCTGGGCTTAGCGGACACTCTGAGTCGGCACACCTGAGGGCACGGCCTGGCCCTCAGGTGTCTGACTGGATGAACTCCGACGGAGTCAGACTGCTTTGTACCGAGCTGTGGGAGGAAGGGGAGACGAATGTGTTTGAAAGGAACCCACTGGGTGCTGTGACTTGGTCCTGGAAGAAGAATCCCCACACGGAAACTGATATTCTCACCATATCAAATGAAGTTCAGAACCCGATGAGGGCGAAAGTCACCAAATCATTCAGCGTCGGTTGTGTAACTAAAGGATGAGTGTATAGTTGTGTTACTGTTTGCACGCTCTGTGTGACTGTTGAGTGCCAAAAAAAAAAAAAAAAAAGAAGAAGCCAGCACTTGAGTCTGATAATCAGAATATTCCAACTGGAACACTGAATGCCGATGAGCTCTGTTCTCCTCACGTGCGTCGTCCCCGCGGTTCTCTTATTCACGTTGCTCTGCAGTCCAACCCAGCTCGACTGAATGCGCACGTGTAGAGCACCGTTGCACGTCGAGCTTTAATGTGAATGAACGGCGATGTTTAGTATTCCTTTCGTCTCTGACCTGATGTGGGTCTCCAACACATTCAAAGCCATTTTGTTCTGGCCGGAGGAGGCCCCTCAGCCCATCTGGCCAGTCGACATGTTCCCTGAAAGAAAAGGCGCCTGTATGGAGAAGACAGGGGCATTAAGCCACGCTGCTCCATGTGGTTGAGAGTGTCCGTAGCTGCAGTTACCAGAGGAAATATGAGGTACTTGCATCCTTTAAATGCTGCGGAGATCTCCAATTTATATATGTTCTCTAGAGAGTGCACTGGAAATTATGTAATATGCAAATGTTCAGGGATTTAGGAATTTTGCAGTTGTTTGGTAAGATTATGTGTCTTTTATGCACATTGCACTGCATATCTGGATACTGGTCATGTCCCCAGACTTATAACTCCAGCCTTTTTGCGGCCTCTTTCTCAAAGCCGTTGGTCAGTATATTCCACGTGAAGTGAAAGGTTTGCTTGTGTATACACAAGCCCGTTGCCTTTTTATGGACACACAAAGTATGCAGGAGCACTGGGTAGATACTGGAGCTGAATGTGAATCTGATACTCAAATCAAGGCTCGAACCCGACGCAACGAGGCAACGCAATTAACCCAGTTAATAATCAACAGCATTTTTTTCGTGTTAGCTGCTGGTGGCGGCCGGGGGTGTTCAAAAACAAGTCAATGAAGACATTGTCTGGCCCTCAGACCCTCGTTGGTAAGTCAGCGCGCTCCCAAATCGTACATCTCAACAACTGAGGTCAGTTGTTTGAAAAGAGAAATATTCCACGGCCGAGTGTGGTTTAAGTGTTTGGGTGTTGTGTTCTTGAAAGAGTTGACTGTGCTGCTGCAGATTGTCTCCACAACTCCCCCATTGACACATCAACTGTGGGAAACCTTTTTTCTTTGGGTTAGTTTTGTTCCAGTAAAAAGTTAAGGATAGCTGTTAGGAAGTTTTTCTCACATAAGTATTTCTCATTAAAACTAAGATTTTATTGTCACAGACTTTTTGTTTTTTAATAAATTAATCACTTTTTTTTTTACAATAAATAAACAGGATTGTACTTTGAAATAGTTGTTAATAGCGGACTGCTGTCTTTTCAAACGATGATCACAGGACCACAACAATGTTCCCATTTTCAGTAAGGCTGTGTCATTTCCCCACAACAACCTTACAATCATCTTCGATGTACTTGTGCTTACACTGTATTCTCATTTTGTATAACCTCACTTGACTCTGGAATCTCAAAGTTCAATCTACTGTATTTGCTGTAAAACAGTTTCTCTCTTTATTTCGTTTGTCTCCAGAAGATTTTCTAAAATACTTTCTTTCTTCTCAAACAGTACAGAGCCTTGGGGCTGGCATCAGTCATGGTCTGGTGTTTTTTTTCCCAGTATAAATCTCTCATACAGACTAAAATGCTCAATCAACACAGACATTCTGCTTGGAACTCAGATTTGAAAGAGAAAATGGTGTTTTTGCCCCTTTCCAAGAGCAGCAGAAGCCTAAACAGTGAGAAAGGGGCTTGTGGTGGTTTGATATGTGAAACATCTTCCTGTGACAGAGTCAAATGTGACCAAACTTAACAGTAAAAGAAGGAAGAGTTATCTTATGCTTATGATTTTGAACAATTTAACCTCTTTCATTTACTTTTTGAAGAAAATGTATCCTGCTTGTGTTCCACTGATTCTCAGATTACAGCAAAACTTGACAAGAAGGAGTGTTGAAACTATTCTTTTTCTCATTGGTCAGTAGATGAGTATCTATACATATATGAATCACTTTGGTAGCTAATTTGATTGACTCATCTGTAACCAGTTGCATGGAGGAAGGGGACAGTAAATGCTTATGAAAATATTTTATGAAGAATTTTTTATATAGATTGCATACATCATGTGTGTTAATAAAAAACATTAAAAAAAACCCCAAACTGTCAATTCTATGTAATTGAAAACACCTCAGATGAATTCACACTTCATTAAATTTGAAGAATATTAAAAATCTATAGAAATTGTACCATTCTTATTTTAAATTGTGTTACACAGATGTAGTTTTAAACCCACAATAAAATAATAGAATAAATACATTTAAATAAGTGACACACAAATGCACCTCAATCTGTTTCCTCCATCTAGTGGTCACGATTGGTACTACAATATCATACACTCCTGTACGACAGTGTCTTTTATAATTATTATTTTTGCTGTATTTTTCCCCCATGTAATGTTTTTATCCTGACAAAACTTGAATCAGGTCCAGTGAAAAATTATATATTTTATGGGTCTCTGGCATAGGCGTGAAAAATAGCTCTAGGACGCCACCTATGTTTTTATCCAGGGCCACGGATAGGGTTTGGCCTACACACATGATTTATCACCTCCGCCAAGGAGGTTATGTTTTTGCTGGTGTCTGTCTGTCTGTCTGACTGTTAGCAACATAACTCAAAAAGTTATGGACCCATTTTGATGAAATTTCCAGGATTTGTTGGAAATGTGAAAAGGAAGAACTGTTTTCATTTTGGGGGTGATCCCGAATAAATCCTGGATTCTGGATCACTTTGAATTTTTTTTTAACATTGTGGTAAATGGGGCCAAAATTTTCGTTTCTCAATATCTCAGTTAATTATTAACCAAACCCCATGAAATTTTACTCAAGAATGGACAATGGGATCCTCTATCATATTCCAAAAACTGATCCAGATCTGATTCAGAAGATGGATTTTATTGCAATTTATATAAACATGGTGCCGAGTGCTTTCTAGTTATTGAATGAATTATGTGATGTTATGTAAGATAACAAGATGTATAAAAAAGTCTCTTGGAGCTATGGTCTAAGTCAAACAGGAAGTGTGGAAATTTTAATTGAAAATGTATTTTTGACCAGATTTTTGTCATTTTCAAAGGTTGTACTTTCACAAACTCCACTAAGAGTTTTTATCAGATCTTCATATTTGAACCGTACAATCTGCGTGGGTGATCACATTTTCCTCAGTCTCGTCATGCTGACATGTTTTTGCTTGTGCTGCTCATTATCAGTAATGAAACTCGGCTTGGCCTGTTTGGAAGTCCTACTCTTGCTCAAAGGCACTTTGACAGCTGTGGTTTAGGGATTAAATACATTTAATGATTTATGTCTCAACATTAGCCTGCAGGTTTCGCTGAGAATATCATGACAGCTGTGCTTGAATAATCATACTGAAGAATTCTCCATCAAAGGATAATCAATCAATCAATCAATCAATCTTTATTTATATAGCGTCTTATACACACATATCACAATTGTTTCACATGGTTTCCAGAATCCCAGGGCCTAACCCCAGACAAGCAACAGTGGCAAGGAAAAACTCCCCTTTAACAGGAAGAAACCTTGAGCAGGACCAGGCTCATGTAGGGGGACCCTTCTGCTGATGGCCGGCTGGGTAAAGAGAGAGAGGAGAGGAGGAGAGGAGACGAGAGGAGAGGAGAGGAGAAGGAGAGGGAGAGGAGAAGAAGAAAGAGAAGGAGAGGAGAGGGAGAGGAGAAGGAGAGGAGAGGAGACGGAGAGGAGAGGAGAGGAGAGGAGAGGCACAGACCAGAGAAACACACACAAAAATACAAAATACACTATACAATGGGTCAGCGGGCCAGAGGTCATCATGCAGCTCCGAAGGCGGCGATACCTGTAAATAAATAGAAGGGGGGGGGGGCAGAAAACTACATAGGAATCTGCATAACTAGTCTGCTTGATGAGTAGGAGGAAAGGAGAGGAGAGGAGAGGAAACCATGACCCAGTGGGGTGACAGAGGCCTGTCAGGTGATCATGTTTTCCGGAGCAAAGAGGGCTAGCAGGGAGGCCTGGTAGCTAAATGCTCAGCCCCCCCAATCTACTCCTAAAGACTCTGGGAACCACAAGTAGACCAGCATTCTGAGAGCTGAGCGGTCTATTGGGCTGGTAAGGTATCAGTAGCTCCTCCAGGTAGGATGGAGCTAGGCCTCTGAGGACCTTGTAGGTCAAAAAAAAGGGTTTTAAAAATTATTCTAAATTTAACGGGCAGCCAACGAAGAGACGCCAGTACAGGGGTTATGTGATCTCTTTTGTCAATGCCTGTCAGAACTCTGGCTGCAGCATTTTGGATCACCTGGAGACTTCAGAGTTGTTTGGGCACCCTGATAGTAAAGAATTACAATAGTCCAGCCTGGAAGTAAGAAATGCATGGGCTAACTTTTTGGCATCATGCCGCAACAGTACCTTCCTGATCTTTGTGATGTTCCTCAGATGAAAAAAGGCACTTCTACAGACGAATTTTATGTGTGAGTTAAAGGAGAGATTTTGATCAAAAGTTACTCCTAGATTCCTCACAGACAGACTAGTTTCTAAGGAGATACCATCTAGTGTGATAATGTGATCTAACCTATTCCTGAGAGGTTCAGGACCAAACACCATGACCTCAGTTTTTCCTGGGTTAAGAAGGAGGAAATTTGAAGACATCCAGGACTTTATGTCTTTAAAACAGGTCTGGAGCTTCACTAACTTCTCTGTCTCCTCTGATTTCATGGAGAAATAAAGCTTAGCGTCATCAGCATAACAATGAAAATTTATCCCATGCTGCCGAATAATGTTCCCGAAGGGAAGCATGTACAAGGTGAAAAGGATTGGTCCAAGTATATAAATATTTGTAAAATGTCTGTCTTTTTAACCTACAGTATTTATTTAATTTCTTGAATTTCTCAAATCAAGTTATTTTTAACTCACTGAATCAGTGCAGATTTCAGAACATAAATTTCTCATGACTATTTGAGGGCCTGATTTGTTTATATTTGCAGAGATCAATACACAATTGAGTAAATACAGCTGTCATGAAAGATGATCTGTCTGCCTTCATGATTTACATGAGTAATAACTCACTGGAGGTGGCAAACCCAATGCAAATCTATATAATGGAAAGACTGAGAGAGAGATTCTTTCTTGCATTGTTTATTTCTGTTTTATTAGATAAAATGATCAGTCTGAACCTTTTAAAAAACTTCAGTTTCCTCCCAAAACAAATCACTTGCTTCATTAAATTTTATTTGTACAAGAAGCAAAGAAGACAGCAATTTAATATTTAATTGAAATATTTAAAGAGAAAACAATCATTTGGAAGTTTTTCACTGAAATCACTTTAGTATTCTCAGAGTGTATCAGACGTGCAACAGCTTAACTTTAGATAAATAAATTCATGAAAAGTAAAACCACATGACATAAAACACTATGTTTTATAATTATTTTCTGACTGTTTTACTTCTTCAGTGCTTGAAAAAAGTTTCCAAACTGAAACGGTTACATTTTCCAGTGTTGATAAGATGGAGAATAGGCAGGAGAACAGAGCCAAAAGAGGACAGAATGTTTGTCGGGATGCCAATTCCACACACGAAGACCACATAGTCCATTGCATAAACACCGACTGCTATGAGGATTACTGGAGGAAGGTAAGTAAATACTGTGATCACCAGGCTGTTGATGATCATGTGAATGGCTCGTTGCTTCTGCAGGTTTTTTCTGTGGGGAGATGTGACAAGAGTGTAAAACATGAAGGAATCACACACCCCCACCACAACAATGGCTATTACAAATGAGTGTATGGACCACATGGTGAAAAAAAAGGAAAAAAACAAAAAGTAAATAATGAAAACAAAGAGCGTCCAAATCCAGACAGCAACCACTATCAGAATCCTGGGGGTCAAACTCTTCCTGTTATGGTAGGTGACTGGATGGACCACAGCCAGATAACAGTCCAGACAGCTACAGGCCATCAGCAGGGGTCTCCCAGCCATGTTCAAGGCATAAAGACCATTCCAAAATGCTTCTATCGGCCAAATCTGCCAGATCAGGTGGTTCAACATTCCAGGCAGCATAAACAACAAGAAGACTGCATCCATGATGGAGAGGTTCAGCATGAAGAAAGTGTTGGGCGTGAGCGGGACTCTGTTTCTGTGCATCTTGTACACCTCCCAGAGGATAGCGACAGATGCAGGAAAGCCCAGAACAAAGCAGAGGAGGGAGGCTACAACCCACAGGTATTTGGTCACGGGAAATTTGTCACAGTAATTAAAATCAAATTGTTTCCACAGGAAATGAGATGTGGAAATGTTGTTAGTAAGATTATGTCCCTCCAGCAGCATTTTTGGGGAGCAAAAGAGAAGTTTGAGAGGGTAAATACCCTAAAATGACATAGACAAATAATTACAAAAGACCACCAACTTTCTAACATATATTAATAACATATGTGTTTCTGAGGATTAATATTCCTAATCTGATTAAGCCTACTGTACCTTTTGTAAGATTGAAATACAGTTCTCTGACGCTGTGGGGGAGAAAAGGCTGAATATCTGTGGAAGCTGCTATTTATATATCATGTCTAAGGGTATCAATCATAAGTGAGATCCATTAGAAAATGGTTTGCATGTTGCATACAGTCATGCAAACAAAGCTGCGTTGTATTGGTTATGCATGTTACCTTTGCTTCTGATTTAAGGCCAGTGCTGATCTGTTCAACAACAACACAACCGTTGAAATAACACAAAAGTCCTGCCCTGCATTCACGCTGAGGTTCAAGCAACAACTAGACCGGTTTTTATTTAGTCGTGTGTGTCTCTTCTCTCACATTATATGAGATACTTCACCAAAGATTTCATGAAATCTGAAGTCCTGCTGTGCTGGTGAGGATAGGATGTGACAATTGTATTTATGGTTTATGATGAGTGCAGAGCAGAGGGGTTTCTCAGACATGTAGTAACAAATGTAGTAGAGGACGGTGTAAAAACTTGCATGAGCATATATTAAAACCTGTACTATTATGTATTAATTTTATATTACGTTAATTTTATATTTTTGTCTTATTATTATTGTAAATAAATGTTTTAATGCTCAGAAAGGAGGGTATTTCATTCCTTTTAAAACATTTTTTTAAAACGTTTTATTTATGTACAACCTGAGATTGCAATTTCAAATGAGTTTATTGGAAAGTTTAAAAAAAAATTAGAAAATTAGATACATATCAGATCCAATGACCTGTCAGGCAAAATAAATAAAACCCAGGTACAGATTCTAGAAATATATACTGTAATTGCTTTAATATAATTTTACTTGATTAGCCAGATCTTGGTCATGGAGGTTTCCAGTCTTTGTGCTCAACTAACTGAGCCTTAAGTCTAACAGAGCTCAATTTTCCAAAGTGTGGAACATAAAAATATCAGGTTTCAAAAGTCTAATGGGGCACCGCTGTCCTTTACTCTACTATGACACATGAGATTAAATGCAGGAATGGGAAAACCAGACAAAACAAAGGGTTTATAAAAGCTGTAAATTGTTTAAAAAAAAAATAGAGAAAAAGAAAAACAACCCTGTAAAGTGTGATAACTGTTGCCATTGCATGTAGTCATGTCAGTAATATAAAATGGCAGTCTTTTATGCTCTGAATTTCAGTCCCCGTCACTGTCCAAACATGATGATAACTGACCCCTCAACTTGTCAGGTGACCCCGTCACCGTCTCATGCATGCGTCAGCATTCTGATGCCAGGCGGGAAACATCTCCCGATGTCCCTTGGAACACGGGCAGCACAGGGTCCGAGAGGTGTTTCTGGATCTCAGGAGGTCCTGAGGCGATGTCCAGGTTCCCAGGCAGAGAGGGGCAATGGGGGATAGTGCGCAGCTTTGGGCTCTGGATGCAGGATTTGCCTGAAGGCTGCGGCGTCTGCGGAAGCGACCCTGTGTGGCTCTCAGTTCCAGGAGAGACACTGGCGAATGTGGCGTCAGTCCCATGGGTATCACTGGAGATGGACTCCTGAGACTTGTTGCTGAATTTAACATCAGTGTGGGTAGAACTCTGGAGGAAATAAATTTAGATTTAGATTTAGATTTTTTTTTAGATTCACAAAGCTGCTGGAAACCATGAGAGTGATTAGAGTGTTCAGCACTGTCCCATACCTGTGTGGAAACGTGGCTCTCCATCTGAATGGGAGAAATGGGGTACATGCTGTGCAGCGCTGGTGTCCCAGTTCCATACTGGCCAGACGATTCAGTAGGGAGGGTACTAGATGATACGGTGCTATAAGCTGGAGGCACCAGAGCGATCTGCCTCTGGAGGAGCTGAAGAATAACGTTGATATCAGCAGTCATTCGGGTTTCCAGCCTGGAAAACAAAGGGACAATGGTGGATGTTATCAACACTTTCTCATGTTTTTTTTGTTTTTTTTCCTCTCAAACAACGGCGGGAGTTATTCACCTGTTGAGCTGCGAGTGTAGAACCTCGAGTCGCGACTCCAGTTCGCTGGGCCGCTCCTCTGTGAACGGAGGCGGGTGGTACGAGTTGCGGACAGATGAAGATCGGCATACGCGCCTGGAAAACTGCTGCGATGGCTGGTCCGTCCAGTACTGATACATTCCAGGCACATTGAAAGATGACGCTGGGGAGGAGATATGCTTCAAGCAATGTAATTTGATATTCTCTAGAAGATTCATCTGAAAAACGTAATACATTCACACAGTGTTGGACCTCCAACCCTTACCTGGCTGGCTGATGTCGAGCACTGCTTCTCTCCCTGGGGGGCCACTTGGGGGTAGCAGCTTCACCACCGGAGGGCTGTAGTCCCGCTGGCCATCGGTTGGGGGGTAGAGCTCCACTTTGGTGCTATGGGCCAGACTCTTGCTCAAGTCTTCGCTTGACAGAGAACACAAAGACCCACAGCTGCAGTGGCCATCCCAATGGGTCTGGGGCGATGAGCGGCGGTGGCGGAGGGACTGACCAGGGTACGAGGCCTCGTGATCGATTCCATCTATTCACAGGAGGGATTTCTGTTATAGGTTTGTTGGGACCTCAGCAGACCAGAAGAAGCAGCAGCAGCACTAAAACCTGCTGCTGCTGCTGCTGCTGCTTCTGGTTTCTCCTGAAGAATTAATCTGCAAGATTAACAAAGTTGATGAAAGTTTAGTGTTCTGTTTAGACATTACACCAGTGGTCATCAACTCAGTCAACCAACCACAAAGTCCAGACAGGTTGTCTGTCCTACCGGGTAGACACCTCATTTCACACATGCAGCTCCTTCGCTTTGTCTTACTTTATCTCTTGTAAATATGTTGCCCTGTGTCTGACCGGTGCTATAAATAAAGCTGCCTCGTCTAGTAGGGCAGAACACCCAGTCAGGTTGTGGGTCTTGTAGGACTGGGTTGACTGGTTTGATGACCACTGCTTTACATCTTTGCGGCATGTACAATTCAAATCACCTGGCCTGATTCGGCAGTCTAGCGCGTGGATTCTGCATCTTGGCTTGTGGTGGTATTCACAGTCATCCCCTGAATCATCAGTTGTTGTTATTGGTGCTGCTTGATCAGCCTGGAACAAGATTCATTCATTCAATTTGAGTTTTCCCCCGAACTATAACACTTCCAGTTCCATTTCCATTCAAAGATGTTTGAACAAGAGTCAGAACTAAGTCATTTAATCTCCATTTATCTGTGACCCGTCCCCCACCAATTATTCTAATCAGGGTCAAAAGGAGCATGTTTGAGCCTGTTCCAGCAACCAAGAGGCAGGAAGAGACTCTGGTCAGGTCACTAGTCCATCACAGGACACACACAAACAGACACACACTGAGGACCAGTTTAGAGTCTCCAGTCAAACCAAAGTGGACATGCTGCGAGGCTATCTGAAATATTGTGAATTTATTGATTTGGTAGCTTAATGCTAACATACATCTCTTAGATTAAATGTTATCTCCAAGTTCCTCCAGAAGTTGTCTGCAAAACTGGGGTAGATGTCGAGGACCTCCAGAAGGTCGTCCCTCAGGATACGATGCAGGTCGCAATAGGTGGTGGTGTGAACATCTGAATTGCATTTTCCCGGCTCATCATACAAGTTGATGGGCTCGCCAAAAATGTCGTTCTTTTCTGTGAAAGCAGAGTCAAGGGTGCATTTGAAGTGCTGATGGATGCTTATGAAGTACAGTTGAGACAGACTATGGCAACATGGGTTTACCTAAGATGGCAACCACGACATCATCTCTGATGACCTGTACAGAACCACGTGAGATAAAGAAGAGAGAATCCAGGATGTCACCATAATGGATAAGAATATCCCCTGGGGGAGCATGGACTGCTTTAAATCTGATGCCTAGGGCCCGCAGACAGGCTTGGCTGCCTCCATGGAAAGCCTTGCAGTTCTGCAGTAGAGATCGGTTCAAATGCAAGCAGATGTCTGCCTGCAAAGACTCCGGAAATCCTTTCAAGACCTAAACATGGAACAAACAACAGCATCAGTACCGAAGCTCTGACGTCATACTGTAGACCTGATAATGATAAACTATTACTTACAGCATTCATGTCAATGCCATTTGTGTAGGACCAGGCATGCTGGAAGTACTCTTCCAGTCTTTGGCGAAGGCTTCCTGGGATCTGGTGGAATCGGATGAACTCTTTGACTCGCAGCATCTGTGTGTGGTAGCGGGTGGTGCCAGAGTACAAGCGCTGGATGATGGCTGACACATTTCCAAATATGCTGGCATACATGAGAGCTAACAGAAATGACAGGATGAACACACTGATTCAACACTCAGGGACAGAATTATTTCAGTGTGTCTATTTGATGGTTCTGGGGTTGTTTTGTTTTTTATATAAGACTGTATGACAATTATTTGCAGAGAGGGAGGTCGTGGATCACAAAGACATGTAAAGCAAAAAGAAAAATAAAACTGTAATCATGGAATTTTGGGGAATTTGGAAAATCATTACAAAACATTAATAAATAGGATTCTGTCCCACTGTCCCTAAATGATTGATTGGACTCACAGCCAATGACCATGACGCAGATGGAGAAGATCTTCTCTGAGTTGGTGTTTGGAGAGACGTTACCAAATCCCACGCTTGTCAAGCTGCTCAAGGTGAAGTAAAGGGCGGTGACGTACTTGTCCTTGACTGACGGGCCGGACGCGGAGTCGCTGTCATTGTAGGACTTGCCCAGTTGTTCGGCCAGGTTGTCCAGCCAACCGGTCTCTGTGTACGGCCTCTCCACAAAGCCAATAGCGTACCAAATGCAGGCAAGCCAATGGGCAATGAGTACAAAGGTGCACATGAGCAGGAAGAGGACGGCAGCCCCGTATTCAGAATATCGGTCCAGTTTTCTTGCCACACGGACCAGTCGCAGCAACCGAGCTGTTTTCAGCAGGCTTGTTAGAGTCGCCATCTTGTTTTTTTTAATGAGACAGAACGGGATGTCAGGGTGTCATTCAGCTTAAGATTCAAGAAAAATACACTCGTAAATACCAGAGAATGCTATAATTATCTTAAAATAATGTATTGTTCTAAAAATACAACATTGGTGACTTTAAAAAGAGTTGGTTCGAGTGGAGCTGACTGTTACCTCATCAGAGACGGATCTGAACATCAGCAGGTCAAAGGGGATCGCTGCAAACAGATCGATGGGGAACCAGCCTTTGATATAGTGCTTGGCTATCCGGCTCTGCTGTGTAACTACCTCGTCATTGTGGTCCACGTACGTGGTGCGGAGGTTGATAACTATGTCCACAATAAACAGCACGTCCACCATGAGGTCCGCCACGTTCAGGGGGTTACACGTGTAGCCACAGCGTCTCTGACGCAAGTCCCTGTGTTCGTCTAAGAGGAAGGCAGCCGAGTACGGAGTGAAAACGGCTGTGTAGAGGACCAGGATGAGAATGATCCAGTCCCAAAATGCCTTGAAAGGGCTGTAGTGGAGCAAAATCCCCCATGTTGTCTCCGTAACCTGGAGTTTATACTCAGGCAGCACATCAGACTCCAACGAAAGCACCTACACATAAAGACATCATCAGTGTGCAATGACCCTCGCCATGGAGGCTACTTTAGATAATAACATCAAACAGCCTTTGCTTTAAGGTTTACAGAGAAAATCACGTACATTCCTACAGATAAGCCTTTTTTTTTTCTCCAAACTAAAACCAACCAACACACCTTTTTAGAAGAAGTATCATTTTGAGCGACTCGATGGAAGCTGTGAGCTCTGGATTTGTGACCTTGTAGGTCCTTGACCATCCTGTCACTGGAGAATCTCAGTGAAGGTTAGACTTGAGCACATCTGGATAGTAGCAGAATGTCCAAACTCTTCCTCTTACATTAAGAAATAAATAGAAGTTGGTTGTGAAGCTAAAGCAGCTGCCCTTCATAGTCCACCTCGAATGAGCCGACTGAGTGCGAGATCAGAGCTGAGAGTTGCAATCACATAACATCCCTGCCACAGCCACAGTTATCTTTAGCTCAATTTCAAATCAGCATTGGTCTCTCTGACCCTGCACACAGATCTATCAATTAACAAGAATGGTTGATTCCAGTTAGACTACGGATTGATAGAGATGCTGTCATGGACAAACAGATGGAATTTGACCTTGTTGCCATAACATATGAGCCATTAAATACATTTTTTAAAAATAAGAATGATAATACAATTTTAGCAGCGATCATTCTCCAGAGGCAGTGATGCAGAACGTAGAGCCTCGGGGCTCCAACAGCAGCGACAGTAGGTCTGAATTGAACTACGGCTCAATGCTACTGCTTTTCAAACCCAGAAAGAAAAGACACAGCCACCAATCTGCCTACTGATTTTTCCACCAGCAGGTTAATTAACAACAGTCAGTCTTTCTGCAAGCCCCTTCCTTTCTTTGTAAAGAAATACCGACTGTGTTCTTTAAAATTGCATTCATAAACTTTGTTAATAAATATAATTCTGCTGCACTGGGTTTCAAAATCTCCAAAACATAGATAACATCTGAGCAAAGTGTAAAAATAAAAAAACAGTTGTGTAAACAGAAATGAACACAGCCTGAAAGGCCCTGTATTGTTCTCTAATGCTTGGTAAATACGTGGCATTGTAGTCAAAGACATGAAATGTGTCCCTTAAGGCCATTGTCATTAAGCTACTGCTCTTTGGTGGAATTTTCTGGGATTCAGGTGGTGACAAATTGAGCCACTGTGAGCTTTTGACTCCCGTACCTGCGTGAACTTTTCTGTGACGTTCTGTGAGCGGTCCTTCACCTTGGAGGGGCTCAGAAGCTCCATCCTGGGAGTTGGAGGTGAACAATACTCAGGGCCCCTGCTGGCCGGTCCCGCACCCCTCATAAGGTCCGAGTCAGACATGGAGCTCCAATGGCCTTCCAATTATATATATTTACATTTACATCAGTGGTGCGTTGGCTTTTGGCAAGGTTTGTTGTCACTGCATGGTCCACGACATGTCTAGAAAGACATTTAACAGACTACCAGAAAGAGTAACATCCTCTTAAAACTCAAACGGGTAATAAAAACACCTCTGGGATGTTTCACTTTCACCCTCCTCCCTCTCCACTCCAATTTCCCAGAATGCAAGTCTAGCAGCGCCCCTCCCCAAAAAACCCTCAGTGCTCAGCTGAATAGTTTCACTAACCGGCTCAGACCTGCAGCATAAGCAGGTGATGCGTCCTCACAAACAACACAACATACCTGATTTGAAACCAGAACCACAGATCCGTCACGGTTTTTGATCACTCAGCAGCCATGGTTCCAAATTCCGTCTCGCTACCGTGTCTTCAGACCCTTCCCCTCTCCTCATTCATGGTTTCCGAACCAGTTGGCACCTGACAGTCAGTAGTCATTGCTGAATTCTCCACTCTGGTGCGGGGCAGCCGACTGGCCTGTGCGACATTCGCCAACGCAATCAATGCCATGCTATAGCTCAGAGGATGTGACAGAAAGATCAATGCTGGGCATTGATTAACAAAGCAAATGGGCTCCGAGCCAGTACTATAACATCAAACCAGCATTTTAGCATCCTGGAACGCAGTTTAGTTTGATGGCAAAGGTCTAGACTATGGCTCATGGTGTAATATACATGAAACTGATGTGGAAAAAAATGGTCTGCTGAAAGTACGGAAACCACTCAATATGGTGCACGCATGCTGTTAATGTGGGATCAAATTGATTACAATGTTGACAGTAGTGAGGGGCTCATGACCCATAATGACATTGGCTCTAAATGCCCTTGAGCTGTGACCTCTAGAATTCCATACTTGTAGTACTTTAAAATGAAGCATTTCACAAAGAATATTGTTTGTTGAAGAAAGTCCTATTGTTTTCAGATTTTCTTAGCAAACTAAGTGGGCAAAATTTCGTATTAAATATAAAGATTCACTCATTTTTGCGCCATCACAGCTAATTTCACTTATCAACCCGTGGTCCATCAAGATGGAGCGTCTTGTTTGTTGTTCTGTGGTCCGTTGCCTTCTGAGCGTGTGATAAGTGCTTATGCAAACCCATGGAAAGCTGCTGCCAGCCGTGACGAGAGGTCAACTGAGAGAGCTCGAACCTGAACGCTAAACTGGTGCAGTCAGGGAACAACTTTATTTTGAGACCGGTACAGATTTAATTTAAATCTATTCGGTTTCTCACAAGTCCAATGCTCCATGTGTCCGTCACGTATCCAGGGAGTGTCATCAGCTGTCACCCTCGATGTTATCCCAAATGCGGACTACATCTGGATAGTCACTTAGGGCGTCTAACAGCGTTGAAGCAGCGATCAGGTGGTCCTCATTCAAAGTCGCGAGAACGCGGGGAACAAACTCCAACCCTGAAGACGTTATCTGAATTCCCAAGTCCTCCAATGAAGTCCTCACTTTCCTCACGTCTGTCGTGTCACAAATAAACTGAAGAACACGCAATATGTCAAATTAGTATTTGAACTACTTTTTAAAAGAACGGTCAGTCATTTATTTTGTAAAGGAACAGCTCTTACAAAAATTTGAATTAATTCAAATAAAACCCACAACATAATTAACAGCAGGACATCAGGTGATCTCCAAACTGTTCCACCCAGAGTTGTGTGGCTGCAGATTCTTGTTCCAACCCAGCAGCAGCACACCAGACTGGACTCACTTAATCAACTCATCTGAGTCTTCAGACAGCTGACTGGTCAAACTGGGTGTGCTTGACTGGTTGGAACAAAAACCTGCAGCCACACAGCCCTTTGTGGAACAGTTTGGAGATTCCTGTTCTATTGGGTGAGGGACTGACCTGCAGGAGGCGCTGTCCCTCCTCATCCTCAGTCTCTTGGACATCCTCTGCGCCCGCCTCAATGGCCAGCTCCAGAGCTCGCTCTGTGGAAACGTCCTGGCCCTGCACCACCACCATCCCTCTCTTGTTGAAGTTGTGGCGCGCTCCATCCGACAGCGCCGCTCTGTGGGAGGGCAGAGAGGGACAAGAGTGTGACTCTACGGCTGAACTGTTGTTGCATTTACTCAACATCCTCTGATCTGATGTCCTCACTCCAGAATTTTATAAATAAAAGCCTAATAAAATAAGCAAGTATCTTCTTAGGCAAGAATCTGTGTGACCTAAAATGATCTTCAGGTATTGATATGTGCGTGATAAAAAAAAAAAAAAAAAAAGCCAGGACATGACACATCTGTACTTTGACACAGCGTCCTGACCCGTTCTTTGTCAGCAGGCGTTTAATTTCCTGATGGCTCCGAGAGTTGTTGTCAGTGAGGATCTCTATGAGCAGCAGACATCCACCAGGTCCCCGAGCTTCAAACATGTGCTGGGTCAGAGGCTTCACCTTTTTCACAAGGAGCAGTACGTACACACACACACACACACACACACACACACACACACACACACACGAGAGTCATGGCTTATACAAGCTGACCACATGTTCATTTCCTACGAGATGATGCTCAGAAGTTGTCAACATACAGCACTCTTGATGGCACTTTCTATGGAGGCTTTGGGCATGTTTTTACTCCTGCACTGCTCCAGGATCTGGGCGAGGTTTACGTTCATGTCTGGGTTGGCTCCCCCCTCTGGAAAGGAAGGCAGAGATTAAACGAGTCAGACTTTAAGTGACAAAATAAACACACACGGGTTTGTGTGTCAGCAGTTCGGCCTCACCTTTCACAGCCAATTTTATCATCATCCCGAGCTTCATGAACATCCTCGCTCTGGCTTCATCTTTAGGTCCCTTAATGTGTTTCACCTTCGACCACTTGTTGTGTCCGGCACACAGAGCGGGCCAGAGCTGCAGGGCCCTGGCCGGAGCGCTGCTCCAGGGATGGCCGGACACCCTCCAGGGGGGGCCGGGCACACCAGAAACCGGCCCGGGGAGCAGCTCCGCCCGGACAGGCAGCCGCGGAGCCCCGCGGTGGGCGGCCCTGAGGGCCCGCAGCGCCGCGGCCGGCCCCGCCATGGGCTCCGCACAAACAGCCCGGACCGGGAGCCCGGGGTTCAGGAGGGGGGGGACACCCGGGGGACACCGAGGACACCAGGTTCACAAGGACATCGTCCACATGTTGACGGCACAGCGCTTCCGGGTCACATGACGTCAGCCTTCAGGATTTCAAAATAAGATCCTTGAAGCGGCTCGTTCTGCCAGGTAGGTTCCAACCTTAAAACAACAGCAACAACAACAACAACAAATCAAGTCTTTTTTTAATCTCAGGTATTTATTACAAAGCTATATCAGTCCTGGGCCAAATACAAAAAAGAATCTCTTTAAGAAGTATTAATTGTAAAAAAAAAAATGTAAAATAGAGAAATTACATGAAATAGACTAGAGTACTAAAGTCAGACTGCTCACTTTTAGAAACGATGAGGAAACGCATGTTTGGACACACATAAAATACCTAATAATAATCTTTAAGTATACATTTTAATGTTTTTATGTATCACTATAAATGGGAGATTGAATTACTTCAAACTAAATATATAAACTCAACCATATGGGAGCCATAGGATTGAGAGTTTATTAAGGGTTACTAGTTCAAGTGATTGTGGAACAACTGATGTTTCTATCTAATGACACAAACAGCACCCAGTCGGAGCTTATTTGTGTCTTTAAAAATGTTCTAGTGTGGGAACTGGAATAGAAATGTTGGTCTCTTGCCTTGGGACCAAAGTCAGCAGTCACACAGCTTCTATTTATGATGATGTGGAAGAATAATAATAAACGTTTGGTGAAGTTCAGGTCCAACAGTTTGATTTAGAGCACTTAATGATGGTGCTCTAAACATAAAAAAAAATACAGATACAGACAAAGCAAAGAACACAAAGCGTTAAGTGAGAGAGAAATATGGTCAATTAAGGCCAACCCATATATGGTGGACAATTCTCCAAAGACCCCTGGAAGGAGGAGACTTCCTCCCCTCTCCTTCCTTCTTCCCTCCCATCTGAAACCTTCTCACACTAATGACTGTACATAGGGCTTCAAGTATTTTTGGTGATGCCCAGTGAGCCCCATGGAGAAAACGGGACTACTTATAAATCTCTGGAAAGGATGTCAAAGCTTGAGAAATCCAAAGGAATTTTTTTTTCTGACAGAAACAATCACAGTAGACATTGATGGATCATTGTCAGGCTGAACTCCAACATTCTTGAGAAGAAAATGTCAGACTGATGTGAATGAAATAAGACTGAGAGTTGACATTATGTCTGCATGGGCAACTGCTTCTGTGTTTTTTTTCCATATTGTAATATTAGTGACAGCACTGGTAAGTGTCTTTTACATCTTCTGAGCATGTTGGCGAAAGAACAGTTGATTACTTAATTGGTAAACAGTTTATATGAATGGGTTTAAAAATAGAATTAATAGATTACATATTGGTTATATTTTTAAATATAAATGTATTTTAATTCTAAATTCAACAAGGAAAATATGTTTGAAAAATTCCATGTTGCGTTCATATTTGTGGGGAGAATTTATTTATTCTCAGTGTTTATTTGTTAACTTATAAAAGTGCATTTCCACCATTCTAAATTGAAACATTTCACACAGTACTATCATATCTTACACTACAATATGACACTGAGTCAGAAATAGCTCTCCACTTTCACACTACTCCACCTCAGGTCAGACAAATTGCATGTGTCTGTGACTCCCTTTGATCGATTGAATTTTGGACAAAGGTTTATCTCATGCTCCGAGAAACATTCCAGACATTCACTTGTGAGACTGCATCTTTTTATAACCAATGTGAAAGCATGGGTCTTATTCCCACAAGGTTTGAAAAGCAGCAAAAATGATTTTGTTTTCTGCCACTTTATATACTTTACACACTTTATGAGAAAAATGTGATATCTTAAGTAACAGCAGTGTAAAAATATTGAGAGCATGAAAATAACAGTTACACAGACAGCAAAAATGGTCTCAAACACCTCTATCACCTCTGACCTCTTTAACCTCTCACTTACCATCTTCTGTTCAGTCAGCCTGAAAGTCACTTTGCAAAAAGCAAATTCAAGTAGGACTTAAAGACAAGGAGCTGTCTGAGTGAGAACACCAGTACATGAGGAGGAAAAACGTTCAAGCAAAGAAAAGCACCTCAGCACATCACTGAATTTAAATGTCTTTGAGGTTGCTTTGGTGAGACACAATCATCTAAATGAGTAAATGGATTACAAAAAAAATGAAAACAGAAAAAAAACCCTCTTTATTAAGAAAGCAGTGTTAACACAAACTGGAGAGCATTCACAACATTATTGAAAAAGGTGTTTAACTGTTTCCATTGGTGGGTTATCTTTTTCTTGCTTTGGACAAGAACAATTAGCAATAGTGTCAACCTAGAGGGATCAAAATATATTTGTCATGAATGAGCTTTCTTTAGTTTGTAAAGTGGCATTAAAATATCATCGTGCTAACAGGCATTCATGGATTTCATTTACACTGATATTAAAACAGATGATGTCATTTATGATGGTGCATCTACCAGACACGTGTGAAAAGGCGTGATATAAATGGGCAATATAATTTCCCATGACAGACTTTTACTGGGGGTGGAATAAGCACTGAGAATTTCTGTCTTGGTTTGTGGACACAGAGATGGAAACTCGGACATCCCCCATCGATTTTAAAATGGTCCTGGCTAGTATGACGGTCCGTTTTTATTTTGTTCAAGTGCTTCATGGACACAAAACTGCATAAAAGTATCCAAAAATGTCTTCAAAGGAGAATCCTCTTTCACAAACACAAGGGGTTTGCAGTTTGATTCTCATGTCCGATGTCTTTCAACATGTTCCATTGTCTCTTCTGTTGTACCTTTAAACCTTCAAGTATAGTTCCTGTTCTCATCTGCCAGGCAAATAATCCCCATGTGAGTTATCTGGCTGCTACTTCTGCAGTCCTGTTGTGAAAGGCACCTGAGAACACAGCGTCTTGTGTAGAATACCTCTCAAAAGCACAGCCAAGATGCTGTGGAACAAGGCTCCCATGTGGCCAGCGGCAGCCTCACCACCAGACAAAAGGAGTTGGCGAAACATCATCACATACCACACCTTCACACAACTATTTCACAACACCTGAAGGAAGCAGATCAGATCCAGGCAGCTGTGAGATGAAGTTTGAAGGAGACCTGTCTGTGTGCAGAACACAATGTCAAGAAAATATGAATCTCCTTGCTTGTTTGTTCGCATCATAACGTCGCAGATGTTGCTGTGCAGCGTATAACTTCTCTCTGTCGCCACAGATCGATGCTGATGATGTCGTCACTCGAGATGAGCAGATCTACGTCCTGATTGGTGCTCACGCCAAATGTGAAAGACATATTAAGGCACAAATTGCACTTGTCAATGGTACGTGTTCTGTAGAATCACAGATTCTCACCCTTCAACAAGATCAGTCAAACCAGTATACCTCATAATAGGTTATAAAGACCATGGGAACAACACAACAAAAAGATCAAAGCCATATTTTGTGTAATTAGATAGATCACACACAGAGACCCAAGACAGAGAAGAAAAGAGCTTCTGTGTTGCATAAGTTGATGGTATCAGCTGCAGGTTAAGGCCAGTTAACTTTGAATGAAAAACCCCCACAAAGGTCAACTGATGCATGTTGGATCATTTCACCAGGAAGCCTGTTTATTACAATAATTATTTACACGAGATCAGATTGTCAGATTTAACACCCATTCAATATCCTGCAGAGCGCTATCTCTGTGATGTCAAGAATGAATATTGCTGCAGACAATCGTGGAGCATTTTTCATTCATTCATTTGCTGCTTTCATGGTTTATTTTAAGAAACTCATAAAATGAAGCCCTGTTTTTAACAGTCACAGGAAATTTGCATGAATAACAGAACATTCCTGGTACAGTGTGATGACAAATTCATGATGATGATACATGATGATTTATATGATAGAATGTGTGTTTTTACTCAAACATAAGTTTTATATACTGATATACTAATGCATTAATAATACAACAATACACGGTGATTATTTGACACTGTATGGGCCCCAGCTGTCTATATATGTCAGCATAATTGGAATCACACATCCTAACAGCTGTTTTGATCTGTGATTTGTGAAGACGGTGACTGTATCCCAGAGTGGGACGGCATCATCTGCTGGCCCCAGAGCAGAGCGGGTCAGCTGGTCTCTGTCATGTGTCCAGAGTACATCTATGACTTCAACCACAGAGGTATGAGCGTGACCAGCGACTCCAGCCATAACTGAGTAAAGTGTCACGCCTCCTCTGTATCACACACTATTAAACTGACGCCCTGACTGTGACCTGACCTCCAGGACGTGCCTACCGCCAGTGTGATGCGGCGGGTCAGTGGGAGCAGGTGTCCAGCGTCAACCGAACCTGGGCGAACTACACTGAGTGCACCACATACTTGAACTCCAACTATAAGAACCAAGAAGTGGTACAAGCACCTGTTTGCTGTTGTGTTTTGTTTCCCAACTTCTTTTGTCCCTGGTAATTCTAAAAAGTTTAGTTTTATTTCTCCAGGTCTTTAAGAGACTCCATCTCATGTACACTGTTGGCTATTCCATTTCTCTGGCGTCATTGCTGGTGGCAGTCTTCATCCTCTGCTATTTCAAGTAAGGCATGGGAATTAGATATCACAGGCGCTGGATAAAATAATGGAATAATTTAATTAAATACACCCTGCCTTCTTCTCATTCTTTTTCTGACACAAAAAGACGGCTCCACTGCACGCGTAATAACATCCACATTCACCTCTTCACCTCCTTCATATGTCGAGCGATCAGCATTTTTGTCAAGGACGCTGTCCTCTACACGGTGTCGGACGACAGTAGCGCATCAGACTTCACAGCTGTCAAGTCCCACATGGTAAGCCAAATGTTTTATATCATGAAGGTGTCAACATCTTTCTCTTGCTGAGCCTTAAAAACAACATGATTCTCAAGTGCACAGCAGCCTTTACATGCCTCTTTGTTTCCCCAGGCCGGCTGTAAAGTGGCTGTTACCTTTTTTCTCTATTTCCTGGCGACCAACCATTACTGGATCCTGGTGGAGGGCTTGTACCTACACAGCCTCATATTCATGGCCTTCCTGTCCGATAAGAACTACCTGTGGGCCCTCATCATCATCGGCTGGGGTACCAGCATCACACCAGTCGTGGTTATTGTACTAAAATAATGAGTCTTCACGATGGTTTATTTATTCATGTTTCACTTCATTAGGAGTTCCAGCTGTGTTTGTGTCTATTTGGGTCAGTGCACGAGCGTCATTGGCAGACACACAGTGAGTCATTTGTAGTGGTGTCTATTATTTGGACGATACGTGTATCATGGGTGGTCATTATACTTCTTATTTCAGCTGCTGGGACATCAGTGCTGGAAACCTGAAGTGGATCTATCAAGTCCCCATTCTGGCAGCCATTGTTGTAAGAACTTTTTTCATGAAGCAAACTGCAGGAGGACACCTGACGGTGTAATTAATCCATCCTTCTGAACCTGCAGGTAAATTTCCTCCTCTTTGTCAACATAGTGCGTGTTCTGGCCTCTAAACTGTGGGAAACAAACACGGGGAAATTGGACCCTCGGCAGCAATATGGGTAATGAAAGGGAATACGTTAAAACAAGGCGCCATCCTGTGGTGAGAGTGCCACTAATCTCTTCTGCCTGGGCTCCTGTTCTGCAGGAAGCTGCTCAAGTCAACATTAGTCCTCATGCCTTTATTCGGAGTTCACTACATGGTGTTCATGGCCCTCCCCTACACCGAGGTGACTGGGCTGCTGTGGCAGGTCCAGATGCATTATGAGATGTTCTTCAATTCCTCCCAGGTCAGAATGCACTTTTACTCTATAATAATGAAAATAGTTAATGCACCTGCAACCAAAGATGAAATCTCCTGCCTTCATTATCCGAAAAATGCACTAAGTCCAAAATGAGCACAGGATTCTAGAAAAATCAAGTCCAGAACATTTATTCCCTAAAAACAGTGATGGTACACAGGTGGTTTTCTAGCCACGTTTTTACTGGTGTCATCCACGTGCTACTTTGGTTCTTTTAAAACGATAAGAAAAGAGGTGCCTCATCTGTATGGGTGGTGCTTGGAGAATACCTGGAGGTATGCCTCCACAGAGTTGATGCCTATGCGACTCCACAAAGGAGATGGTTTCTGATAACTACAGGCTTATAGACAGAGACATCTCTACATGTCTCTATAAAGTAGATGCTTTCTGCAAGATGCACGACTATCAAACAAACACAAATTAGATGCTTCCAGGTGAGGAAAAAAACACTATAATGGTAACAATAACCATTATTACAAAAAAAACAATAAGCAAGAAGTCTGAACTCAGATTTATACGAATGGAATTAACTATAATACTATATTTCAATTGTTGTTGTGATGTAGTTCAAAATGTCAGTTTTATGTTTCAGGGCTTTTTTGTTGCATTCATCTACTGTTTCTGCAATGGAGAGGTAATAAAGACAGAATTTTAAGGAATGATGCTTATTCACATTGTTTTCTTCTGATTTTAAACATCCACCTTCTTTTTTTTTTTTTTACTTGTCTTCTGCCCTCAGGTGCAGACAGAGGTGAAGAAGGCATGGCTAAGACGCAGCCTCACGCAGGACATCAAGCAGAAATCCAGGATGACCAGCAGTGCTGGAGGAGGCAGCTGTTACTACGGTGGCATGATGTCACACACCACCACCCACAGCATCAGCTTATCAGCTGTGGCTCCCAGATCCCTCCCTGTAGGCGGCGTGGGCTCAGGTGGGTGTGCTGGCGGGGGGTCAGGGTTGAGGCTGTCACGCCACAGCTCTCTGTACCCACAGAGCAACTTGCCTGCATATGTGGCTGCAGAGCCTGAGACTCCCAGCCAGCAACAGGAGCCGACTCTGCAGACGGAGTCTGGAAGTTTTAACAGGCATGTTAGGGCCAGCAAGGGAAGCCTTCACTCCAAAAGCCCGGCAGCGTCTCCAGTCCGAAGCTTTGGAGGAGAAGAGCAAGGCAACTGTTTATCCCTGAAAGAGCTGGAGACAGTTTTATGATTGTTATACTCTGAGATTTGCATTGGTGAATATTGTGGCTGAAGAGACTGATTCTGTTAGATTGATTGACTAGAGGTTGTTCTGCAGCTTTTTGCAAGGTCAAAAGAACATTTGGAAATAAAATTTCCTTAAAATTAAATTCTACTTTTTGCTGAAGAACACACGTCAGTTTTGGATAGTTTGATCATACTTGTGATTATTGTGCATTAAACTGTAATTAGAATTCTTCAAAATGTAGTGCATTTTTTTCTTCTGTTTTTTTGTGTTTGAACATTTCTGAAATT